>CM055971.1:1467500-2677500 GCA_029531755.1 Holothuria leucospilota
TCTTTGTCAGTTTATTTCGCAGAGCGTGGAGCGACGCTCCCAGCCTTTGGGAAAATGGTTTTAAAACTGGGGATACAGTCCCGTCTATTGGATGGGGACGTTAAATAACGTTGTCGCCGGAGCAGGTTAAGAGTAAATAGCGAATGACTGCGTTGTTATCGTTTGAAAAGTAGTTTAAAGAGAGAAAGCTATTTTGTCAATATGCATCCACGGCCTGCTTGATAGGGAATTAGATACGATAGAGATTCTCTTCATCACTAATTTAACTTTCCTGTTCATGAAAAAGTAAATTATACGAGCAACATTACAAGTGTGTAAATAATATATAATACCTTCCGTCCTTTTTATAGTATACCGTACATTTCCTTTGTGTGCTTTACTTTACTAGTGCAAAGTATGACCCAATAACCAACAATTATCCGTCCATCAAGGAGGACTGACAAAATGGGATCGAATTAAATCCGTCATTACTGCTGCTAGAAGTATTCTAACGACATAGTTTACTTTATTAGTTTACCTCCAAATTCTAAGAGGAAACCCAAACTTTCGATGTTTTCTTGAGGAGGTTGAAAAGAAATCTGGATGGGATTGTTTCCTGACGATATCCAGTATTCGCTCACACGTGCATCCCCTTGTATCGTCTCATTACGATCCACACTAGAAACTAAAAAACTTGTACTTGATGGCAGCCCGAACTGGTGAAAGCGGATGAAACTGTATCCTGTTACTCCTTGTGGAACAAAGTTCCTTAATATTACGGCGCCACCAGTTGAAGTATATTGTCCAGGGAAGCCAGGTGAAGCTACGTATGGTAAACCAACTTCCACTGCAAATACAAAATATACACAGCTCTGCTTTTTACTTTTTAAACAAGGACTTGAGTACTCAAAGATATGGTGAAACAATAGTCGTGGTAACTATGTATACATCAATGTTTAATTTGATGTTTTCTTCTTGCGATCCACATTCTTCCATGTCATTTCTCGTCTTTTTGGAAGATATTTTAACTGTTGTGTTCTATTGCTGTAATCTTACACTTGTTGTGAGTATGCTACTGTAAATATATGGAAAATAAGCTGTAACTCCGATGGATAAAGGGACCACTCTGTACGGTAACAACATCAACGTCCATCTTAAGCGAGAGAATATTTCTGTTCTTTTCAAAGAGTAAGAAAAAGAGGGCTCGGCAGTACCAGCAAGAGCAAGCAATAGAGTGAATTTTGTCCAAAGCTATTGTAGGGCCCCAGGGATGATACCAGCGTCTGACCCCGCTTCTTTCTCCTCCCCCGTGGGGTAAATTTTCAATTTCGTCTAGAGCCTTAGTAGATATGATGAAGAGTGTAATCCCTGATGACCAAAAGTCAACCTCTCAAGGAGGGAAGATTCTTTGATAAAACCCCCAAAGTTTTAACTTTTCTTCAATATTACCCTCACTTTTCTCATTTTGTCAAATAAAAACCTAACATTTTTAATGTTTTACAACAAATACTTGGCAAAATACTAGTTTTGCCGTCCTCCAGTGACATGTTGCCGTTGTGGGGGTTCCCGTTTTAATGATCTGCGGGGGTGGTTTGACTTTGTGTTGACATATTGTGGGATATTGTTAGGCTTGGAGTAGGGATAGTACTGGCCTGAGATGAGGTCAAGCGTCACATCGAGATAACTGATGATTTTCATATTCGCCTCTACTGTGATCCTTAGGTTGTTTGTTGAAAATTTGGCACAGGTCTTTTTTTAATGCGTTCAATTATATGTGGGGGTGCATCGAAGGCGGCTAGACCGTCATCCCTGTACAGACCAATTCGTCCTCTGTCACAAAGTCAAACCACCCCCGCAGATCATTAAGAACCTGCCTTCGTCAATAAACAGAAGACTGAGTGGCCTATCGTCTAACGAGGAAGTATTCAACAATGCCGTTCCCATTTACCAGCAAGCCCTCAAGGACAGTGGGTATACTTACAGGCTCACCTATTCCGAGGCTCCTCCAAAGAAGAGACACAACCGATCCAGAAACATTATTTGGTTTAATGCTCCTTTTTCTATGAATGTAAAAACTAATATTGGACAATTTTTTCTTAATCTAGTCAAGAAGCACTTCCCTTGGGAGTGTCTTACATAAGCTATTCAACCGTAATACCCTGAAAATTAGTTAGTGATGTATGAATAATTTTCAGCAAACTATCAATTCGCACAACCAAGCCCTGCTAAAGAAGAATGCTAAGGAATTTGTTAACAAGGGCTCCTGCAACTGTAGAATTAAGGCTCTTTGTCCAGTCCCTGAAAAATGCAACACCCCCTCCTCTGTAGTTTACCAAGCTACCGTCTCTACAAATGAGAGCACAGAAACATATGTTGGTCTTGTGGAGTCCTTTAAACCCAGGTACCATAATCATATCAAATCATTAAACAATAGGAGGTACAGCGCTTAGTATATACATATGGCACTTAAAGGACAACAATATACCGTATACTACCAGCTAGAAATTTTTGAAAAAAAACAAGTGTCTATAATGTTGTAACTAAACGATGTAATTTGTGCCTGTGCGAAAAGTACAATCTGTAAGCCCCAATTGGCTACAGTTAATTCCCGGTCTGAATTGGTTTTCACCTGTAGACATTCCAACAAATTCTCCTTGACTAGGTTCACTAAGTAGATTTAGCTTAACTTAGGTATGTACATTTATTTGTTCTGCCAATGTTAATTGTAACTCGGACTGCTGTCAGTCGTGTTTTGAATCGCCTGATGAGTGGGTCATCCCCACGAAACTCAGAGTAGCGATAAATATACTCATGAATTGCTAACTGGTCTGCTTATCATTGTATATATATATATATATATATATATATATATATATATATATATATATATATATATATATATATATATATATATATATATATATATATATATATATATATATATATATATATATATATATGTTTGGGTGTGTGGGTGTGTGTGTTCTGATTACAAAGAAATTTGAAACGCTACAGTGCTAGATACTCTTTTCATTAGATTTATTCAAATATCCCTACTTATATAAAATCTTGCCCAGACTGAAAACATCATTTGCAAAAAAAAAAAAACAGCTGAAAATACATGAGTTCTTGGTTCATTTACCTCTGTAAGCTGACGCTTTGTCTCCTGGTCCTCCACATATTTGGTCAGAGTTACCTGGACACTGTATGCTACATTCTTCATTGTCTACTTGTTTAGATCCATCGATCTCGTTACCACAATCACAGCTTGTTCCCAAACGTATCCAAATGTATCGATGCCCTCCGGGTGCACAGAATGAGAAACATTTTTCTAATGTCATGTCTGCGACTGTAAAACCATCAGCTGTTTGAAGAAGACCAGTACTGAAGCAACCTTCAAAATTTGGAGCTGTAAAAGAACAAACTACCTCCATCAAAAACCTTCGAAGGCTGCTTATTTACAGCCATACGTTTGACACGTGCGTATGATGCTTCATATTTAGTGCCTTGTCAAGATAAGTAGTGTTACATGGTGGAAAGAGAAAACAATTATTTCACTTCAGAAATTTCAATGAAAGGAGTAGCAAAAAGTGGCCTTAGAATTACTCAAGTCACCTGGCCCTCCTTAAAAATTCTGGATCACTGTACGAAATTGTTTAATAATGTCCACCAGTAGGTTTTAAAGTTGCTTTTGGGATATTTAAAAAGTCACAAGTATAGGGATCCTCAAAAATACCATTCTGAAGTTGATATTAAATACTAAGAGCTGAACTTTCCACAACCTTATGAAACATCTGTCAATCAAACAATAACTACTTGAAATAGAATCAGGACAATTGTTACACCACTGTCATAGCCAATTAGCATGATTTAAATTACGTGTATGGCTAGTCGTAATAGAAAATTCTGCAGTGTTAAATCGTCTGTCCGTGTGATGTGCAACAAAAGATATTACATTAATATATACATATTGAGTCTACACATCCAGTACAACTTCAAATTGGTATCAATTTCCTCAGAGAAGGTATCTGGTATTTATTGTTCATAGGAATTTAGTTTCCTTTGTTTTTTATATTTTGTTGTGACTGTCAGAATGCATGTTGTGACTGACATCTAGAGAAGTCTCTTTTACTCTTATGTTTAAAGGGGAATTTTCATCATCCCAGACAGTTCCAATTCTCCCAACTATGCAACTTCTAGCCCCTCCCACAACTGTATGAAGTTCCTCCTTGTGCAGGAATAAACCTGTTTTATTGCTTAAGGCTATGTCCTGGTGAGCATGCAAGGCTATAAAATGTAATAAAAGCTCTCTCTCTCTGCCTTGTGTGGAATGTGAGCTACTCTGCATCTTTCACATTTTCAAACTTTGATGTCAATCAAAGAGCAGTAACAAACTGAGAATTTTGATACCCCCACACTAAAATATACTTTGGGGTGATGACTGTCTGTCTTTAAGCATAAACGCAAATGGACTAGATCTTACCACTACATTTCACTCCCACGTCTGACCCATGTTGACAGTCACTTAAAAACCAGTTTCCCTGTACATTATCACACTCCAATAAGCTACTTTCATTGCCAACACAGTTTACATCATTCAATAAGACTCTCCCACTCCCTTCTCCAAATCTTGCTCCTGGGAAGAAACGTTGTGCTCCGTTTGGAAAACCTGTGTGTAGATAAGCGAAATTCCACAAGTTTAAATTTTGTCAACTGTCTATCAACCGTCTACACTCTGGAGCAAAGTATTCCAGTGTGGTTGTTTATTTGAAACTCTCTGTACCATCCACATGAAATTTATTATCAAAACACTATTTCTGTTTGAATCTTCATTCCTTATTATTTGATTGGAAATAAGATTTTCTGTTACTTCACTTTACTCGGTTACTTTATATTCATTATCAACAAAACCCACACTTCATAAGTGTAAATTTTGTTCTTTTTTTTCAAAAGAGAGGAGGTTATCATTAAAAGTATCATTTTCCCATCTTTGTACACATGTTCTTAGCCAACACTTGCCTAATTGTCTGCAGATAACTTCAGTATCGTCAAGATCCCATCCTCTATGGCAAATGGTTCCCCAGTTTCCTTCGTAAAACACCTCCACTCTCCCCTCACCATATCGATTGCCATTCACCAACCTGACATCACCATCTGTGGATTAAGAAATAACACAGCGTCAAACGTGGTAGGGAAACTACGTCATTAATTACATCAAATGCTTTAGAACTCGTGGTTTCAAGTCGGTCAACAGTTTCTCCAAAGTGGGGGACATGACCTTAACAAGTACTAATTCAAGAGCGATATGCGAAGCCTTAGCAGCAAGGGATCCGGAACCTAAAGCGAGCACGGAAAAAATAGATTCCAGATGATCTGTGATGTAATTGGAGGCATTTTTCACCTTTTAATCCATTAAATGGCTTTATCTAAAATTTTCTCGTTTGATTTCATTGAAACAGCTATATTGTAAGCTATTGTATCAAGCATGTACCTATTACTTTTAGAACGTTTCTAAAGAAGCGGGGCGAACAATATGATATCCTCTAGAATTTCAAAAGTAGGTCGAATGTCCCCCGTCCCCACCTGTCGACGATCTTGCCTTGTTTGTGCAAACTAAACGAAGACCTAAATTGTAATTACTACAAAAAGGAATGTTTGGTGGTCATCCCTATTTCGAGCATTTCAATTTTCCCCTTCAGGAGAGTCAGCCCTAAACAGTATGTTTCAGCAGGGCGTAGCAAACCTTTTTTTCAGCGTGGGTGGTGGGAAAGGTTGAAGAGAATCCTCAAATGATAGAAAAATTGCTCAAAGAACTATGAACAGAGAACTGTATGCCTACATACAGGAAATAGCGTGGTTACAACTTTCCCTCTAAAGGGTAGCGTAAGCACGACATGTCTCTCCGGTCGCCGGTCAGTGAGTCAGTCACAAGACCTCCACTAGGGTCCAGGGGAACAAGAAGGAGAAGTCTCAGAAGACTCTCACTGGTAATTGCAAAATTGTTGAAATCAGAACAAATGATTTTACCTATCTTTAGACTGGGTGATCACTAAAAATTTCACAAAAACCACAATCTTACAATTTGCCATAATTATCTAACTTGATTTAAAGGCCGTTTAATATGATGATGCAGAGGAGTTGTTGTTGGTGAGGAGAATGCATGTCAGTGGGATCACCCGATTTTCGTAGCCAGCTATAAGAATCGGTTGGTGGGGTATGTAAGGTATTTGGTAGTAGTACACTCTCAAGATATTGCACATGAAGTAGACGTGAGACATCAGTCAACAATTGATACTTGGTGGGCACTAAACTTACAGGAAAATTATTTTTGAGGCTGTTTTAAAATTAGGTTTATATACTTCATTTTATACTTCAAAAATTATTTATTATATTTAAATTACCTTGTTATTTTCTGTCGTCCAGCCTTTCTTATAATTTTATTATATTCATTGTTTTTGTAGGCCGGGGAAGAGTAAGCAAGTGACTCCTAGCCACTTTGCGGTAATCCCTCTACAACTGAATACTTGTTAGGTTTTATATTGAAGACGACTCGACAATGTCAGGGGAGGGTTTCATGGTGGGGGTTGAAAATGATGACCACTCTACTCTAGGTAATTATATTGGACATCCTGTTGTGCATTCTGCCACATTTACGAGACTAATGAGACTTAATGGGGGAAGAAACTGGAGTTAACCAAGACCCGTTACTTGCTACCCACTTTCATGACTACGTCCCTAGGAACTTGAGAAAAGTTAGACGAGAACGCCCGCGTTCGGTATGCAGTTTGATAGAAAACGTTAAGCTGGAGCGTTCATATGGCTTCTGACTTTTATCCTTGCACAAAATACTTCTTGGGAGTTACCTATGATTATGTCATAATCTTAGGTAGCTTAGATTGTAGAACAAAGGGCAAATATGATGAGCTAGTCCGTACCCTATGTTTCCTACACAATTTATAACTCTTTCTATTAACTATTGTACTTCATTTCGGTCTTTATTTATGTTCATTTGCGGCCCTACCATTCATATGCTCATAAATTGTACCTATATTTATAGTGCATAAATATTTGTTGCAAAGGTTCAAAAATTAATCCCACTATTTTACCTCCCATCTTCAAACGATATCTCTCTGTTGAAATATAAAATATCGAATTTAACTCAATTTGAAAATGATTTATTGCACAATAATGATTGATGTCACTCTACTCAAATAACAATATTTGCTTTTGTTAAAGACACTGCACCTTGACTCTAAATGTTATCACTTTTTCTTGGTTACAGTGTAAATTGATTATACAAGTCCCTTCCTCAAAACATGGTTTGCAAGAAAATCGTATTTTTCAAGGTCATGTAAACATGAATTATTTAAAAAGGAAACAAAAGCATTAATTCAATGTGAATTGTGCAGCAAGGACGCTACAAACTATTGTTCAATCGCCTATTTCAAATAAGGTGAATAAACTTTGCAATTTTATATTTTAACAACTTCATCGCTGATTACAAAATGAAACTTAGACTAGCGAGATTTATTGTTCAATGTCTGCAATATATATTCCTGTAGTTTTTAAGTTTTAAGATACAGTTTAAAGGAGAAACTCAGCTGTAAGAGAATGTTATTCTTCACTTTTCATTCCCCATTTATATCCTGCATAAGGCAGTACTTCACTTATTTTAAGACAATTCTTCTGACGATTATAATCATTTGAAATATCATTAGCCCCGAATTATTTTAAAGGGAAACGTTGCGTTTGTGCAATGAAAAGTCATATTTTTGAAACCAAAACTTACAGATACAGAATGAAATATAACTCAAAATAAGGCAGCACGGTACGGTAGCTCTCTTTTTAAGAAATAAGGTTCTCAAAGAAAGAAATTCGGTTACTTTTTGCTCAAAAACATTTTGTTAAAAAAAAGCTATTGCTGGATTTAATTAGTGAGACTGAATGGTTCAATAATGTCTAAAGCTAGTTTCTTTGTATGCCATGTTGGATCATTTTAAATGCAATATATTGCCCTTTAAGGTCGGAACAGGCAAGGTTGCTCAGTTTGCACGTCAATTTGTTTCTTTTAGGTTTATTTAGAATGAAGTGAAGTTAACAGGAAATCACAAGTGTTTAAGCACTTTTTGCAGTATATCCTAAAAAATTCAAATTCTCATTTTGAGTGAAGTGTCAATGGATGAAGTAATCCCCACCCTGATAAGGAAGCTTTCTTAGATCAAATTCCAAAATAGTAAACAAATCTGGAAACAGTGAAAGACCAATTTGTTAGGTTCTACATGAGAGATACCTCGTACTTATTTAATTTTTCTTCCTTCAATTTTTTTTTTACTTTCGACTCAAATATTTCCACCAGTAATCGGTTTTCCTCTCACCCTAATCAGTCTTTCCCTGAACACCCTATCTGTATTTTTTTAATTGATATGATTTCTGCAATGTTTTGCAGGCAAACCCAAAAGTTTGTTGGAGCGCATTATGACTGTAACTCATTTCTCATACATAAAGTTTAATCTAAGAAAAATTTTAAACGGTCAAAAGACTTTTAATAAGGGCAAGTTGCTCACAATTAAAGAACATTTTTTCCGTTTAATGTGTTTCGTTATTAAAATACCTGAAATAGGCTACAACCATATTCTGCTATACCAGGAAATAGAGACAAGTCACCAGGTTTGTAACCTTACAACCGTACTTGCAGTGTGCTTATGAACGGTACTGACATAACATCAAACTGGGTAAGTATACGTTTCACAAAGTTTATTAGCAGATTAAGATGTCAGTAAAATATTCCAACGACATGACATGTATCTTAGACACATACGTATGTGAAGTACAGGTTACACATAACTCGACTTTTGTTTAGTGCAAAGCTCCAAACAATGTCACTCTTCTTAACTCAGGTGTCACTATATCATGCACAAGTTGCTGTTCCATTTAATTATAGGTTACAAACTTTAGACTCACCTCTAAAAGCTTCGATTGAAATACAATTCAGGAGACAAATAGCCAGCCAAGAGATGAGGAACATTCTCAGTGCGGCAGTCCAAGAAAACAAGCTGCTTCGTTATAACTTTATCAACGCGTCACTAGAGCTTAATTCATAAGACATTGGTATTTTCCGTGCATTATAATTTTCTACTACGCCGTTATGAAAGCTATATCATGATGTGTCCTGTGTGTATTAGAATTAGTATTAGATTCAGTGCATGCAAACTGAAATCACCACCGTGACCCTTCATATGGTACACACACCTTCAATAAAAGGTAAGGTGAACTAAAATCTAGGACATTGTTCAAATTCCGTCAGGCATAAAAGGGTGTATAATCCGTTACGGATGGAACACCTCGACCATATATCATTATGTATTTATGTACATAGTTTAAAGTATTCAGGATGTAATCTATGGTAGACATGTGGAAGGTTCCGCCCTTGGCTTGATCAACAAATCGCCGTTCTGTACGGTTCTGTGGTTGAACTAGCAAACGTGTACCCTTTTGATCTAGTTGTACCATACAGCACACCAATTAGAATAAACTGGTAAAAGCATACCTTTAAAGACATACGGTAAGTTCCAAAACTTCAAAGCAGCATAGTGTTATTAGCTGCTACAAAGGTCTACTAATCGGTAATTACCATAAGATAAGCAACTCTTGTTGGCAAGGGCATTTTCATACGTATTTATCCTTGCCCTGGCTTAATGGCTCTTCACCGTAATTTTTAACTTTGATCGTAGGTTTATTATAGCGCCCACACAGGTACCCTCGAGTATGAGCATTTGAACAAAATCCCAGTTTCGCAGTGATTACAGTTAAGGGGGGCACCAGCGGGGGGCAAGGGGCTACAGCTCCCTGCGGAGAAGGCTGGCCCCCAGTCGGAGAAATTTTTCAATTTCGTCGGGGAGCCTTAATCGGTACGATAAATTAAGTAATCCCAATGACTTTCAGTCGTCCCGACGATCTGCTTGATTTTGCTTATAGGAAGGGCATATTTTCAGTGAAGACCCCAAAGTTTCCAGTTTCCTTTAAACAAAAACCCAAATTTCTCATATTTTCTTCCATAAAAATCCAAATTTTTCAAAATTTCTTCAATAAAACTCCCAAATTTTCAAATTTTTGTAAAAAAAGCCAAATATTTTTCTGCGCGCTTCGCGCGCCAAAATTTTGCGTTCGTCATCTTTGTTTGTCAACTCATCGCCTTTGTCGGAGCTTTGGGTTTTTTGCCCCCGTCAGGGAACTTGGCCCCCTTGTCCGGCAAATCCTGGAGCCACCCCTGTCAGGGCCTGGCGCCAAGTGGGGGAGGGACATGGCCCCACCGTCGGGGAAGGCTGGTCCCCACGTCGGGGAATTTTTACAGTTTCGTCGAAGTCTTAGTCGATACGATAAAGTATGCAGTCCCCGACGGCGACTTCCCCGACGGTTTACCTGTGTTTTTGCCCTCAAGAGGACAATTTCTCTAATAAGAACCGACAATTTTCGGCGCGCTGCGCTCGCTGTAAGGTCACTCCATTTTCTTCAATAGTTCAATTCCACATAGCTAGATAGTACAAGTCCTGTCCACCTTACCAAGTAACATGTAGGCAGAGTACACGGTTTATGTAGAGGTCGTAAATTCCATCCCATATCGCAATGCCTAGTTGCTGTTCTCTTGTTTGTGTCATGCTGTACTGTCAGATGGTGAGCGACTCACGGAGCAATGTTTGGCTATTTCATCGGGGATGTCCAGGTGGTTTCGATACAATGTATGTTATCCCCGATACGGTCTACAACCCCTACAGTTTTTCTTTCTTTCTTTTTGTTCTTAATGATTACATATGTTTTTTGTGTAAGCCTACCAAAAATTTTTGCGCCCTTCGCGCGCTTTACAGTTTCAAGATTCAGATTCAAAAGAACACTACCAGTGTGCAACTCGGCTCTTGAAGTATTTAGTGATATTATGCAAAATATGCCCTGCAATGACATGTTGCAGGGCATATGTTGCAGGATCGTTAGCTCCTTCATTTTCCCTTCTCACCATGCACCCTTTCGACATAGTGGACTTGGGGTTGCTGGCATGGCCCCCTTTCTGGAAAATTCTGTCTCCACCCATGGTCGGTTTACTTATTTTGGCTTTCAAAGGGGGGGTCATTTCTGCTATGAAACCCACAATTTTCGGTACGCTTTACCCACTCTTCCTCAGTTCCGTTACTTATAGCTAAATATAGTAAATTCCATCTCATTTCGGTAAACCTAGTTTATGTTCTCTTGTGTCTGTCGTGGGGTGCGGCTAGTGACTCGTGGAGGGAAGAACAATGTAAGTTATGTTCGATAGGGCCCAACTGCCAGGACAATTGAACTATGTAAGTTTTGAATAAGTACAAATTCTATTTAGTGCAGGCTTACCCCAAAAAATTTCACGCGCTTCGATCCCTTTGCAATTTCACAGTAAGATTCCGGGAAAAAACGTTAAATCAGCGCGGAGCTATGTTCCTTTAGTATTAGTATATACAAATTTTATGCTATATATTCCCCGCAATGGCATGGTATAGTACACAGGTTTTCTTCAAACCCCCCTCACAACCCCTCGACGGCATCAGGGCTGTTGGAGCTTTGGGTCACTGGCCCCCTATCGGGCAAATCCTGGCGCCACCTCTGTCAGATGTATGACTTGCCCATAACCCTCTCCAGATCTCTCCCATGTTTCCCGTTTATATATTACATATTTAAAAGAGGGAAGCCCGAGGATCCCCCTCCGTAGTCGTATCTTCAGTCTTCTGATGTGGAGATAGCAAAAGCCCCACTCTCCTCCCTACAGTAATGAACTTCGTTGCGTCCAGTGGGGTTTGGTAACCTTCTAATGCCGTTTAAATATATAACAGTTAAGTACTTTATTCTTATGTTGACAATTTTAAATACCCCCTAACTCCCCGCGTAAACTTTCTCCTTCCCTTAATTCCAATTTCCCCTCCTACGCAATTGCTTTGATAGCCGTCAGCAAACAATCACTCAAACTGCACACTTCTGTATGCAATGCTTTGTTACAGGCCGCGTAAAATGGGAGTGGTATGGCTGCCAAGGAGTGTTCGCAATGGCTTCAACTGGTTGTACGGGCTTGGAATGGCAATGCACTATCCAGATATTGGAATTTTCAAGCCGGTTGTTATTTACCTGTTCCCAGCCAATAAACGTTTACTCTGCCCCTCCCCGAACCGGCTGACATGATTAAGAGTTATGGGTATAATTATTTAAAATCATTTTTCTCAAAGACCCCTTGCTACGTACCCCTCATATTTACAAAAGTGAACACTGACTCACAGTCCTTATTGAGTAAGCATAAGTATACCTGCTCAAACTTCTTATTCCAACTGAATCGATGGGTGTGACAAAACTGGGCGATGTGTGTGACAAAAGTGGTGTCCTGTAAAATTTTGACAAATTTGGGCGAGTGTCGTGACAAAAGTCGTGACCTCTGTTGTGACAAAAGTGGGCGATAATTGCGACAAAAGTAGTTGTTGTGACAAAAGTGGGCAGTAATTATGACAAAAGTGGGTTGGTGAGACAAAAATGGTGACAGAAGTGGGTTGGTGAGACAAAATTTGTGACAAAACTAGTTGTTACAACCGTGATTTCTCCATACGTCGGTGCATACTGGCACAGTCAAACACAGAAACACCTCTGGCTTTTTTGTCAAACCGAAAAGCTTGCAATAGTCGATCACGAGTCTCCCAATCTCTTGAACAAAGATGATCAGAAATCCTCTCACAATGCCGCATCACATCCCACGCAAGAAACTCACTCAGGCGGATCAGGGAGCTGCTACTAGTGGTCCAAGTAGCAGCTCCCTGGGCGGATAAGGGTTAAAAACGGACAAAGCTAAAACTCGAAAATCATTATTTATCTGGGGTGGCCGCACAGAAGCGTTGATAGCGCTATCAACACCACTAACCATACTGATAGAAAATTTTGGGCGCACAGAAGCTTACTGATAGGGGGATTAGCTATCAGCGCTGATAGGCTATCAGTAAAAGGCCGCACAGAAACCATCACTACTGGTAATGTTATATCAGCTCACTAACAGTGATCAAGGCACCAATAGTGGCTTTGATAGCACAAAATTTTCTCATTGTTGACGAAGATGTGGCGCGTGGAGGCCGACATAGATTTCGCAAATGAAGGAGCGAAAAGGTAAAGATACAATCCTTTTGAAGAGGAAAGCGACAATGACTTGCCAAAAAATATCGCTTGTCAAAAGAAAGTTTCAATAACCTTTTGGATATTATAGGAGTGGCATTAGACAGAAGAACGCTGCGGTGAGCCAAAAGCAACTTTTAGTGCTAAATACATACATAGGTGTAGTAATGAAGGGTTGATGGAAAATTCCCCCGGCACACTTTCTAAAGTAACTGGCATTGGTTTAATTGTAACAAGTGAGAGTGCCTGGCATTTGCCATACTTTCCAATTTTGTAAGCTTCGGTCGTATTAGACATAGCATTAGGCTAGTAAGTTACTGTTAATTTAGACACACTTTATTTCCCTCTTGCCACTTTTAATGTGCAATCTGTGCTATTAATTACTACAGATGAACAAAACCGTTGCAAGCCAGGAATGATTTGGTCATTATAGATCGGCGTGACTTTTGAAGGAGGCCGCGGATAGGGATGAATATTGAGAATGAGTTGGATACAAAATATATTTTATTTTAGACGTTTTTAAGTATTGGGTCTATGTGGCTGTTCTATATCCTATTTAACATTTCTTCACACACAACGTTTTGGGCTCAAAGTACAATGTGGATCACACCTATGCTCCCTCCTCGTACTTTCTATCCCCCTGAGGGGCTGCCTCACCGCACACTGTGTGCTAAGAAAATTCAATCTATAGGCAGGCCCGGACACTGATCATTTTTAAAAAGGCCGTACTGACTTGAGTTTTGTATTTTTGTATTTTTTTCCATTCCCGCTACCTCACAGGCATGATTCTATTGAGCCCAGCCTTCAACTATGTACTGCACTCCGCTACTTTGCACAAGGGGGATATCTACCCATGGTTGGCGACGTGCATGGATATCACCCCGTGCCAGATCGGGGTCTGATACAACTTAAGCTACCACCAGCATATTCGAAGAGACAAAATATCCCAGATGAAATATTACGCACCAATTATTTACTCTTGGGGTATAACTTGAAGTATTTCCTTCTCCTCTTCCATCAGTCCATCTAAAACATCGGGTTCGTCGAGGACAGGGTTCCCCTCCACCTGTCACTTCACGCAGTCTCCTCTTCTCTCGTAAACTGCGGTTTACTTCATCTTTGTCATTTTTTAAGGGTCTGCCATTTGTCTTTGTTGCTTTGAAGACTCCCCTCCGCAACCCCTAATGCATTAACTTCTACTGTGATATTTTTGTATATTTCGTTCTTTGTTTTTTGCATACTTTCATTGGTATGCTTTGCCGAAAGCATTTTGCTGTACCGAACGAAATTATTTCTAATTACACTTATTTCTTCCTCTGAGAAGTCCGGAGCACGAGCTCTTTTTTGCTTATTCGGCGCCATATTGCTTGCAAAGTTGTGATTTATTGTGAAAACAATGACTTCGGCCTCGTGCTGTCAGGCATCAATTCACTATATGCCTACTATGTTAGCTGCATTAAAGGGAGCGATTAGGGGCTTATCCTCTGTTGCATTTAGCGCAGGGTCGCAATAAAACCCTTCAAATAGAGATTACCGGGCAAAGCAGCTGGGGAATCCCCCATTTGTAAAAAGACTTTTACGTCGATAATAGCTAATGAGCCTAACAGCGCCTTATCAGTGAATAGCTCTATCAGCGTTTTCTGTGCGGTCATTTTGCACCTGCTGACAGTAGCAGGTTTGATAGAGAGTTGATAGCGCTATCAAAACCATCACTATCAACGCTTCTGTGCGGTCACCCCTGGAATTTCTGATGAACACACTAGCGTGAAACCCTGAGTAGAGTTTTTTCTGCTTTTGCAACACTGAACACTTTGATAAGTATGTATGTATGTATGTATGTATGTATGTATGTATGTATGTATGTATGTATGTATGTATGTATGTATGTATGTATGTATGTATGTATGTATGTATGTATGTATGTATGTATGTATGTATGTATGTATGTATGCATGTATGCATGTATGCATGTATGCATGTATGCATGTATGCATGTATGCATGTATGCATGTATGCATGTATGCATGTATGCATGTATGCATGTATGCATGTATGCATGTATGTATTATGTATGTATTATGTATGTATGTATGTACGTTAACGTACATAAGTATGTATGTGTGTGTGTATGTGTGTATGTATGCGTGTGCATGCATGTATGTATGTTTGTATGTAGTGTATTTATATAAATACGTCCAGTTTTTGTAGCTTTCGGTTCATATTCTGTCATATTTTGCAAATTGTTTTTCACCATTCAACAACGATTTGTTAACAGAATGTGCCGTGTCTTTCGTCTTTTTTGGTTGGTGATAGAGGCATTGCTTTTACTCTACGCTCTTCGTTTATTTCTACTTCACCAACGCACGGATTCCATCATGTTATATAAATATGTATATACATATATATTTGCGCTCTTATTTCCTCACAATGTCACGCGCATTAACTCTACGCGTCTCAATTGACGCATTTTTGATTGCGTACTGTTGTTTTTTAAGTTTTAAGTGTACCCTGTCAGTTACTAGCACCAAAGAAGGCCTGGGAACACCGAAAATTTTGTGAACATAAGATCAAAAATACAGTTGATTGGAAAAGGACATCAAACTTTTTGCTTATTTATTCAACTATATATATATATATATATGCGAAATAATGTATATATATTTATATATAACCTGCCCGTATTTTCTAGTGGCGGAATATTTTAAAGCCCCTAACCATTCACTTTTTAATTTAAAATGCATTCTTGTAGGTTCTGATTTCACTTCCACAGCTTTACGTTAACGTACATAAGTTGAACAAATTTTAAGAATTAATTCCTTTGTCGAAGGCATCAACAAAAATTTAGGACTTCTTACTCAGTATCAGTTTTGCAAGGCCTGACTGAGCTCTTGCTTTGGGTTAGTCTACGCCGTTGATCCCCTAAGTGGTAAGTTTTACATAGCTTTCCTTATTTTTAAGCCTTTATATGCCGCTTTTACAACTCTATGGACAGTTTTATCACAGTACATTTTACATTCTGTTTCTACAATTTATCTCTCCTCCTTCCTTTGATTTTTTAACATTTCTTAACTGTTCTTTTATCTACGCCTTTTGTACACTTTTTAATGCTACCCTGGTTGCAGCCTATCTTTAAAATTCTTTTAGGGTTTAAGTCTTTTATTGCTGCCTACTGTACATTTGACAGTCACTCCGTATCTACACCTGTTTGTCAGTCTAGTTGCTGAGGAAGGTCCCATGGAGGACCGAAAATTTCGACAATAAATTTCTTTTTATCAGTATTCCTTCGCTGTCAACCATGATTTGCATCTTATATGATTATATATATATATATATATATATATTATATAAGAAAGCATATATCATGCCCCCATATCATGGGTGAGAGTGCCTTCAGTATCAACATAGTACAAAAAACGTAGTCTTATATTTCGAGGTCCTACCTCTTGCTCATAGACTTCAGTAATAAAGCATATACACATACATACATTCTATACAACGTAAACTCATTCAAAAGGTTTAAATCTTTTTTTCTGGCTCTTCGTATGGCTATTTATGTACAGGATTAGCCTAATTTCCTCAGCTTTTCGTTTCTCGTCATCCCTGAAGTTGTCTTTCCAGATGCAGAGTTTTAGGGGGCTTGAGCGAACCGCTCCCTTTCTCAACAAAACATCCCGTCACTTGCTCGAACCCCTTCCCCCTCTCCATCCCCTTTCGTACCCAACTTTGCTCGGATTGTACACTATCCTCAACGGTTTGATAAATATTTGCCCTTCTCATTCCCTTCTATTTGTTCTTCAAACCGTCAGGTCGCCACCCATCGTTTAATAAATCCTGGCCCCACCCCATTCCCCTTGCCCGTTTCTTTGGTAATGTTTTTAAAGAGCTGTAGATATAGGGGACCATGCCCCTATACCCCGTCGGAAAGGCCACCCCACCCCATAGGCGGACTGGCCGTTGTGGCGATGTCGCGATCGCCGCAAGGGCCGCTCGGTTCATGGCTGCCTTGGGCAGATGCTGAGAAATAAAAAAGAGAAAAAACAAGAGAAGGGAGGAGGGAGAGAAAGAACGAGGAAATAATTAAGGAAGAAAAGTGAAAAGAAAGAAAGATCGTAAAAGATGAAGAGAGGAAGGAACACGGGATCGCAATGCAGTGTGCGGGGGAACTGATTGTGCTCTGAGAGCCCATAGCTCAATATAATAATCGCCTGCCTCATCGGTGGCCCCTATAAGACGTTTGGGTCAATGATCGAAAATGATCATAGAATCCACTAGATTGAAGAGCAATGTTCTAGTTTGAGAGTGAGGACTGGGGTCAGAAATGGTGCATAACCTCAACACTAGCTGCTTTGGGCATCTAAAGGTTCCCCATCAGGTTCTACATCTCAAAGGGCTACTGCCTCATTCTCATTGACCCCTGTTCATTGAGATAGCATAGGGACAAACACGTGAGTAATAACTTAACAATAGACTCTTTTCCCAATAGGAATTACAAAGGATTGTGGGATAGATTTTTGGTGTGCATCATTTTTTGCCACAGCAAAATGCCATTGACAACAACATCGCCTACCAGAACTCTATCCCACAATCCATTGCAATTGCTATTTGGAGAGAGGGGCTATATCGTGCCTCCCCTTCCTCGTCCAGGGTCATGACAATTTTTAATATTATTAAAAGAATGCCAGGCAATCAAAATTTCATAATTTTCCCAAGGAAGGGCCCTTGGAAACTTTTTAACGTCTTTTCGGCAATACGCCGGAGTGCATCCGTTACAACATGTAACAACGTCAAGGAGGCCAGCCAAGTTTCGCAAAAGTGTGTGTTACTGGCAATCTTACATGAAACCAAGAAAATAGGTAAGTAATATTTCAATGTTTATTGAAATTTTCGTAGAAGTGACTTGGTGTTGCAGAGAGTAGTCAACTCTGAGTCAAATTGCTGAACACCCATAGGCGTAGTAGGCGGGGGGCTGGGGGTGCAGCCCCAAACCAAATATTTTTGTGAAAATTCGGGCAATATGCTGAGATTTTTTTGGGCACCTGCTGAAAGAAGAATAATGCAAAGATTTAGCTAAAGTTAATCAGTAGTTTAAAAACTTCCTTAGTAATTAAAATAAAGTTCTGATTTGAATTGCACCAGCACCTATATATTCGGTATTAATTCACCAATGTGTTTTTAATGGTTAAACTTATTTATGATTATCAGTGGTGTATTTACGCGGGCCATTGGGCCATGCCTCCCTCTGATGCCGATTTTTTTAGTACCTACAGTACGTAAAGCTTTTAACACAAATTTTTCTTCAAAGGTAGCATATGTGGTACCCAGATTGCATGTAAGAACACCTAATTTTTCAAAAATTTTCAAAGGGGAGGGGGACACCCTTAGACATCTCCCCCAGGCAGGCGACCACACAACATAATGCATTCCCCCACCTCAATGAGAGAAATCCTGGCTATGCCACTGATTATTATCATTATTATTGTAACGACTTCCCTAAAATTATAATCAATATGGAAGGGTAGTAACACGGCAAATGATTGTATGTAATTGGCATCAGGTGTGATAACCGATGATTAACATGTTGAACACGCGTGGAGCACGAAAAACTTTTTGGTTATATTTTTCGGGCAAATCGTTACAGCCCCCCCCCCCCCTTAATCAACTTGGTCTCCTACGCCCATGTAAAGACCCTATATGTACCATTGTTCAATGATGATACTGACCACATGTTATAATCACCACTCTGTATTAGAAGAAACATTTTGACCAAAATGACCCTTCTGTAACTAAATAACCCCCAGTTGACTTTTGACTTTAAAATCCTAAATAATCAAGCCAGTTTTGCCACCTTTAAAATCCTCTTGAATGAAACTGTTTTGTTGAAAATGGACCTGGGAAGTGCCATTTCCTGCTATCTGGCAAGTATTTTTATCCAAAATTTACGGGTACGCTACGCGCCAACTGATGCTGGCGCTCCGCTTAGATAGTGTCAAAGGGCCGCTCACTGTAATTTGCCACGGCCGCATAAAACTTTCAGTCCGTACCTGCCCCACCCCATCGGCTTTTTTTTTTTTTCACCGGGGAGCCTTGAGTTGTATGATAAAGTATGTCATCTCCGACGGGAACAGTCGCCCGGACGGTTTTCATGATTTGGTCTCGGGGAAGGCAGATTCTTCAATAAAATCCTCAAATTTTTGCAATTTTAACCCTAATTTTTCAAATTCTCTATAAGTAAACACATAATTATTCAAATTTGCCCAACACAAATTTAAATTTATCAAATGTTGTTCAACAAAATAAGTCGGGAAGCTTGTCCTCAAGAGCACATCATAGCGTCATTCCTGGTTCTTTTCCTAGATCCTTGATCCAGCCCAGTGAACACCTGGGAAATCCTGGTAATGCGCTTGTCATGTAATCGTTAATGATAAGACCCAAATGGTCTATGACAAGTTAACCATACATCATACGTAGTAAAACGTCTGCGCCCAACATGAGATTCCTCAGTAAACTTAACAATAATTACAACATATACAACATTTTTGGGAATGTAACGTTATAAATTAGAACATTAAGAATCTCACCACAGTCCATATTCTGGTACGTCAAAATCAGGGCAGGATTCCTGTTTTACTCGGTTAGAAAAAAAACATGTAAAAGATAAACCACAAAGAGGACTCGTTTATGGAAATTTTCGGAGGCCCCCTAAACGTAAAAATATCGAGGGACCCGTGACCTACAGGTTGCCTCGATCGTTGGGTAAGTGCGGCCCTGAGTTACTATTTATTATTGTCGTATGATGTTTCTGATAATATTCTCCCCTTACGTTTACAGGTTTGTATAATGGGAGGGGGTGGGTGGGCTGCGCGTGGTGTTCTGCTATGCACGTAGGCGTAGGAAGCTTTTCAAGACTGAGGGCTGAACCTTGTCTTGGATCGCTGTCCTGGGGGAGGGGTCTAAAGGGGAGAGGGAACCCCCTCCCCTTTGGAAAATTTTTTGGGTACTTGAGGGTCCTCAGATGCAATTTCGTGCAACATTCAGAACAAACTTTAAGGAAAATCACTGCAAATTTTTGACATTTCTTACAGAAGAGACAAATATTAAGGGGTTTTTGTCTTTGGATCTTGGGGGGCGGAAGCATACTTCAGCCCCCACATTTTTGACTGGGGGGCTAAAGCCCCCAGCCCCCTGCTTTTGATTAGATCAACCAATTTCAATTGACAATATACCACATAAACAAGAACAGTAAGAAAAGTGTTCTTAAGTAAGCATTATCCAGCTTCAAGAGAGAGCAAAACAAACGTTCATTTGAGAGAGTGATAACAAGCTGACGTAGTTTTCGTCTCTTCACTGCATGAATATGTCTTATTATGGATAACATTCAAAGTATTTGGACCTGAAACGTTTTGATTTATTAATTTAATTCTATTTGCAAAGTGTTCCTTTTACTGTAGTTTAAACATTTTTCTCAAACATCACATTATTCACCGAATCATACATATTCCACATCAATTGTGCTTTTTGTCCTTTGTTCTTCCAATCATATCTCTAGAAAATGTTCCAGAGTTCACCCAATTGTTTTTTCTATGACTTCAAAGCTGCACATGTTCATAGTCCTGGTCCAACTTAGAATTGTTATTAAAGCCCGTCTGGTTATTTGGATCATTTTCCATGTAATAGTAGCCATTTTGTTTGTCCTGGGAGTTGCCTGTGTTAATGATGTTCCGATGATATCCACCTAACGTTACCTCTAGCGGTATCTCATAGCCAAGGGAATGTTGTGATGACACTGAAAGCGATGATGACACTCCTTCGTTTACGCAAGTACCATCCTTATGGCTTCTAGAAGGCAGTGTCCTATCAAAAATGAAAAATAATTAATGTTATTCAAAAGTTGCAAACTGTTTAAAATAATTTTTAGGGGGTGGGGTTAGGGTAGTACTTAAGCTTGTGTATAAGGATTTCGATGATTCCGATTCGGTATGATTTGCTCCAAAGTTCAAGGTTAAGCAAATAAAAGATAACATAGGACATGCCTCATAAGTCCCTCTCTCTACGTAACAAATTTGCAAATGTGATTCACGTTTATTCATGATGCGGGTGCAAAAGCAGTAGGGCTAATTGTCCTGTAAAATGGTCAATATTTGATGGATTTTGTTGGAGATTGTGGCTACTTTTAACTTTTTAATGCTTTTTACATCAAATAGGCAGATATGAAATTTACATGTCCACAGACCTTTAAGGACATGGTTAATTTTGTGAAGCCTCGTAAACTGGTCTACATCAAAAGAAGATACTTGATAGTTTTTCAAAAGTATTTTAACGTCATAGCAAGACACTTTTGAACTGTCCCGTATTCCTTTCCTGACTTCCTTACTTCTCTGTTTAAAGAGACCATCAATGATGCAAGGATAAGATGGCTGAGAGGTGACCACGTTCCGTCATAGTGTCCCACCGTGGGACTTTTTTCAAGTTTCAAGTTTATTTCTACTATTATCACATACAACAAAATAGATTGTTTTCCAACATAATTAAGTGTGAATTAACAGTACATTATGTGTAAGTAGATACAAATCCTTAAATAAGTAATGGTGAAGTACTGTACTTTGTAGCTGTAATAACCAGATAATACAGATTACTACAATGTGATAGGGTAGAGGAACCAGAATAAGCAGACCTTTTCAAGTCTGATCCCTTGGAAGAAAAAACAAGGCAATTGGTATAACAACAAAACAACAGAGACAAAAGAGCATAGAATAGGTGAAGAGGGAAAATAGGTGAAATTACGGAACAAAAATTATGCACGAATTTATGCTCAATTCTGTCTTTCTGTGAAAGTCACATATACACACTTTACAGAACGAACACATGTTTACACGCAATACATGTATGTGCTACGAAAATATTTCCTTAACAAGAATACGAGCATTGGGTCAATATATTTGAAGACACTAGCTAAATTTGATTAATGAAATTTGAATATAACGCTTGAGTGATGTTTTAAAATGATGCAAGGATTTTGAATCCTTTATATTACTTGGAAGAGAGTTCTAGAGGAAATATCCACGACTGCGAATTTGCGATTGGTTTAGTTTTGTCCTGGAGTTATCTACCTGTATAGAGACTTAGCTCCTTCAGGGAGCAGAGATGCTTCGGGGGTAACATTTTGGTTTTATTCCTTCAGCATCCAGCCGAACAGATTGTTGGAAAATATCTGGCTGGGGTTAAAGGGGTTAATTTGCTTTCCCATGTGCGTTGTGTTTGAACAATCATGTATAGTTCTTATGCACACCCTTGAACATGCAAGGGGACTTGTCTTTGAAAGGGTAAGATTACTGAGGGGATAAAAGGGAGTTTTGGAGAAAAAAAAGAGTTGATTCGAGTCTTCATTTGGTCCAGTCCGATAAGTCCTTACTTAAATTCAAAGGAACATACTTCAGTATGATTTCTTTATCAGTTCTGCCCTTTCACGACTTTTGTTATCTTCGTCAAGGAAGAAAGTGTACAAGAAAATGTTATGTTGGGATGGAAAGTTATTTTGAGGACGCAGTGAGCAACATGGAGCTTCTAGAAACTGATGGCTATCATCTTTGCTTATTCAAATAATATACACAATTAGATAATACGAAAAGTGCGATACATTACAAGGAGTACCGTACACTACTTACACTGGAAAGAGACGTTGAGGACGTTTACAAAATAAGTTAGCATACCTTCTTTTCCTTATCCGTACGAGGCAGGCTATCAAGAATACAACAGTGATCACAGCGACAATAGATACCACTGATAAAACTGAAAGCAAGAAGAAAGGTAAAAGAATCACAGTTTTATAAACTTCAGGGTACATGATATTCCAGTTTTATATTTATCCTTCTTTACTTTATCAATTTTAAGTGTAAATTTTACTCAATTTTTTTTTCTCTTGGTGTCAAAGTTATTAAAAATTGAGAGAAATCATTTCAACAGGCACACATGTGTCCCACTATCGAAACTTACCTTAAGAGTCGTGCACATGCCATGCCCAGAACAGGAATAGGTACATTTGATTTTACTTGCAATAGGGACTATAGGTTGAAAATTTCGGGGAACCTCTCCCGCTGGAGCAGTGTGGGTTCAGGTGGACCTCCCTCCTGATAATATCATGAAGCATTCATTCGATGGGTAATTTTGCACGTGAAGCTACACACCATTAAAGGATAAGTCGTGTACAATTTTTTTTTATTTTCCAATATATAGGTTATACTGGTATTTTTTCTCGGTGATGGAGTCTTTAGTAAGGTGTAGTTGTTTTCTTTGTTACTTGTTCATCATTCCCAACAATTGAATAGTCAATAAACTCACGACAGAACAAAATGAGCCTACTTGTTTTTAATATTGTCATCAAGTTAACTTGTTGGTGGCTTTCTTTGTGACTGAATTTTGTTCCATATGCCCCTAAGGTGAGTCAGGGGGAGATTTAATTCTTTTTCTCGTAGAGAACATTTACCCAAGAGAAGTGTCATACGCGGGGTCATAACCGACCTTATGGGTGGACTGTGGTCCGAACGGTTGGCACTCCAAACTCTGCAGATCACAGGAAATGGCACTTTTGAATACAAATTTGTCACTACGTCCGGCTTCTACCATGGGTAGCCGAATTTTGCATTCAGTGGACTCAGTGTAGTGGGTCGCTTTATGGCTTCCCATAATGAGTCAACCCAAGTTGCACGATTAAGTTGGGTAAAGCTAGCTCAGGAAACAAAGTGTAAGAGTCAGGCCACGGGGCATCTGGCCAATTGTTAACGGCCTGTGGGTTAATTTGACTTCTTAAGCCTCCTATAATACAAAATATTACGCTCAACACAATTCCGCAAGAATATTAGTTCTGCATCTACAATGAGTGGGTTACCATTATGTGAGAAAATTTGGCATCTCATCCCTATACTTCAGGAAATCGTACACTAAAAGATGACAATTTAGGCTTTACAGATCTGCGTCTTCTATGCATGGGTCTGTGCTCAAACCTCTACGCTCTATCACATTTAGAAATGTAGTGACACAATTGAATGTCATTTTGGAATACAGGGCATTTACTTCACAGCAAACAATGTCAAACTCGGAAATTTAAGTCTTGTGGTCGCAATAGATTCTTTAAAGTCCGAGTTGGGCTAGAAGGCATTCAATTGCGGAAACTACTGAAACTGCCAATTTATTCCACTTTTTGTAATGAACATGAATTCTTTGTTAATTTTTTTGTTTGCTTTTTGTTGGTGGCTTTCTTTGTGACTGAATTTTGTTCCATATGCCCCTAAGGTGAGTCAGGGGCAGATTTAAGGGAAGGGAAGGAGTACAGGGGCGGGATTCACTAACATTTGCGTAAGTTCTTGCGTAAGTCAAAATACTTACGCACTGCGTAAGAACTTTCTTAATTAAAGGTGATCAGTCGTCTTGAAATATTCTTTGTGACGTCAGCCTTTTCTTGACATGTTTCTGCAGTCGTCACTGTTCAAGGATACACCGTACAAGCATGGTATAGCTAATCGGTAAGCAAGAAGAGACGGCTTGTAGCTGTATACCTACTAGCTATACCGATGTCATCATAGCTACTTGTACGGTGTATCCTTGAACAGTGACGACTGCAGAAACATGTCAAGAAAGGCTGACGTCACAAAGAATATTTCAAGACGACTGATCACCTTTAAGTGGTTTAGACCTTATGCATATGATGTCACAAAGGAGAACGTGCTCCCTCGTTTGGAGGAAAATGGAGGAAAAGCGCGTATCATTGCAAGTTACACCAATAAATGCAGACAGGTGATTTGTCAACCAGTCGTATACGCGCGTAAGTCTACTACACGTGCGGCGAATCTACGCAGTGAGTGCAAGTGTGCTTCGTTGTTTTCACCCAAAATGACGTCAGTGTGATGTCAATGCATAAGGTCTATTCACGAAAACAACTTAGGAAGTTCATAAAGATACGCTTCGTATCTGCAATACATGCACATGAGCCAATCGTGTGTGCGGTTGCATCTTGCTTTGTCATTTTGAGCCAATCACGTTGACTTTTACTGTTAAAACGACGTGCACGTCTTTTGTGGCTACACGCGCGGTCCTACGCTGTACACAAATATGCACAACGCGTGCTTTTGTATGTGCTACTATGGCTATTTTGTACTTACGACAACTCTGAAGCTTGCGTGAAGTTACGCAAAATATTTACGCACTTTTTCCTTCGGGAATAACGACTAAGCAAGATACGCTTCGTAAGTCTGACTTACGCAAATTTTTGTGCGTAAGTAGTCTTTGTGAATACGGCCCCAGGGGCTGGATTCACTAACATTTGCGTAAGTTCTTGCGTAAGTCAAAATACTTACGAACTGTGTAAGTACTTTCTCAATTGGTATTCACGAAAACAACTTACGCAGTTCGTAAAGATACGCAGCGTAACTACAATAAATGCACAATAGAGCCAATCGTGTATGCGGCTGAATCTTGCTTTGTTACATCTTGAGCCAATCACATTCACTGCTCTGTAAAAATGATTTACACGTTTTTGTAACAGATAATAAACGCGTCTTGGCGTTTATGTAACCGAAAAAACAGTAATATACATAAGCAAATTAAACGTCTGAAACGCCATTTTTAACACATTGACGCCATCTCGTAAACACGTTTATGCGTTTATTTCATGATTACTGTAAATATCAAGTTTTTTTACTAAAGAAAAATTAACATATATATAGAACATATAAACGTGTTTGCGGAGTGCACTTTAATTGACGTCATTATCTTTATCATGTGTTAATATTCGTTCAGTTATTTACTGTGCTTATCCATTTTGTTGTTCGTTTTCTAATTCTTAAACACCATAATGTGTTAAAAAATGAAGACGTCTCTTTCTACAGTGTGTTGTTGTTAAAACGACGCACACGGTCTCCTGTGGCTACACAAGCGGTCCTATGCTCTACACAACTATGCACAACGAGTGCTTCTGTACGTGTTACTATGGCTATTTTGTACTTACAACAACTCTGAAGCTTGTGTAAAGTTACGCAAAATATTTACGAACTTTTCTCTTCGTGAATACCGACTAAGCAAGATACGCTTCGTAAGTCTGACTTACGCAGATTTTTGTGGGTAAGTATTCATGGTGAATCCGGCCCCTGGTCTTTATATATTTATATGAGTATTTGACTTTCATCTGATGGTACTAATTTTCACTTGCCGGTCTATATGTACCCATGGTAGTTCCGGGTTTATTTAGTAGGTTAAGTCCGCTCCAATCCCCCAGTGTGGAAGGAACTTTGACATCCAAAACTCCTAGACAGAGAGGGAACGCACTCTAAAACACAAATTTGTCATTACATTTCTGCATCTACTTTGCTTGGGTCGCCAGCATGGAAAAAGTGACATCTTAAGCCGCGGTCACACTACAACGAAATCGGATCGGATTCTGATCCGATTTTTGTGAGTTTTTATTAAACTCTTCTCCATCTCTGGTCAGAAAGAGCCCAAAATTTGCCAACCAGTGTAAATATATGATTTGCATCAGAGGTCTATGCAAATAAAATGTTAACTGATTTTTTCGTGACGTCACACCGACAAACAGCTTTTATCGGACACGCGTAGTCCGATAAAAGCTGTCTGTAGATGTGACGTCACGAAATAATTCGTATAAATTTAATTTTCTTAGTCCTGCGATAAAAATCATATAATTACAGAGGTTGGCAAATCTGGTCAGGGGTTCTTTCCGACCTGGAATGGAGAAGATTTTAATAAAAACTCACAAAAATCGGATCGAAATCCTATCCGAATTCGTTGTAGTGTGACCGCGGCTTTACGGTCCCTAAATTGCAGAAACCATTCTTAAACACACATTTACCACTGTCCTCGTCTACCATGAGGAAACTTGCCATTCCGGTTTCCTAGATTGCATGAATAGCAGCAGAATGATAGCCTATACATTACGTTTCCCTTCTCTGATATAGTCTACGCAGGCGCGGATCCAGAAATTTTGAGGGGGGGGGGCCCAAGATGGAAAACCTCATGTGCACCGAAGGTGCACCACGAGCGCGAAGCGCGAGTGCCTACGCGTGGGGTCCAGGGGCCCGCGTTAGGGCCCCTGGCGGGGTCCAGGGGCGGAGCCCCGGTGGGGGTCCAGGGGGCGAAGCCCCCGGAAGCTCTCGCAATATTGCATTTTAAGAGCACAGAAATCGGCTCCAGTTCTTATGCCAGTGAGATTTTGTACCTTTTCATGTTGCATGGAATTTGATGTGTATGGCTCAGTATAAGTTACTATATGTACCTGCGGAAGTTACGGAGAATCTAAGTTATCTTAAAACTTACACGCCAACTTTATGAGCCCGTGTAGGTAACTTGAAATGATTTTTGCCATAATGAGTGTTTTATTTTCGTTATACGGTATTCGGGTATAGGACGTCAGATGAAACAATTGCGCGCGAAGCGCGCCGAAATTTGAATTTACATTTAAAACCATTGCTATGACTAACGGTGTCAATTCCCTTTATGTGTGTCTATCAATTAGAAGGTGGGTTCTATACTAAGTTTTCAGTCCTCATAAGAAGAGGAGGGTGAAAAAATGAATATCAGTTGTTTTACATCCTTACAATGCTGACTCTGAAATCACGTTTATGCACACGAATAATTGGCTTATGGTAGAACCGGCCCTTCGATGAGTAATGCGAATACGTTTGGGACCTTATAGTAAAAGGAGCAATTCCAGGCTAACAGTGCGCAGATCAAGCAAAAATCAAGAAATATTGAGAAGACTTTGCAAAAATCGTGAAAGATTTCAAATGATATTTGGTAAAAAGTGATAAAAATAAATCCATCACTCAATAAAAACGTACCTCTCTCCGTGAGCGTAAGCAATTGCGCGCGAAGCGCGCCGAAAATTTAAGGTATAGAGCCTCCCGGGAGCTCTGCATTAATTGTACACTGAAAAGGGGAACCAACAGGACTCTCACAACCTTACATCCATATGGGAGGAGAGATGATATATCAACTTCTTTATGGACTTCTGAAGGGTATACCCTTCAGAAATCTTTGACGGATGGTGCCGGCGGGAGTTTGGTGATTGGGGGAACCGCAGATAACTGCTAAACCGTGCCTTTTTAGGCAGTGGGATTTTGTATACGCTATATACAAGAGTGGGAGAGCCTTTTCTTATAAGTACATGAGAGTGCAATCCCAGGAAGGGGTTTACCCTCCCCTTTGAGAAATGTTTGTTAATTTTAGGGGGCCTATATGCAAAATGGTGGTATCTTTGGGTCATTCTAAAGTGATTGTATGTTTAGAAAATTTCCACAATTTAGTGAATTCTAACTTTTGTTCGGGTGAAAAAGGGGTGTAAGAGACGGATAACATATTGTCTTCAAACCTCCTTAAGTCTCAGGAAAAATCATGGGCGTGGATCCATCTCCAAAAGTGTGTGTGTGTGGGGGGGGGGGACTTTTTCACATTTGTGAATCGCCGTCCTGGTGGCGCGGAAGAAGCAGTTGGTGGTAGTCAGAATTTGCGTCACGGGGAGGCAATAAGTTTTGTATCTTCGGCATGGGGGAGGGGTCTAAGGGAAATTTTTCTAGAACTGAATGCCCTCAGATGCGATTTGGTGCAACAAAAGTGTACGATCTTTAGGTTATTTTTCTTCTAAAAATTTCGTTTTCCTAGGCATAATTGCAGTCTGTTCCATCATTTTTGAAAAAGTGAGGGGGATTTTTGACGATGTCCCCTTTTCCAAAAAGTGAGGGGGACGCGGCCCCCCGTCCCCCATGATCCACGCCCATGGGAAAATTGTACACGCAATTATACCTGCGTGGAGTCCACAGAAACATTCTTGGACTATAATAAAATTTTTCCTTTACATTTTAAAAGGATATCCAAGGTTGACAGAGAACAGTAAAGAGCCTCCCGGGAGCTCTAAATTAGTTACAGTATACAAAAGAGGGAACAACGGGATTCTCACTACCCGACATCCATATGGGAGGAGATATGATATATCACCTTCTTTTTAGGTATAGCAAGAGGGATGGTGGACAGGCAAAATTCGTTTCAGAAAAGATTTTTGTCATTATTGAACGTCGCGGTAAGATGTTTGGAAAATAAGCAACGGCAATTACCGTCGTGCTTTCAATCTTTCAAATCATGTGCTAGACTAGATTAGTCAAAGATCCCATAATGATGAGAGCCCTACAGAGAAGGAGATGTACCCTTTAGAAAAATGTTGCCTTGGAATAATTTCTTGCGTCATAGCTTTGTCAATGGTATATAAAATCGGGTGTAAACCCTGTCGTATGCGCGCGAAGCGCGCCTGAATTTTGGATAAAATATTAGTCCATGACAAAACCTGCATTTCAGAACCTGCATCGGACACTGTCACTTTCCCACCAACCTATGCTATTCAGAAACGAATCTTCTGACTGAGAATTCTTAAAAAGCACTTTTGCTCCCTTGTTCCCCCGTGAGTAGTTACCGAAAGCTATTGATAATAAGGACAACTCTGACACAAGGCTTGACGCTAGCGGAGCGTGCGAAAATTTGGAATTTGTCAAGAATTTCCAAAACTTAAGATAGTTTGAGAACAGTTTGTGAAAGAAATGGTTAGAACAAATAAACCAGTCATCAAAAAAACATCTCACCCTACACCCTCCACAGAAATCTGTAGCTTAAACGACTTTTGGGACCATTTTAAAATTTTTCAAGAATCGATGGGGGGAGGGGGACACACGTCACCCATTGCCCACTGTGCCGACGCCACTGTCTGTAGCTTACAAGCCTTTTGAGTTCATTTTAAAACTTTTCAGACAGTTTCGAAATCGAATAGGGTATGCACGCCGCTACTTTGCCTGCAACAGCTGGTGCCACTGTGCACAATAGCACGTCACCTGATAGCTTGTCTTCTGTATTCATTCTGCAAGGTCTGTATGGCGAAAACTTTGCCTCTCAATCCCTCTAGATTACAAAAAATTTCACTCTTTAACACAAAATTGTTACTAAATTTCAGTGCAGCTAGCCGAGCCCATACTACATATGTCACGATGTTTACTTACTTAGATCTTAAGTCAAGGATCATTACTCAGCTATTCACCTGTTTCGAGCATTGTAGCTCTCCTTTCGTCTCCAACCACTTTGAAAGATATGTAAAGAGATAATCCAGCGATAGCTCCTCCCAACCCCTACAGAAATATATACTTTGAATACGTTCTTAGACACTTTTATTCATTTTTTGCTCTTAATTTTTCTTTCTCCTTTTCTTTTTTTTTCTTTTTCTTCTTTTCTTTCTCCTTTCGTTTTTTTTTTCGTGGCGGTTGGGGGGGGGGGCCCGGGCCCCCCCAGGCCCCCCCTGGATCCGCGCCTGAGTCTACGAATATCGGGCTCTCGATTACGCAATGTGTTGGTTCGCACGTGAGCTGAGTGTATGTCTTCAATAGCTGTGCTAGCTCTGAGTTAAACTTGAACTTTTACGACTCGATTTCTCAAGTAGTTTAATTCTACTGCATTTAGGGTGGAGAGTTTGTGTTGGTGTTAGACTCTCTAGAGGTAACTCAGAAAATTAGGCTCAATTGAAAATTATTATAAGCCATGATTTGCTATAGAAATCTCTATGAAGCGTCTATTAAATTTGCAATAGACGCTTTATTGCCCATATGACGTTGAGTACACAGGTTACGATAAATTATACTTAAAGTCATGTTTGAAAAAGAACAAAGGGCTCGCATTCTCTCACATTACTGAAAAAATGACTCTTCATCTCACTGATAGGCTATTTAGCTGTTACGCATGGTGCATATCCTACCTGCAAGTGTTATGTTATCGGGAGGCGATATCGAAGGAGCGTTCGACATCAACATTGGTTGAGATTGCAGTTGTGGTTTTTTTGTACTCAGTGGAAGAGACACAGGATCATCTATACAGTTAATGAAAAAGCGACAGTACAGTATATGAATTCAGACAAGTCAGAAAGGTATAAAGTAACTTATTTGTTTATTTAGTGTTGTCAATTTGTTGTTATCAACTTATGGTTGTCTCTCTTGGCACATCATACTATATTTCGTCTTTTTAAACATGATTTGTATCAAATGTAAGATGTTCCCTTTCTAATTATACGTGATATTAAGCCTGTTCAAAACACCGTCGATCCGACCTTAAAATTATGGTGTATTTATAATACGTACTTTTCAAAATGGCTTTCCATTGTTAACGCCACTCTGAAAACGGCGTTTATGATTACACATTTCCAAACACATTTTTGCCCACACTTTGCAAACATGATTAGATGGTAAACACACGCCTCAAATTCCTGAACACTCTGTTTAAAAACGTATTTATAATTGCCAAATATTTCGTGTTAAAGTTTCTAAACATGATTACAGTGTAAAGGTGTTTACAAAGTGGAACAAAATAAATGTTCAATCACAAATCAATTTTCTTTAGTAGTGAGGTGCCATTGAGATCTTACCTTGTGTTCTTACGTTCTTAATCAATGGTCGAGTTGTAAAAGCTTTGAAAGTGACCGGTTGCGGCTCCAGTGAAGCTGTTATTGAGAAAGGCACAGTTGCCGACCTACTAGGTTCACCTGCAGAAATGAAAACGTTTCTCCCCATGAGACAAAACGTTTGTTAGAGGGCGATAAAAAACGAAAGTATTCCTTTGAAGATATTACGATTATATATTCTATTCTTGAATCTTTACGACTATCTGAACACTTCAATCAAAGTGTAAACACCACTAACAGGCGCGGATCCAGACATTTCGAAAGGGGGGGGGGGGCTGAAAGCCCCTTGAATATTCTTCTAGATTAACATTATGCTAATTTTTGCGTATTTGTTATTGTTGATGTGCAGTAAGGGGGCTGAGGCCGGGAAAGCCCCCCCCCCCTTGGATCCGGACCTAACTAATGATTTTTACTACCCGTGAAATACAAAGTCTGAGGTGATGTGAAGTGATGTAAGAGTTAGGCTACTTTAACTGAAATTCCTTGTCTATATCATAAGTTTTTATATTTGCCACAACTTACATCGAATATCTCGATTAAACCTCCCATCTGCCTGGCAGAAGACTTCGTCGTCATATGCCATGAATCCAGGATTACACATGATTCTTATTTGTGCTCCAACCGTGTAAGGGACTGATGCAGTTGTCGATATATTTCCATTAGAAACACTAGTTACCGCAGGACAGTAGGTACCCTCTGTGGAATTTGGTGAAATTACACAAGAATACAGTAAAATTATTTTAAAGGATCCAATTCAAAGACCTATTTTGGTTGGCTCCAAAAATATCAGTAACAATTAGTACTTTATCCACTCTTAAGTTTTTATCTCATCGTTCCGAGAGGCGGATGAGATATTGTAGTCCTTTTGCCAGTTGAACTGTAAACGGCACATCGTTAAAAAAAGTAATCAATGCCATGGTTACGGTTAATGCTCCCATGTTACTTCTCTCAGTTTCTAACCCAAGGTGGGTTACCCAAGGGTGACTGGACGTGCATGACTGAGAGGGTGGTCAAAAAGTGTCCTTGGGTGTCTGAGCTTGCAATTTTGTTTTGTAAATATCTCTTAAATATGGTAGAAGATTCTCTTCAAATTTGGCGGGAGGCTACCCTAGGTGAAACCCCTCTGATACCTTACTAACAGAAGTAAAGGTCAAAGTTCAGAGGTAAAAGACCACATTTTGTGAAAATCACATTCTTTCCTGTGCATCCCACTGACATGAAACTCTGCACGCATAATGAAGATGTCTACTACTATCAAAATATGTGGATGGTTTGGCAAACGAGGTCAAAGGTCACTAGATGGAAGGGAAATATATATTTCAAGTAAAATGTGTGTCACAAAGTCCTCCTAGTGGTCTGGACCGATTCTCTGCAAACTCGGTGCAAAGGTACCCTAGGGTGAAAACTGTGTTCTCAGACCCCCGGAAGTAAAGGTCAGAGATCAAATGTCAGATTGCGTAAAAATATATTTTTGGCTATAATTTCATAAGGAAAAATAACACTGACATGAAGCTTGATAGGTATGATATGGATGGCAAGTTCTACCAAAATATGTAGTTGTCATGGCGACTGAGGTCAAAGGTCACGTGACAGAGGGTAAAATGTTCATTTTTGTGTCAAAAACTCCTACTAGGCGGCTGGACCGATTTTATCCAAATTTGCTGAAGGGGTGCCCCAAGGTGGGAAAATTGTCTCATAAACCCCAGTAGAAAAAGGTCAAAGCTGTATAATATTATTCCATATGAATTAGGTTCATTAGTGATGTAAGTCCATATTTGTTACTGTTATCGCATTGAATAACATCTGTGCTAGCGATGAGATATGCAACTCCGTGGATTGCCCTTTTTAATTCCTTTCTTAACTTTGAGACAATTACAATCAACATTTGAAAACGCAGTAATAAAACCTCGCGGCCAGCTTCATGTGAAAGATGAGTGCAACCTTCATATCTACATATTTTAGCTGATTAAACCATTGCTACTACCCTTGAAACGTTTCTTGGTCTGCAGTAGGATGCAGAGGTTAACCTTTCATCTCCTTGGTCTCCGAATCAAATTGCCGTAAGGCCATGCATTTAATAAAATACTAGGGTAAAAATTTCACTTACATTGGGCAGTGCACGTATTTAGAAATAATAAGCTTGGGTCATGTTTGACCTGTAGTTGTTCATTACCTGGTTTATTGAGAGACTGGTTATAAATTAAAAGGGTAGCCAAGCTCTCGATATACCCATTAATCAACAAATATTTGGCAAACTTTACCAAATGTTAGTATTTTCACATACCCGTCCAGTAACAGTGGAACTTTGACCCATATGCCTGTTTCTTTTAGATTGCATGAAAATGTTCTCCGAATTAATAAGTTTACAGTGGTCTTCAGTTTCAAACCTGGGATTGCAAAATTGAAAGGAGTCCCGTTTGTTTCATTCAGACATTTTCCCATTGAACTCTGGGCCGATTCTAGTGCTTGTCAGTCTTTTGGCACTACGTTGGGCAACCCTTGCATCCTTTGGGAAAATGAATAGCGGTGTCACAGTTTGGGCGCAACTGGTGCATTAATACGTTGTTTTTCTTTGAAAAGTAGTTTGAGGAAAGGAAACAGTCACGACGATGTGCCTTTTTCCTACTTGACAGTGGATGAGATAAGACAGAGATTCTTTTCCTCACTAACTTCGCTGTTTATGAACAAAGTATATTATACGAGCAACACTCCAATTATGTAAAGTATTCGAATTACATTCCGTAGTACTAAGAGTAGACGTATTCTAACGACATTAGTTAAACTTATCCCTTTACCTCCAAATTCTAAAAGGGAACCCAAACTTTTGGTGTGTTCTTGAGGAAGTTTAAAAGAAATTTGCATGGGATTATTTTCTGACGATATCAAGTGGTCTTCAGTTTCCAAACTGAGATTGCAGAATTTAATATAGAGTATTATATTCCCTGCTGTTTGATTCAGGTATTGTCCCACTGACGTCTGGTCGGATTCTAATCTTTGTCAGTCAATTTGGAACAGCGTCGGGCAACCCTCCCAGATTTTGAGTAAATGGTTTAAAACTGGGGAAACACTTCCGTCTATGGATGGGGACGTTAAATAATGGTGTAGCCTTTCAAAGTAGTTTGAAAGAGAGAAAACGATTTCGTCAGTGTGTATCCACGGCCTGCTTGATGGGGAATAATATACCAAAGAGGTTCTCTTCCTCACTAAACTAACTTTTCTGTTCATGAAAATGTTATGCTAGCAACATTACAAGTGTGTAAATAATCTATTATACCTTTCTTCCTTTTTATAGCATGTATCTCATTTGTGTGGTTTACTTTATTAGAAAATGACCCAATTTACAACATTTATCCGTCCATCAATGAGGAATAACATAATGAGGTCGAATTAAATACGTTAGTACTGCTGCTAGAAGTTTTCTAACGACATAAATTTACCTTATTAGTTTACCTCCAAATTCTAAGAGGAAACCCAAACTTTCGATGTTTTCTTGAGGAGGTTGAAAAGAAATCTGGATGGGATTGTTTCCTGACGATATCCAGTATTCGCTCACACGTGCATCTCCTTGTATCGTCTCATTACGATCCGTACTTGAAACTAACAAAGTTGTACTTGATGGCAGCCCGAACTGGTGAAAGCGGATGTAACTGTATCCTGTTACTCCTTGTGGAACAAAGTTCCTTGATATTAGGGCGCCACCAGTTGACGTATACTGTCCAGGGAAGCCAGGTGAAGCTACGTATGGTAAACCAACTTCCACTGCAAATAAAATACATACACAGCCCTAATTTTTACTTTGTAAACAAAGATTGTGAACAAGGACTTGAGCAACTCAAAGATATGGTAACACAAAAGTCGTAGTTACTGTAAATACTTCAATGTTGAATTTGATGTTTTCTTCTTGCGATCCCCTTTCCTCCCTGTCATTTAACGTCCTTTCGAAAGATGTTTGATTATTGTGCTCAACTGCTGCTGTCTTACACTTTATGTGAGTATGTTATTATTAATGGCTGAAAATTAAGCTATAAACCCGATGGATAAAGAGACCACTCTATATCAAGAATTCAGACTATCGACGTCCACTTAATATTTCCTTCTAAAAAAACGAAAACGAAAAGAGTGCCCTGCACTACCAACAAGTTCAAGCAACAGAGTGAATTTTGTCCAAAGCTGTTGTATAGCCGCAGTTGTGGCACCAGCTGGAGCACTGGGCTCCCCCCCCCCCGAGGAAATTTTTCGATTTCGTCGGGAGCCTCAGTAGGTATGATAGAGAGTGTAGTCGCCGATGACCACCAGTTGCTCTCAAGGAGGGAACATTCTTCAATAAAACCCCCAAATTTTCAAACTTCCTCATGAAACCCTAAAATTCCCCATTTCCCTTAAAAAAAATTTTTCCAATTTTATACAACTACAACGACAAGAAAGTTTGGTGGCGCTTTCCTTCCGGTGACCTGTTGCGTTGTCGGGGCTCAGGTTGCTGTCCCCCACCCCCTCGCCCCGCAGGGGGGTTGCCCCCCTATTGGACAAATTCTACAGCGCCCCTGCTGAAGGCTGCTTTATTTACAAAAGGATGTCACAATCCTGGTACACTATGTAGTTCCATACGACGTTGCTACTATTCACTAATATATAAACTACTATAATATCTACCGGTAGGTTTCCTAGGCCCACCGCATCCCTATGTGTATTCAAGTACTGTATTCGCTAACAGGACTTTACAGTTATATTCAACGTACTTATTTCTATCATAATCAATATGTTCTGATCCCAAAGAAAATTGAAACGCTACAGTGCTAGACACTCTTTCACTAAATTTACTCCCATTTCGATAAATTTAGGCCCTATTTGAAAGTTCCCTATTTATATAAAATCTTCCCCAAGACTGAAAACATCATTTGCGTAAAGACTGAAAATATATGAGTTCTTGGTTCATTTACCTCTATAAACTGACGCTTTGTGTCCTGGTCCTCCACATATTTGGTCAGAGTTACCTGGACACTGTATGCTACATTCGTCAATGTCTACCTGTTTAGATCCATCGATCTCGTTACCACAATCACAGCTTGTTCCCATGTGTATCCAAATGTATCGATACCCTCCGGGTACACAGAATGAAAAACATTTTTCTAATGCCATGTCTGCGACTGTAAAACCGTCAATTGTTTGAAGAAGACCAGTACTGAAGCAACCTTCAAAATTTGGAGCTGTAAAAGAACAAAATACCTCTATAAAAACCTTCAAGAGTGCTTATTTACAGCCATACATTCGACACGTGCGTATGATGCTTCAAATTTAGTGCCCTTTGTCAAGATAAGTAGTGTTAAATGGTGGAAAGAGAAAACAGTTATTTCACTTCAGAAATTTCAATGAAAGGAGTAGCAAAAAATGGCCTTAGAATTGCCCAAGTCACCTGTCCCTCCTTAAAAATGCTGGATGAATGTACGGAATTGTTTAGTAATGTCCACCAGTAGGTTTTAAAGCTGCTTTTGGGGTATTTAAAAAGTCACAAGTATAGGAACCCTCAAAAATACCTCTGAAGATGATATTAAATACCAAGAGCTGAACTTTCCACAACCTTATGAAACATCTGTCAATAAAAAAATAACTTATTCAAATAGAATCAGGAAAAATGTTGCACCACTGTCATGGCCAATTAGCATACTATAAATAACATGTATGGATAGTCGTAACAGAAAATTCTTCTGTGTAAAATGTCGGTGTGATGTGCTGCAAAACATATTACATTAATATATACATATTGAGTCTACACATCCAGTACAGCTTCAAATTGGTATCAATTTCGTCAGAGAAGGTATCTGGGATTGATTGGTCATACGAATTTAGCTTCCTTTGTTTTTTATATTTTGTTGTGACTGTCAGAATGCATGTTGTAACTGACATCTAGAGAAGTCTCTTTTACTCTTATGTTTAACCAAAAAGACAAGTGGACTAGATCTTACCACTACATTTCACTCCCACGTCTGACCCATGTTGGCAGTCACTTAAAACCCAGTTTCCCTGTACATTCTCACACTCCAATAAGTTACTTTCATTGCCAGCACAGTTTACATCACTCAATAAGACTCTCCCACTCCCTTCTCCAAATCTTGCTCCTGGGAAGAAACGTTGTGCTCCGTTTGGAAAACCTGTGTGTAGAAAGCGAAATTCCAGAAGTTTACATTTTGTCAACCATCTATCAACCATCTATACTCTGGAGCAAAGTATTCCAGTGTGGTTGTTTATTTGGAACTCACTGTACCATTTACATGAAATTTACTTTAAAAAAACCGTTTCTGATTTATTTGATTGGAAATAATATTTTCTGTTCCTTTGCTTTACCGGCTTACTTCTATTATTCATCTTTATAAGTGTAAATTATGTTATTTTAAAAGGGAGGAGGTTATCATTAAAAGCGTCATTTTCCCATCTTTGTTCACATGTTCTTAGCCAAGACTTGCCTAGTTGTCTGCAGATAACTTCAGTATCGTCAAGATCCCATCCTATATGGCAAATGGTTCCCCAGTTTCCTTCGTAAAACACCTCCACTCTCCCCTCACCATATCGATTGCCATTCACCAACCTGACATCACCATCTGTGGATTAAGAAATAGCACAACGTCAAAAGTGATAGGGGAACTACGTCATTAATTACATCAAATGCTTTAGAACTCGTGATTTCAAGTGCGTCAACAGTTTTTCAAAAGTGGGGGACATGACTTTGAAAAGTACTAATTCAAGAGCGAAATGAGAAGTCTTAGCAGCAAGGGATCCGGAATCGTAAGAGAGCCCCCGGAAAAATTAGATTCCAGATGATATGTAATGTAATTGGAGGCATTTTCACCATTTAATCCATTATTATTGGCTTTTTCTAACATTTTCTCCTTCGATTTCATTGAACCAGCTATATTGCTATGGAATCAAGCATGAGCCTGTTATTTTTATAAAGTTTCTAAAGAAGCAGATGGGGACGAACAATGATTGGTGGTCATCCCTGTTTCGAGTATTTCACTTTTCCCCTCCAGGAGAGTCAGCCCTAAACACTACGTTTCAGCAAGGCTTAGCAAACCTTTTTCAGCGTGGGCGGTAGGAAAGGTTGAAAAGAATCCTCCAATGTTAAAAAAATCGCTCAAAGAACTACGAAGAGAGAAGTTTATGCCTACATACAGTAAATAGCGTGGCTAAAACTTTCCCACTAAAGGGCAGCGGAAGCACGACATGTCTCTCCCCTGAAGGTGTGCGGTCGCCGGTCAATGAGCCAGTCACAAGACCTGCACTGGGGTCCAGGGGAGCAAGAGGAAGAACCCCAGAAGGCTCTCACTGAGAACATATCATTTACCTATCTTTAGATTGGGTGATCACTAAAACTTTCACAAAGCCACAATCTTCAATTTGTCATAATTACCTAACTTGCATTAACGGTCGTTAATATGATGATACAGAGAAGTTGTTGTTGGTGAGGAGAATGGATGTCAGTGGGGTTTGTAAGGTATTTGGTAGTAGAACACTCTCAAGATATTGCACATGAAGTAGACGTGAGACATCAGTCAACAATTGATACTTGGTAGGCACGAAGCTTACAGAATAAATATTGGAGTTCTTCTAGGCCCCCAGAAATTGTGTGTGTCCTAATAAAATTTGTAAGAATTAAGGACCGCGATCAGTGCCGTGACCCCCCATTTGGTACCTAGGCCCCCTAAAACTGTCATCCTAGCTACGCCCCTGCCAATCACTCCCAACCCACTTTCATTACTACGTTCCTAGGAATTTGAGAAAACTTAGATGAGTACGTCCGCGTTCGGTATACAGTTTGACAGAGAACGTTAAACTGGAAAATTCATATGACTTCTGACTTTAATCCTTGCAAAAAATACTTATTGAGAGGTCCCTATATTAATGTTATAATCTCAGGTAGCTTAGCTTGTAGAACAAAGGGCAAATATGATGAGCTAGTCCGCAACTTATGTTTCCTACATAATTTATAACTCTTTCTATTAGCTATTGTACTTTAATTAGGTCTTTATATAGGTTTATTTACTGCTCTATCCATTCATATGCTCTTAAATTGCACCTATGGTTATAGAAGACACATATTTGTAACAAAGACTGAAAAAATCATCCCACTATTTCACTTTCCAGCTTCACATGATATCTGTATGTTGAAATATAAAATATTGAAGTTTACTCAATTTGAAAATGATTTATCTACTATCTATTTTGATCTACTCAAATAACAATATTTGCTTTTGTTAAAGACACTGCACCTTCTCTAAATGTTACCACTTTTTCTTGGTTACAGTGGCAATGGACTGTACAAGACCCCTCCTCAAAACATGGTTACAAGAAAATCGTATTTTTTCAAGGTCATTTAAACATGAATTATTTTAAAAGGAAGCAAAAGCATTAATTCAATGTGAATTGTGCAGGGGATACCATAAACTATTGTGCAATCGCCTATTTCAAAAAAGGTGAATAAACTTTGAAATTTTATATCTTATCAACTAAATCGCTAATTACAAAATGAAAGTTAGACCAGCGAGATTTATTGTTCAATGTCTGCAATATATATTCCTGTAGTTTTGAAGTCAAGGTACACTTTAAAGAAGAAACTCAGCTGTAAGTGAATGTTATTCTTCACACTTTTTATTCCCCCATTTATATCCTCTATGAGGTACAGTATAGTACTTCACTTATTTCAAGAGAATTCTTTTGACGATAATAGCCTAATCATCTAAAATGTCATTAGTCCCGAATCATTTTAAAGGGAAATGTTGCGTTTGTGCAATGAAAAGTCATATTTTTGAAACCAAAATTCATACAGATACAGAATGAAATATAATTCAAAATAAGGCAGCACGGTAGCTATTGCTGGATTTAATTTGTGAGACTGAATGGTGAAATAATGTCTAAAACTTGTTTCTTTGTATGCCATGTTGGTGCATTTTAAATGCAATATTGACCTTTAAGGTCGGAACAGGCAAAGTTGCTCAGTTTGCACGTCAATTTGTTTCTTTTAGGTTTATTTAGAATGAAGTGAAGTTAACAGGAAATCAAAAGTGTTTAAAGGTCGTTCGGCATGAAAATAACATAGTTGGATTTGATGAAAAAACATTAAATATGCAGAAAAAAGCAGCAATTTCCATTATAATCCATCAAATATTGACCATTGTACAAAGTCATTTCTATTTCACACTTGTATCATGAATAAACATGAACTAAACATGCAAATATGTGACATCGAAAGATGGACATACCATATATGGCTCATGCTAGCCTTTGTTTTTTCAACCTTAATTTCAAGGACACTGGTAGCGTTGTTATCCCCTGAGGGGTTCACTATTAAAATTCTTTCCATCGGTAACATTGATATCACTCAACAAACTGTAATCTATCTGATCAGTAATTAAGAGATAATTTATATAGGGTTAACAAAAGAAATTTTAACACTGTGCAACACTCCACATCATTATTTTTGCATAGGCAATGAGTTTCTTTAGAAACCATTGAAGTTTGAAGAAGTGTATTTTGAGAACGGTAAAAGATATTGAAATAATTCCAACGGATTTTTCATTGGAGGACTTAATTCTTTAACTGACATCTGTAACAGCTCTGTTTGGTGGCATGTCACACGACCTTTAAGCACTCTTTGCAGTATATCCTTAAGAATTCAAATTCTCATTTTGAGTGAAGTGTCAATGAATGAAGTAACTCCCACCCTTGTAAGGAAGCTTTCTTGGATCAAATTCCAAAATAGTAAACAAATCTGGAAACAGTGAAAGACCAGTTTGCTAGCTTCTATATGAGAGATACCTCGTACTTATTTAATTTTTTTTTTACTTCAATTTTTTTTTTAATTTCGACTCTAATATTTCCACCAGTAATCGGTTCTCCTCTCACCCTAATCAGTCTTTCCCTGAACACTCTATCTGTATTTTTTTGTTAATTGATATGATTTCTGCAATGTTTTGCAGGCAAACCCAAAAGTCTGTTGGAGCGCATTATGACTGTAACTCATTTCTCATATATTAAGGTCAGTCTAAGAAAAATTTTAAACGGTCAAGAGACTTTTAATAAGGGCAAGTTGCTCACAATTAAAGAACATATTTTCCGTTTAATGTGTTTCGTTATTAAAATACCTGAAATAGGCTACAACCATATTCTGCTATACCAGGAAATAGTCAGAGACAAGTCACCAGGTTTGTAACCTTACAACATTACTTGCAGTGTGCTTATGAACGGTACTGACATAACATCAAACTGGGTAAGTATACGTTTCAAAAAGTTTACTAAGATCTCAGTAAAAAATCCCAACGACATGACATGTATCTTAGACACAAAGCTCCAAACAATGTCACTCTTCCGTTTTAACTCAGGTGCCATTATATCATGCACAAGTTGCTGTTCCATTTAATTATAGGTTAAAACTTTAGACTCACCTCTAAAAGCTTCGATTGAAATACAATGCAGGAGACAAATAGCCAGCCAAGTGATGAGAAACATTCTCAATGCGGCAGTCCAAGAAAACAAGCTGCTTCGTTATAACTTTATCAACGCGTCACTAGAGCTTAATTCATAAGACATCGGTATTTTCCGTGCATTATAATTCTTGACTACGCCATTATGAAAGCTATATCATGAGGTGTCCTGTGTGTATTAGAATCAGTGCATGAAGAATACTGCAAACTGATACCACTACCGTGACCCTTCATATGGTACAGACGCCTTCAATAACAGGTAAGGTGAACTAAAATCTAGGACATTGTTCAAATTCCGTCAGGCATAAAAGGGTGTATAATCCGTTACGGATGGAGCACCTCGTCGATCATATATCATTATGTATTTATGTACATAGTTTAAAGTATTCAAGATGTAATCTATGGTAGACATGTGGAAGGTTCCGCCCTCAGCTTGGTCAACAAATGGCCGTTCTATACAACTCTGTGGTTGAACAAGCATATGTGTACCCATTTGACCTCGTTGTACCGTATAGAGCTACTACGAATGGAGTAAAAACAGTTCATAAACCTTTAACGTTATTATCAATTTCGACACTCCAATGCAACAAAGCATCATTAGCTGCCACAAAGTTCTACTAATTCTTGATAATCGGAAGATAAGCGACACAGAATGTTTCCATACGTAGTAATCGTGACACTGGTCTAATAGTTTCTTCTCAGTAACTTTTGAGTTCGATTGTAAGTTATTTTCAAATATGCGCCGTTTATAAGAGCACAGGCACATTCGAATCTTAGCCTGTGAATGAAACCGGCCAGGTCGAAAACGCGGAAACCGCGGAAATAAAATCATCACGATAATAGTCCAAACAATGTTCCGCAAGTTCCGCGTTTTCGACCTTGCTATTATAGTTTATTATATTTTTCGATCTGGCTATAATAGCAAGGTCGACAACGCGGAAACCGCGGAACATTGTTTGGACTATTATCGTGATGTTTTTATTTCCGCGGTTTCCGCGTTTTCGACCTGGCCGAATGAAACCCCAGTTCGCAATGGCGAGCGTTTTGTTATCGGGGGATCCGTAACCATGCTGTTGAAAGGTTCGAAAATTGCGTGAGATATTCAACCTATGATACATTTTCTAAATAGGTTTGGAGTTTTCGTGGGCAAATAACTTTCAAACTGCAAAATTTAGGGCCTTCCTCCCACATGGCCCTTCTTTCCGAAGGCCCGCGGAAAGGTGTGAAATTAACGTCAGAAGTTTTCTTCAGTTTTTATGGGTTTAAAGAACTTTTTTGTTGTAAAATACCAATTCATATTTAATTCACACCTTGAGGCTGTTATATTTGGATTCTAGAGGACAATGAATACGGGAGACGCCCGAAAGGTTTGTCACAACGTCGGGGCCAGGAACAAAATGTCTTCCCTCACTCCCCCTCTAGTTGCAACCCCGGGTTCTTCCTCAAGCCTTTAAGGCAGTAAAATGAAAAGAAATTCAAATACTTCGGGAAAATAAACACAAAGGGTCTAATAAGATCACTGAGACGTTTCTGAAAGTTTAACAACAACAAATAAGTAATATATTAAAGGAGCTGAGTAGCCGCCAAAGTAGAATAAATTCTGGGACCCGCTAACTTCGTTACGTCACATCCGGTTATGCTTCTTGGTTTATCGATTCGATCCGATACCGATACTTATCTAAGCCATGCATGCAGTGTGCCTGGTGTAACAGTACACTTGTTACTGTCGTTAACAGTACAGCACTAACATTAGCCTAACTTAGGCTAGCGTTAGGGCCTAGGTCTACCACGAAAAACAGACGCATTAATCGAAAAACAGTTTCAATACCTGCAAAATCCACAATGTTCTTCATGAACCTCCTGCAAATGATGCGCGAATTAGGACGCCTTGCCACTAGTAACGCTAATATACTACATGCTTACGTACGTTGTGAGTTGTATGTACTACATGTCTGAGTAGATGTATCGATCAGAACCAATACAAGTGGAAACGATTCAAAATTGCCGGTGCCAGAAGAAAAAGTAACGAACTAGAAATTCAAAAAACAAATTGTAAAATATATTGCAAGTGTAAAATCAAATAACACAAGAAATAGTATAGGAACGTTATGGCAAAATTACTTTGCAAGATTATTTTAAATGAGAATATAAAACGCGTTAGGATTAATATTTTTAAAATTAGCTCCGCACAGAGGGTAATCATCTCGTTTGGTATGATGTATTTATTTTGGAAGTACGCCACTACTCAGCTCCTTTAACGTTCGAACCACTATAATAATTACTGAATACTGTACATGAGCGGAAATTTTGAGATCTCAAATTACAATCTTTAGCTTAAACCAAACTCACTCAATCGTCTTTCGGTACCGTTCTGTATTCTGGTCTGACCTCATATTACCACCAGTAACGCTGTCGGGAATAGTTCCCTCGTTGACGGGCACACCACCACTATACAGCAGATCCGCAATTCCCGCAAAGTCTGTAGAAGCCTCTCGCGTTTGTAACCCAAGAAATGCGTCCACCTGGATAGCCGTCGAATAAAAATCTTGACTATGCCTGCAGCGGTATCGGTACTCCCATCTAATAAACAAACAGTCCAACGGTTCTTTCGCCCTCTCCTCGGTAATTAAAGACAAATCTCCGTCACGATTATTCGGCCTGGGCGATTAGCTTAAAATAACATGATTTTGTCGTCTCAGGGTTCTGGATCTCCAAGCTCTCTTATCCGAACACCGCCCTGTTTATATATGGCGAGATTTATTCTCTGGAAAGTTCCTTTCCAAGAATTCTGATAAAAGAGTATCCAGATTATTCTATAATGTTCCCCTTTTCAAAGAAAATCTGGCGAAATAGTTTCGAGAATCATCTACAATGTCCCCTACAGGTTTGACATACATGAAAGAGTCAAAGCTGATAAGCTGTCGGTGTGTTAATCGGATAATAGTAAGATGATGTAAACGGGACATTCCCTTCGCCGTGGCAACGGAGGTCACTCGTAGCAGTGGCGGATCCAGAGGGGGGGTCGCCGACGTCCGGACCCCCCCCCTCAAATTTCCCAATTTGCCCTTTTTCAAAAGTGTTTTTTTTTTCACACTAGCCTTAAAAGTAAAAAAATAATAATAAAAAAAAAAAACCCACGACAGTTTGACAGGTAATGACAGTTGTCCAATTCCGAAGAGATTTTGGTTACCCCCATCCAGTACGTATCGATCAATCCACCCGTAAAAGTCTAGCCATGTATCGCAGAAACTTTTAGCAATATATTTCACTATGGTGGCCTATATTGCCCGCCCCGAAACACGAATAGCGCAATCGTTTTACAGAGAATGTGACTACAGTACGTCTTACTGCCTGCAATGGAGTAGGGAAAAACATGCCAGTGAGCCACAACTGCAAAAAAGGCCGCGGCCGGCCCGACCAGTTGGTTAGAAACTGAGCCGTAAAACCTCATCTAACTCTAACTCTTGCTGCCTACGTGACAGTGAGGCATTCTAATCACTTTTCGCTTGGAACCACGTGTGGCGTGCTTGGGCTTCCAAAGTAAGACAGTAAAACGCGCAGATATTACGTCATACTCACTAGCTAGCGTTTATGCAACGTATTACCACTGAGTTTTAATATTGATTCCAAAAGGTCACTGCTAGTCTTTTGGTCTAACAAAATAATGATCTGTTCACACTTCCTAAACGCTACATCTACGAAACCTTCCCTCTACCCGCTAGTATCCCTCCTCTCATGAACACGATATGATATTCATGGTCTGGAATTGTTCTCTTCATTTATTAGTGTTGCCCTAGTGATGGGAATAAAAAGCCAATCTTAGTTTAAAGTCCACTGCATGCCAAGAGTTGACCAGAAGTCGCAATGGACGAATCGGTGTTTGTTTCATTTTAAAAATACTATATAAAATCACCACCAGGTCAAATAACGAAATGTTAGTCGGTTCAATTTTTTGACGTCTTTGGACCGATGACCGGTCTGCTGCCGCAAATAAAAAGCAAACATTCGACTTCAGTCATCTGTTCTGACAGAGTATTTTTAACAGTCGCGCCGCAGCTATATAGGGAACACAACATACAGTATTTTAACCCCCTCCCCCAGTTGAGATAGCGGTGGCGCCAGGTGGGAGAAGGGTTCATGCCCCCGTTGGGGAAGGCTGGCCAACTATCGGGGAAGTTTTACAGGTTCGTCGGGGAGTCCTAGTCGAAAGTATGCAGTCCCCGACGACAACTAGTTGCCCCGACGGCTTACCTGTTCTTTACCCTCAAGAGGATAACTTCTCTAATAAGAACCCAAAATTTTCGGCGCGCTGCGCGCGCTGTAGAGTCACTCTATTTTCTTCAATAGTTCCATTCTGCAAAGCAGGATAGCACAAGTCCTGTCCACCTTACCAAGTAACATATAGGCAGAGTACATAGTTTATGTAAAGTTCGTAACTTTCATCCCATATCGCAAAGCCTAGTTGGTGTTCTCTTGTGTGTGTGTCATGCGGTAGAGTCAGTTGGTGAGCGACTCACGAAGCAAAGTTTGGCTATTTCATCTTGTAGTCCAGGTGGTTTCGATAGAAATGTATGTTACACCCGATACAGTCTACAAACCCACAGTTCTTTTTTCGTTTCGTCATATGTTTTATGTGTTAGCCTATCAAACATGTTCCCCCGCTTCGCGCGCTTTTCAATTTCACGATCCAGATTCAAAGAACACTATCAGTGCGCAACTCGGATCTTGAAGTATTAAGTGATATGATGCAAAATATGCCTGCAATAGCATGGGATGATGAGGCTCCTCCATTTGCCCTTCTCATCATCCCCTCGAAATAGGGAATGTCGGAACTCATTGGGGTAGCTGACATGGCCCGGCCCCCTGTTGGGAAAATTCTGCCGCCACACATGGTCGATTTACTTATTTTGGCTTTCATAAGGGTAATTTCTGGGATAAAACCCAAAATTTTCGGTACGCTTTGTCCACTCTTCCTCAGTTCCGTTATACTTATAGCTAAATATAGTACAAAACCCTTTCCACCTTTTCAAGTTAATAAGTAGAAATACATGGATTTATGTAAATGTCGGAAATTGAATCTCATTTCGCTAAACCTGGTTAACGTTTACTTGTGTCTGTCGTACGGTACGGCTAGTGACTCGAGGAGGGAAGTACAATAAAGTTATGCCCGATAGGGCCTTACTGTCCGGACAATTGTTCTATATAAGCTTTAAATTAGTACAAATTCTTATAAGTGTAGGCTTACCCAAAAATTTTCGCGCGCTTCGCGCGCTTTGCATTTTCACCGTTTAGATTCCAGGTTTTGATTCCAGTTTTTGCATGTCTCTTGGTTTATCCTTTCTTTGCCAATATGCCGTTAATTGTATAATCGCTGACGTTTATGAGAACCAAAATTTTTAAAAAATGAATGTGCCCTTTTTATGTTGGACCCCCCCCCCCCCTCAGAGAAGACCCTAGATCCGCCCCTGCGTAGTTTCCGGAACATTCGCATTTTGTCTATTGTTTAGCGCGGGATGATAGGTTACAATGAATGACCTACTATCTCTTACAGGTTTTTACAAAGAATGCACGTCAACTGTGACAAGGTTCTATTAATAACTGTAATGCAACAATGTTACTAATTTCATTTTTTGCAGTTTCAGATGGAAGATTGCTTCTTGTTGAAAACCCACCATAACAAGACAGAGATAGAAACCCGTTTGCTAAGCCTCATTGAGGCAACTGCACCACCTTTATCCAATCTGTCATAATACAGCCTAAAAGTTTATGCAGACTAGGAGGTACAGTACCTGTGAGTTTGTTTCGGAAGACTAAGGGATTCACACAAAATTCACCTGGCAGAAAAAATGGGGGAGCTTTGTCTCAATGAGCATGCATGTTAAGTTCCCTGTGGTAAATCTGAACATAATTACCTTATTACTTTTAATTTTCGAGAATTTCAACTGGTGACAAGTGGAGGGTGTTCCTTACTCCCTGGTATTCACATCATGATGTTTGCGGTTGACTGACCGAAATCATTCTTATTTATCAAATAAGCCCAAAAGTATCATCGATCTCTAATCGAAGTTATTTTCAGTGTTGCTCTTGTTCTTTATGCATCGTATCGTGACAGTTCGGGCTTGGCTGACACGGATCTTGCCTGATCTGGATCTCAGTGCTTGAAGTAATCTTGTTTGAACAACTGATCCATTCATTTTCTTCCCGTGGGGCAATCTGTTGCTGAATCCCGTTGTAAGTCTGACCACCTGAACACGGTCAAAGCCAACACTAAGCAGAGAGCGGGCAGAAGTTGTAGATATACTCAGTGACGTAGCTAGAGGGGGGCAGGGGTACGGTCGCCCCCCCCCCCACAAAGCCTCCGAAGTCCTCTGTCGGACATTTCTAGTCTCTGTCGGAAATTTTTACCACCTTAATTAAAAATTCTTACAGCGGAAATTAGTAGCTAAAATTATATTCTTAGGGGTTTACTTACAACACTTCTTATGTTTCTAAGCAGAATTACACATCGAAATGGTTACTGACAAGGCCTGGAAGTGTCATTTAAGGCAATCTCGGCGATATTTTAATCTAATTTTTTTCCGCGCGCTACACGCCAGAGATGGTGACGCTATGCTTAGATAGTACATCATTACTTCAAGATAATAATCTGTCGGAAATTTTTCCTTTTGCCCCCCCCCCCCACAAAAAAAATATCTATAGCTACGCCACTGGATCATAGACTGTGTGTTGAGGCAAGGTGGTGGTACTTCCGTATGGCAAAAAAAAAGACGTTTTACACATGTTCTAAGGGGCGACAATAAATGCAGAAGAATCTTCAATTTCACCATTCTTCCATTATGTTTTTACGTTAGTAAGAAAAATTCAAAGACGTCCAGCTAGAATTGTTTTCAGTGATTATAAGTGGAAGCACAGAGCCACTGACCTCATAACGTAGCGACTAGATGGGAGACCAATAAATAAATCATCTTTCATAAAGCCATGGGGGGCATCTTGCCATTCCAGTACAAAAAAACCTTCAGCCGACCCTTCGTCGCACTCGGCGTCTTTTAACAGCAACACATACATTGTACACCATCCCGGACTAACGGACATAAATTTTCATTCCAAAAACAACCAGGGACTGGAAGTACTGTTACGGCTTGTTCGCAAGTCAAACCAATAACAGCGAAAGATCACAGAAGAACGAGATTAAAATTCAACAACTTAATTATTATTTACGATCTTCTTATCTCACTTGAATTTACAATAATTAATTAGATTTACTCACAATCCTTTACTTAATATCATTCTGGTCCGGTCCAAGGGTTGGTAGTGCATGCACGTCGACGATGGTACAGTAGTAGACCTGCAGCGTGCTGTAGCGTAGGAACTGGTTCCACGAGCGAATAATGACAAGGCTGGGCGATGATGGATGATAACGATCTCAATACACAGTGTAGAAACGGCATAGGGCAATTTATCACAAGTGTACAGTGTCAGTGGCTGGCTTCAGGTGATTCGGTCAGAGAATAACTTCTCAACAAACGGACAATGTTAACACAGCAGTATGACAGCGTCTGGTCTCGATGAAGTATTATGATATCTCTCTCCTACAACAGTTGTTGAACTGCCTTTTATACGCTAGGCTTTCAATCGAGAAATCTCCGGAATTTAATAGAAACTTCCAGTGCACACAGTCGAGCAATTACAAGAATGTTCCTTGTATGCACAGTAGTAGTAAACAATGGCACTGTTTCTTAGAAGTGTCGCCAGGCCGCTGCTATAATTGGCACATTACGTAAACAGTCCTTCTACAGAATTCTAGAAAGGCTGCGTTGAAGGTGACATTGTTGTTGTAGCGGTTCTAATTCTCTGGAGCTTTCCATTCGCTCGTCGACGGATTCAATCTGGTGTTCCTGACGAGTCGTCTTGTAACAGTACCCGCCCACAGAGATAACTTAAATAGAAAACCCGGACCACTTTCAGACCGCCGTCCAGAAACACCTCACAACTTTGCACAGAAACTTGGACTATACCTGTCCCTTTATCATAGCACTCCTCCTCACCCTGCTCGTTTTGTCCCATATGGAATGTTGAGCAGTAGTTAAGTTTCTTAATGCTTCAAGTTGAGCCGCCTCTCATTACACTTGATCCCTTCCACTTCACCCCTCTAAACCGGGCCCCGCTGTCTCATCTATACCCTCTCCTCATTTGTGAATCACATATTAAGTACGGATGATATTGAAATTTTCTGGAAACTGTCTACTTTACTATATGCAGATGACACTATTGCCTTAGCTGAAAACGAAATGGAACTTCAACTAGAACTCGATGGACTTAAATCGTATTGTGATACATGGCAGCTGACTTTAAACACGTCTAAAACAAAAGTTGTTGTATTTTCCAGGGGTAAAATTAGACGTAAACCTAGTTTCACCCTCGGGGATTCTACAGTTGAGGTTGTCGAAGATTATTCCTACCTGGGTTGTACTTTTAATTATAACAATAGATTTACAAAGGCTGTTAACAAACAAGTTAACCAAGCCAGACGTGCTCTATACAGTCTATTAAGTAAATCTTATAATCTAAGGCTACCATTGGATTTGCAAATTCAGCTCTTCGATCAGCTGGTTCTTCCTATTCTGTTATATGGGTGCGAGGTTTGGGGGTGTGATAATTACAGCAAGTTGAAGCCTTTCATGTTAAATTTTGTAAGCAAATTCAAATTCTTAAACTAAACAAGCATACCCCAAATTGTATGGCATATGGTGAATTAGGGCGTCATAAGTTAAATGAAATAATTGAGGCAAGAATGGTTTATTTTTGGTGTAGGATTGTCAATGGAAGTGAGTTTAAATTATCTCATATGATGCATAAGTTTTTAAGGGCTCTCTATGTTCAAAATATCTATTACTCTTCCTGGTTAAGTACAATTAAAAATATTCTCGACAAAACTGGTATGTCATTTGTATGGAATATGCCAAACAGTGTAAACCACAACTTCTGTCCCACCAACCCTATTATACCCCATCCGTGGTTTATTAAAGCAATTAAGTTAAGACTAAGCGATATGTATAAGCAAGAATGGCTCGCCGAGGTAAATAGGAATTCCCATTGTAAAGTATATAGGATCATTAAGACCAGTCTTGAATTTGAAAAGTACTTGCATATCCTTGACTTCCGAAATCGTAATTATTTACGTAAATATCGCTGTGCAAATACCAATATTCCCGTCGTTTCAGGAAGATATCAAATTTATTGTATTTCATGACCGAATATGTAATTTATGTAAGAGTAATAATTACTTAGGGGATGAGTTCCATTATATTCTAGAATGTGCAGCTTTTAAAAAAGAAAGAAATCTGTTTCTCAAACCCTATTTTAGAACAAGACCCAGCTCTATTAAGATGCGTGACCTTTTCCAATCAAAATCTAAATCCGTAATTAACAATTTAAGTATGTTTTGTAGCAAGATAATGAAAGCCTTTCCATAAATTGTCCATTTTCAACATCCAGCACATAAGTTGGTGCTGGTGCCACGTAGTTATAGGCCTAGGCCTAAGTTATTTACAGTCGAGAATCTTATAGTCCTACCTGTTAAGTATTTCTGATTTGACTGCCATCTATATATCCATTGTATATTTTTGTTTCTTGTAAAATCTCTAATACCTCTTATAGAGGATACATGGAGAATAAACTGAATTTACAAAGGCTGTTAACAAACAAGTTAACCAAGCCAGACGTGCTCTATACAGTCTATTAAGTAAATCTTATAATCTAAGGCTACCATTGGATTTGCAAATTCAGCTCTTCGATCAGCTGGTTCTTCCTATTCTGTTATATGGGTGCGAGGTTTGGGGGTGTGATAATTACAGCAAGTTGAAGCCTTTCATGTTAAATTTTGTAAGCAAATTCAAATTCTTAAACTAAACAAGCATACCCCAAATTGTATGGCATATGGTGAATTAGGGCGTCATAAGTTAAATGAAATAATTGAGGCAAGAATGGTTTATTTTTGGTGTAGGATTGTCAATGGAAGTGAGTTTAAATTATCTCATATGATGCATAAGTTTTTAAGGGCTCTCTATGTTCAAAATATCTATTACTCTTCCTGGTTAAGTACAATTAAAAATATTCTCGACAAAACTGGTATGTCATTTGTATGGAATATGCCAAACAGTGTAAACCACAACTTCTGTCCCACCAACCCTATTATACCCCATCCGTGGTTTATTAAAGCAATTAAGTTAAGACTAAGCGATATGTATAAGCAAGAATGGCTCGCCGAGGTAAATAGGAATTCCCATTGTAAAGTATATAGGATCATTAAGACCAGTCTTGAATTTGAAAAGTACTTGCATATCCTTGACTTCCGAAATCGTAATTATTTACGTAAATATCGCTGTGCAAATACCAATATTCCCGTCGTTTCAGGAAGATATCAAATTTATTGTATTTCATGACCGAATATGTAATTTATGTAAGAGTAATAATTACTTAGGGGATGAGTTCCATTATATTCTAGAATGTGCAGCTTTTAAAAAAGAAAGAAATCTGTTTCTCAAACCCTATTTTAGAACAAGACCCAGCTCTATTAAGATGCGTGACCTTTTCCAATCAAAATCTAAATCCGTAATTAACAATTTAAGTATGTTTTGTAGCAAGATAATGAAAGCCTTTCCATAAATTGTCCATTTTCAACATCCAGCACATAAGTTGGTGCTGGTGCCACGTAGTTATAGGCCTAGGCCTAAGTTATTTACAGTCGAGAATCTTATAGTCCTACCTGTTAAGTATTTCTGATTTGACTGCCATCTATATATCCATTGTATATTTTTGTTTCTTGTAAAATCTCTAATACCTCTTATAGAGGATACATGGAGAATAAACTGAAACTGAAACTGTTTTTTTTTTTTTTTTTTTGTATTCCACTTACCCAGCCTACCTTTCTGGTTGACCCTTACCTAGAAAACGTTTAAGAATCACTGCTCTAAATTATCGAGATACTAATTGAAAAGATTAATAACAATTACCCCTCTACAGAATGCTGGAGTGTGCATTGTGTGAACACATCAAAAGAAAGTACGTCATTTACAGAGGGTTACCCTGTCTAAAATACTAAGACTTGAGCATATGATGAAGGTGCAAATTGTTTGTTAATACAGTGCACCTGTACTATTTGTGATTTCTGTAGGGCCACTGATCTGTATATATAACTAAAAAGCGATTGTGTCAATATTTTTGAAGCCACTAGTCTGCCATTTTGCCACCCACAAAACAGGATCTTCCGTCGATATGACAGTTCGATATTGTGTAAAACGTTTTACACCTCGATGGTCTCCTTAGACTGAGCACCGAGATGAGTTGATTTCAAGTTACAGTAGGGTGCCGTCGTGTGTTGCAATCAATTGAGTGACTGCCTTTTTATATTCCTGCAGCTGGTTGTTGTCCTAGGGCCAATTTGTCCATTTACAGTGAAATGACAACTTAATCCTCAGCCCATCATGGTACCTGGGCCCTACTTTTGGCCCTATGATACAGGTAACAGAAATTGCATCAGCACATCATGTTTTGTACTAGCAGGCTGCATGACCGATACTGGCCTGTTGGAATAGACCAATGGTCCTAGTTAGAAGCTGGCCCATGCATAGTCAGGGGTGAGGGGGTCCGTTCCTTACAGATAAAAATGATCTTGCCAGCTGCAAAATATCTTTTCCCCCTCAATACCTTGTCCTACATGTATGATGGCGCGATCATGGGGGAGGGAGGGGGACTTCATATGTCCCACGTACATTAGTTGGCCCATTTGGGCCCTACTGAATTTTGCACCCAAGATTTCAATAAAGCCAGTGTGGTAGTCACTATGTCATTCTACCTGCTTATGGACATTTCTAGGTCCATTAGTTGTTTAGGCCACTACTATCTACTTGACCTACATGTGGGATGATGATACTTTAAGGACCAGGATGATATAGGAATGGTATGTAGAAATCATGTATATTGTCTACAACTTGATGAATATTTTGCTCTTCTTCTTAAATTATGAAAAACATAAAATGTATCTTCTAAACATGCTCACGATTCCGTCATTGGACGTGACCATATAAGCCACTCAGCCCTCAATAAACCCACATAATATCGCCCAGGTAATCTTCGCATCGAGTCCCCCCCCCCCCCCACCCACCCACCCCGTGAGCAAACCCATGCAGTGGCCTAGGCCATTCTCCACATGCACCTATAAGAGGCTGCGGCCTACTTTGACCAGTAAGATGGTGTGGCCCATTTTCAGCCCAGACGGAATCCAAACCACCAACAGACGGCTGTATTACCCCACTGGGCCCTTATCAGGCCAAAATATAGTAGTAGATAATGCTCACATAGGCTTCATAAAGATTTGGCCGCAGGTACGGGACTTTCCTGATTCCCACATGGGAAATTCAAGTAAGTTGTCCAGAGAATGAACTTGATCGATGCACCATGAGGCTACACCAGCCCCTTCATGCTCAGGCCAGTTTACCCAAGACCATCTGCCAGGGCTGTAACACCCGAGTCCGGACTCGGACTCAATTCCGGACTCGAGTCCAGTTTTTTCTGGACTCGGAATTGGCCCGGAATGGGAGGTCCTGGAATCGGAATTGGCCCGGAATGGGCTGCAACTGGACTCGGACTCGGAGCCGAGTCCAGCCGAGTCCACTTAAGTGAAAATTTGATGCCCCCTAGCATATTAGCTCATATTTACCACTGGGCTATCAGCCTACTGTCTGGGAAAAGTGCCCCTGGGTATGTTTGCAACAGTGGGGACAGGGGAGTTATTTATTGAGAATCAGCTGGGGTTGAAACTTACTCAGGTTGGAATTTTGTAGGCAGGGCAAGGGTGTTTTCTTGGGAAAAGGATTTGCTAAGTCCCCCTGGGACTCCAGGCTAGCCAGGTGTACACGGGAAAATTAATTGGTCTGGTCTTGTAACCAATGAACTAAATATTCAAGAATGTATGAAATACTGTAAAGAAGAGGTTTTAACAGAAATGGCCCTCTAAGTTAGTTGGAAAAGTGCTACATGATACATGCCTGGTTGAACTTGCATCATGCCTAGTTCCTGTAATGGCAACAGTGGCATTAACCATTGTCATTACCCAGCTACAGAAATTCTTTGATTGAAGAACTGACACATTCCTTCAGGTTATTCAACTTAAACTGATTTATCCATTCAAGCAGTGAACACTAGTCTGCAAGATGTGAAGTTAAATGGGTTGGAGCCAAGTCCACCTGTCCCAAGTCTGAGCAAGGTCTGAGTTGATGGTCAGAATCCAAGTCTGAGTCCTGAAGGCCTCGAGACCAAGCTGTGTCCGAGTCAGAGTCTGGCAGCATTTTTGAACATATCTCTTTTGATGGGGTGTATGTACAGGTAGTGGGGGGTGCTCACTGACCTCTAACTGACTACCTAAGACCTATAGTGTTTACTTACACTAACTCAAAAGCAGTCTGAGAATTGTGCAATAGGCTATCAGTGATTATGCCAGGACTGCCTGAGGGGGCAGGGTGCCCAAAGGTGGGGGGAAGGGGAAGCAACCTGAAACCTGACAATGGGGAGGGTTGTGTAAGCACATTAAATATAATACAGGCATCACCTAGAGCATGATGTTTGGCCTTCAGAGGTAAATTTTTATCAACGTCATCATGGTAAAGTGAAATGGCTTGAAGGCCAAAGTGCATGCAGGCTGCAGTGTCTCTGGTTATACTCCATGTTCTTTGATATATATGGCATGCTATCTCTGCAGCTACTGCAGGCTTCAGGTTGCATGGACACCTTAGTCACTAGTAAAGCTGACAGGACAATGTTTGTCAATGCCCATGCAAAACCAGCTGCAGTTATGTATACTCATTCATGTAAAGTGCAGTGTATATGTATTGCACCAATGAATCGTATACAACACACACAGTTGCAGCTTGAACAGAATGAGTTCTAACTGTTAGGCATAGGCCCAACAATATACTGCGCTTCAAAGTCCTTATGCTGGCTGCATGAAAGATCTACAGTACATGTCCAGTACATATCAGCAGCTGGTCTTGTTGGCAAGTGGTTACGAGCATTAGCGCTTGCTAGATAGATTCAACCTAAAAGTTTTTAAAAAGCTTCTTACTCATACTGCACCGTGTGTCGTCCATGAGGGAGATGAGTTGTTCATGCTGCAGTACTATACATGATGATGAACTGATTAAAACTGAACCATAAAAGTTAAAACCGTACCAGTCAATGAACTGTTTTCCCCAGGTAAGCTGCTGTAGTATACTATAGGTAGCAAGGAACGACTACGTAACTTAAATGTAACGCAGAACTTTCTAGCAGAACCGGTACTACATGTACAAATCTATAGTCTTGACCATAGAGCAGGATATAATAAATATCCTGCTCTATGGTCTTGACTTACTACAGGTGTGCATTCTACTACTACTGTGTGGTACAACATACACTGTACTTCAGATCATGTAGGTCTATATATTGGTGCAACTGGGGTCAACTGGATCTGAGGACTGCCTTTAATTGTAACCAAGATTTGTGATGTTGGCAATATAGGCCTAAAGGCCTATAGCCTACTCTCCCAGTTGATCCCCATCCGGCCACCACCTGCCCTCTGCATATACCCTCATCAAAAGTACAAAGGTCCTTGAACTACAGTAAATTAAGTTTACTAAATTTAAGCTCCAATATTCATGCACATGACTGATCTGTACAGTTAGTACTGCAAAATTTATATCCATCCGCAACAGAATTAGCTATTGATATCCTGCTCTATGTTTATATCTTATCTGGATAAAACTTACAAATGCAAGAACTGCCCCATTTGTAGCAGTTTCATACTAAGCCTTCCTTAGCATATAGTCTACACAGTATAGCCTTTTTGTAAAATTTGTTACAGAAGACAGGATGCAAAAAAGTATCACCTCCTTCAGAGCCCATAATAACTGTATGGTTTGAATAGGAGGATTTAGGAGATCCACTGACAATGTTCTGCAAGGCAAGGCACAGACCTATGTTCATTGTTTGCATTGTGTAAGGTGTGTAACAATCAATAGGCACATATTGTACCAGTGAATGGATTATATAGCACAACTCAGGTATTATTTAGGTAACATACAGCTATAGTGTACAGTAGTTTGTATTTTCCTTGAATCCTTGAATCTTCCAGTGCTTTGGAGATTTGTATAGTCTCCTCTTAAACTCTCAGACCCAGCAAATCTGACTGCTTTTGTTGTAAAAACTGTTAATTGGCTTTGATTGTACTGTAAATAGTAGGTAGTTGCTCCAATACATCCTTGGTTCATACAACAAGCCCATGGTTCAAGTTGATTAAGCTATTCAAGCACTGACCATCAGCCTTTAGGATTACAAGGTGTGAAGTTCAATAACACAAAATGGCAGTGAATTAGCTATATGTTTATAGGCATCAGAAAATAATCAATACTAATTTTCCAAAGTGGTAAGTTTTGTGTGTACTTGAAATCAAGTAGTGTAACAGGTATGAAAATTGCACTTCACTTCAAACCACAGAGATGATGACGTGTCAGTACAGGCATCAGCAGGCACAATTGTAAGGATGTTGCGACATATTTTTTGGACGGTTGGTGGGGTGGGGCGGGGTGGGGCTACAATATGAAGATTTAATTTGCAGCTGGGCTTTAATATATTTTAAGCTAACATTTCTGGGGATATCTGTATGTCTTCACTACTAGCCTTTATGAAATTTGGGCAATTTTTGAGGGGCTAAGAGAAACTTAGGGGTGGGCATGCCCCCCAGAGAAGGGCACCTGAGTACCAGACATTGCAGTGGTTGTGTTCTAGAACTTTGTAAATATTCCAGATACTGTATATGATACTCATATAGAGTGGCTGCCAAACTTATTACTAAGTACACCTAATATTATTCTTGTACCCATGATAGTAGCTGGTGCACATGGTGCCTATAATTATACTCATGACCATGTAACTGCACCCATACCACCTGGTCAGATCCTGTACCAGTGCTCATTAAATTCCTTCAAGTTTGAACTTTCATACCTACACTTGGGTATGAAAGTTCTTGAGTCGTGACGGTGTCCATACTCGTGTTGTGTTACCCCTAGTCTGTGCTCAAGTTCGTAACCCGGGACTTGCACCCATACCAGCTTCTCACGACCTGGCATACATACCATACCCAAACTCAAAACCACATACTCATGACCAGTACCCGTGTCCGGGATCATGACCTGTTACCCGTACCTGTACCAGCCCCCATCTGTACTCATGCATGGCCCGGTTCCCATACCTGTACCCAGGCCCATGGCTTGGTACCCGTACTCATGACCAGCTGGTACCTGTACCTGCACTCATGCTACTGTATTCACACTACACTGCGGCGCTGCCAATTTCCAAGGATTTTACTGCACATTTACTTATGGGATGGACTCGGACTCGGCTCGGACTCGGGTCCTCTGGACTCGGACTCGGCTTGGACTCGAGTGGTACCGGACTCGGAATTGGCCCGGAATTGGGGTCACTGGAATCGGAATTGGCTCGGACTCGGATTAGGTGGACTCGGTTACAGCCCTGCCATCTGCCCAAACAAAACCACCATAATACCGCCACATATGGGCCCAAATAGGACTGCACATTATAGCCCATACCCATGAAAAGCCCATAATACCTGCAAACAGTCCATGTGGGTCCCATGTCGGTATGTCCATTCGGAGATGGGTCAGCCAAATATATGCCGGTTTACTATACATGCACTTGGTCGAGGTTTTCCAAATATTTTCCATCCAGTCATCAGATTGTAAGTCTTGCCCATGGCTCTGTCCAGATCTCTCCCATGTTTCCTGTTTATATGTTCCACATTAAACAGAGGGAGGCGCGCCCTCCGTAATCGTATCTTCGGTGTTCTGATGGCGATGGAGCCATCGAATTGGCCCTCTGTTTATTCCCTGTTTAATGCCTACCATCAGAACTTAATCATGATATTCCAACAGAGCCACAATGGAGATTCTTTGTAAAGGACCAGAAACGTTAAGGCGAATCCGTACAAACTGAATTAACATGTATTCTTTAAGCCTTTCTTGAAGCAGGGTGGGCTGATTTGCGTTGAGTCTGGAAGTTCTCAAAAGAGGCTGGAGATGGCATTTTTTGCGAACTATTGTATGCCCTTTGCGTCTTCCTAAGAAGCCCCTTAAAGGGAAAATGCAGTCGACCCAATCAGAGTTAGTATATCCCGTCACTATGGTTCATGAATGGCCCATTTTGATTATGTGACAATGTTTTTGTTTGTGTATTGTGAAATTCAAGGAGAATTTCTCCTATTGTTTTTAATAGTAATGTTCAAAGCGTCTCCAGAGTTGCTTGTAATGCATTAAGAGGAGATTTGCAAGAGTTTGCTGATTTTTCAAAGCAACTTTTGAGGCGACTGCCTATTGCCTTTAACATTGTCAATCCAAGGGGTACGATTTTCTAATTGACAACATGACCTGGGGTACACTTATCTATATCCTCCCTGATCTCAAGTGCTGAATACATACTATGTACAGAACACCTCCATGTGTAAAGACTAACAAGATTGGCACTGATGTTTCGAAGCTCACTTTTAACAGATTTTATATCAGCGTTGTGAAAGCTGTGAACCTTGCTTGGTTTCTGTTTGATAATTTTAGGTCTAGTATTTATAACAATCATGAGGATGTCATCATTTTGGTGAAAAAAATTCAACTATGATTGAAACATGCCTGAACGGTAGTGTTTTGTGTAATATTAATTTTGAGAAAGATTTGGGAGAGTGTTGTTATTAAACTGAAGGCGATTTGAAGTCATTAGGCAGTGTTCAGCTACTGCTGCTATGACTAATAGGGTACGGCTTGGATTGATCAAGAGGAGTTTCAGTAATTTTAGTAAATTGTACTAAATTTCATTACAGAATTCGTCGGCTTGAACTTGGACATTTATACTATGACCCTGATTTCCGAATCCGCAGCAGAGTAATGACGTATTTTTGAGGTTAACTTTAAGATACTGGGCATCCATCTCCAAAACATTTCTAAAGATCGATTTGTATTTGCACGTATGATGTGACTAGAATCGAATTCAATCGATAAATTAGTTACATTCAAAAATCGGCCAAGTCGTGATGGTATCGGCCAAGTCGTGACGTCAGTTAAGGGGCCGATTTTTTTAAATGTATTTGTCTTAGTTTCTTGGGTGTGGGACTTCTTATGGGCTCAGCCCTCCTTTGCCCTTTATGATCTTTCAACTAAAGTAGGATTTATTGTGAGAAATAAGTCCAAGGCATTGCGTTGGTTCATTCACAATTTGGTCGAGACCAAACTCATTAAAAAAGTCGAGCATCATCACATACCGCGAGCCGGGTAGCACTGACTGGCTTACCAGGCCCGTAGTCCAGGGTGGCCAAGGGGGGCGAAGCCCCCTCTGGAAAATTTTTCGCCCCCTAGAAGCTTTTTCGCCCCCCTCCCTTCAGCACCTTGTCTGGCTACGGGCCTGTGGCTTACCCAATCAACACCGGGTAAGTTAACGTCGCCAGTCAGGTAAAAAGTCAGATTTGTTGTTTGTATTAGTAAAGGGGTTTGGACTTCAGGGTATATGATGGGGCCTTGGCCCTACTTTGCCCTTTAACCTGTTATATCACGTTAAATCTGGTCATTCTTATTGCTGCTAGCTTTTCTGACCCACGAAGCTGATAAATATTCCCATACTTATAGGACCCGATAGAAAGAACCTATCATAATTGGTTTTACACCCTGGATTTCAAGATATTCAAGCAGACGCACAGTCTGTATCAAAGCTGAGTCTATGAGTGGCGAGGGGTCGCTCTTGAACTACAGGGTACTCCCATTAACATAACATAATAGGGCCTATATTAGATGCCCTTGTAATCCAGACCCAAACCAAACCTACCAACAAAGCCCAGCACAATCAGGTTCTGTCACAGTCACGATAGAACTTGTCAATGTTTATCTTAAAGACAGACAGTCATCACCCCAAAGTATATTTTTAGTGTGGGGGTATCAAAATTCTCAGTTGGTGACTGCTCTTTAATTGACATCAAAGTTTGAAAATTTGAAAGATGCAGAGTAGCTCACATTCCACACAAGGCAGAGAGAGTGCTTTTATTACATTTTATAGCCTTGTATGCTCACCAGGACATGGCCTTAAGCAATAAAACAGGTTTATTCCTGCACAAGGAAGAGCTTCAAACAGTTATGGGAGGAGCTAGAAGTTGCATAGTTGGGAGAATTGGAACTGTCTGGGATCATGAAAATTCCCCTTTAAAGCAATTGACTGAAGTGGAATTAACACTCAGACAGCTGGCTGGTCCACTCGATCATTGACAACTTTGTGAGAGAAGTTGAACTTTTTAATGTCACTGACTACAGAAACACTTTTACCAGCTTCTTACAATGGCTTGAACGCGGGAATTAGCACAAACCTGCAATTAGACAGAGGATTCCTACCAGGAATTTGAAAACCAGCAGCATATCGATCCCCTCTAATCCTTCTTAACTCAAGAGTAGTAATTAGTCCCAGACATTTGAGCCAATCATGATAGCTTTGGCACTTCGGGAATAAGCCGAGTGGCCCTCCTCTGAACCTGCCCTAAAAGAAACTTGTTGTTTTCTTGAAGGATTCCAAGCCTACGCACAGCATAAGCAAGATGTGGCCCAACCAACTGCTCATACAAATTCAACACAATATCTTTACTAAAACTACTGAAATTCCTCTTCGTCAATCCAAGCTAGCGTACCCTATTTGCCCTAGCAGCAGCCGGCAGATGCGCACTGCCTAGAAGGCTTCAGATCACTGGTAATTACACTGCACCTAGTTCTCAGACTTTTCTGAATTCACATTACTCAAAATTACTACCAGACATAATCATAACTCAAATTTTTAAATCCAGACTCGAGTGAAGAACTTTGCATTTATCAGTCAGGATTAGAAGACATTTGCCAAGTCTGAGACCATATGTAAATAACCCAATGATCTAAGTCCTTTTGCAACCGTGAAGCATCCTCCTCATTATTTACTTTCATATAGAGCTTACAGTGTCTTCATGAAGCTTACTAATAAGATGTGAGAGAACTATCAATATCATTGATGAAAATTAAGAAAAGAAGTGGGCTTCGCTTGAAGAACAGAACCCTGGTACTCCACTTGTGACTCCTTTCCAAGATGAGAAATGACCATTGACAACAACTCTCTGAGATCTATCTAAAAGCCAAGAATTGATCCAGTCAGCGCATCTACCCTTTAAAATGTTGGTCGCATAGTTTCTGATGGGGTAGTAAAATTAGTGTGAAATAGTTCAGTACTAGGACCGCACTGTTAAGATGGTTCATGACTAAGATTTTCGAACCCACCTCCTGACAGGCTTGGGCCTAACGAAGATTTCTTGGTACTGAGTTGGGGAAGAAGAAAGCAATTGGGCCAGCTTAGGATCCACAAACAGTAATACTGTGAGCATCTGGAGAAAGGCAATCAAAACTATTAGACAACTATGTAAAAAATTGAGTTACTAAAGAGTGAGCTTGAAAATTTGGAACACATGCCTCGATACGCACTGAGAATGTATACTCTGCTTTGTTACAGGCCGCCTAAAAGTCCGGTGGTATCCATGGCTGCCAATGCATGTTCACGGTGGCTTCTTCGGGCTTATGGAACGCGAATTACGCAAAGTTCGTCAATAACGGCATAATCGTTAGTAACAGCGGCGTACATTGAATTAACGGCGTGATTATCAACAACAGCGTGGTAAATGTTGGTAATAACGGCCTGATTTTAAGAAACAACGTGGTTAATGTCGGCAACAATGGTGTAACTTTAAGTAACAAGGCGGTAAATGTGGTCAACAGCGGCGTGTTACGAAGTGGCCTCGTACAGCAAGAGGTTAACAACGGCGTACTCCTTATCAATAGCGAGCTAAGTGTCTTTAACGACCTTTCCGCGTTCAACGGGCTGATTGTAAGTAACCATGTAATATGAGTTAACAACGTGAAAGCATTCAATGGCGCTGTTTCAGTCAACGCAAATGCAATTAACGACGATGTAAATGGAAGCAACAACACGATTGGTAGTAGGCTAAGTCAATGCAGCCTATGCAGGGAGCTGGAAGACAGCTCCATGCTCAATGTTCATGGAGCTGGAAGACAGCTACATGCTCAATGTTTCATGGCGCTTGTACTTAAGCTGCTGGAAGAGTGGGTGTTTTTTATCGCGCATTTGAGGATTTTATTGAAGCTTGCACAAAGTCATGTACAGATCGAAGGCTTATCAGACTCAGAGCTAGAGGTGTGCACGAAAGATTTTGCTTGAAGAATACATACAGCCTGGCCTAACGAGATCCGTTTGGGATCGGGTAAAGGATCAAAATAATGTCCCCTTCCGATCAGTGGCGTCACCAGACTTTTGATTCTGGAGGAGCACAAGGTGGCACAACAGTTCGACGAGGGCAAAACTAGATAGTGGCCGGATGCGGTATGTTGTGTGATCGCCGGCCTGGGGGAGGGGTGTAAGGAAAGGGTTGCTTTTTTAAAGAGCCTAGATGCAAAATGGTGCGAGATTGTCGACTATTTTAATTAACCTTGGAGGTTTAGTTGTGGTGGTTTATTGGGGAAATTTTTTTTATCCTTCAGTGGAAATACCTTTTCATTGGATTTTTTTTTTTTTTGGGGGGGGGGGGGGGGCTTGATGAGAGGGAGTGGTTAAAGGGTGTTCTCTTCCCCCTTGAGACATTTGTATGCACCTAAGAGTGCTAAGAACAAAAGTGAAATGGTGATACTGTACAGTACTATAACGTTTTGGCAAACTTTTTCATGTTCTGTGTGTGCGTGTGTGGGGGGGGGGGAGGGGGTAAGTTGGGATAAAATTACTTACTTGCATTTTCCATGAACTAATTTCACGTGCGGAAAATCCTTATGCAACTGATTGTTGAAGTTACATTTTCGCTTTTTTTTTTGCCTGATACTTTGGCCATGTTTTTAGTCCAATTACCCTAACTTTAGCAGGGCCTTTTTTAAGAATTTTTTAGTGGGGAGGGGAGGAGGGGATTCAGCAAAAGGGACCAACTCAGGCGCGTGTCCAGGATATTCAGCAGCTGACAGGGGTCTGGTCTGAGGGGGAAGCCCTTTCGGAAGGTGCCCGCGCACGGCGGGGGATCTAGGCACTGGCGTAGGCAGGATTTTTGCATGGGGGATAACTGCAGGACCTGATCGCCGGCCTAGCTGGGGAAGGGGTATAGGGGAGGGGGCCCTCTGAGAAATTTTTGTTAATTTAAGGTAGCTTAGATGCAAAATGGTGATGTTTCTGAACTGATCATATGTGACTGGAAATGTTCATAATTTACTGCATGGATACTAATTTTTGGTTGGGTGAAAAATGACCGTATTGTGAAAGGGGTCTAGAGGAGGAGAGAGTGTCCCCCTCCCCCTGATAATTTTGAATATTTTAAGCACCCTCAGATGCTATCTGGTGCAATATTTAGCATCATTTGAAGTCATTTTTTTGTTCCATTACAAGAAATAAAATTAAACAAGTTCGGCGCGAGCAGGGGGGTCTGGACCCCCTCTGGACACGCGCCTGCAACTTAAACAGAACGCGACCATTACTCGGCGCATACATTACAAAGAAATTTTGTCCAGATTGCCAGAAACGGGACTTCCAATGGCTTATAAGAAAATTCATACATTATTTATAGCCTATCTTATTTAGTCACTGAGTGAGGTCATTTTATAGTACCCCCTTCCCTCCCCGGCTGCTTAACATTAGGCAGTGACTTCCACTAGTGATGCAGACCGCGTGTTTGGTCTAGCGGTAGAGCATCCGCCTCTCACGCGGAAGGCCAGGTCGAGTCATACCAAAGACTCTAAAAATGGAACCTACTGCCGTTGTGCGTGATGCTCCGCATAAGCAATGGAGTAGGGAAAACAAGCCAGTGAGCCACAACTGGAAAAAAGGCCGTGGCCGGCTCGACTTGAACCAATAGGTTGGAAACTGGGCCGTAAAACTCCATCTAACTAACAAATCCACCAGTGATGCACCCAGGATTTTGGACTGGGGAGCTAAGCATTGTGGGAAGAATATCTAAGCGGAGCGCCACCATTAGTTGGCGCGGAGCGCAGGGTTGCCATTTTGGCGCTTTTCCGCCAAATTCCTAAAATTTGGCGCTTTACGGATTGGTTGGCGGCTGAAAGTTCTATTTGGCGGCTTGGCGCTTTTTGGGTGTAAATTTGGCGCTTTTCTTCAGTCTGAAATACGTTCATTCAAACACTATGTTGACATTCAATTTCACATCATTCTTTGCTTACCGTTGCCCATTTTTTATGTTTGAAGTCAACGTTGCCTTGTAAAAGAATGGTACATTCTTATAATGTAGTACGTAGGCTATAATAATATGATCAACTTCATGCTGTAAAACGTGTTTCTGGACTCGGAAGACGCCGTGTGCCCATGCTTCTGTTATAGGGTTTACGGTCGTTTCGGCCCCTTGCCAGTTCGCCCCCAACCAGTTCGCCCCCGAAAAAGCAGTTCGCCCACAGGCGATGACCAGTTCGCCCCCAAAGACCTACCAGTTCGCCCCAAGTGCTGACCAGTTCGCCCCCTAAATTATTGACAATATACCTTTGTTATTTTCGGCATTTTTGTGCCTTTTCTTCCTTTATGATGCATCCTTTGATGCAAATATCAAAAATTACACAAGAAAATTAGCAGAAAAGAGATAAAGAGCCTAATTCCGCGTACATGATGCCTGATTGGTTGTTCTTAGTTGATTGCACATGCGATCGAGTATGGTCAAGAATATATTCTCCACGTGCTAGTTTTTGTCGGCATTTTTCCAAATACAATTCCATGCAATATAAAAAAAAGTTTTCCAATATACCTATCTAATGACAATTGTATTTAAGTAAGGTCGAAATGTGATCACGAAGGTAACAAAACTTAACACTAAGAAACCAGGCTAGACTTCAACTAGCACAAAGATGTGATGCGCTGGCCTCATGTAGGTATAGCGGTATTTCAGTTCAAGTGAGTCCCCTCGTCACTTTTGTTTCCACATTTCATGCCATTTTGCTGCAACTGTATTTGAATTTTTTTACAAGAACTAACAGTTAGTGTTAGTAAAATCGAGGGGGCGAACAGGTAGGTACTTGGAGGCGAAACGACTTCCACTTTGGAGCGGACTGGCAAGGGGGCGGAACGACCGGGGCGAACTGGTTGGGGGCGAACTGGCAAGGGGACGAAATGACCGGGTACCTTCTGAAGGCAGACGTACAGTGCATATCACAAAGAATGTGATACTGATATGATGTACAGTGTAGGCATACACACAAAGTAGGCCTACACATTTTTCCAGATTTCAGTTAAAAAAACTTGTTTTTGTCAAAAGTGAGCCAAAAATGTGTAACCGCGACCTAAACCTGGACCTTTTTTGGTAATGAGAGCATTAATTTTTGGACAAATTTTGTTTAGCGCTTTTCTTGGCGGCTAAAAAATTTTGTTTGGCTCTTTTTGATTCTATTTGGCGCATTTTGAGACGTTGTTTGGCGCCATAGCTTTCTTTTTATCTGGCAACCCTGGCGAAGCATTCCAGAAAATTAGTTTGGATAAATTCCCCCTAGATTACCGGAAATCGCCATCCTCAGGCTCTGTTATTAAGCTCCTAGGAACTAATCTTCTTAAAACTGTTGGCAGATTGTCAAAATATGGTGATGTCTGCCCCTCAATATACAAAGTATGATAAAATTTTTACGTTTTTCTGACTGTTATGTGTTACCAGTACGTTATAGTAAAGAACAATTTGCCACACTTCCTTCCTCTGGTGGCTTAAATATAAGCCTACAATATTTTCAGCTTACTAAAAAAAACAAGAGCTCATTGGAACCCCCTCCCCTCCTTCCTTTGGTACGCTACTGGTTTCAAGAATTCCAGAAAAAGGGACCAAAGGGGGGGGGGGGCAAATGAGCTGACTAGGGGGGCCGTTCAGGGGACTGGGGGGCCACGGCCCCCAGCATATATGTTAAACAAGGCCCTGTATGGAACCACTGCTACCGCACTTCGTTACTCTTCAATTGGCTACAGTGCATGTGTGATCACAGCAGAAAAAAGTCATTGGTGCTCTTGACTTTAAATCTCTGTGATTGCAGGTAACTGTTTGCCTACGTACGTTGTGCATGGGCGTTAAGGACCATTATCTCAGCCCAGTGTTGTAACTAGTCACTCAATTTTGCAGTCGAGTCGAGTCATTTACTACTTTCAATGTGACTCGAGTCGAGTCAGTGACTCGAGTCATTGTATTATTTCAATGAGTAAAATTATGATACAATTGCTCGAGTCATTTCCCTTTTGAAAATAAGTGACTCGAGTCATGACTCGTTACAACACTGTCTCAGCCTCCATCTGAAGTTTGCGAAAGGTACAGAGTAGGCTTACACATTTAACAAAATATTAATTTTGCAACATTAATTTTTAATGTTTTGGGAAATTTCAAAATTAAGGGACATTTTTATAAATCGGGGACACTCATTTTAATCGGGCACGGAACACTGGAATCGGGGACTGTCCCCGAAAATCGGGGACGTCTGGTCACCTTACCGTAGCTGCGCCACTGTGCCACTAACTAAAATTATATGAAGTTCATTGCGACTGAGAGAAACGAGATCTTAAAAACCCCACTTATTTTTCTATTAGGCCTATTCTTCTATAGCCGGGCTATGCTACCATATGTAGGGCGCAGCCCCTCCTCCCCGACAGACCACTCAACTCCCAAATGGCTCCTGTCGGCGCCCTTAAATTTTAGGTTTTTACCGTATTGAGGCATAGGTAGGCCCTATCTATACCCACCCTTCGAAGAGCCCCGCATTATTGCATGCTTTGACCTATGTTTGTATATGTTAGTGCAGAAATTTTACAAAGAAAAGTGGCAAATAGTCGAAGTTAACCGTGACAACATTGGTGTTCTTGTTACCGTATTGAGGCATAGGTATCTATACCCACCCTTCGAAGAGCCCCGAATTATTGCATGCTTTGACCAAATTCTCAGGCTCTTCTTATTTTGAAGCGCCCCTACAGGTCATTCTCGCCAGGGGTCTGAAACGTAGCCTACGTCCCCTGGCACCCAGCTAAGAAAAGCTTCTTACTCCTGCGAATGGACAGTATAGTTTACTTCACCCTTTCATTTGAGACCACACCATGCGCTAAACGTTTTGCCGCCATATGCCATACCCGGTATGCTTCTTTGTTCTTTACCGTGGACTTTGAGTTTCGCAGTTTCCCTAGGAACATATTCGGAACTTTCCTCATCTATCAGGTTCTTTCATTGCTTGGACTCAGTATCTCTGGATTGAAAAAATCGTTCACTAGGATTCCAGCATTTCGAATTTACTTTACGCGCCTTTTTATTTTTCATCCTGTCAAGCATTGGTCCGGCCGATACTGAGTCCTTCCGCCTCGCCTCCACATCAGCTTTGTTACGGTAAGTAACAGCGCCATTGAAGTTTGCGTTGTTGATGCGAATCGTGTTGTTGCTTCCGTTTACATCGCCGTTGATTGAATTTGCCTTGACTGCAACAGCGCCATTGACTGCTTTCACGTTGTTAACTGCTTTCAGGTGTTTACTTACAATCAGCCTGTTGAACGCGAAAAGGTCGTTAACGACATTTAGCTCGCTATTGAAAAGGATTACGCCGTTGTTACTTCGTATCACGCCGCTGTTAACCACTCGTACCGCGTTTTACTTAAAGTTACGCCTTTATTACCAATACATACCACGTTGTTCCTTAAAATCAGGCCGTTATTACCAACATTTACCACGCTGTTGTTGATAATCACGCCGTTGTTAACTCAATGTATGCCGCTGTTACTAACGATTACGCCGTTATTGATGAACTTTGCGTAATTCGCGTTCCATACGGGCTTGGATAGGCAACGAACGGCAGGTTTCCGAACGGAGCTATCCAGTTATATAGAGATCAGTAATGTAGGCATACACTATTAGTACTTCCATGTTTAAGGAAATTTCCTGCTACTTGTGGAAACCTGGAAATGTCGTACTTGCTTTGTCATTCTACTTTAAGGAAAGTTTCATGAATTACTAGGGATTAAAAATATTAAAATATTTAGAATGTTTGCAGAGTAATTAAATAATAGGTTATAAAGTTTGAAATGGTAAAATAAAACGAAGTATTGATACTTATATCAGGAAATTTTGTTGCAATTTTTGGAAATACTGAAAAGCATGCACGAACGCTGCAGTAAAACGAGTCCATCCCACCTCAGTTGCTTCGAAACAAGTTGTCTCCAGACTTTGCGAATTGCTAGTTGGTATTTTCCAATGGTGTGAAAAAAGGAAGAAACTAAAATGGCACTCGACTACAAATATCTCTCAAAAGAGCACCTTAAAGGATTTGATAAGTACAAGGTGTGCACTTCGTACTTGTAGCTAGGCTAGCAGTTAACTGTAACGTTAATACTGTCAGTGTTGAGTTGAGCACTAGGCCTATGGCTACGCAAGCCTAACCTCGCCTAGGCTAGGCCACAGGCGTCCCTTAACATTGTATAGTATACCATATACTATGTATTATATAGACGGAAAGGTATGCCACAAATCTCCTAGCTCGAACAAACATCTTACGTTTCTGGCACAATTACTGCACTTTTCTCGCCAAATTTGTCTGTGTCGAGACTTTTGATCATAAGGTACCTCAAGGCAGCTCTTTTTCCCGAATAATTTCACTTGGCATTGTCTGAAGGATGAAATTTCGATGGAGTAACAGTATGAGGATGGTAGCTGCTGATAGGAGAGCGTTCAGCACTTCCACACTATATAATAAAATACACCTAAAATATTCTCTAAAGTTCTGTTAACTTTCTAAATTTCTTCCAAAATTTGTTTAATTGTGGTTCACTTTTTATTATTGCAAATCTTGCAGATATATATTAGCATCAATATGAACAATTTTTGAACATTAAATTTCATAAAATTTGAAAAGTGGAAGGGCTAGCATTTTCTACAAGCACTTGTGACAGTTGAACTGTAACTGTTGTACTGCCACAAATGCTCATAGTAAATGCAAGCCCTTCCACGTTTCAAAAGGTTTTCAAATTTTATGAATTTCTGTGTTCAAAAATCTTGCATATTAATGCTAATATGTATCTGTAAGATTTGTAATAATCAAAGCAAAACATAACTGACAAATTTTGGAAGAAATTCAGAAAGTTAAGAGAACTTTAGGGAATATTTTAGGAGTATTGAATTATATAGTGTGGAAGTGCTGAATGCTTTCTATCAGCAGCTACCATCCTCATACTGTTACTCCATTGAAATTTCATCCTTCAGACAATGCCAAGTGAAATTATTCGGGAAAAAGAGCTGCCTTGAGGTACCTTATGATCAAAAGTCTCGACACAGACAAATTTGGCGAGAAAAGTGCAGTAATTGTGCCAGAAACATAAGTTGTTTGTTCGAGCTAGGAGATTTGTGACATACCTTTCCATCTATATATACTACATAGTATATGGTATACTATACAATGTTAAGGGGCGCCTGTGGGCTAGGACATGCAACTTACTTTGCCCACGAAATCAGGCGTTGGGCCTCGGCCTAGCTTAGGTTCAATAAGTAAGTTTAGATCAGGATACTTTGTGGAAAAGTGTATACAGCTGAGGTGTTAGTAACAAGTTAAAGTAGGGCACCATACAACTATTAGAATTCAGTAAGGCCTAGTTCAAATCCAAATCCATGTTTTTACCAAATGGGTAATCATACTTTAGAGCAGGTTAATCATTAGTCCTTGAACAGGACCGTGTACTGCGTTAACGGTAGAACCTACTCCGTACCACGGTCCTTGTCCTGCCTACACAAAATTTCCGGTGGTTAGTCGGTCTGCCAGCAGACCGGCATTCCTCACAGCTTCAAATATTCACCTATGATTACCATACTTTCCATGAACGTTCTTTGTCATTGCATCTATGCTTCTTGATCAGTTTTTCTTGGAATAGAGGGGAGCAAGAAGGTGAAGTTTGAAGGTAAAAACTGACCTTAACACTAAGTGAGTTACAAGATTTTAGAGTGCCCGTGCAGTCATGTGACTGACTTCCCTGTAAAAAGTTGTAACCAGGATAGTATGCAAAAGGATACAGTATGTCGTTCTATCCACATTTTTCGACTTTGGAGAAAATATTTGTATATTAGAAATGGACCTTCACCTCAAACCGGTAGATATTGACTTCAAAATCTGAAACCAAGAAAATGTAACAAATTTTAAGGAAATCCTGCACTTAATTTCAGGAAATTGGACAGCAAAACGTGGAAGCACTGCCACGAGCCATTCTGACAATATGGCTGCCGTTCTTTGACGAACGACGAAGTGAATTCTGTGAGTTTTGGCTTTAGAACGCACCTGTGAGCTGTGTGAATGCACATTTTTCTACAATATAATGATAATAAACTGAATTGCATTGTTTTAAAATCAGAGAAATGACAATTAGTGTAGAAACGATCAGTTTCTGATAAATTTTCCTCCCAAACCTTAACTGCGGTGTTTTTTGTGTAGGCAGGACAAGGACTCTTGTGCGGAGTAAAACAAAGTGTACGTACAGTAGCATAGAGTCCTGTTCAAGGACTAGTTAATCATCACCCTTACTTAGGAGTTGAACTCTCTTCTAGTATGAACTGGAAAAGACATATTAACCAAATTGTATCCAAAGCAAACTGGACCTTGGGCCTATTGAGGCGAAACCTCTCGCACTGTGATAAAGACACTAAGACTGCAGCGTACTTTGCTCTTGTTAGACCCATTCTCGGTTATTGTAGTATGGTATGGGACCCTATACCCAATCCAAAAAGAATTCTATAGAAAATGTCCAGAGGCGTGCTGCCAGATTCATCTTTAACAACTACAGTCGCCAATCAAGTGTTTCTGAGATGATTAAAGTTCTTAAATGGGACAGCCTTGAAACTCGACGATTTAGGGCTCGTCTTGTTGTTATGTATAAAGAAACGCATGGATTACTTCCAAGTAATGTAAGGAATGATCTTATTGACCCTTCAAATCTTAATCGACGGACTACCCGTCGTACTAGTGGCAGGTACAGTATCTATATACCATCATCCCTCCACAAATAAGCTTTGCTATCAGAAATCTCTCTATCCAAGAACTATCCCTAGCTGGAACCTATTACCAGAACAGGTTCGCTGTGCCCCTTCAGTGGACAGCTTTAAAAACCAGCTCTTAGCCCTTGATCAAAATCGTTGTAGCTAGATTATTTTATTCATCCGACTCCCTTAGCCCTAGTTCAACAGCACGGGATAGCCTTGTCTGGCATTTGTGCTGCATTTGAAAGAAGAAGATGGGAAAACGGTAGGCCTAGATTGCTCTTGGATGAAAAATCCACCTTACTTTGACCCGGCTGGAGATTGAACCCTAAACCTACCAGCTGCTAAGTTTCATTGCCTCAAGGGCCACTGCCTTTATCCACTCTGCCACAGCAGTGGTTTATATAAGGCCAAGGGAATGAAAGCCATAGAATACCATCCAGGTGATTTTAGAAAACTCATTGAGGCTTTTTTTCCTTATTCATTATTTTGCAACTCTGGAACATCAATAGCCTATAAGCAAAAGGATTGAATATGTTGTGGTACATATGCAATTCAAAATGAAGTTACTGTACATTTGCAATACTGAAACGATGCACACATCTGAGAATAGTTTTGAGCTGTGTAAATTTATGAGGCATGTACGATGACAACAGGAGAAATTTTTATTTTCAGAAAGCGTTTTAATTGCAGATTCTGATGAAATTCGAAGTAAAATGTTTTGACACATTTTTAGCTCATACCAGCATGCTGGTGTGAGCTATTGTGATCACGCGGCGTCACTCTATCTATCTGTCTGTCTGTCTGTCTGTCCGTCCGTCCGTCCGTCTGTCTGTCTGTCTGTCCACACTTGTTCAAAATGCTTCTCCTCCCACATGCTTTCATGGATTTGTTTAAAACTTGGGCACAATGTTCCTTGGGTGGTGAGCCATTTGGGGAGTTCAGGAATTTTTGGTCCAAGGTCCAATGTGGACCCTAGGGCCCATTTTATGAAATTCTACAAAATGCTTCTCCTCCTACAGATTCTCTTGTACAGTGTTGATGGTTTGCCATAATGTTACTCTGTTATTGGTCCCTTCGGGGTGTTCAGGAATTTTGGGTCCAAGGCCCAAGATGGACCGGTGGGTCCATTTTGTGAAATATTGCAAAGTAATTAACTTCTTCTCTATTTAATGTTTAAAGAGAGGTAACAGCCGCTCATTATAATGCTTGGTTAGTGATCTCATTGTGGTGTTCTTGAATTTTGGTCTAAGGTCCCATGTGGGCCCCAATGGCTCATTTTATGAAATTCTACAAAACACTTTTTCTCCTACAAATTGTGTTGTACAGTGTTGATGATTTGTCATAATGAAGCTCTGTTAATGGTCCTTACAAATTACTTCTCCAATTTGGGATGAAGAATACTTTTGATACTGTACCTTTCTAACCAATTTTGTGGCACCCCTCTATTTTACTAGTCTCACAAAATCACTTTTCTACCTATTTTTCTCTGTACTGCATCCTCTTTAAAACTGTCTGTGTAGAAGAGGTCAATCCTGTGCAGTTGTTTAGGTTAGTTTAAAGGGAGCTGCTTAATGGGATTTCCATTGGGTATTTCCATTGTGTGTGCATTGTCAGAGCACGTGGGTGTGTTTGTCATAGTGATCCTCTGTTAATGGTTAATGGTTCTTTTAGGGTGTACAGAAATTTTGGGTTCAAGGCCCAATGTACCTTAGGGTCCATTTTGTGAAATATTGCAAAATGGTCAATTCCTCCTCCAGTTAATGTTAAACAGAGTTGAAGGCCTGTCATAATGATGCTTGGTTAGTGATCTGTTAATGGTGTTCTGGAAGTTTGGGTCTAAGGCCCCATATGGGCCCTATGGCCCTTTTTATGACATTTTGCAAATTCCTTACTCCTGCAGATTCTCTTGTACAATGTTGATGGTTTGTCCTAATTACATTTGGGTAGTGGTACCTTCAGGGTGTTTAACAAGTTGGAGTCCAAGGCACAAGATGGACCATAGGGTCCATTTTGTTTAGTATTGCAAGTGATTAACTTTTCCTCCAGTTAATGTTTAACAGAGTTGATGGTCTGTTATAATGATGCTTGGCTAGTGATCTGTTTCTGGTTTTGTGGAATTTTGGTCCAAAAGCCCATGTGGACTCTATGGTTTTATGAAGTGTGCAAAAGTGCATCTTCAACTACAGATTCTCTTGTACAATGCTGATGGTTTGTCATAATGATACTTGAAATTTGGGGTCCAAGGCAGAAGATGGGCCCTAGGGGCTTTTGCTTTCTAAAATTGTATTCGTGAAACAACTTACAAAGCAAAGATAGCATGACAAATTTTTTGTGACGTTCAGGAAGGTGCCATCAGGGTATGTGAGATTTGGGGTCATAAGCCATTTGACGTCATTCAAAGTCATATGACGCTTGCACTAACAAAGACTAGAAGCTAGGGACCCTTAATTGGTTGAAGGTATGAGCTTCAGCACCATTGGTGCTCTAGTTTTTTTGAAATAATGACGTTTTTTTTCCAAATAATGAAAATTTTCGGTGGCATGTTTCATGGCATGCAGGTGGTGGGTGGTATTCTATGACTTTCATTCTCTCGGCCGAACGTTCAGTCAGGACCAAACGCTCCATGCAACGTCATGCTCCATGAAGCGATCTTGCTCAATGCAGCTATGGTATAATGCTGGATCAAGCGTGGTTGCTACTCTTCACTCCATTGCAGGAAGTAGGAAAAGTAAACACAAAGTCTGCTTTCGCCAAATCATATAACAAGTAAGTATAAGTTTCTTACAGTTAAAAAAAAATTCACCATTGTGTTCATTAGCTTGGCGGTAGCTAATGAACGCAATGGTGAATTTTTTTCAACTGTAAGAAGCTTTAATACTAACTTGATATATGATTTCGTGACTGCAGACTTTGTGTTTACTTTTCCTACTTTGTGTTGCAGAGTGAAGAGTAGCAACCATGCTTGATCCAGCGTTATACCGTGGCTGCATCGAGTGAGATCGCTTCATGGAGCATGATGCTCGATTGAGTGTTGGCCCTGACTGGTGTTAGGTCTAGCACCCTAAACATGTCTCTGCATCCAAGCATCCACCCATTCACTCCAGAATATTGGTTGTGACCTTAGTAAGAAGTGGACAACAATGAGTCATTCTCAAATTAATCTTAGCCCAGGCTCATCTGTTTTTTTACCCATTTTATTAGTTAATCTTTCATGTTTTTGAATCTGCACCTGGTACTGTACTTTGTTGCATAGAACTGAGTTGACCTGCTCTACAGGTATATATGTATAAATATACATAGGCTACTGTAGGCACGCACAAATTTTAACTGTTTCCTATGCACTACAGCTGAGCTCACCTGCATGCGAGTGATACTTCTGGATCTGGATCTGGAAAATACTGCACAATGGTGGAGTCAAGGGTACAGGGTTTGGTGTGCATAAGAAGAGTTAGTCCTCCTGTCTGAGGAACCTCAAGGCGGAGTCCTTGAATTGCTTGGGGTTCGCAATATCTGTCATATCCTGGGGGGAGAAGTTTTCACTCTCTGACTGTACGAGGAAAGAAGCTGTAGTTGTAGCAGTCTTTGCTGGCTTGGATAATAGAGAAACTGTTGGAATGTTCAAGCTTCGATTTTAAAAAAATTTATGGTCATCCATTGGACAACCTGTCTGCCTTTTTTGTTTGTACCCCCAAAATTTAGTAGTCCACAAAGAAATTTGCAGTAACCATAGAAACGGTCTGTTTACTTGATGCATGAACTTTGGTTGTCAGATGGACAACCATCCAACCATTTTTGATTGTCCACCACAAATTTTAGTCATCACGGACGACCAGACAACTGTTAAAATCGAGTCCTGAATGTTGAGGACTACTATAGAAGGCTGCCGGACTGGTTGTTCTTGTAGGAGGTTGACAGTTGGCAAGGCAAGGAGGCTCAATCTAGCTTTATGGAGATTAACAAGCCTGTTAACAGACCTTCTGTCTTTAAGACTATCCCACCCAAGATCCTTCAACATTTCAGTTACACTACTGTGGGCAGAGTAGTTGTTACGAATGAAAAATACTCCTCTAAAGGCCGAATGAGTGTACTGTAAGATAGGCATTGGCTTTGATACAGTACTCCTTTATCATTTATACTCATTAAACACTGTGATGGTAAGTTACGAACAGTATGTGTACGTGAATTTTGGATGATCAGACAACATGGAACATGTACATAGTCCGTGTATATGTAGGTTTTGGCCTAATGTTAGCATTGCAAGGAAGTTTCTACTTTGCATGAGAAATTCTGTGTTAAAGTTTTGGCACAGAAAACTGCTTCCCCCATGCAAGCCAAACTTTACAGTCTGTCTCCAGAATATTGGATGAAGACTTAAGCTAAAGAAAAGACAGCAATGATGAGTCACTCTCAAAATAAAATTTCCTCTTTCATTTGTTGTTCTCGAATGATACTTTTCCCTTCCATTTGTTTATATTTCACTATGCATCTGAGCTGACACATCCACTCAAAAAGATTGGAGGTGAACTTAAGATTTTTTTCCATTCCTAAAAATCAATTCACTTCACATCTGCACATCCAGAAAGCAGGTATAGCATATAGGCCTATATGCAGTGGAAAGTTGAGACTCTGCACCAGGCTTTTTGTTTTAAGTTGGTTGTGCATCTGGGCATCTGGATGCCCAGAAACATCCCTAGATTGGCTCTGTATTCTGTAATTACTGTACTTCCAAAGTGCTTAGGCCTTGAATTTTTGAGGCGTGCAAGTGAGATCATACACCACCACTCGCCTCAAATCTCTGTGAGGAGTTCTATTTTTTGCACACCTAGATAAAGAATGGGAACTCAGATAAATCTATTAAATTTAATAAATTTAATAAAACTGCATAGCTACCGCACACCTTAATTTCCTGAGGAGTGTGATTTGTACCACACATGGAAAATCTAAAACTCAAGGCCTGATTAGTAGGATGAACTTGGACGCAGGTCTGTATTTTCGTGAAGGCACCCAGAAATGGTGTACATAACATTATAAATGCTGTATTAAAGCTCAACAGTGTGCATAGGCTTAGGCCTACTGCACAAACATGTAAGACAAGCAAATAGGGGTTGCATACTACAGGCCTGGGCAACTGCAGAGTGGGTTAGGCCATGCTTTGATCCTAATTCCACAGGCCAAGGAAAATTTTTCCTGAAAATTGCATAGGCCAAAATCTTTAGCCTATTAAAGTTATCAAGTTACCATCGCAAGTGGTGCATTTGTACAATTACTTGTCAGTCAAGGCATCTCTAAGTTGCCAAAATTTTCCTGTACCAAGAAATCCCCACTATTTGTTAAAATGTCCTAGTGTAATGCAATACATACCAGCATAATGGCACTTAGCATGTTGTTTGCATGTAAATGTGATATTCTACAAGTACAGTAGCATGGTGGGCCAGAAATTGGTGCACATCAGGATTTGAAGCCAGATACTTTTTTTTTTGAAATCATAAAATACCCACCTGGATGCTTTTTGGTTGTGCTGTATCACCCAAACAGTATTTTGTCATGAAATTTATTGTTCCATGTGAAGACAACACAAAATGATTCAAAATTCAACCAAGGCATCTGGAGAAAGAACACTCAATGGTTTTTATCAACGTACATGTTGTATTAATATTAGGGGTTGGACAAATGTGCCATTTTGCGGACTGAAAAACACACCGCAATTTTGGAAAAAATGCAAAATAGCACGATCGTAATTACAAAAAGTGCAGTCACATAATGTGGCCGCTGAACCCGTCATTTGCTTGAGTAACAGTGCTGTTCATGTATAGTTTAATGCCGGTAAAAAAGCCCTGTCAGATTATTTCTCGAATGTTTCCAGACGCACTTAAGAAGCATTCTTCCTCGTAGCTCATCTGTCAATAGGTGAGAATACAGTTGCAGTACATCGGTACATTGTTTATGAATACTGACTTGTGTCTTTGGTCCAGTGCAGCTGCGCATATCTCGAGTAGTAACCTGTTTTATAGCTCTGCGAAATTTGTAAGATTGCTGTGATACAGAAAACGAAAATAAAAATGACGGAAATCAGGACCTTGAGCTCGGAATTTACAATATTATGAAAATGGAATGGAAAGAAGTAAAATCGTGTGGGATTGGTGGTTTATCACGGAATGTTAAAATTATAACAAACATCAATCCACTGCACTCAAAATACACTTACTTGTGCCAGGATATTGTTGCAATCAAGTTTGCAGGAGCGGGGCCATGTTTACAGACCATACCACTAAAGCAGGTGTCGGCAAACTAGGGGTCGCAACCCTTTGAGGGTCGCGAAAATATTTGGAGGGTCATGAAAAGGATTCAGGAGTGAAAAATATTTGTCAAATTTCTCATTAAAAATAAGCAATGGGAGTGATTCTAATCTAAGAACCAGTGATGTGCTTTATTAACACTGAATAACCAAGTAAAATCAAACTCCTTTCACCGACCTGTCAATTTGAAGGCCACCAAGATTACGGAGTTGAAAATTGGGGCCATCAAGCAAAAAAGTTCAGAGACCTTTGCACTAAAGCACACATGTATGTGCCTGTATTACTGAAAGTTTTCCAAAGTCTAGTAGCATGTGAAACACATTGAGCAATAACCTCACACCCCCTAAGCAATAGCCTCACACCTTCCCTTATAATTATGCAGCATCTCTGTAGCCGACTGTCTCTCTGTTTACTCCTACGTACAATCAGTGCAGTGCTAGTACTACAAAAAAGGAACTGCTTTATTTTCAGTCGCAGGTAATCCAGGCTAGCCGTATGCACTGCATGCTCGCGTTTCTGTCACTGTGTACAGTATGTGTAAATCGTTCCCTTGCATACAGTTAACTCAATGGAGAAGTGCCATTGAATTACCATGTAAATGTTCGCTGAAACAACGTTCCCAAGAATGACCTGTTGTTTTCATTACTTCACCTTATAAAAATCATTTCAGGATTAAAAGGAAACAGTAATGTGTCTTCAAAATTTTATCTCCCCAAATTTTCGAACTTTGTATCTGAACTACAGCAGTTGTGTAACATAAAAATGAGATCGTAAAAATCTCGATTTATTTCGTCGTAATACAGACACTGTAGGTCCTACCATAGGCACTGTTGCGTTTGCTGATTGGTCAATTGCCTCGAGTCAGTGTAGGCAAGGTCAATCACGAAAAAGCAAGATTTCTCTAAGCGTTTTAAAGCAAGAAATGAAACTTGTAGCCTACAATTACTCTATTGTGATGATATGTGTGGAGAAATACAGTTAGGCTCATTGGCAGCTCTCTACACTAGCACCAGCTGAGCTACCGGGATATCTATAGTTCTATACTGATGGTGCATAGGCAGTCACTCGTATCATATTAAGAACCAATGGAGGACCTGTGTATGCATGTGTATACAGTAGGTGTGATCCATGTTTATGATGGACCATATGGCATAAAGGCTTGGTTATTTTGTGCGTACTAATTTATCAAAGGCACTCACAGATGTAGTTTGCTGGAATTTTCTATAAATTGGGTGTGAATATTTTTTTTTTGGGGGGGGGGGGAGGGAACTTTTGACTTTTTGGTAAATTTTAAAAAAACGCAATGAACTTCAAAAACCGCAAATTGCACTGCAAAAAACGTGATCGGGCATTTGTCCAATCCCTAATTAATATATGTACAGTATATTTATAAGTGCTCTTACTTCCCAAGAACAATTACTGAGTCGAGTAAACTACAGAAGGGACTGCAAATACAACCAATGTAAATACTTTTAAGGAGCAAATCTTTTTTTGATCAGTAACTCTGCACACTCTCTGGCTTATATGCTCTTGGATTGATCCCTGCCAGTTCTCAAGCAGAAGCAGAAGCATTGATTTCTGTTTTAGCAGGTTGTGAAAGGACCCTACATTGATACAGCCTGTGTTTTGGCCTCTGCAGCTGTCAATCAAATTTGTTTGATGTGCTTCTTTTGATATAAGGTTCTTGAAATGAACTTGTTGTTTATATATCTCCATAAAGATGTAGGAAGGCAGTTTTTTGGCTAAACACAAAATCTGAGCTTGGGAAAAATGCTCAACTTTATGCGTAAGACAAAATTTAGGCAAATTAAATTTTGCTTGATGGAAGCCACAGGGACAACAAAATTGACATGAAACTACAAAATATCAGCATAAACATATCTAGGCTATTTTTAGCTCACACATTGTACACAGTACATGTGTGAGGTTATAAAATGGGGCAGATGTCGTCAACTTTTCAACAAAAGTTTTCAGCCTTTTGATGTGTGAAGATTTGTAGCTGAAATTTGGGGACATGATTGTTTGTCCATAGAGCATTAAAACTTGCCTATTTGCATTTTGATATACAAAAGTTAAATTTGGTTTTTAAGCAATTTTTGTAGGACTGAGTTCACTGTGCCTGCTGAACAGGTAGCTGTTTATTCATTGCACTTTTAGCAGTGTACTTGGTTGTGTGTTCAGTTGCTATCTCACAACTGCCTGTGCAGGTTTGTTTTGAAATTTGATCCATTCACATACATAAGTCTTTGTTCATCCAGTGGCCTGTGCAATCACAATGCCTTGGGGATAACTAATTGTATTATCATGGTTCATTAAGCAAGGAGTTCCATGGGAACTCCCTGCATTGAGCAGCTACTTGATTCATGGTAACAAAATTTGAAGCAGCTCTGTGGTCAGTTTGGCTTACAAGCAAGGGAAACGGTTTAACCTGTTGTGGGGATATGTCCCATTTTGTTCCTGGATCAATTGAGATGGTCAAGTCAAGTAATTGCAATACTGTAACTGTTTTGAGTTCAACTTCAGTAGCAGCTTTTTGAGTCTGTGGTTTGTTTTGATTGAGTGCAAACCTATGCAGTGTTTGCTTGTAGAGTTGTAGGTGCAACTACATGTACTTTGCAAACTTGAACAGTTTAATAACATCAGTTTAATTTCAGTCTTGCTGCTAATTAAAGTATGTAACCTTTACAGGCCTTCTTGATTTTAGAAAATATGCAGTGATATTTGTAGATCTGTCATCAAACGGTGTCAGTTGCAGTGTTTACATGCCTAAACGTGCTTGTGATTTTTCAGTTGGGTTTTGAGTTCATTTAATATTATGCTCTTCCCTTACCTTTTGCCTTTGCAAGGTAAGGAGGTTTTGTGGAAGTTGGTGAATAAATGATAAAATTTGGTTCTTTTGAGTTCCTATTTTTAACAGACAAGAGAAATTGTGTGAGCTACACAACAGCATTGCTGTTCTAGTTTTCTTCTACAAAATGGCACAAAAGATCTCCATTTCAGTCAAAAAGTTGTGAAACATACCTGGAGGGAAATGCGTACTTGTAAATGCTACCTCAAGAAAGTGACCTAAGAAAGGTGGAAAGCTTGAAACATCTTAAATTAACTTCACCTCCATACAAACAGGGCAGTACAGTTCCCCGCTCAATAGCAATTGTGATCGATTTCCAGCATGGAGTTTGCAAATCTTCAATGCTGTATCTTCTGTAAATATTTACAGTGCAATTGCCTAAGGATGTCAGAACATACCATAGACCTTATTTTCTTAAACATTAAAAGTCATTTACCATTTGTACCATGGTGTACAAGTGTGTTATTGTTGTGTTTTTAATTACGGGGGGGGGGGGGGACATTTTTGTGAAAGGGGGAATTTTTGTTATCTAAAAAGCAGGGATGTTGAGGGAACTTAAGGCTTTAGGGATGTTTTCACTAGATACAATGCATACTATCTGAAGTACACCTAGGCCTATGTGCTCATATGTTTTTCATTGTTTCCCTTCTCCATACAACTAAACCTTTTCCAAATGTATATATCAAGGTCTTTTGCCCCACTACCAGTTTTCACCTTATTGTTTTGTTACCAACCAGGACACATCCAAGTACAAGTCCTTGTTAAGGGAACCATACACCAGATTTTTGCCAGATTGTGCGAACTTTAGATAGCCTGTTCTCCATCAGGCATGACTTCTCGCCAGAAGTTTATTTGTCCTCCATTTTAATGCTCAATGGGGTCAGGCAATCTTGAAAATAACAAATGAAAATTTATGTCTACCAAAAGTAATTTCATTCCTGTCACATATGTTTTTACTTTTTTGAAAAATCTCTGGATAAATTTAAGAACATCAGCAGTATTCATCAGTCCCAATGCCATTCATTACCAATCATCTGGGCACAGTAACACAACATTGGTGTGTATGTGTTGCAGTGACCTAACATGGCTGAAGACAGTTATATCCTCTCCTCCAATTTAAACCAAACCTCCTGTCTCATACACCTCAAAGACAGAGCTACAGTAGCCTGCTCTGAATTTAAATTGGTGGAGGCAATATTATCACAGAGGTGTGTTTGAGCTTTGTTATTGGGAACTAAACAGAAAGTTTTATTTTGTTTCTTCTTCTTTGCAGTACAATTCCATTGACAATTCTCCACTATCTATGTATGTCATGCACCCTTTCTGGAATTGGGTTGTTCAGGTAAGAGCTATCTCTCACTTCTATGAATCTCATGAACACATTATGAAAAGGAGTGGCCAAGCATTCCGGTAGTCCATTGTTTTAATCAATTTTCTTTTTGACTATCTCATGTTCTGTTAAAGCCAACAACTTTGCCTTCCTGTGTAAGATGTGAAGTTATGTCTGAGGTGTTCCACTGTCATGATATTGAACTACCAGGGTTAGGTGACTCCCAATCTTCTCAAGCAGCAGAAGATTGCCATACGTAGGTCAACTGGCATAGTATCTACAATATCTCTCATCCTCCTTGTGGAACAGTGAGATTAAATTAACATACCTGTAGGGAGGGGACTAAGGCCATGTATTACAAACCAGCCTCAACAAAAAAGAATATAAACCACCACTCACATGCAACATGCTATATTCATGATTGCATTCTGTACAAAAATCAGTTGATAAGTTTGAACTACTGTATTTTGAGAAGATTGCAGTTTTAGTGTAAAACAAATTACAAATTCCGTACAAAAAGTAGGTCATGGTTTTATTGGCAAAGTTTGTTAATTTTGAAAATTCACATTGAAATGCTGAATGTTCACACCTTGCCTGTGAAAACTCAGTCTGTACATAGAATATTATCTTTGTATTTTAACTGCTTGAAAGGTAGGATTTTATGACTAGAAGTTCCCCTCATTTTTCAGAATTTGGCCTCTCATAGCCTTCTTTTCCCTTAGATTTCTAGCAATTCAGATCTTTCATTGTCCAGTAGAAGTGGCAAATACTGACCACAATCATCATTGCAGAATATTGCTATTAAACATGAAAAAAGTTGTCATGGTTTAATACCACATTTTGTAATATGCCAAAAATACCATGTTGCTCATTCTGCAGTACCATGATACTTTTTTATGATATTGTTCCTATAAACAGTGGCAGTATTTCTCTTCTTTAGACCTCTGGACTATTATATACTGTAAGTTACATGAATGTTTAATATGTTTTATCTGTTTTCCACAGTATGTGCCGATGTGGGTTGCTCCAAACCTGCTGACATTTGTGGGGCTTCTTCTTATATTTCTTCTGTATGGAATCCTGGCATATTTAGATTGGTGGTTCTATTGTTCCAACAGAAAGATACCAGAATACCCAGTCATTCCGTCTGGAATTTGGTATGTGTGTGCAGCCTGCCTGTTTACTGCACACACGCTTGGTAAGTTTGAGGGGAATAATAGAATATGCCATAATCTCTGGGTGTGTCCCACCTCACAAAATTTTATAATAGAGTGGTCAAGGTGGCCAGAAGTGCATTCTAAAGAGATCAATTCCAAACACTAACTGTATTTCTAATTTTTTCTGTAGTCATATCATAGCATTAGATCTGTTCTTGACTTGAATTTTCTGGCAATAACTTACATTCAGAAATATCAAAAACTGCTCAAATGGGTCATTTAGGCTCTTTTAGAGATCAATAATGTAGCATTTATTATTTTGTAATAATTGACAGGGGAGAATATTTAGTACCAGGTACTGTAGGACCAGCTTTGGCAGAATATTTAGTACCAGGTAGGACCAGCTTTGGCACATCCCAGTACAATATACAGTAAGGCTAGTCAGCTTTATTTGAATTTCAAAGGGAAGAGTAGACCTTAGTTTGAAGCCATATGTAAACATGACCATCTCTCTCTCAAAGCTTCCTCTGTTGTTTACTTACCCCCATATGACTGAACTATTTTATATTGCATTCAACAAGCTCTAAAGTAGGCAAACATATCTTTATTTGGATGTGGAAATTTCCCAGTTGTAAATTATAACATGTTTTTCAAACACTGAGAGAGATAAACTTGCTCTGCTGAATGCTGATACCTGATATCTATGCAGTGCATGAACTGTGATATCTGATATTAAAAGCAAAGAGCAGGCAAAAGTAGTCAAAATGTGTTCTGTTCAGAACAGTGTTATAAACTTTTAACCTAAAAAAAATGTAAGATTGATTTACTTCCAGTTCACTGTTATGATGGATACTTTGAGTTTTGTTTTGATGTTATCCCATTTTATGATGGTATGTATGGTGCCATTTGTAAGAAAACAACATATCAGAGCAATGGAAAGCCCTGTATGTGGCACATAAAATAATGCTAAAGAGAAAGACACAGCTTGATAAATTTTCTTGCTGGTATTGTACTGGGTTGGTACATGATTTACACAAGTTTCAAATGCAGACCTGCTAGAAACTGAATCCAAACTGCTTACAAAACACAGTAGTTCTGAAATTGAAGGTGGAACTGTAATACTTTTAATCTGAATAGTTGTTTGGAAACTTGATGGCATTTTGCAATGATTATCACAACATTGTGAACAATTTTACCAGAAATGAAATAAAGACAATCATGAACACCGATCAAAATGATAAAAGTTGTGGCATGATGTCAAGGGTGAATCTGTCAAGTTACAAATATATTACATGTAGTTTACTACTACCTTCAAATAGTGCTGATTTTGAGATTTTTGTCATAATAAACTCCTGTAGCCTATTGTCTCCATCTACTTTTCCTCCTTTGTCTTTGCCAGGTGTGGGCACTATGGTCTGTGTGGTCCTCAAAATTTACTGTAGGACCATTCGGGCTGTAGAATTGTACAGGTCTGTACAGAAAGTTAGGATAATTTTAATACTGTAGGGTTGTAATGAGATATTGCATGTGTGTTAAATCTAAATGCTTGACAAACTACTGTATGTAGAAGGAATTTTAAAGAATTTAGTCACCATTAGGACTAGCCAGCCTGCACAAGTAGGGATTTAAAAATACACCCCCTGTACCTTGGTTAGTTGCATGACAAGGATATTAGTCCACATGTGATGTGCATTGTGTAGCCATATGTAGATCATACAATCCACATTTGACCTGCATTGTGTACCCTGTATGTAAATCATGCAGTAGATGCAGTTTATTGAGTTGTCGACTTAGTTAATTGCAGTTTTAAATTTGTCTTTCATGCAGATGGCATAGATGGTAAGCAGGCAAGGAGAACTGGATCCAGTACCCCATTGGGGGAGCTGTTTGACCATGGTAGTGATAGCGTAGTGGCAGGACTTCTTCCTCTAGCTCTCTACTCCATCTTTGGCAAAGGGATGGAGGACTTTGGTGCAAATAGTTGGATCTTTTATGCAATAGCTTGGAATATTGTAGGACAGTTTTTCATATCCCATTGGGAGAAGTACTTGACAGGTGTTCTGTTCTTACCGTGGGGTTATGACTTTGCACAACTGGTGAGTTTTGTTGCTAAATATAGCAGTAATAAGTTGTAGTATGTTTGTATTAAACTGGGGTTAGGAGTCTGTATTGAATCTGTAGGAGTCTGTGGTATTCATGAATGCTGGATTGATTTTACGTAGTTTGACAGGAAGTAAAATACAGTCCCTTAGTTGAAAACTGTCACTCAGTAAATAATTCACAATGTGGCTGACAGGTCACCATATACTGTTCTATAGTCATTGCAGTACTCTGTAGCATAGTATGTTATGTTTTATGATGGATTAGGTTTTATGTTGCAATATGAGCATCTGAACTAAAGCAATTTAAGTACACTTTGAAAGTAGAACATTTTATACCAGCATTTGAAATGAAGAAAGTCATACACCATTGAGTTTGATATCAAAGGATGGCTTAGTTTTAATGTGCTTATTACATTAGTACTTGAAACTGCAACACTATACAGCCTGATTGGCCGACATTAAACCTGATCTGCCATTGTGCCTCACATTTTGCAATTTGTACATAAACTACATACAGAATTCACGTCTCATGTACACACATGTCAAGAAGAAGTGGACAAATGTTTGTATAAAAGCATTTCTGTTTGAAAAAGTCTGAAACTCAAAAGAAGAAAATGGTTGAATGTGTTGTGAATTGTCTATCTGGCTATTACATTGAGTAATTACAAAGACAGCATTTTGAATCTGCATTGACAACTTAAAGCAGATTAGTCATAACACTCCTTTGAACTATTCTGGCAGAAAAATTTCTTCTTCCAGGACAGTTTAAGTTCCCCATACCTAAAAATTTGCTTGCTGCATTGTTTTGAATCTACAAAAGTGTGTACGTACTAGCTAATTTACAGGATTTGTCGGGATGTGTGGGAAAAAAGAAGTTCTGTATAGCTAGAAGTTTGTCCATTGCTTTCAATGGCAAAGATATTAGTCCTAACATTTCGTTAAACTGTTCTGTTACTGTAGATAAAGTTCTTGTTTTTTACCAAACAGTTTTCATTGCTTGGATTAAACAGTCCCTTGTTACAGTACATTGTTTAGCTCTCTAGATCATCCGGTGTAGATTAGCTAACCCACAGTATTCATAACAGTAAGAGGGAAATAATAAAGTAGTGATGTATAGCTGTGTTTTTGATAATTTGTTTCAGTGGCATGTATGATTAGTCAAAACACTTCTTTAAACTTTTTGTTGTGTGAATTCACTCCTCTTTATGCTGTACTCAGTCTGAGTTAGTTGCTTTATTCATAGTTACAGACACTTCATCTATTGTGAAAAACCAGGGATGTTTGCATAGGTGTTTTGGAAACATTACTGACATGTCAAGTCTCGCAGATTTTCTGTGAGTCTCCAAAAATGCATACCAACTGCACCATCTCATTTTAAGTCTTTCCAAACACATACAGTAAATAAAATTGAGAGATAACAAAGTGTTAATTTTTGTGGAAATTGCGTCTTAGGGAGTTCATTTTCTGCCGTCGTGGCAACCAGATGTGTAAAAGTAGTCAGGCTGCTCAGAGTAATGATTGTCAACTCATAGACTCAAGAAATTTGAAAAGCTGAGATTGGTATCTCTGTAACCATGCAAGCTATTTGAGAGGATTTGCCAAATAACTTTCATATACCATGCTTTCTCTGTGCAATAGGCTATGGCACTCGTGTACATCTTAACTGGCTTCTTTGGATATGAGGTGTGGAAGGGACATACTTACTTTGGTCTTCAGTTTAACTACATATTTATTGTTTCAGTTTTTGGTAAGTTGAACTTTTTGTAGTTTGTATCAAGGATGGTTTAATTTCAGTAGTGAAATGAGCTTAATGTCTTTGTTTACTTCAGTAAAGTGTTCCAACTTTCTGCCTGCCTGGCAGATATGTAATCTCCTGCACTACATTGGCTGCACTTGTACTACCAATGTCAGAATACTTTTGCAGGAATTCTTTGTTGAACTGTGTAAAAACTGTATGCTGTTAACTATTCATATATAAGATGAACACTAATCATAATATTTAACAAATAATCAACTAAAAGCAAGTCTGATTACCATGCAGTTTTCACGATCAAAGTCAGTGGGGTTTTTTGTGTGTGATTGCTCTCACTTTAAACTCACTTAAGGAAGAAGTCCCATTGACTTACTGTGTAAAAGTGAGAATGTCATAGAACAATGTTACAGCTGAAGTTTTGTTGTGAACTATAAATATTCATATACTGAAACCAATCAACAGTCGAGAAGTAACTTCAAATTAGGCTCGTGAGTATAGAGAAGGTGGATGATCTCTGTCATTGTTCAGTGTTAGAGCATGTACGGCAAAAGAGGAGTACATGTCCGACACCTGCTGTGACGGTAATTTGTTGCTAGGACAAGAAAAGCCGAGCTTCATACGTGGAGAAATTTGTATCATTGTTACGACTCAAGCACATTCCAAAATAACCTGACTTGAGGATATCTAGAGAAATTTCATTGAAATAATACAATTGATTAAGTCAGTACCTTGGCTTGAATCATTATAAAGGTAGCTTCTACTTAGTAGCATGACTGGTTACACCCCTGGAAATTTGTAAAACCCTCTGGTCAGTATCTCTGAAAACTCGTACTTATCACAGTATTTAGAAGCTATAAACCTCAGGGTAGGATTGTGCTAAGCCAGAGGATGCATTGCATGGTGGAACGTACTCACTACATGCTGCTGTATAACTATGTGATAGTTGATTGCTTACAAAGTGAAACAAATTTCAAGAATTTCCCAGTAATGTAGTGGTGTAATAGGGTAGGACAGCTATGCATATGAAAACAGTTTGTTTTATTAGCTGCAGTAAGCAGGTTTGTATGAAAGGAGCAAGAAGAAGTTTAATGTTTGTATGGAAAGTTCATGCTTCAATAAGCCAGTTCAGAGTTGTTACTATGTATGCACAGTGGTTTCATGTCATAGGTCATATGGGTACAGAATGCAGTTATGAATGTCATTTTAAGTCACACTAAGTTACTTTATTCTAATTGTGCTTTCAGATACACTTATGAAATTAACGTGAAGGACTTTTAGAAAGACATTTCAGAGTTATTGTTGGGCACAGTGCACAATTTACAACCTAAGTACAAGCATTATGTACCCATATGAACTATGATCTGAAGCCACTGTGCATGCGCAGTGGTAACTCGGAACTGGAGAGGTATTAAACTGAGAGTCTTACAAATCTTGTGCACAGGTTGTGTATGTTTCCTATTCAGTCATAATATGTTTGTAGGACTTGATGACTTCGAAGTAATGGCAAATCCAAGCATTTCTTTCCAGTATAATATAGATTGTAGGTTCTCAAGTGTTCCACAGCAGGCCTTTCAGGGATTGCCATAAGCTCTAGAATGTCCTACAGAAGACTATAGAAACCCAAAATTGTAATGAGAATGCAAACTGTGTAATTTATTTCTGGCTTCTACAACTGATGCAAAGTTAAACTCTAATAAAAGTGACCCCTAGCCTCAAAACTTGAGAACCGGTGTTATTTGTATTATTCTGAATTAATTAGAGACAATGCTTCAGATTGCTTCAATAGAGCCCTGCAGTTGTGGTCATGTAAGTTTAAACACCAACTTCTAAAATTTAAACCTAGAATTCATATGAAGGCTCCTTTTTCAGTACATGTTAGAGTACATGGAATTCCATGAGTGGCTTTATTGCCACAAGTGTAGCCAATAGAATGGATGTTTCTCAAGTAGTGTGATCACAGTCTTAATATAAAATGTGACCTTTGTATGACCTGACTTATTGAACAGTTTCAGACAATGGGTTGACGAAGTTTTTCTTCCTTCTGTATTGTAGAATTGGAAGTATGTAAAAACTTTATTTAATAAATCCATACGATGGTTTTATTTAATGGATGCGGATATTGTAATTGACTTTTGACTTGAGTAAGAAACATTCAGGTTGCATGGTCAGACTTGCACTTAATATTCAAAACAGTTGTGTACTTTGTACATAATTTGTAACAAAAGGTGGGTTACTGAGTTAAAATTTTATAAACAAAACAGTGAAATTAACAAAATTACTTTTTTTGACCAAATTTATAATTATTTCTGAATGCATTTTTGCATGGTAACAAGCTCTATCATGGATTAAACCAGAAATTTGTCACTTTCTAAAGTTTCTCTCTTTACCCTTTATCTTTTCCAGCTGGATCATTTCTACAAGCTCTACCTCAGAGTATTTTAAATATATACAGGTATGTACTAGCAATATTTGTATTTTACTGCAATGTTAGAAATTTAACAAATTATGTCAATGTTGCTAAAAATTGAAAATCTTCTTTTTGGTTCCTTGTGTAACAAAGGAACCTATGTAGTCAGGTTGGCGTGTGTATGTGTGTGTGTGTGTGTGTATGTGAGCCACTGGAATTTGAGGTATGTGATGCGATAACTCAATAAACAAGTGATCAATTTTTCTCAAACTTGGTGTGTACATGTATCATATTGAGTAGATGTGCTCTATTGTTTTTGGTGGAGGTCAAAGGTCACTAGGGGTCACTTGAGGCAAAAAAGTGAATTTCTTTTAGTAGCTATAACTCGGTGACCATTATTCAAACTGTGACGTAATTTTAGGATAAGATAGATTGGTAGGAGGTGCAGGCACTGTAACATCAACATAATCTGGAAGGGTCAAAAGGTCAAAAAGTAATGTTTTATTGATACCTCGCGAACGAAACATTTTATGGGGATGTTGTAATGGAAAATTGTGTTCGTCTCAGTGAAGTGCACATGATGACCTACTTTGACCTCACTTGACCTCATTTGACCTTTTGACCTTTGTGACTTTTTTGTGACGCCTGGATTTGTCTTGTTGAGACGAACCAAAAAGGAAATTATACTACCCTCCTATGATGTTCCTAACTCAAGTTATTGACATTTAAGTGAAAGGTTAGTAGTGTGTGTCATATAGCATTGGAATGCGAGGTATGCGGTGCAGTAACTCAATAACCAAGTGACATAGGAGGATGGTGTAATGGAAAGTTTTGTTCGTCTTGATGAAGTGCACCTGATGACCTTGTTTGACCTCATTTGACCTTTTGACCTTTGTGACTTTTTGTGACGCCTGGATTCCTCTTGTTGAGACAAACCAAAAAGTCAATTATACTACCCTCCTATGATGTTTCTAACTCGAGTTACTGACATTTAAATGAAAGGTTAGTAGTGTGTGTGTGTTATATGCATTGCAATGCTAGGTACATAGTGCGATACCTCAGTAACCAAGTGACATAGGGGGATGGCATAATTTAAAGTTGTGTTCATCTAAATGAAGTGCATGTGATGAATTTCTTTGACCTATTTGACATTTTGACCTTTGTGCCTTTTTTGTGAAGCCTGGATTTATCTTGTTGAGACAAACCAAAAAGGCAATTAAAGTACCACTTGTACAATGCTCATAACTCAACTTCAAGTAATTGATATTTTAGTGAAAGGTCATGAGTGTGTGTGTGTGTGTGCGTAACGCACAGGAATCGGAGGTATGTGATGCGGTAAATCAATATAACCAAGTGATCAGTCTTTCTTAAACTTGCGAGTATGTGTATGATTTTCAAACATGTACCCTTATGTTTTTGGTGGAGGTCAAAAGTCATTGGGGTTGAAGGAGCACATGCCTTCCCTTACTACTCCCTTTGTGCAAAATAATCGTAAAGACAAGGAACCATAGTGCCCTTGGGCTCTTGTTGTAGATTTCATCCAAGTTTTCTACTTGTTGTGCAAATATGGTAGAATAAGATTTATGCATCCCTATGTGTAGACATGGTCAGTCACAGGTGGGTCATTAACAATGATAGTGTGACTCACATGTGCGGTATGTCACTGTGCCAATATGGTGAGACCTTAAAGAAACTAAGGGGCTAGTCACTTTACTTAAGATGTCAGTCAACTAATTACTGACCCAGAGTGAGTCACTGTGAGCAGCTGTTATGCACTTGTCAATTGAATGATGCACCCCACTACTCCAAGGTATGGTCAGTCAAATGTGGGTCATTGACCAATGACAGTGTGACTCACATGTCCATCCTTGTGCCAGAATTTCCAGTCACTAGAATGACAAAGAGGGGAGTCATGTTACCTTAGATGTAAGTCACTTCTCTGACCAAGGGGTGAGTCATTGAGGGTCATTTGTTACCCTTGTTCAAATCTGATATCATTCAGCATTGCTCCATATGCACTTATCAATTAAATGATACACCCACTACCCCCTTCCCCTGGCATGGTCAATCAAAGGAAGGTCATTGACCAGTGACAGTGTGACACATGTGCATCATTGAACCAGTGTTATCAGCCACCAGTATGACTGAGAGGTGAGTCATGTTAGCTCAATTTTCAGTCACTGTAGTGACCAAAGGGTGGATCATTGTGGGTCAATTGTTACCTTTGTACAAACATGCCAAGCTGTCATTGTTTTCATTTTTTCAGTCAATATGGTGACCCACATTTCAGTCAAAACTACAAATTGTGCATCAATTTTGTGACTGAGGGGTGAGTCATTTTGCATTAAGTTGTCATTGCCCGTTTTGCCAAAAATGTTGTGGACAATGACTGACCATGCTGGTGGGGTGGGGTCATTCAATTGATAAGTTCAGTGTGCAATTTGGTTCCTCACACGTCCATCAAAATGATGGACATAAGTTTTTTAGGTACAGAATTGACTGGGTTACATCAATGTACATTTTTTGTCAATGAAGTTTAGACAGTGACTGACCATGCCCAGAGTTAGGTGAGTTATTTAATAGATAGGTGCATTACACCAAACACTGCGGTGTATGAATATTGATAGACAATTCACTGACTTACACATCTGTCAAAACTACAAATTGTGCACTGCACCTGTGACTTAGTGGTATTACCTTTCAGTTGTGATTTCAGTGACAGAATTGACTGAGAGGTGCATAAATATACCCATTTCAGATGGGCTATGACACACCTTTCACCGACCATGCCAGGGGTTAGTGGGGTGAGTCAGTCAATCGATAAGTACCTTGAGAGAAGCATAAAGGAGTCATCTAGTTGGTTGACTTTTGCACTGATGATCTTTTTACAGATTTCAAAGTCATCTCTAGAAATAAACTAAAGAACATAAAAAAGAACACATAAAAAGTTCATAAAGCTATGACAAAATAATTTCATTTGTATTTTTGGCATGTGAAATATGATCATAATAGTTGCATCCTTCAAGATATATAACATGGCTGGAGATTTTTCTCAGTGACAGTTTCTACATTCATTTTAAGAACTATGCTTGCACAAAATTATGCTCAAAGGTCTCAACCAGTTAATAGTGAGTCCTTATTGTCATAAGAACTTTTTACCAGTTTTTTTTTTCATTATCCATATTTATGGACATATCCCCAAAAGTCTTGTGCAATTTTTGTGGTATCTGGATGACATTTTGTCTCCCATCAGTTCAATTCAGTTTATTAAGCTGTCAGTGTACAGTAAAAGACTTCGAAAATTAGAATCTCTTGCTTTTGAAGTATGTTTGTGCTGAATTTTATTTTTTCAAGGTACTGTAGGATTTTTCCTTTCTAGGTTTATCTGTTGTGTAACAGTAGCTGGTTTAGGATAGGGCTGTGACCGTTTAGTGATTAATCGCTAAACAATCGCATGTGTAATAAACGTTTAGTACAAAGCTACCAGCGATTAATCGCAAAACCCGTTTTTCCGTACGAAATAAAAAACAATCTGCAGTCGCTACAGAAACTTAGATGTTCACTTAAACTTTTTTTGAAAAAGTGAAATACATATACAAATGGCGCACACGTAAACATATGACATCAAAGTTGAGCTTCTGTGAGGATTCGTGTTTGAGTTTCATGGAAACTATGTCCCCCGGACGTCACTAACGCATTTTACACATTCATCATGTTCAAGAGCACTTTTAAAGTCTCTATATTGATCATAGGTACTTGCGATTAATCGCTAAACGATTGCAAAATTTTGTGATTAAACGTTTAGTAATTTTGCTAAACAATCACAGCCCTAGTTTAGGAAGCTGAGAATGTGTGGGAACTTCCTGCAGACAATTGTTTTCTCTGCAGTGTAATCCTACTTAGGCGTTGGAATCCACCTTTGACTCACCTTAGCACAAACACTGGCACCCACATCACATAAATTGCCAATATCTTGATCTTCAGTTGCATTTTGTTTTTTCCAAAAAGTTGTTCCTTATTCTGTAGATTAATCTAAGACTTACAAGAATGCCACATCTCATTGTTTGAAAGGGAAATGAAGTCACAAATTATAATTACTGGAAGATACTTTGTTGGTTACTAATACCTTGTTTATAAACAACCAGCTTTCAACCTGTTAGGTAGGAGCAAAGCTATTCATTTTCTATTTTTTGATATCTGAATTATTTATTTTATTTTCTGTCACATATTTCGCTCCCTCATTGCACTTCTATGAAAATGAAGTTACAATGCTCTTGTGTTTGTTTCATCCTCTACAGAAGTTACAAAGATGGAACCGGCAAGAACCGGTCCTTTTACGATGCAGCTGAACCATTGATTCCTATCTTTCTTCTCTTCATCACATCGTTTGCCTGGGGATGGTTTTCACCAACAGATGTAATGGATAAAGACACCAGGACGTACTGTTTGACATTTTGTCTGATTCTTTCCAATATCACGGTAAATAAGTTCATTTTATGCATCTAAAGAATGATGTCATTTCACATTTAAGGAAAACTGTAGATTTAAAGTCTGACATAATAAGAAAAATATTTCAAAGGTAATTTGTAAGTGTGGCTTTTTGTTCTGATTAGGATTGGCTTTGAGTGTCATGTTGATGATGTTTGGGACCTGAGTTCAAACTTTTTTGGCATGCTTCCTTCTAGTGATATGATCAAAAGGGCAATGCAATGGCATTAATGTAAGGCTGGAAAATGGACCTAAAACATCCCTCATTTTCACCTACCTTGAAGTCCCCACAATGCAATAGTATATAACATTAACATCATACAGTATAAACTAGAGATAGTTGTTAGTATTCATGGAAAAATTTGTAAATTTTCAGAGGAGAGGGGAATATGGATGTGTTTGTGTGTAAGACAAACATATCTTGGATCATTCTCATGAAGTTAAGTCTTTGACAGTTGCACTTAAAGAATTGGTGCCAAAAGAAGTCTAGTTTCATTTCAGTCATTAAGTGTTGAGGTTGGTTTCTACCTGGTCAAGGAAGTCTTTAGCATATATTCAAGAGAATTGGCAGTTCTGATAATTTCTTTGAGTCATTCATATTTCCTAGGAAACCCAGATTGGGACCCTCTTGAAACACTAAGGGCAGATCATGCTATTTAAGAAGAGTTACCAGATAGAAAAATCATAATTTCATAATTCAGATCTTTATCAAAACCTAGTCAAAGTTTTCCATCTCTAAGAGCTTAGTGAAGCTGTACCATTTGCAACATTACGACAACTGTCTGTAGTTCGTTTACTGTACAGTAAGATTATAGGCATGCTGTTTAAGTATCCTATTTTGTTTATACTTTTTTAACAATTACTTACAATAGGATGCCCATGTGCCTGCCAGTGGTAAATAATGCTGTATTCACAATCATTGAGTATTATTGACTTTGTTCCCAGAATTTTGTGTTTAAACTTAAATAAAAGAAAATGGTGCGTCGTACAAGTTACAGCCCTTCAGACACAGTAAAGCCATTAATACTGGCTCATAAAACTATGCTAAGAAGTATCAACTCCAAAGTTTGAAGGTCATCCAAGATAAATTTTTATTGGTGTTTCTGTCAGTGTAGAAAATACATAAGTAACCAGATTTGCCTTTACAAAAGCCCCCCAAGAAGTTTGCTGAAGAGGGCAAAAGAGTGCTAAGCATTACAAAAATTGCTCTCCTCTTCTCCTCTTCTGCATTGCATAAGCAATGGAGTAGGGAAAACAAGCGAGTGAGCCACAACTGGGAAAAAGGCCGTGGCCGGCCTGACTTAAACCAATTGGTTGGAAACTGAGCCGTAAAACCTCATCTAACTCTAACACTCTAACTCTTCTACAGAATTGCCACAAATACAGTGAAATACCATGTGTGAACCACTAAATAGTCACCAGTTTTTGGAGGATGAAAGTTTTTGTCCAGTACAAAATAAAAAGAGCCTGTCTCTAAAAAATAAACTTTGTTGCCAGGTTGCTGCTTTTCACCGACATTAAAGAGTTGTGCATCTCTCTGTTTGTGGAACATTTTCCGTATATTCCTTGTATCACAATTGTTTGTGGGTCCTGTTATGTGCAATTATCACTAACACCTTCTGCGCAGAATATCTTATCTTCAATAATTGTATAGCGATTTTGCCCAGTGAACCGTACACTGTATGGTTAAAACCTTGACCTGTTACATCTTCACACTATTTTGCTTTACCCCAGTTTGTCTTTGTTCTTTTACAGTGCCGGCTTATCATCAGCCAGATGACTGACACGAGGGCGCCCTATTTCAACCACCTGTTATTGGTTTACATGATTACTGCATTAGTCTGTTGTTGTACTAACTTTGGACCCTGGGAGCTTTATATACTCTACATAATATTTGCTGCATCTTGTGTTATCCATTTCCATTATGGTGTGTGTGTGGTAAGTAATTTTTGTACCCCCTCATCCCCCTCCCTTCTCCCTCATCCCATCTTACACTTCATACCTACCTGTCTCAGCTATCATTACACATCACTTCAGTAGGATTATCTGGTAGTGTTACTTAGTATTTTTGCAAGAATAGAAATCTTCTTTCAGAATAAAATATTAATGATTGTTTTTGTCAAGAAATCCTTCCTGTCCACTTTTAGACACATGCTATGAAATCAAGGCATCTTGTGTCCTAAAGCATTTTTTGTTCACAAGAAAGGACTAATTTGTCTGGTCTTAGATCGAAGACCATTTTCTGTAATATCCAAGGGTGTTTTTCAGACTGATTGTAATACAGAACTGAAAAAAATATCAGAAATCAAAACTTTTATGTATTTATAGGCTCAGAACTGCACAAGAACACTAAAGTTCTGGTTAATCAACATGTTTAGATCTTGTGACAGCTTTAGAGTATGCTTAAAAAATACCATATCCCCATTACATTGTGGTGTTTAGGTGTGATTCCACTAGGAAAGAATAAAATGTGATTTCATAAACAATGTAACTTCTCACAAGAACTTTCTTGCCCTCCAGTTCAGATTGGTGAATTATGGGGGTACTCAACCTTGATCAGTGATCATTTTGATAGTCAGAATATTTTGCAGACTGTGCAGGTCATAGATTTCTCTTATCCTTAATATTTTTGGGGGGAGGAGTAAATATGTTACAGTTTTCCTATCTAAACATATGTTCCAAGTTAAAATAGTTTGAACTTTCTTAAAAATTGTAGTATTCATTAGCCACTTGCTGCAAACTTTTTATTTCAAAGTCATACACAGTACTGCCTCCACATTTGTGGTTGTGAAGCATCATAAAATATCTGCTCTTTAAGGTCAAATATTGTTTTTGACTGTGAATTAAACAATTAGTTGCTATGCATGCATACCTTTTTTCCACCCATAAGGCCTCCCTTCCAAAACTGGACACATGGGGGTGTAAATGATCTGCCTGTCAATCTGTAATTATGTTATCTCTCACTTTAAAGTTTACCATATAATGCTGTAACCATTACATTGCCCACAGCTGTTTGAAAGTGGCATATGTAAGGAGACTGTCAATAGACAATTTATTCATATTGACTAAGTTTTAAGTGACTGCACATGGTGCAAAAATTCCTGTACCAAAAGCCTTTAAAATGATTTATTATGGTTGCAGGGGGCACATTTAGATCACAACTTAATCAGACAATTCTAGGCCCACTTTTATTTTTAATCTATATCAATGATTTATGTAGGGCATCATCTGAACTCCAGTTTATCCTCTTTGCTGATGACACGACTGTTTACACTCATCATAAGAATGTGCACACTGCTCTTAAAATTGTCGCCAATGAATTTCAAAATGTTTGCCATTGGCTCACTGCCAGTAAGCTATCTTTAAATGTTGGAAAGACTAAGCTTATAGTTTTTAGTAATATAAGAGGCCCTACTCAATGTTATACCCTATCATACAATGATGTTAATATACACAGTGTAAACAGTACAAATTTTCTTGGGGTTACAGTAGACAATCAATTAACTTGGCGAGATCACATACAGGAAGTTAGCAAAAAGGTATCTAAGATAATTGGAGTAATCAGTAAAGTAAGACACTATGTACCCAGTAAGACACTAAAGATTATTTATAATGCTTTAATACTCCCACATTTGAATTATAGTTTACTTTTATGGGGATCTACAGCGAGTTCCTACATTGATCATTTATTCGCACTCCAGAAACGTGCTATTCGTCTTATTTCAAATGCTGCATTCTACGACCATACACAGCCACTTTTTCATTATCATAGATTGTTAACTCTGAAGGACCTTTATAACTATCACCTTAGTATTTTTTTGTACAAACACTTCCACCAGTCCCTGCCTATCGACCTCAGTCATTTCTTTCAAACAAATAGCCACTTTCATTGTTATTCTACTAGGATGAAAGATAGTTTATCCCAACCCCTCACCAAAACTCAACTTGCCCATTCCCAAGTAAGAAGCTCAGGAGTTTCCCTATGGAACTCCTTGAGCAATAACATTAGAAATGCTGCCAGTTTAAGTACTTTCAAAATTCAACTGAAATCTCTGTTTTTGGATAACACTTCACAAGTTTCTTTCTCCTTTTTGGTTTCGATGAAAAGAGAAACCTAAGCGGTCATGATGGCGTGTGTATGTATGTGTGTATGTGCGTGTGTGTGTATGTGTGTATGTGTGTGTGTGTGTTTGTGACACTTTGCTCGTTAACACGATATCTCAAGAAGGGAAACTCTGACAGTTTTCAAACTTGGTACATAGATGCCCCATATTGAGAGGAAGAACCCTATTGTTTTTGGTGGGGGTCAAAGGTCACCTGGGGTCACCGGGGGTCAAAACCTGAAAACCTTGTTAACACAATATCTCGAGATAGGAAGCTTGGATGAATTTCATACTTTGTATGTAGATGCGTTATGGTAAGAGGAAGAACCCTATCATTTTTGGTGGAGGTCAAAGGTCATCTGGGGTCACCGGGGGTCAAACCCTAAAAACATCGTTAACACGATATCTCAAGAAGGGAAGCTCTGACAGTTCTCAAACTTGGTACATAGATGCCCCATATTAAGAGAAAGAACCCTTTCACTTTTGGTGGAGGTCAAAGGTCACCTGGGGTCACCGGGGGTCAAACTCTGAAAACCATGTTAACATGATATCTCAAGAAAGAAAGCTCTGACAGTTCTCAAATGTAGTACATGGATGCCCCATATTGAGAGCAAGCACCCTATTGTTTTTGGTGGAGGTCAAAGGTCACCTGGGGTCACCTGGGGTCAAACCCTGAAAACATTGTTAACACAATATCTTGAGGTAGGAAGCTTGGATGAGTTTCATACTTTGTATGTAGATGCGTTACAGTAAGAGGAAGAACCCTATCATTTTTGTTGGAGGTCTAAGGTCATCTGGGGTCACCGGGGGTCAAAGCCTGAAAACTTTGTTAACGCGATATCTCAAGAAAGGAAGCTCTGACAGTTCTCAAACTTGGTACATGGATGCCCCATACTGAGAGGAAGAACCCTATTGTTTTTGGTGGAGGTCAAAGGTCACCTGGGGTCACCTGGGGTCAAACCCTGAAAACATTGTTAACACAATATCTTGAGGTAGGAAGCTTGGATGAGTTTCATACTTTGTATGTAGATGCGTTACAGTAAGAGGAAGAACCCTTTCACATTTGGTGGAGGTCAAAGGTCATCTGGGGTCACCGGGGGTCAAACTCTGAAAACTTTGTTAACACGATATCTCAAGAAGGGAAGCTCTGACAGTTCTCAAACTTGGTACATGGATGCCCCATACTGAGAGGAAGAACCCTATTGTTTTTGGTGGAGGTCAAAGGTCACCTGGGGTCACCTGGGGTCAAACCCTGAAAACATTGTTAACACAATATCTTGAGGTAGGAAGCTTGGATGAGTTTCATACTTTGTATGTAGATGCGTTACAGTAAGAGGAAGAACCCTTTCACATTTGGTGGAGGTCAAAGGTCATCTGGGGTCACCGGGGGTCAAACTCTGAAAACTTTGTTAACACGATATCTCAAGAAGGGAAGCTCTGACAGTTCTTTAACGTGGTACATGAATGCCCCATATTGAGAGGAAGAACCCTATTGTTTTGGTGGAGGTCAAAGGTCACCTGGGGTCACTGGGGGTCAAACGCTGAAAACATTGTTAACACAATATCTTGAGGTAGGAAGCTTGGATGAATTTCATACTTACTGTGTAGATGCGTTATGGTAAGAGGAAGAACCCTATCATTTTTGTTGGAGGTCAAAGGTCATCTGGGGTCACAGGGGGTCATACTCTGAAAACCTTGTTAACACGATATCTCGAGGTAGGAAGCTTGGATAAATTTCATACCTTGTATTTAGATGCCTTATAGTAAGAGGAAGAACTCTATCATTTTTGGTGGGGGTCAAAAGTCATCTGGGGTCACCAGGGGGGTCAAACCCTGAGACAGAGCTCCCAACCAGCACGGACTTTCCATATTCAGTACGGAAAATCATTGTAAATATGGGAATACGGATTTTTCCTTGATAATCCAAATTTTGAATGAGTAAATAGGTCCTTTCATGAACTTTATTATTCTTTAGCCAACATATCAAAAGACTGAGAATAGACTACAGTATTTCACTTTTCTGTACAGTACTGTAGTGTATTTATTTGAGCCCAGTAATCTATGCTGTTATGTTATTGGTTAAATTTTTGTCAACAAGTTGATGTTAAACCAATCAGTAGATAGTTTGCAGCAGATCCATGACATTCCATAAGCAACCATATCATTGGTTGATCAGTTGTAAACAGATCCACTTTCAACCAATCAAAAACTGTGTTAAAAGCTAGTTTCTGAGTGCAGTGACAGAATCCTGCCAAGGTCTGTTGAGCTGGCTGAGTAGCCCAACGTTAATGTTAGATTTGACTGTAGGACTGAATTGGAAAACTAGCACCAAGAAATGGAATAATAAAAATTACAGCAGGAATATCACAGTATGTTGTAATATGGCTCCTCTTCAGAGTAGCAGAGTAGTATGAGTAACTTTAGTGGAAAATTTACCAGGCAGATCAAGTTTTAACGTAGGCCTAGGCCTAGGCCTAACAGTTAGGGCCTAACGTTAGGCCTAAGTGTTGTTACAGAACCAACAACAAACATTAGCCTACACACACAATAACGTTAGACTCAGTACATAAATCTAATGCAGAGTTCCAGGTTTATGGGCTAGGCCTAGACAAAGTCCTAGTCCTGTGACTAAGTCCTAGCCTAACTGCTACAGTACGGGCTAGCCTAATTGTAGTACAGTATGTATGGGCTGATATTACTTATTAGAGGTAGGCCTAGGTTACTGTAATAGCTATGGCCTAGGCTAGGGCTAGTCAAAGCAGTTATTGCCTGTCAAATGTTGGTACCCATCATCTAAGTTTCTAGTATTTACAGAGAGATTTCTGTGACCAGCTGTGCATAGGCCTACAGTATGTGTACCAATAGCGTGAAACACATTTATTGATTGTATTTTTCAGAACGTATCAAATTGTACATCGAGTATCACCCATATTCTGCACAAAGACAAAGTCTTTCATACAGCATTAAAATAATCTCGCAAATTTTGTTTTGATATCGGTAAGCACAGTTTTATAGGTTTCACGCTATTGGTACACATACTGTAGGCTAGGTTTATACTTATAGCTGGGCCTAGGCTAGACCTAGGCTAATGTTACTTAGGGCCTTGCCAAGTATTTAGCATAGCCTCTAGGCTATACTGTAACGTTAGGCCTTGGGAATACTTGGGATATTTTGCATTTTGTCCTTTGGTGACCCTGATGACTATCTTGGGAATTCTTGGGAAATTTTGCTTTTTGACCTCTCGTAACCCCAGATGACGATCTTGGGAATTCTTGGGAAATTTTGACCAGTGACTGAAAGATATGGGACATCATGGCATTATTTGGAATAGAACATATATCATCGAAACCTCAATGCATTTTTGCATTCTGGTTTTCTTTCCTTTTTGTATTATCATCATCATCATCGTCATCATCGTTATCATTATTATTATTTTTGTTTTCTCTTTTTCTAAGCCTAATCCTAAGATTTGTGTAACTTCTCTTCATATTTCTGTACTTTTAGGGGCCAGACTAGAAAAGTCTCTCAACTTACTTCTGGTCCCTCTCCCTTCTCATCCCTTCATGTACTATTAGTACTGACAACATTCTTTAATATCGTTCTGTATATGTGTTATTAAATTGTATCAATTTGATTGTACATATCTTTTGTAATTATGAGAAGGAAGAAATAAACTGAACTGAACAATTGCCTCATGGAAACAGTGTGATTCATCTTGTTTTATCTGGCACCAGGACTTGCTAGTGCCATAGTTGTGTGGGAGGCATATAGGTTGAGTGTTACAGAGTATGTAACTTAAAGGATGATGGTTGCTTTTCTGTGGACTCTGTAATATTTCCATAGTTGTCTTGTTTGAAATCAATAATTTTTTGTATTTATATGACCTCACCACAAGACTAGTTTGGCTGTTCTCAAGTAAAGGATATTTACAAATGGTTTTATGTGTATTTTATTTGCCCATGTATGGTTCTTTTCACAGGTTCGTCAGTTATGCACTCATTTTGGGATCTACGCTTTCTCGCTGAAAAAACCTCCCAAGAACCATGTCAAATGAGAAGAATATGGGCCGTGAGCAATGATATTACAAGGTGGTGCAATCTTTATTCTCAGGCATGATTGTGGAAGAAGTGCAAGGCCAAGTTAAATAATGAGGCCATGTTTTACTGGAAATCTGTAACGATGAAATAATACAAAGATTCCACTGAGTATTGACCACTTGGTTCTGAAACTTACATGTCACCCTAAAGTCTCTGAGAATAGCCTTTGGCAGAAGAAAACAGGAATTTAAGTTTGTACAAGACATGAAGTTCTTTGGTGAATGTGAGGGTATATTCATGGTCAAGCTGTTTACATTCATAACTTTGTTACTGAGAGGTCACTTCATTTAGTTTTTACCTTGAGGGTTGTTACTGCGTATGAAATGGAGTAATTGGCCAGTTTTAAAGAGATAGTAGAAACCTCGTTGTGGATTTGTATCAATGCAATGGGACAAACAATTCCCTAACCAATTTGAAAGTATGATGTTGAGATTTTCAAGTTATTCTGTAAAATATGTTGATTCTTTCCAGTGCTGCTCGTGGAGTAAAAGAGCACTATGAGAGGTCTTATTGGTGTTCCAAAATTCAGTTGCTTCTGAAAGAAGGAAAGAATAGTTTTATCCAAGCATGACTAGATAGGGGCATGGAAGAGGAAAGGTAAAGTAATGAAGAAGTTTTAAAAGCTTATGTCTCTATTGGTCCCCTGGCTACTTGTAACTGTGGCAGTTTTGACCCTTAGAAGTATCACTTGTCTCAATTGATATCTGGGGGATTCCTGCAGAAAGTGACTGCACAGTCAGTTGTACAACTTTCTAGATCATAATGGACATTTATTAAGGCAGTGGACATGTGATCCAAGGATTGCTTGTTCCATTCCCACTAGATTCATTATGTTGTGTCACAGGGCAGGATGCTTGATCTCAATGGCCTGTCTCCACCTAGGGGTTAAATGGAGAGCTATGAAATGGTTTGTCGTAGAGAGCGCAATGATAGCTGCTGGTGCACTAGCAGGATTGTCTCTCAGAAGATTTATGGTTGAGCTGGGGTTTTGTGTGCTGCACCTTTAATAAGGACTGCCTTGATAATGGAGTAATTATTAAGTTTGTTAACAGGAATAATGCGCAATTGTGAAATAACAATCATACAAGAAATAAACCATTGTGTGCCAATATCTTGATATAATTTCAGTCTGCAAGGCACAAAGACATAGCAGCTGAATGTTTTGCAGATGGACACAAAAACTCATGTCAGATGACCACAAATTTTATCAGGTTGCTCAAATTTTAGAATATTTAAGTAATATGTTGAGTTCAAGCAGGGAAAATATAGCCTTCTGGCAGATAGAAAATTTTACCCAAAATCGCGCAACTGAATATCAAGCCCACAACTTGTGACCTTGGATTGGCATTTTGATTCCTGGTCAGTTCATAGAAGGTTGCATTCGTGAGCAAGAGACTTTATCTCAATGTTGTTTCTCTACTCAGGGTTGAAATGTGTACCTGTGCGGCCATAAGGTGCTCTTTATTTGCTTTAGCATGACAGAGAGGCCATCTCTATAGCAGGTCATTGTTCAGCAAGGGTAATAGGTGCCACACTTTTTAGTAGGATTTGCCTAGATAAAGATGCTAGATAAATTCAAAATGTGATATTTATCAGTCCATCCCTTCAGGTGCAATCCTCAAGTTCATTTGTCTTTGAATACTGTTGCAGCTGCTTTTGTATGTCCTACGGTGTATTTAGCAATGATGCAATATGTTATGAAAACCTTTGATATATCTCAGTTGCCAAAGTTCTTTGTCTTGTCAAAGATCAAACATGAACATTCTAAATAAAGCATGTTGTTAATGAAATGCCACACCTATGTTATAGAGTATTGCCTATGAGTAGAAATGTACCATTGGTATTCCCTCTGTAAAATAAAAGCCAACCTTGTTAGGCTACATTAAATGCTGCTCCTGTCATGTGTGATTGATGTACATCAGACAGCTGCAATGTATCTAGGGGTTAAGAACTTGTCTTAAAATTGGGTGACACATGAAGTTTGTTCTTTTTTTTCTTCCTCTGAGTGATATACAAGCACCACCATGTAGTGGTCCAAGAAGGAATCACCCGCCAGGCTTTTGTTCTGCAAGGAGGGGTGTGAGGATTCCTATAAGGAGGGGTAGGGGTTGCATTGTCCCCAGTTGATCTTTTATGCTGCAGATGGTGGGATATTGTGATATAACATTTTTTCTATCTTACAGATATCAACTGACTACAAGCATTATTTATGTTTTAATTTTCATTCCAAATTGCAAAACAAAAATGTGAGAATTGTGAATTACTAGAGAATATTCTGTAATGTGTGCAGAATTAAGGTAATTCAGATTTTATTTGAAAGTATAAAGAATCCACAGAAGCATTGTGATAGATCTTTTATCAACAAAATTGTAATATTACAGCAATTATTCTGTGCTGTATCTTAGCACCTTGAAGTAATCCACTGTAAACTTTAATGCTTGGGTCATATCTTTACTTCATTCTACTTGCTGGTGAATACATAATGTGAAGATATAGAGCACAATTTTAAAGAAGAAAAGCTGTATCTCAGCAAAGTTGCTGGTGGCTTGGTCTGGTACATATTGCAATAGCAGGATTACATTAAACCTGCTGTTGTATTGTGTTTGGCAACAAAGCATGGCTTTAGCCCCTGAAGCTTGGCTGAACCAGCTGCAGCCAAAGGTTTGACATCATGCTAGGAACATTGCCAGACAAGGTACTGAAGTGAGCGATTTTTTTCAGGGGGAGGGGGAGATTTACTAAAATACATTGGGGCAATGGTACCTTTTGATCTTTGGGGGGCAGGGGGAGGGGCAACCCCCTACTCTTGGCTAAGGGCTTGCATGGTGCCAAAGATATTTGTGTTGTATTCACAATATAGGTTACAAAGTAGCTTAATTTTTGAAGAATTCATTGCAGTATGGTGCAGTGCATCTGTTTGACAGATACCATGCTCCAGTGTCTTTCAGTACAAATGCTACTGTATGGTGCATCCTATTGTATGAGTTTGATTTAAAACAAGTCAAAGGTAAACTTTGAAACATGTTTACCAATTTGAAATTCTTTATCTCCACTTGATACTTGATGTGATCTACTTGCCAAACCTTTGTCATTAGATATTTTGGTCATGAACAAAGAGTGGTTCAGTAGCATGATAAATGTTTTGTGTTGGCTTAAGGCATTGGTGCAAACAATATCAGGTGTGTAACAAATATATATTCCCTTCATAGAAGTATTTTTGTAACAGTTATGTGACTTTCCATGAGAAACTGTCATATGTGCTATAAACATTAATTAACAGAGTAACGTCTGGTTTCACCCCTTGGCTCTTCCCCAGAGAGTCGAGGGCCGAGGGGACTCTTGGAAAACATTGTTTATTTGGTAATCATTTAAGGGATCCATGCCAGAAGTTTCCAGACAATGAAACTGTTACATTTATGATTGTATCTATTGTTATTAGTTGTAATGCTAGTAAGTAGTAATTTTTGTATAATTGTGTGATGTGTAACTTGAATGCTGTGTACTTTGTGTTTCTTTTGTTATTAATTGGCTTTTAAATAGAACAGAAAGCGTGCTCTCCAATGGAAGCAAGCTCATATCCATGCAACTTACACCAACAAATGCAGACAGCTGATTTGTTTACTGCTAGGGTATGCACATAAGTCTACTCCTCTTGTGTGCGAAGTCTGTATGGTGTGTGCAGTGTTCTTCATTGTTTACCTTCCAGAGTGATGTCATATAACATCAGTGTCATAAGGTCTATAAAACTTTTACATTAGATTAAGTTGAAAAGGTCAAAAGGTCACTCATTGAATAGGATGATTACATTCTGAAGGGTGAACATCCTCATCAAGTGTGCTCAAGTTGTAAACTGTATTAAAATATAGGGGGGTCTGGGTTGCAGTATAGAAAATTTTGAGTTATCTCTGATAGAAAATATCTTCAAACATGATACTGTCAGTACATGTGCCATTTAATTGGACATTTCTCTACCAATTCTCTACCATTGTTTATCACGTGTAATGAAGGTTCAATGCTCACTGGCTAAAAGTACATAGTACTGTATAGTGGGAAATTTTCACGCTTTTCGCGACCAAGTATCTAAGACCCTATCTTTAAGACCTGTGAAAGTACTTTCGTTAGTTTGTACAAGACTATATTGGTTGCCTGCAACAGTGAATTCTCTCCGCAAATGTGTGAACAAGTTACAGATTCACCAGTAATTAGCCTGGCAGAAATTTCCCCCTATACAATACCATTTGGTGTACATTATTTTCCTGTAATACCAGTAGGTTAGTGGCATTATCTTGGTTTATTGATTGTGGGCTACAAAGATGTATGAGAGTGAATCATATTGGTACATACTACATTTGAATACTGTCAGATTCTGTCATAAGATACCTGTAGTTACAGTACAACTGTAAATGCCCTCCTTCATGTGACCTTTGACCTCACACCACCTATAATCGATAGTTGAGTTCTTTGATAAACTGAAGTGAAATGAGAACAGTAACAATCAAACACATAAACGGGAAATTTATCGTACCAGTTTTACCTGTTATGGAAGTTTGCATCCCACCATTTGTATTTACCAACCCTTTTTGTCCCTCATCATGAACATAAGTAGTATCACATTGTCCAGAGTTGAATGAAAGGCATTGACAGACAAGGTCTCTGAAGTAACAAGGATGGGTACCCATGCATTATTGCTGATGTCCCAAGAAAAGAGAGATAATTAAGGTTATTTTATTCATAATTTTCTTTAAATAATGCATTATCTTCATTCCTTTCTATGCAATGCAAATATTGCCTTTTACTAGCAGATAGTCACTTGTAGGCCAAAATTTGGCAAACCTAAGGTATAGCTAGTTTCTGTAATATTTTATAGAATGGAGGTAGTGATTTTTGTAACTAGAACAAACTTACCAAAGCTCTTTAGTCGATTTGGATTCCTGTCAGTTTCCATGTTTCCACAATATTTTTGTCTAGGTTACTAGATTTGAAGCTGTTGAGGGTGTCATTTCCAAAAATCTAACAAATTTTATTTGAAGTCTAGTGTTAATTTGCAAGGCTCCAACTTTGTAGTTTCCAGTACGTTGAGTCACACTGCATTTGTAAGATGCAACCACAAGGTATCTCCTTAAGGGCAGTTGATCATAGCCAAACATGGTACCCTAGAGGAGCATGCAGCACCTTAAAATATTATGGCTGCACCTGAGTAATTTCATTTATCAAGTTGAGGCTTGTACCAACTTCCATAAGAGTCACCATCACAGATTGCCAGAGGTCACTTGGCCAGCTCATTCCTTTGTGTGGTTGGCACCAAAGTAAGATATGCCCAGAAAAGGGCATCATGGCACTGAAATTCTGGACATGTATGCCAAAGGGATATTCTGACTTTGCCGATACAAGTGATTTTCATGGAAATATTATTGACTGAATTTAAAAGGGGTTAAGTGTTATTGTGTTGGTATGAAAAGTAAAGAAATTTGCAAAACTTGTAGTAAATGAGAGTCTAATATGCATAAATTTGCATAAATTAACATCATATCAAGGTGGTATGTATGGAGAATACTGTTACATAGTAAAACATGATAGTGGTGAAAGCAAGAATGGTCTGTTGATATTGTGACTGAAAGTTGAAACAGTGTATCCACTCAATCTAATGTATGTGGTGCCTAATTATGTCTCCTAATTACATATTCATAAAATTGTGAAGATTTTTATATTGACACCTTTCACCATGGAGTAAATAGTATTTACATTAAGTCGCCTTTTGTAAATTTTTGTGGAATTGTATCCCATTGTAGAATCATCTTATTCTTTTGTACAGTATCTTGCACATGTTTTGAGAGGTACCCTGAAAATGCTGCATTCTGTGAAAGCTTTATCTTTGGTGTGTTAAAACTGCTTAAAGCTTTCTCAGTTTCCAGTTTAAGCCTACCATCCATAGGTCATTATCTACATAGTTTTTTGTGTGAGGCACTAAGGCAGATTGGGTGTTATACCACCAGAGTCCATACTTAAGTTTGTACTACCAATGAAAAAAGTAGAATTGATGCTTTCTTTAGGTATCAAAATCCTTAATGTATGACTTTTCAGTATAATTGAAAGGTTTGTTAAAATGGCTCAATTTTAATGAATTAAAATGGAAACAAAGTTTATTTTTATAGGTGTACCAAAGTGATACAGTAGTGCATCACATATACAAATCCTTTCCCACACCTTAAAAATTGTTTCCTGTGCGTCATCATATACTACTAGATGTCATATTTTTTAACTTATATGTACAGATTTGTAGAAATTACATGACATTGTTAGTAAATGAAGAGCAGTTGTCATATAGTTAAACATTAACAGTGCATTTATGCTTGATAATTAATGTAAGGGTACCACCAATACTGTGAAGTCTGTTTTATTCTTCAACATGAGCCACTATTTAGTCAACTTTTAAATCACATGAATATATAAAATATTGTTGAAGTATCAAAAGGAAAGTTAGGTAAATGTACCTTAGGTAAGGTAAATGTTGAATACATTTACCTTAGATAAGGTAAATGTTGAAGAAATCGAAAATCAAATCAAGTTCCCTAATTCCTTTAGTGACTTTGTCTGTATAACTTGAAATATGATATTAAGCAATCCTCTGTCTATATTTTTAGTTTACCATTTCTATGCAACATTTATCTTCAGAAACATAATGAAAGGGCTGTTAGAGGACATTTGGCTCAGATTTAGGTCAGGGTGACTGCTTATTCACATTAACAGTAAATTTCATAATTGGCAATAGATAATGGAAGGAAGCCATTAGGTGTGACTTGGTCTACTTGTAAAGGTATCAAAGCTTGGCATTTAATCATTGTAGGATGGTTTAATGTGCCCCAAGTTTGAAAATGAAGCAAACTTGTGATTAAAGTTGATCCTGATTTTCGAGTTCCATACGCCTTGTCAGCATCTTCCTGGTCAGTAAGTCAGGAGGCTCATTTTCCTTACACCATTACGTGATATCGCCCTTACTCAAATCGCCTACCACTGAACAGTGCAAAACCCGACCTGTGGCCGAAAAGTAAGGATTTTACTTGATGTTAGCACCTACAGATTATAGCCCCTGGATGCTTATCAGGTTTTATCATATTTTTATTGATTGTTCAAAATTTTAGGCTATAATCTGTTCATCAAGTAAAATCCCGACTTTGCGGCCAGAGGTTGGGGTTTGCTCTGTTCAGTGGTAGGCGATTTGAGTAAGGGTGAAATCACATAATGACCACCCTACCCCCACCCACTCTTCCACCATTTTAGAAGTGAGCTAATAGCAAGAAGCTTTATACTCTCTGGGGGAGAAAGCCTGCAGGAATCAGGCTGAAAACTTTATCAGAGTTCTCCCTGGCCTGTTCTGTTTAAGCTGCTAAGTAGACAAATATCTCAGGTCTGATTCCTATATACAGTGCCTGAAATATTCATCGTTTAGTACTTGCCATATTGTACATAGATAAAAGTTTGATATCTGCAGTTTCATATCAGAAACACACCCTACCTATGAAGATGATACCAAATGCATCAGTTGATCTTGTTTGTGTCTAAAATCTACAACAAAATAATTTTCCTCGTATAGAAAATATCCTGAAACTTAAATCCATGTACTTTGATACAAAATTGTTATAGCTGTGGTTTTCAATATCACTAATTTGAAGGAGATATGGCATTCCCCCCCCCCCTCAAGCCAGGGAGTTGCTTGCAACTCTCTGCCCAAACATATTTAGGAATAGCCCTAGAGTTCTAAATGCCGTTGATAACTGCACTTAGATTGACATTCATTCAAGCAATAGTTTCACTCTGGTTGGTCAACAATGACTTAGGGTGCATTTACACTTGATCCGGATCTGATCGCCCTATGTTATCAGCATATCGAATTACGTGTATGGCTTGATCCTGGTGCATTTACACTTGTCTCGTACTCTGATCCACCTCCCTGCATAATGAGTGTTTTTGCAGAAGTGACCTCCAAATAATTTACGTTGAATTACCGTTGATCTCGGGTCACCGTTGATCCGGGGAGCGTTTACACTACAAGTTTTGATCGCCTGCGCGGGGTCTGATCCTCCCCTCTTACCAGGATCAAAATAGGGTGATCAGATCCGGATCTGATCTGCGTTTACACTACAAATTTGATCTCGAGCAGTGGATCTGACCCCGCGCAGGTGATCAGATCCGGATCTAGTGTAAATGCACCCTTATACAGTCAGTTGTGTTCCCAGTTTAGCTCACACACACTGTTTTTGATAAGATTGTCTGGGGCATTTAAACTCATTGCAGGCTACTGTGACTCTGTCTTAGAGGTGTTCTACTGTAGACAGGAGATTTGTTTCAAATTGGAGGGGCTAAAAAGGTTAACTTAGTAGTAGGGAGAATTGTTAGTGTCTGGGGTAAAATTAGAGAGCTTTTAGGTATTGCTTTCACCCCAAGTCTTCATTAGTAGGCAGTGCTGTAGCGAGACCTGTCTTGAGACTGGATATTGTCAGTCTCGTCTCCGAGACCGGTCTCGAGTCCCTATGCAAACAATGTGTAAAGCCAGTTGAGAGGCTGGTCTCTGTCTAGGACCCTCCGGTCTCGACTACAGCACTGCTAGTAGGCCCTCTTTTTCTTTTAGATCCTCTGCATTGATTTCACCATCTACTTCAAAACCAAGAATGGCCCCATGTTAAAGGACATATATAATGTATACTACATTTAGTTAAACTAACCTCAGCCAAGGGCACTTCCCTGAAGTAATGATCATTAGCAGAGAGGGATTTGAACAACTTGGAGGGGGCAAGGAGAAACTAGATGAAGGAAAGACACCATTTTGTTTAAAGTGGCCAGCATTTACCAAATTGGTAAGGTGATCTTCATCTAACTCTGCTTATCTGACAGCTTTCTTGCACAATGAACTGAAGACACATGTTGAACAAACACTTCAGATATTTTCATTTGTCTTGTATTAACATTTAAAGGTTATTACAATTACCCTTGCAAGTTTACATTAAAGGTGTACTTCAAACTGTAATGTATGAAGAGCACCTTGATTGTTGCTATCTTTTCCAAACTAATCATGAAGCAGATACTTAAAATTTTGTTACTCTTTGTGCAAAAATTTTTATCTTTTATCATATCAGGCGCGTAGCTACGGGGAGCCTGGGCCCCCCAGATGTTTGCAAGGCCCCCCAAAAAATTGTGTGTGTCCTAATAAAATGTGTAAGAATTAAGGACAGCGATCAATGTCGTGACCCCCCATTTGTTACCTAGGCCCCCTAAAAATTTCATCCTAGCTATGCCCTGGTATCACATTAATCCCATATAAGAATAGGCCTAGAATAGAATATTATGTCACTTTAAACTGCATGGTGCATAATTGTTTCTTTTGTCATGATAGTGCAGTGACTAAAGATAGTGTTATGCACTTCAGTGTTTCACAGCCTTTTGCAATTTGATCCCTACTTTTGATTCTTCAATTTCCTAAGGACTTTTCATTTTGACCTGCAAAATAAACGAGAGTATCCATTACAAGTTTAATAGCCATATGAGACAATTAGTTTCAACACTTTGTAATGTTTAATGCTTAAGTTCCATCTGTGTGGTATAAGATAAACTAGGCCTCCAATATTAAAAAGCTAATGATAGATGATACTCATCTATTTCTTTTAATTTGTCTTCATATTTTTTGAGTGACTTTACAGCCCGCTGGAAGGCATCAGTGGGCTGTGACCCACTGGCTGAGAAAAGCTGACGCGCTTGATGATCGTGAGGTGATGTTAGTGTATCTCAAAGTTCGTAAACATTAAAGGTTATAATTGCTATTCTTCCTAAATCTAGATTATTGTTATTCAGTATCATAATTGGTGAATATTCTTCACACTGGTCCCATATCAGTATGGGTAAAATTTAGCTGAAAAACTGATACTCAAATAGATCTTACTAAGCATGTACAAATGTTATTTTCATATGTCTGGGGATAAATGAGTCTTGAAATTTTGCCACACCTTAATGAAATTACACTTCCTGGTAGCATGCACAATGGTTCGTGTACAATACGCTTATTTCTACAACATCGGTGTCAGATGTTATAGAGAATTGAAATGAGAGATACCTGTAATATCAGTAACAGGTATTAAATCACTTTCGAACGATACTTAATCTGTCCAATACTTCATGTGTGCAATATTAGGCGGCTATTCTGATGTTTTCCATTTTTGTTTAATGAATTTCTGTTGGCAGCTGTTAACAGTTGAGCTTCCTTTATATTCATTTGCATATGTTGTCTTTGATGTTATAGTTAATATACAAGCAATGATTAAGTAATGCCGAAATTACTATGGATGCCTCGACTTTCTTTAATGGACTTCTACTGAAAGTAATTTAAATTTAAAATAGTCCTGGTGTTGTTATGACAGCTGATATGTTTTTCTGTTTGTGATTGCTCAGATGGTAGATTGGGGGATTTCTAAAGGTACTGTAATGAGCAAGGTTAGAGTACTTTGCTAAATTGACTGGTAAAAGTCATCATTGTAAGCATAAAAAAGAAAGAAAATCTTCTGTTTTAATAGCTATTAGCCATTCCAATTATACTTAATGTCACAGCTGCTTGTGTTTTTATACAATAGCTCTTTTGCACATTAATGTTTGACTGAAATATCTCTCTGCTGTACCAAATACCGAAAACATAACTCATATTTAGTGCATTTGTATTGATATGTAAGCCTTTTATATTTACCCTCATCTTAACAATTGTTGGCACAGTGAAGGGTTATATTAACATTTTTAAAACAAACATGCAAAATACACTCCTAACCCAGGAAAATGTGACCCTTAGCACATGAAATGTAGTTTAAGGAAAGACGGACATCAGAATTATTTTTCCACTTTCCTCTAATTTTTCATCAGAAGTGTAAATGTAGCTTATGTTTCTCCACGATTTGGAAAAGTAACTTAAAATGTAAAATTGTTAGTTTACGAGAAGTGTCAACATTTGCAAATCCCTTGTCATAATTATCTGCTGTGATATTTTTTAATGGAGTAGAGGTATGTCATTGGGGCTCTTGATCACCCATTGAAGACAGGTGCTATTTGGCTGCTGGATAACAATCATAGAATGGGCTTAAAGACAGATTTGCATCACCCCACGTGTGACTTTTAGTTGGCGGTAAGCAGAAGTCTTAGTTGGTGACCACTCTTTGACATCACAGTTACAAAATTCAAAAGATGCAGAGCAGCTCATATTACACAGCATGCACAGAGAATGTTTTGATGACACATGGGGTCTTTTATGCTCACCAGGATGTGGCCTTGAGCAGTGAACAATGTTTGTGTCTGCACAAGGAGAAGCAGTAAAGACAATTATAGGCGGGGCTTACCACCAAGTAAAAGTAATACTTGGGGTGATGCAAATCCCTCTTTAAAGGTAGAAAAGCATCACATATCAAAGTACTTTTGCAGAATTTTTGAGAAAGACAGGTTTTATGGATCAGTTGCATACACAAATGGGGAGCACACACCTCCCCATCTCTGAAAGTGCATGATGTTCGAAAGCCCATGTTGTCAATTGTTTATGGTAACCTTTCACTTGTCATTTTAGTGTAAAGGGTATGCAAGGGGGTCGTGTGTTTTAGAGCCTTAGTTTGTGTAGAATTATGATATGTCAGAAGTACATGAAACAAGAGGTTGCAATATTTGAGCATGGTAAATTGAGTAACACCTCATTATATTCACCTGACATGCTTGTGAACAGGTGTGATATTTAGTCATGCAGTGAAGGTATTCCAACTTAAAATTTGGGAGCAAAATGTTTACTTTCCTTTTCATATACATACATGTATACTTATATATAACTTTGTACCAGACATCTTAATCTTTAATTTTGTGTTATTTGATGTGATATCCATGAGATTTAAACAAATTAATACATTAATATGATAGTACAGTGCTTTACTATCATTTCTTAAAGGCATTTTTTCAGGGGTTTTTTATGAGGTTCCTACAGTATGTGAAGGAGATTAAATTTTAGGGTATTTTCTGTAATCCCTGTACCAACACCCTATTTATAATTCTAGACAACCCACTTTGAAGACTGACAGCTTTGGTCTAGAAATACCTCCATATTGCTCAAGGTCACAAAATGTTAAGTGGGCACATTTCCTGTGAATCCTTTTGTTTGATATTCCTTATAGTCCACAGTGCATTCCATGTCAGGCCCTTGCCGAAGTTACACAAAGAAAAACAATAGAAAACATAAAGCAAATGCCAACTCCATGCCGACTTAATTGAGATTGGAGTGCATGGAATGCACCCTGGCTTATAGTTAAATCACCTGTTGTAGACCTAGATTTTTAACTGCATTATGTGTAGGGCACAGTGAATGAAGCTACTAAACAAGAGCATCAATGGTGCAGAAACTCACGATGAATTATTGGTGATGTTAAAAAAAAATGTCCAGTTGAGTTCCTTCCTTGCCCAATTACACATTTGGCAGACGATATTATCCCATGTACTGACATTAAATCCAGCTTCAGGAAACCCTAGCCAGTTGCTGACCCACCAGAAATACTTTCAAAGAGAAAGCAGCCCGTGTGGATGAGTTTGTTTACAATCCTGCCTAATTCACTGTGTTGTTGTTAGCAACCTGAGTGCAATAGAGCTTTGAGTGTAGTGATAGCAAATGACCTCTGGTGGTGGCGGGATGGGGAGGGGGGGGGGGGGTGGAAATATGATATACCACTACACTTAGACAATAGAAAAGTGAGGTTTGGAAAACAACACTTTAAGTGTCTTCAATTCAGCATGCCAAATGTGTCCAATTCCAATCCACGCCAACATTTGTTCAAGGAAGGTAATATATTTAGTGGCAACTAATCCCAAACAAGGAACCCAGTAATAATTCGGGCTCAATATTGATGCCTTACTAAAATCCAGCTAGCAGGCTCACTTTATACTTATGAACAAGTCACCATAAACAAGGGCACTAAGGTCCCATTTGTTGAATGTGTGGACCCTTATAGTGACCTCCAAAAATTGTCATCAAAATTTCTGTCACCAAACGTACATGCATCTATGAATTTTTGAAATTTGACTTTGAATGAATCCCTGATGACACCCAGGGAAGTCCCAGTAAAAGTTTTGGCACAAAATGTTGACTTACATAAGTTTAATGTACATCCAACAACCTTTGCAAAACCTCAAATAACCCCTGATCATCCCTGATGATTGCTTTAGATCACCAAAATTTTAGTTGTTGACTACACCTTCCAAGCTTCATGTACTAAAATCAATCAGTACGCTATTCAAATTTAACCTCAAGCTAAAGCACCAAGAAGTGCACAAGCTCATACCAGTTAAGTTTTATTAAGGGGAAGTCTGCCTCCACAGTCACTCCACAAATGAACAAAATGATCCTAGAAGTGCAACCCTTTATCACTATTAAAATGCATCAAAACTTAAAATGGAATACCAACCCCTCAGTTGGCTTAGAATACACAAATGCTGCATGTATGAACTGTTAATTAATGAACAGTTTGTGCTTTCACCAAGGAGCTGCCACTCTAGAGTGGCAGCTCCCTGCTTTCACACAGGCAGCATTGCTCTACAGGCAGGTAGTGGCAACACTGGAATACCAGTCATACTTGCCCCCATCAACTTCCTCTAAACAAACCCACAATGCTATCTAAACAAACTCCCAGAGTTGACTGTCTTGTGAAATTGGTAAAATGGTGAGCCTGGAAAAAATCCAATAAAAAAGGTCCAAAGCTAATCCTTGATCTAAAGTTGGGGATATAATTTTTAATCTTCACATGCAAATCATACTTCTGACCAACTCTGATGATATTTTGTTAATGCATCTAGGGGGAGAGGCTGTAGAGGTAGTAAAATTTAGTAGGGCACAAAATTACCCTCAAATGTCCTATGACCTAATTTTTCACACCCCTCTGAAGGCCCCTCATCCCAAGATTAATGTGACCAACTTTCATATCGAACACTGCCCGAGATATTAAATCTTTAAGCAATTTTAGGTAATTGTGGACAGACAGACGTTGCACAATTATATAAGCTCACACCAGCTTCATTAGTATGAGCAAATAACCCCAAATGACCTTCAAGATTTCTTGGAGCAAATGGCCACTACATCTACCACTCAAGTTGGGCGCAATCCTAATGTAGGTTACAAAGTCATTACTTAGAAATCCATGATTTGACCTAAAATGACCCCTGATCCTCCACATGAAAATCAACATTTTTGGCATCTAATGGTGATTACACACACCAACTTTGGATCCATCTGATAAATGGTGACAAAGAAGTACTAAATCAAAGATTTCCCCCTTTTGACCTCTAATGACCTTAAATGACCTTGTATCCAAAATCTGTGTACACCCTGAAAGAAGCAATACCAGAAGAACACTACTGTATGACCAACTTTCACGAACAAGTTACAAGACCCACATCAGTGACATCTTTCCAGTCCCTTCTAGACACAAACCCAGAAAAACAAATTCAGTGTGAAATAAGTTAATGCCTTCTTTCAGGGCAAAATTACCATCCTCTGCAGAACCAAAAGCCTGAACCCACTTCAAAGGACTAAAAATTGATCAGAAATACACAGAGTTGTACAAAGGAAAACTAAAAAAAAAAAATCAACAATTGATCAAGTTTTTAAAATTGCAAAAAGTTTTATTTAAACAAAGGAAAATGAAAAAGAATGTTGCGTATTTGAAACAGCCCAACATTTGGCAGGTGGAGTAATTAGAATCGTATATACATTTTAATATCTTTATAAATACTTTCGTCAGCTCTTTCTTTTTCTTTTTAATAGACATGTTAATTACTAAGCTGCACAGATATATCCAAAATTTTAACATTAAATATACAAAAGACACAGACAATGTCACCTAGAATTTACTGGAAAAAATTGTTTTCTTGAAATAAACTTTTTCAAAAAGCAAATTCGAAGTTCAAACACTTTTCTGTTGTATGAATGTTAGTATGAAAATAAAGCTGTCAGACTGGAAATAGCAGACTAGCAGAAATGCAGTATTTTAAATTTCACTGCCCTGTAGGTTCTTGTGATTATATAACCTTTGTAGCAAGTGTCATATTTGAATATTGACCTCTTTAACAGGTACATATTCTACCCCAACAGAGAGAATTCAACTTCACTTTATTCATGAGCCTAACTTGAAGTTATCTCTCAACTGTTGATTGGATGCCATATGTTTATATCCATATTGCAAGGTACAGCTTTGACTGTAACACTGACAGTAAGTCAATGGTAATTAATTCTTCAATGGGCAAGTTTTAAGCAATAGAAACCATACTTTAAAACCCCATTGACAAAAAAACTGAGTACGAAACAAAAGGTAATCAGACATGCTCTAGTCGGTCAATTTTTCGTTGAATAGTTATGATTTCTGCTACGTTGTGATTGCATATAAGTAGTTTAATAGCACACAATCTGTATGCAAATCAGAAGGTAATTCTTTACACTAAGTGCAACCAGTAAAGGTGTAGGAATGATACATATCTTATGGGTGGGCAAGTGATCACATTAAAAGAAATAACTTAGTTTGAACTCATGAATATGGATGAATTGAAGATGATGTCAAATTTGGCACTTACAATCTGAATTTAGAATGATAATTATATATCCGAATACATTCACTGTTGTTGGGATTGGCCACAGTATGAGTCTTCATATAATATCAATGCAAAGAAATAGCTATATTTTTCCCCAACCAATGAGGCTAATGTGACAAAAGGCTTGAGGCACATAGTTTGCAATAAAATACCTTTTCTGGTTTTTTCCAAACTTTGGAAAAATATTGTCTATTTGCTTTTCTCATGGGTATGTGACATATTTTCTTCTAGACCTTTAAAGCTCCTCCTCCCCCCCCCAAAAAAAAAAAACCACTCTGGCAAACCATGGCAAAAAGACTGCCCAAGGTTTCCAAGAATCTGCCCAAGAAATCAATTTTCCCCAAATTCCAGATAGCTGCTGCCCCCCACCCCCACCCCCTTACTCATACAGCTATGGGTATTACCTGTTAACATGGATAACTTCCCACACAGGCTGATGCTACATACAATCAGGTAAAATGTTGTTACACCAATACAACAATGCAAATCTGACAACAGGAGCATCCACACTCCCAGATGATTTTGCCAACAATTTTTGATTGTTAAAGAGATGTGCTAAGATACAGGAATTTTCCTTGAGATAACTTTGGCTTCATGAAGGCTATGTGCATAATCAAAATATCTGCAACTGCTGCATATGAGAAATCATAGCCAACATGCCACCCATGAGCACACACTGAGTATAAGTAGATAAAACTGTTGCATAAAAATATTCAGCATCGCAGATTACTTTATGAGCTTTGCTGAGAAAAATTTATTACTTGCTGATGTACACATTTCATTTTGTAATTTTTCCTGTGTTTTGACCATCATTTCTGTATTCCAGTTTTCTGGGTTTTCACATCTAGGATACAAGGGTACATCTCATGAATTTTTCACACCATTCAATTTGTAATATACAAGTTAAAGGCAAGGAACTGTCCTTATGGATCAAATTCCAAAAAAAAAGGAAAATATTGTACTTTCGGATAGCACAGAAATTTTAGTTTTTCACTACTATTTGTAAAAAATGTCTACCTCATTTCTGTTATTTAGCCTAGCCTATCCTCCATCTCTTATAATGTAAGATAACCTGAAAGCATTCTGGCTACATACAATAACAGAAAAGAGACCAAAAGAATGTAGATTAATATGGCTTTGAGAAAGCATTTTGCACTGAAAAAGCAACTTACATGGCATGTTATTTCATATTTCATATAAATAGTTCTGAGCTATAGTGGAAGTCAATACCTGATTAATTTCTCCTACCCCTTAAAATTCATTCTTCCATACTCATATATCATACAATCTATTCATACAACTCACCTACCAAATCTTAAAATTTGCATTAGGATGCTTATTTCACCTCAAGCGAACAAGATAGTAGTTAACCATTTTGTTGAGCATTATACAAATGACATGAAATATTATCACCACACTCATGTGCAGTGTTATCTCCAACATTATAACTTGGTAATAATTATGTACAATACTTAGATACAAGATTCCATAAAAATAAGTGCACACATCGGTATATTCCATGGTTTCATTTTAAAATATTCTGGTGAACACACAAGCTGAGGTATCTGATTTTGATTTGTAATAAAAAAGATTTGTACATAATAAAAAAAAAAAATAATGTAGTCATGTGCCTTTATAGTTTATGTCTACATTCCTTATGCAGACAATCCATGATAAATCTAACTCAAAAAATTTGTTTTCTGCAACTTAGCCCTTAAAAGTGCAAAACACTCTCTGCCAATTATATTGGGAACAATATAAAATTAAAGACACACATTTAAAACAAAAAAGTTATGTTTTAATGTATTTAGAGATAACCTATTTTATCTTACTGGCACCACTGACATTTCTCCCAAATAAATTTGGTACAAAAAGTGTAACTTCAATGTCAGCTGTATAAAAGGAAACTTTTAAGGTTTCTACTTTGTTGATTGACATTACCTATAATTTCCAAATTTCACACCTGACAATGGTAATTTTGCATCTGGCAACAGTAATATATTTCCCACTTCTTCAATGACATTCTTTCTATGCACACTTGTTAAAAAGATCAAACTTTTCAGCTGCAACAACTTGTATTGCAATTTGTATTGTTGCTTGCTTCTCCCTGATATTCAAAGAAAACCAAACAGAATGTGGTGCTAATTTAATTATACGAGGAAAAAACATGTTAGTCTGGATTCACAAATACTTATGTTGCCTTTTCTCAAAGTTATATCAACAACAAAAATGACACCCACCTACTTCTTCTCAAGAGTTTCTCAAAAATTGTTTGTATTTTATCAGACAGTAATTTCCATTCAAGAGACTAGCATAAAACCGACACAACCAAGTTGTATGCAGCAACAGTGACTTTTGTATTGCATATTTGTTGATTAGTTATATTTTACAACTAATGTAAAGTATTAAGTCCTGAAACATGACACTGGCATTTATAAGGTTCTTGCAAGTAAGGCCACAAAGCTGCTCACGTCCCACTAGTGAGTTTTCTCTATTTTCTTAAAAGTTATTTTAAAGCACCTTTTTCTTTGTGTAAGTTCACAGTTTAGTGCTATTTACCATCACCAGTGGTATTTTTCCTAACTTCCCACAGATATGAAATACACAAGAGTTGTTCCATTACTCCAACACTTCTCCACAGATTTCTCTGTCAGCTGCTTAGGACAACACAGCTTGTGAATGAACACCTTGTGGTGTCTACATTGAGTAAAACAGAACACAACATCGATGAGGCTGTAATGGCTTGGTTCAGTTTTATAGTACACTCTAAAATAGCCAGCAGAGGCATGCCAGCAGAGATACACCAGCAAGGCAATAACTGCACCTTTCTTTCATTAGTACGTTGACAGGACATCAAGTCATGGCACTTGAGGCTGTAATGTCACTGGGACATGCATGAGTAACATCATACATAAGTACCACATAGTATGAGAGGCTGTACCAGTCATGTCTCTCTTCAGTTTTGGTACACATCTGGACATCCAACAAGTGAGGGCGCCATATATTTACTATTATTCCCACTGTCTTTGTGCTAGGTTGGGCTGTGGTGCCATCACAACTTGCATCCACACGTGCTGCCGCGTAGAGTCACTGTGAATCTTATGTCCAGTGCACACACAACAGGACCATACTAGGTGGAGTTGTAAACAGTGTTGTCATGGATTTGTTTTAGCTACTTGATAGTACATCAAGCCGTAACAATTGAGGTTGTCCAAGAATCACCAAGGCAACCTCTTTGTGGTTCTTGTTTGAAACATCTATACCATTGACAGCTGTAATGATATGACTGACCTTCAACCCTGCTGCAGCAGCTGGTCCACCTGGGTCAACTGCTTTGACAAACACAGGGCCATCCCCCCTCACAATGAAGCCATAGCCCACAGAGTCTGCAATTATCTGTAAAATAAAACAAAATACCATTATTAAAGGGATATGATGTAATAATAGACTGCTTTTGTCATAAAATACAGCAGAAGTAATAAATATCTATTTCTACATTGCTAAAGATAAATAAATCAAAAGCATTATTTCCAAAATGAAAAAAATTTCACATGATTTCAGAATAATAGAAAGCAATGTCTTTGATGCTTGGTGGTAAGGTTTCACGTGAAAGTTATTTTTGAAATACACACACCAAGCACGGAAATAATACATTGGCGGCCTACCACCAGAAAACTAAACAGAAAAACAACCTTTAATGAGCATTATTTGGGGAAAAATTTTCAAATACTGGCTTTACCATATTATACTCTTACAATACCTGCCAAGACATTTCTGTTGTGTAGCACATTTCTCTAGCCTGGTTTAGGGTAAACTACGAATAATTTTTAATTTTTGAAGTAAACTTTCTTCCTACCACAAAAATGTGCTCGATGACAAGAACGCATCATGAGCAAAAAATGTTCAAGCAAAACACACCTTGACTGTTTCTTTATGATAATTTCCTTCTGATTCTGATAATTCTACTGAAGAGAGGCTATCTACAACTGATGATGACTTTCTGTAAGACACAGGTGAGCATCTTTCGCTGCCTTCATCTGACCCGCTGTCTTTGTCTATATTTGAGTTTTCATCTGAGATCGATGATAGATTACTAAGGTTTCGTTGCAAGCTGTTACTCTTTTCTGTGGTAATTAAAAAAAATGGATGATTAGAGTAAATTTTAAACTAGGGAACATACAGTTGCCCTAGATTTATTTGTAAACACCAGCTAAATCTTCCAAATCTCCTTATATACCCCTTACACCTATCTTTCATGTTTGTGAAGACAAATATTCTTATTAAAAGGTAAACCAAGGAATTATTCCATATGAGTATAAATTGGCTAATTAAGCGAAAATGCATCTGTCACCATTACAATGTCAGACCTCCCACTAACTTCAATGATCATTAATTCTGAGTTGGACATTTTTTTTTTCCGAGAATTTATGACGATGATTAAACAAAAATATGATACAAATATTCTTCTTTTGTTAAAAGGTTCGATTCAAAGAGTCACAAATTTTATGACTTTTTGTCGAAGGTGTGAGCCCAAAAATATCCACCTTGTTGTAAGAGTCTTGATAACTACTTTCCCAATTTTACAGTCCCAACTTTGAAAAACTTTTCCAAACAATCTGAGGCCAATGCCAATTTTATTTAACCAAATGAAAAAACAGGATTTTAGATGCAACCATTTTTAACAAATTTACAACCAACAGTTTTTATAGGCTTAGGCTATTTTTGAAGTGGGGTACCCACAGCCCTTTAGATCGTATGCATATGATGTCACAGAGCAGAAAGTGCTCCCTCATTTGGAGGAAAAGCGTGCATCATTGCAAGTTACACCAACAAGTGCAGACAGCTGATTTGTCAACCAATCGTATATGCACAAGTCTACTACACATGCGTGTGAAATCTACCCCGTTCGTGCATGTGTGTGTCACTGTTTTCCTCTAAACTGATGTTGCATGACCTCTATGCATAAGGCCTATTAGCAGCAACTTTACAATGACATCATAACTGACACAGATTCATACAACTCAGTAGCTATTAACAGTCTACTTCTAGCTTACCAATGAGTAATAATACCCTAGTAGGCTTACACTACAGGCTTCTCAACTGCTGTGGTACCCAGGCGCCTAGCTACGGGCGGGGGGCCCATGATGTTTGCTAGGCCCCCCAAAGATTGTGTGTGTCCAAATGAAATTTGAAAGAATTACGGATGGCCATCAATGTTGTGACCTCCCATTTGATACCTGGGCCCCAAAAAAGTTCATCCTAGCTATGCCCCTGGTGGTACCAGAAGAGAAAACTTAACAATGAATGCAAAATAAAATCAGAAGAGCTGGTGGTTTTATAATACTTTATTGCAACTTGTAAAACAACACTAATATATACTCCAAAAGATGACTTTTGTTCATCTTTTTGACATAATTTCAACTAACCTGGAAGTTGCAGAACCAAGGACTGTGGAGTTGCTACTTAACTCTAGGCCAGGAATTGCAACTCTGAAGCACAGTCAGGCAAACATGCCCAACCCTTATTTTCTACACTGTTGCTTGTATCTCATTTTGACAAATAAAACTGCAAACTAAATACTTCAAATCTTGTGCTTTGCAAATAAATAAAATATACCTGTCCTACTAGGCCAAGATGAATTTTTAGATGACATAGTGAGTTGTGTATCGGATAGCTTCCTAGCTGGATGTGATATTGATCTTTTGGGGCTTTCCATTGACAACTTCCTTGAGAAAGGAGATGACAGAGCAGTTGGACTTCCGTTTCTGTCCTCCTCTCCCTCGGAGAACACTGGCAATTCTAAGTCAGGTAGGTCGGAGAATTTGAGGCTGTCCATATTTGGATGGAACTGGTAAAGGAGTCTTTCATCTTTAAAATGGTGATCCAAAGTTACTGTATAAAATATAACAAAAGATGATATGGACATACCTTATGGTTAATAAAACTCTTAATACATGTTTCTATCATGATAAAAAACATTAATCACATGATTATCGTGCAATATAAGATTTCACACAAAGTTTAATACATGCTTTGAGCTCATGCAGCTGTTACACGCGACACAATCATGCACCTCACCGACATGAATGCAGAACATGCATCTTTGTAAGCAAACTTTACTTCAGAACAAAACAACCTTTTGATAACCTACAAACTGTGTTTGCTCAAAGGTGATAAAAGTATAACAGCTGATATCCAATGCTTCAGTTTCATACATGCCATGCTGGCACCTAATAATATTAGCTGCCAGCATTTTGCAAACATTGCTGAAAGACTGACTATAGGTCATAATAAGGCATGCAACGGTAAGTTCAAGTTTACTTTTATATCATTCTTTGCAGGGTGGGTTATTTTACTGATAACTTAAGATATGCCAGCTGATGGGATCTTTATCAAGCAAAGGCATATCAAACAAATCTATCACTGACACAAATAGCCTGGTGACAGTCTGTTTATTACACATTACTTATCAGTTGAACTAAAGATGGAACTCCATATTAACCTCTTGCATAACTTTTATAAGATATTTGAAATAACTGCTTTGCAAATGTAGTGATGTCAAAACCTTCACAGTGCCAGCATTTTTCCATTAAACCTAACCTGGTGACCAAAGAATAAGTACTGTAGCTCTGTCAATAAATGAGAAAAATGTGACTAAAGGGAAAAGTTGCGTGACTTACAATGTCTTCAAATGAGAACATATAAAGAGTCTGTCTATTTGTGTTTTTATGCATTTACACTTAGGTAAATAACTCATGTTTGTTAACTATCGCAGGATGACAAAACATCTTCAATGTTAAAAAGTACTTTTGATGGCTTCTGATGGGTACTGACTGCTTCTTTGTTTAGCAGTAAAGTGTACTGCTGATTACTTATTTATCTTCCCATCAAGTCTAATTGTACAGTCTGCACGTGAACCTCTCCATCCACATCTCAAAGATCTTATATCTCGCACAGCCTGTGTAGTCCCATACTAACAGTCACTAAAAACCTGCAAAACATACATTATTTCTGAAATCAGTTCACATCGTTCATAAAGAGTCTGCTTTGTCACAATACGGAAGATAACTCTTGCAGACTAGACATACACCAATGTCAGTCATGAGTAATGTAGGCGGAGCCTCACAAGATCACCTGACGAAGACGGTCGGTGGGAATTGAACAGTGCCCTTCATTTTACGGGGTAATAACTTTAGTTTCAGGCTCAACTTGCTTTAATCATACAAGCACGCTTCCTGTAACTCCTAGCTAGCTCTCAGACATGCATCTTAAAGGGAAATATTGTGTTTACAATGCACCAACATGGCATACAACGAATATAGCTTTAATCCAGTTATTAAACCATTCTCACCGATACACTCCAGCAACAGCTTAATATCCTCAAATATTATGCATTACAAGAGTTACAGAAGGTGCATCATTTGAAATTTTGAAAAGTTTGCCCCAACAAATTATTCTTGAGCAACAAATAAGAACTTTTATTTCTGGAAAAGAAAGCTAGCATATGCTACATTATTTTGACTTATCTATCATCCTTATCAATAAACAATGGTTTTAAAAATACGAAGATTTTCTTTACTAAAAACACAATATTGCCCTTTAAAAAAATATCCCGGCCCTCAACAAATTTATTTCTTCCACACTTTGCTTCTTCACATTCTAGACATTAACTGAAGTCGGCCTACAGTAAATTTCAGATAACAAAGCCTACATTATTCTTATTTCCTCTACCCTATACCTCAATGATCACAACATACAGTACCTCAAACATTACTGTAAGTTACCATGTCGAACATGAAGCATTAATAGGGCAGTACCCATTTGGCATTTCACAAAAAATCAGAAACCATTCTGTCATTCTATTAAATGCATGGGTGACAGAATGCATCATGGCGTGACTAGACATGTTCAGGTCAACACCAGCAATAATTAATGCAAACAAAAGAGAAGCATCAAGCCTACATGATAAATACCCATTTTAAACAAGTTGTAGAATACGAGTATGTACAGCTCTTTACAAAAACATTTTCTGGTGGTAAAGTACAAACATACAGGTTTGTTAAACAGGAAGCAAGTTTGCAAGGACAGTTATGTACAGTATCACTGAACTGTCAAGTCACAACCTGAGAATTTTTCTTCTGTAGCTGTGAAAATATTTCCATTTATATAAGACCATCTAGCTTTTGTATACCACTCTGAAGGACCACACACTTTATTGGTAACCTGACATGAATTCGGTGAAAGGAGTTAAAAAAACACACTTGGAAAAACCCCCAAGATACAGCAGCTAGTGTTTCTTTCAACTTTCTGGCACAGAAATCTCTTGGTCATGTAATGATACTGTGTATGTGGGTTTCATTGCATTGTTTGTATCTAGTTTCAGTTTCAGTTTATTTCTCTATGTATCCTCTAAAACAGTGTAAGAGACAAATACAACAGGATAAACAAAAACAAACTCATGCAATAGATATGTAGATGGCAGTCATATGAGTGATACTTAACAGGCAGAAAGTTATTCAAGACTGTAAATGACTTATGCCTATGTAACTAAAATGGTGGCATCATCACCAGGTAATGTGCTGGGTGTTGTAATTGAGAACAATTTATGGAAAGGCTTTCATAGTCTTGCCACAAAACATACTTAAATTGTTAATTACAGATTTAGACTTCGATTGCAAAAGGTCACACATCTTAATAGAGCTGGATCTTGTCATAAAATAAAGTTTGAGAAACAGATTTCTTTCGTTTTTAAATGTTCGTCATACTAGAATGTAATGAAACTCATCTCCTAAATGTGATATTTGATAATCACAAAGAAATAATAAGTGGCATGAAAAGGACTTTGGTAAGTTCAACTGAATGATGATGTTGGGAAGTGGTCAAAATTCCTTTCACCAGTGTACCTGATTTATAGATGCTAGATAGCAGCCTGCTACTAAAGTAACTATTATTTAGGGAGTGTACAGAAGGACTTCAGATGGACCCAAGTGAAAAAATACTACATAAGTAGGACCCCTCAATAAAATGGATCAAAAAGAAAATTTTGTAGACCACAAATTAGAGTTGTGGAGGCTTTCTTTAAAGTAATTGCAATTTTTGACAATACCACATGGTTCCTTCAAACATTTTCCAATAAATTCAATATGCCATTTCTTTTGAGTCCTTTAAGTATACACAATACTGTTGGAAAAACACAATTTTCAAGAAAAAGTAGGAGTAGGAGGGAGCATAAAAAACAGGATATTGGACAAAGAATTGAAGGAGACACCGGAGCACCTGAAACAGTCTTAAATCTTCGTTATATTAACTACATGTCAAGAGCAAAATGAGGATATTTTAGGAACAATGACTCTTGAGCACAAAATAGTATGGTTTTATTTTTCACAAGGTCTACTTTTTGTATCATGGGACCCTTGGGAATTTATTTGGGCCATTTTTCTTCTCATTATTTTAAATGAAATTTGAAGCCATAAGAAATTGGTAACTGTGAACGACTGCAAGTCTTCAACAGCTATATTACTTAACAGTCTGAATAGTCTAGCACATTTTAAGTCTCTTTTGATTCAGGTTATAAAAACATGTGGGCAAGTATTTGTTATTATTGTGTTTTTGCCCATGTTTTTCCTTCAGAGAGCTATTTTAGACTTTCAAGGGGAATCTCCCTTGTCTCCTCAATCTATTTTTAACCTGAGTCACTGTACTTACCATGTCTAATAACATCATTTTCTAGTAAGTCCTTGCCAAGCATGACTGCCTGTTGTCGATTCGAACAAAACTCTTCCTTCATTAACCAGGCCACAAGTTCCGAACCGAAAAAACTCTGCACCAAAGAAAAATATGATAACATAACATTAATTTGATATGTTACAAAAATTAAGGAACTTGAGCATTAGTGTACTGGACCTCTTTCATTTGGGAGGCCGTGGCTGACCACTTTTGCTTAAAATTTGAATGCAAATATGTTTGCCCAATTATTGCATGCAGTTTGCCTGAAAAGAGCATACAGCTAGTACTCTGCCCACTCAGGGGGCTTTAGCCCCTTGGTAAGTTTGCATTTGAATTAAACTTTGGTACCAAATCACTTCTACACCACCCCCTCCAAACCCCCGCCACCATCAACACCAGGATAATTATGCAGATGGTTCAAAGGATCAGAATTACAGTACCTCTTTCTTGCTCTGGATTTTTGGGAGCATATGCACCACTGAAATTTGTCACTGAGCTAGTGACACTCTTCACACAAATATATTACCTCCCACTCAATTCATATTAAGATTCAATGAAATATAAACTACAAACTGAAACAAGATTGCAAACTGACATTGCTTAACTACAGCATCAAACTGAAACATAGACTGAATACACATGCAGCAAACTTTTACTCCTAAAAGTACAGGTAGTGGCATTCGCATCAGCACATCAGCACATTTCACTGACCAGACTCTTTTAAAGCCGTGCTTTGAGCTTTAAAGGGGACTCACAACAATGGTTATTTGTGGCATATATGTGGTTCACATATAAACATTACAAAATACTACACCTGGTGGACATTTGACAAAACCTTCCTTGTGAAATTTTACTTTTACAGTTAAAATTACAAAAGAATGTTTTAAGTGTAACAAAGATTTTTGTGACAATTTAGCTCTACAATGGAAAGAAATAACTAGCTCTTGCCCATTTTACCTAGAAAATAATGCATGAGGATGTTATCAAGATAGATATGTTTCTTTCAGTGCTTTCATTTTTCCCAACTCATGGTATTTGACAAAGCCAGGTGGTTGGATGGGACTCTGCAAAGAGTTATGTGGATAATGGTTCCCTGTTTTATTTCTATGTTAAAGCATGAGGGCACTCAGAAATATAGCATACTAGAAGCTATACATAGAACACTATGAAAACTTTATGAAATTCGGAACCGTTTTGGGAAATTTTTGATAAACTTGTAGGAAGCACTTAATTCTCTAGTAACCTCTGTCATAGTGTGTGATACTGTACACTGGTGCTTGGCATTCTTTTGAACAAAAGCCATGTTATACTGTCGGATTTAGTGCACAAAATAAAGATTTGTGTAGACAATGTGATAATGGTTCATTGCATACTGGGTGGATTATGGGCCATCTTCTTACAGCAACGCCTTAAAATGTCAGCCAACCGTTGTATTTGAGTCTATTGGTCAGAAGCCATAGGCCTATCTTTCACCTTGGTGTGCTTCCGCCATGGCTGCTCGCAACTTAACGGGTCCAGGATTTCCTTTTGGTCAAGTCAGCTTACATCAAACCTATCTGGTCCAGTTAGAGACTTCTATATGTTAAGTTTAAAACTCTGAATTTTTGGACCTTGACTCAAGTTGACCATCAGATTAACCATTGAGAATTTAGAAATTTTACGTTAAGACAATCATTATCGAATCCCTTCAGACAATGGCTATGCTACAGTGGTCAATCATGTGTATGTGTGGTATGCCATTTGGTTACTACGGAGTTGGAACGGCACAAGCTAATGGCTAAGGATTTTCTTCAAACCCTCAAGTGGTTTTAACTAGTATGTATCAGGTAAGAAAAAGCCTGCAGGATGATTTAAATAGTAATTTACAGATTTCTGGATAACAATGGCTAATTTAACCATTGCACTTTTTGAAAATTACAGAAAGTTTTTTGTCTTTGTGAATGCTATAGCTGTATGTGTACAAGCTATGAGACCAGTGCTGTCGCCAAGTGGATAAAGGCGGTGGCACTTCAAGCAATGAAGCTTGACAACCAGGAGGTTCAGGGTTCGATCCTCGGCCAGTTCAAAGTAAGGTGGGTTTTTCATCCAGGAGCAATCCACCGTTTTCCCATCTGAACTGTCTTTTCCAAAGAAATCAAATCTGATATAAAACTGTTGAGTTGGTTAGCTGTACTCGACATGACGTTGTAATTTATGAGCCATATAGGCTTCTCCCACATTTGTGGTGGCTTAGGGTTGTAAAACAACTTCCCTTCAAGGCCTGAATTATAAATTTTTATATACATGTAAGCTATACAAACAATTGCTGTACTACATGCAGACAGGTGCAGGTACGTATGACATCACGATTCACTGTCAGTATCTGAACGTACACAATACAGAGGGATGCTCAGTGAGTGTCAAAAACATCCCTGAAAAATATGTTTCAATTAAATTTTGAATTATATTTTTTTCTAATGGTGTCATCACATTTCAAAAAGTGTGTTCTGAATATTGTACCTGCTTAAAAGGTTTTACAATTGTTTATATTTCATACTTATACCACCTTACCCCAGCATCTTACCACCATGGGTGGAATAAACTGGAGACTGATGCTCCTTGCCGAAAACTTTTGGTATTTTAGGACAACTTCAGTTTTTTTTTTTTTTTTTGTTCAGGAAAATATGTAAAAGTTATGGGAAATTTAACTTTCTCCCTGGCCCTGGGGAATAAATCCTCTTGTCAGCCCTGTACAACAGCTCACTATCAATTCATTCAATTAAGTGGAACACTGCTCATTTAGAACACTGATTTATTCAAAGGAAAAAAATACATCACCAGCCAAAAAGTTCACCAACAAGTTTCCGGACAGGATGATTTTCCCGATCTCAACTTTCTTCCCCACTAAATCCCCCCACTCACCCACACCTTCCAACAAGACTGATGGTAAACACCAATAACACGACCTCCTTTTGCCATCACATGATGTCAACGACAACATGTGAGCATTGATCATATCGTCCAATAAAAATAGCATAGTGCTTTCCACAGACAATATTTCACAAGCTAACAGATCTTTGCTGAATGTTTATTTGCTCTGAGAGACTTCTGTAAAGTAAATGTCACACTGAGGAATCCTTAACACCCTCATCACATTCATGTCATTGTACTGTAAGTGCAATTTGTGTGGGTACTGTAGATACACGAACATTTATACAGTACACCTATGTATTGCTACTGCATACTGTAGCACATAACCAATTTTTTTTTTTTTTGCAAATAATATGAAAATGCGTCAGCTGTAAATAGGCAGAAATACTGTATTAAAGGGGATATGACATCCCCCAATGAGGAAGTTGCTAGAGACTCCCTGCTCAGATATTTTTAGGAATAGCCCTAAGTAGAGTTCTAAATACAGGTGATGACAACACTTTGATTGGCATTCATTCAAACAATATAGCTTCACTATGGTTGGTCAATGATGACTTGTACTGTCAGTTGTTCCCAGTTATGCTTGCACATAGTCACTGTGTCAATATACAATACAAGGCTCTAGCAAATTTAACTCAGTGCAGGCTAGGCACTGTGCCTGTCTTGGAGGTGACTTGACAGGTAGGGCCACTGATTTTCCACTTCACAAATCACAAAATTCCGTTTTAACTTTCCAAATTCCGCAAAATTCCATTGCAAGCATAACCGCTTTCCATGATTTTCCATTTCTGGAGTTATTATGTTGAGAACAAGTCCTAAACTTGTCTGGCTATGATTCTGAACACTAGAAACACACAAGCGGCCTAGCCTAACACACTACAGCATAGGCAAACTGGAGCCTATATCGGCAAAATTTTGCCGAATTTCAACAATGTCCTACTTGTTTTCTGATCGTAACTTCAAGGGGTTTTGATGATTTTAAGGTGAATTTGCTACCATTTCAGATGGTGAAATGTCTGTGTATATCTTTGGTATATGCAGACATTCATCTGACATGGTTTTGAAGAAAACTAACTCAGTTTCTTGTCAAAAACTTTCATGTATTTTGAGCCTAATAATTTTTGCTAAATTCCATGCAGAAAAGTAAATTCGTCTTTTTTTCTGCTATTTTCTGCCAATCGTGGAAAATCTGTGGCCCTAGACAGGTGTGTTTTGATCAGTTAAATTGGAGGAGGGGCTTTAAGTAAACTTATTAGGGAGAATTTACCATCTAGGGTGAGATTAGAGAGCCTCCAACCTAAACAAGGTGCATTCACTATTTTTTGTACTCCAATGCAACCAGAATGTAATGGTGAAAAAATGGGAATTATGGAAGCTTCTAGCCTGGAAAAATTTTGGCAACTGGACAAAAATTTAATTTTTTTTCATAAAAATATAAAACTGTAATTGTGAGAAATTTTGACTTGCTTCCTGGGAAATTTACATTTCCAGCCCTGCCAAATAGTGTTGTGGTCCACAATACAGTGCACAATGAAAACAATAAGAACTTTTTAGGTTCCTACTGGCAACTTTACATCTTATCCTCATTAGGTTGGCATTAGTAGGATGGAAGTAAGAAGGGCACCCACAAGGAGCACATATCCTTCTGATGTACTAAAAATGTCTAAAATTACAAAATATACGTATGTTACAATGGTTTGAAACTGAACCAACTCCAAAGAGCTTAAAAGTAAGGCGGAATGACGTCTGACAATCTGGACTGAAGCCAGTTGATTTGGCTCTGTATTGCAACAAAGCAATGGCGAGTAAATACAAACATCACATCGTTGACTTTGCCCCAGTTATTACAGAACTACATGTTTCCAAAACAAAATAAGGCACCATGACTCGTCCCTGTTGTCAAAATTACTCCTAATCTTTCGAACAACAGATAAAATGGCATTAAACTTCTGAAGTTGAATGCACATTTAGGTACAGAGACACATAAATTAACCAGCTTTTTGCAGTAAAGTAGAAGGCCCTCACAATTTTCATGTATTCACTGGTTAAACATGCTGCGATGTACTGTGTCAGCAGTAAAAATGGTTGACTGCAATAATTTGCAATTTATCACTCTATTGTTACTCATGTTATAATTTTTGCCTTTGTTCTAAAGCAATTGCACTTTGTTCCATTATCAAATGGTCAATGTCAAATTGCTAAAGAGTGCTTTGACTATACTACTGTAGCACTATGCCAAGAAAAAAGAATCATATTTCCAACGTCACAGGTTTGTTTCCAAACGGAAATTGCAGGCAATCTGAGTTGTACAATAAGGCCATTACAAAGTTTTACACAATTTATCACTCCAAGTGTTTCAACACTTTTTTATCTCAGCAGCTCTATAAGCTGTGAAGATGGCAGTTGGACCAATGATTTGATTCATTTTTCAATCTCTGTATAGGCCCACAGGGGATAATTTATCAGGTTTGCTATACTGTACAAGCTGGCCAGATTGCTACACAAATGCAAAAATGTGTAGCACTTTTTTGTGTGCATACCCACAGGGTTTTCAGTGATTTTACACTACAGAAGGAAGTAATTCTCAAAACTGTTATGCAAAATTTGAATATTAAATTATTCCGTGGCCTATATTCTTGCAATTTTAGATGTTTAGATTCACTTTATAGCAGGTACAGTAACAAGGGAATACAATACAAAATAGCAGGTAAAAGAGGTGAAGAGAACAGTAATTTGCTCAACAAACACTTGACTCAATGGTTGTAGTATTATAATGTTGTGACAACCTGATTGGCTTAGGAAACTCCGTATTTTGGGGAGTAAAGGTTATCTGTCTATTAGCGAGATGTGGCTCAACTCTTTATGCAGACAAAGAGAAAGGTACATACAGTAACAGGGGAGTTTATATGGTAGTGACATGTGTTTGCATGTGAACAGGGAGCACTACTTGAGGACTGTGTTCCAAGGCTGCCGGCATCTTCACTGGGCATGGACTTTTCTGCTGCCCAGGCCAAACATTGACCAAAACACTCCTTTCACTAACCCCAGCTTTCCCCCACCCCCCCCCCCCCCTCACATGCAAACACATACCACAGCACTTAAATTACTAATCACAGAGCCACATATCATACTGTATTTGCACACTAACCTTTTCATAACTAATTCCACCTTCTATATGTAATTTAAGAAGCTTGTAGGGACATCCCCTCACTGTTAATCTGCAAATAAAAAACGAGGAAAAATTTTTATACAAATTTCAGTCTACATATATATGCACATACAATAATGCGCCACTGCTCCAAAAGTGCTGTACATGAAAGATCAAAAGAGTTCAAAAAACACACATCTTTATTACAATGACTGCTGTTTACCTGTGACAATAAAATATAGCCCTTGGTTTGCATAGCTCTTGACAAAAGTTCTAAAAATGCAATAATTCCATCCTTGAAGTTGTGCAAACCATTCAACTCAAGCTTGGTGACACATCATATCAAAAATCTTTAAAGGTCGTGTGATACGAAAATAACATAGTTGGATATTTGATCTAAAAAGCATTAAAAATCCAGAAAATAGCCACAACTTCCATTAAAATCCATCAAAGATTGACAATTTGACACAGAAATTTCTATTTCATACTTGTATCATGAATAAACATGAGCTAAATATGCAAATATGTGACATCGAAAGAGGGACATACCATACATGGCACATGCTAGCTTTTGTTTTTTGAACTTTTTTCAACCTTAATTTCAAGGACACTGGTAGCATTGTTATTCTGAGGGGTTTATTGTAAAAGTTTAAATTTTTTCCTTGAAAAATATTGATATCACTCACCAAACTGTAATCTATATGATCAGTAATTAAGAGATAATTTATATAGGGTTAACAAAAGAAATCATAACACTGTGCAACACTCCACATCATCATTTTTGCATAGGCATAAGTTTCTTCAGAAACCACCAAACTTTGAAGACATATATTTTGAGAACGGTAAAAGATATTGAAGTAATTCCAACGGATCTTTGATTGGAGGACTTAATACTTTAGCTGGCAAGTGAAACAGCTCTTTTTGGTGGCATGTCACACGACCTTTAAAATTGCGCAGTGCTACAATATTCAACAGTAAGGTTCTTGTGAGAAGGTATTAGGTTCTTATCCCTATACTACAGGTATTTTGCAAATTCACTTATAGTTCTGCAAATGTGCTTTCCATCCAAGCACAACCATACAAAAATGCCCAGTCAGACACCTTTTATGAAATGATAGTTTTGAAATTACTATCAATGTACAAACAAAACTGGCAAAGTTTTCAGAAAAAAAAGTATCAATAAACACTTTAAACAATTCATGAATTATATTTATTTCCTTTTGTTACAAGTAGTATCAAAAACTACTGAAGAAACAAACTAAACCATTATCACTTTCACTCCCTAGTCAGTAGTTACTCAACATACTATGGTATAAATTGAGAATCCACCATGTAATGTATTCACACACCGATTCCTATCCCTCATCATAAAGCTGTATAATCCTGTTTGCAATGAAATGAGCAAACCTTCCGTATACAGTATGTAAGCATACCAAATTGTTAACACACTTTGTCCTCAAAATGTAGAGAAAGTTACTGCATACCAGCATAAAACAATAGAGACATGCAGTATCAGCAAGAAGTTGAAGGTGAAACCAGTAAAGTTCATAAATTAATCAACTGCAATGAATGAAAGTGGGTCAGAGATGGATGGAGGCAGGAAGGGGCATAGTTCATGATGCATCCATCATTGCCAGCCTCTGTAAGTATCAACTTACAGTTTCTTAATGTAATATTTACACCTTAAAATTGGGTTTAGAGAATACATGAGGTGAGATTTCATGAAAAAGTGACTAGCAATAACCCACCTTTGTATACACAACCTATACACAATAGGAAGATGAAGAACAGCTTTATTTCTGTATCAACCCCAATTCATCTCCATTTATCCCCATTTATCTCTCTCTGCCAACCCCCTCTCTTATCCCTTTCTTTATCAACCCCTTCCCTTTATCCCTTTCTTCATCAACCCCTCCCTTTAGGGCTTTCTTCAGTGTTGGTAAACAGAAAGTGAGCAATTTCAGTATCATTCCCAATTAGCAGATAAGGGCTACAAGGATTATTCTGAACCACTGCAAGTCAGTCTTCATTACACTAGTCCAATATGGGGACATGGTACAACATAATGAAACGTTTCCATTAAAACCATTTTTATCAGTAATATCTTGCTTCATTGCATCTGCTACCTCAATGAGGACATAACCTTAACACCTGAAACAGGAAACTTTCACACTGGAGTAAGTGATGGGCAGCACCAAAATTATGCCAATTGCTGGAATACAGTATCTGCAATCCCTGCCACAATTAGCAGCAGAACACAAAATAACTACATGATAGGGGTGTAACCAAAGAACTAAAACCACTACAGGGTATTTACTAGAACAGAGGAGAAGAGAATGCTTACTTGAGCTTGTGCTAATTGTTCCTTACACTCTATGAACAGAACGATCATCTCACTACCAGCAGAGATTGGTTAGGGATATTAAAGCCTAGGGTAGGTAATATTAGATATACCAAACTTACTAGACAATACAAAAGTGGTTTGAAGATCATCATTTTAAGTGTCTTCAATTCAGCATGATGTTCAATAAATGAACAACTGATTGTTATGGCAATTTCAAAGGTCAATAACTACTTATAGGTCTAATACTCAAACAATGATAATATCGATGCTAATGCTCAGAACAGAAGATAACATCAACATGCCATTCCATGCACCCAGATTATTGATAACGATTTTGTTCGTGGTTGTGATGTATCTTATATCTGTTGAGCTTTAAAACTGCACACAGATACTGTACCTTCATCAATGGACTTGGACCTTACAGGCCCCAAGAGAATCGATTACACACCATTGCAGTATCTTCTACAAAGGTAATATTGATGACTGCCCTACAGTGCTTCCATCATTAACGGATCACTTCATTGTTAGAACCTCCTCTTAATCCCCTAGCCTCTCCTTCGATCCCCCCTCCCCACCCCACCCCATCTTCTGTCTTCCATACTGTTCAAGTCCCAGAGCTAAGCCTACAGTATATTACAAACGTGCGTGTGCATGTGTGTGTGTGTGTGCGTGAAGATGGACCATGGTGCATAAAGTACCATACCCAATAACCCACTTACTGTAAACAGTAATACAAAAAATTTATTCAGGACTGTATTTTCAAAAAGTTCTAGACCTGAGAGAGCAGTAGCAGTACCTGTAAACTTTGAAAATTTAAACCTAGTTTTGTCTGCTGTTCTTATAGTCCAGTTAGAACCAGCACGTGTCACAAACAGGCAATCTAATATATCACCAGAACTACTTTCAGGGATTTACTGTACACCATCTGAATGCATTTGTCTATAGATACAAGCAGTCCTTCATTCCCATACAGTTGAATACTGGGTTCGTATTGACAGCCACAGGATAATGAACCAAGTTTCTACCAGCTCTTCTGACATAAAATACTTGCTTTTCTATGCCTATAAATGAACACACTGTGTAGTTTGTAAATTAAGCCTAGATGCCAAATAACTTAATAGCAGGCATATACAATTTTACAGCAATAATCTGGGGGTTTCAAGCAGACAGATTAAATGTCACTCTTTGCTGTCACCAGGGATTAATTCTTTGGCAGGTTCATCACTTGGCGTGTCAAAGGAATAACAATAACTACAGATGGTAGTGACAGAGGAACAGAAAGCTGAAATGCCATTGCTTAAATGGGTTTAGCACAAGTAATGCAGTAGCAGCTCTGTATGTTAAAGAGTTGCAGTATTTAAAACACAATGTTCAGTCAAGGAATTGCTAGAGACTCCTGGTTTAGTGGTCCATAGTACTGCACATACAAAGTGCCATGTGACCCAAAAGCTCTGCAGGAGTACTATAAATAGCCTAAAGTTTTTCATCTTTAGAAAGATAGGATTTTAATTTACAAGTTCCATAATTAGTGCATACTAAAAGGGTGTTAAAGAATACATCGTGTTTATTTTTTGGGGCAGGCAGATGCACGAGAACACAGTCTGCATGCAACCGTTTGGTACAAATAACAAAGATCTTCTAAAAAATGTTGTTTTAGGGCTGTTATATAAGCCTAATACATACAGTATCCAGTATATTGCACACAGTATATTACTGGACAGCCTATAGGGTGCATAGGATTAAGAGTCATCACATTTATCACCTGCGGCCTGTGGTCCACATGCATATTGTAGTGTAAGAAGATCCTCAACTTGGAAACAATGGAAATAGGCCCACATAAATGTGGCCCCATACAATAGATAGGGATAGTAAGTTCTCCACAATCACCCTTTCCCACCCAAAGGCCCCCACACACAGGTCACAACGCCCACCTCCACAAAAATATGACCTGAGGGGCAGCCAGAGACAAGTGCCCTCCTGGGATTCTATACTAAAGTCTTCTGATGCTGGCCTGGCAAAACAAGTGTATACAGGTTCATGCATTTCACTGTCAACTGCCATTCTGCCAGTCTTAGCACAGTTTATTTTACATCCCTTCATATATACAGACCTTGCAGGTCAATGCTTTTTTGGCACACTTTGCTAATCTGAGTAACAGCTCTCAGCAGCTTTTGCAGTTTGGTTCTCCAGCACATAGGGTGCATTGTACAAAAAGCTTTATTCATTCCCTATGTGATAATCATTTATTACTGTGCTCCTTTCTTCTTTGGTTTGCTTTGCTTAGTTTTAGTGTAGCATTTCACAAAGCTTTTATACTAATCATGACACAATAGGTACAAATCGCTTTCAAATAAGATCATGCAGAAGATAGGGCTGTGACCATGCAGCGATTAATCGCTAAACGAATAGACGTTTAGTACAAGCTACTAAGTGATTAATCGCAAAACCTGTTTTTCGTCCGTTTTCTATCCATCTGAATACTCTGAAAATGCAGAGTGCATAATATTGGCCCGTATGTAGTATGCAGTGTGTCATCATGTTGTGATTACTGTTTCGACTATGAACAAGCCTTTACAGGAATCGTGTTTGGGGTTCACGGGTATTACCAATTCATTGAACAGGCCTATTTATCACGTCAATCAAAACACACTGAGTCTTTCTGTTGTGATAAGGTATTCGCGATTAATCGCTAAACGATCACAAAGTTTTGCGGTTAAACGTTTATTTTCCTACACGTTCACAGCCCTGGCAGAAGATACGGAATCTAGGAAGTATGGTGATCCAGGCGGGGGGGTTTCTAATAACTCAAATGTTGCCATTTTGGGGCAGAAATGTCCTTCACAAAAATCATTCTGCTTATCTTTCCAGAAAAATTTCACAATTAAGTTTTGATATATTTTTAAGCATGCTTGATGTAAGAAGATAACTAGTTTTCTGAGCCGAGTCTGTACATATGTGTGAAGGAATGGGATTCCCCCACCTCCCCCCCCCCCCTTCCCACCTCCCCCAGCCCCTGGAAAGAGAATGATGATGAAATGGATATATTTCATCTATGGTAGGCCTATGTCACCATATAAATGAGAGTACCGCTAAATGCTGTACCATACAGTGCAAAAGAAAGTGTACCTGTCCATGTGAAACACACGTGCACCTTAAACGGTTATCACAATGACTCAACTAACTATACATTACCAGTATGTCACAACTGATAGGCCTATAAATCATATTGCCAAGTCCTTAGGATCACCTGTGTAACCTGCTACCTTTTGGTACTTGGCAAAGTATGTTATCACCTACCAAAAAAAAATGTTTCACATAACACTGCATGTGCTGATGCCACAGTACAGCATAAGCTCTGTAATGGTAGGAGGCAACATAAGTGACCTTCGAGTATATATTTAAATCCACTTACTGTTCCCCCATAGTATAAAATGTTTCATTAATGTATCCTCCTATTAGAAGGCCCCTTTATCAACTACTTGAGTATTGGAGAACCTCCTACAAGGAAATAGCAACTATAACCTCCAACATGGAAGCATGAGCTCCTCTGTAGAAGTACTGCAATCCCATGATGCCCGAAGTTATAAAAGTTCATCCATAGCATCATGCCTGGGGTTAATAAACCTATTTGGCCCACTTCTGACATATCCTACCCTTTTATTGTGGAATGAAGGTTATTATGAAGGTTATGAGGAGGATATGTACCAGTCACTGAGATATGTAATCAGGCTGGATCTCTGGAGATAAACACTTGAAAACAGTCCCAGCTGTTAAAAACATGAACACTCCCAACAGATTCCTGAGCCTCTAGATACTGTAAGATATTTATCAAGTACTGTATGCTAAGCAGACTTTGAACCAGGCTACAGGAAGTACTGTATGTGCCTCCACTCCCATGGAACTTGAAGTCGGTTTTAAACTTAAGCTGATCTCTTGCTCAAATTCATACTGTAAAATACTGCTGTATCGAGCATGCACACCATCAGTTTGAGGTCAGGGTTAACATTCTATGGCATTTAATGCCAAAAATTCTTTACATTTGACTTTAAAGTTTCTCTCTCAAGATACATATTTTTTCCACAATTTCTCCAAGAAACCATTGCAAAAACACACAATTTTTGTCCTAGAATTCTCACTAAGCAGCAGAAACGAAAGAACGATTTTTCACTACCAGAAACCTGAACAGGAACAAATACTCAATTTTTAAGCCATTGGAGAGTGTTAATACCTGTGGACAAATTTGCATTTTGAATTTTTTTACCATGTTGAATGCTGCATTTGGCAGGTTTCCTCACAGAGAAATCTGGCAACCTAAACCAATGCATAGTACTGTAGTCCTTCTCTAGATACTTTTACAACTCATTTAAAAACTTACATTTTAACTCAAGCTTTTAATATAATCTCACTTTCTTAGCTGTTTCTTAGCTTTTTTTTTCTATTGGTTCTCCATCATTTTTAGCTTGTTTTCATTGTTTCTACCTGTATGTATCTACTTCATTGTCTCAGTCTTTTACCATGTTTTATGGCATTTTTTAACTTCAAGCCCATTTTCTTACTGTTTTTAATACTTTACTATCTTTTGGGATCTTTCTTGGTTCTTTACTGATTTTACCTCTGTAACTACACCTGTCATCGCCACCACTGCTGTGTTGTCATCATCATTATTATTTAACCCTAACTGAGGTTGCAAGTCTTCTCAGTGTTGAGCTAATAGCTGTGTACTCCTTCTGTAAGACCAATTGCAGGGGTTAAATATACCAGGGTCATTAAATAAGGGGTCAAGTTAATTCACTATGGCCAAAGCTGCTCCAGAGAATTTAATACTTATGGAACCATTGTTTTGAGGTTCAAAATACCTTTATTACATTCAATACTATTTCCTCAGTCAACGTTCAAAAATACCCTGCATGGTACAGGGGTAGGGAGAAAAGTGTCTGGCCCATAATTAGTCCACAGCCTCTTCCCTTACATGAAGCAGGGACAGAGGTGTGGGAATTTAAGTAATTTAAATAAGAATGGCACTGAATAAAAACTTTTCATTTTGTGGCAGTGGTTCCATTTTGCAGCATGCAGCATGGGATTGGTTTACATCATCCCATTTGAAACTCCCTCCCTCTCCCTTGGAGACTGCACTTTGATTGACACAATTTAAGCAACAGCTTCAAATAATTAAAGGGAAAATGCAGTCCCCCTGATCTGAATTAGTGTACCCTGTCTTCCTAATTTAGGAATGGCTCCTTTCAAGCATGTGACAATATTTTTGTTACTTATTTGCTAAATTCATACAGAATAACTCCCTAGTTTACCTTCAATACTCACAGTTTTTATAAAGAGACATAATGAAAAATACTTATGAGTCAAATGAACAGAAATCTGTAAGATTTAGCAGATTTTTGAGAATAAACTTGAGGTTAAGCTTTCTCCCTTTAAGCCACTCTTATTTGTCTACAAAAATTGTGCAGATGAGTCAAATGTGCTGTATTGCAGCCCACTGTATGTGGACAGGTCAGTTTACAGTAGCTTTAAATACAGGCTACTGTGACTTTGTCAGAGAGGTGCAGGAGATACATGTTTAATGGTGGGGAGTCGGGACTGGGAGTAAACTTAGGTCAGAGAATTTTTACCTTGGCTATGATGAGATTACTTTAAAGTGTACCTAAAGTCTAAAATTTCAAAAATATATATGTTACAAAGCTTGAAAAAATGCAACCAAAAGGTCCAACTCACATCTTCACAGGACATTCCTGAGCTGAGATATAAAATGATGAAACTTACTCGCTAAATTTAAAATGGTGGACAGCACAATAATTTGTGATGTCATTCTTGTACTACTCAAATTACGATCTTTGTTGTTCTTTGTTTTTTCGAAAGCCACTGCAACTTGTGCCAAAATGTGATCACTGTCCTACTGTTACAGGGTGACTTAGCTATATAAGTCCTCTCTGTACAACATACCATGCAAGGGAACTGTAATTGTTTCAAGGTCCTATAAACATTTTAATTTCAAAAGGAAACAAGAGCATGTAATGTGAGTTTTACAAGAAGGGCATCACAAATTATTGCGCAATCGGCTATTTCAAATTAAGTGAATAAATTTCAACATTTTATATCTCAGCAATGGAGTAAGCTATGAAAATGGGAGTTGGATGAATAAAATTCATTTTCCAAACTCTAAAATATATATTCTTTTAATTTGAGACTTTACACTGTAGTCCACTCAGTAAGCAGTGAGCTCTGAGTGGCAGCTCCCTGCTTTAAGTTACTGACAAAACCAGTGTGGTTTTTAAGTTTTTAATGCACTATGTAGCAAAAATTATGGGCATTACAATACTGCTGAGTACCTTTTTTGATCATACCACTATGTTTCTTTTGCTCATAATGGGTATCTCATTATTTACTCCTACCCACATACACTGACCAAATATTTCAGTTCCTACAATTGTACTTTCAACAATATTATCCAACATCACCTTTTCAGGGCCGGATCCAGGAATATGAGAAAGTGGGGTACAACCGTCTGAAGTGCTGATCATACCTTTTTCATGGGTTTGGAGATGTAAAATTCCGGTTACAAAATTCATTGCTTTGTGGAAAATAAGGGGGGGGGTAGGTCCCCTTTCTCATACGCCTGGATCTGGCCCTGCTTTTAACAACTCAAGATAATATTGAATTTTCTTAGTCTGTATGTTAACAAGTCATCTGCGTCATGCACTGCATAATTTATACCAAAATAACCCTTTTCCATATTTTATTCCAATCAAATACAGATTAGCAGGAGTTATGTTTCCCCTGCATTATGTCTAACCTATTTCTTAAAAGCAGCTTGATTCTAGAACTGCACTGCGATCCTAATCTTTCATCACGGGTGGTGACGTAAAACGCAGAAGGGCTGTGAATTAAATTCAAATTGGTACTCCCATCACAGAAAGACTCAGCAATAAATGAAAATGGAATACAAAGTTGATCTCTTATCTCAAAGAATCGCAATTTCATTTTCAAAGATTTAGTAAACTGCATTAGATATACAACTGGTTTTATTCAATCATCTACCGGAGATGCATGAATATTTGCATCTTTCTAGAGATCTTTTTAAGAGTAACAAACGTGATGACGAATTCACGTGCATCAATCTGCTACGACAAAATCTATTTGCCTTCCACAGAGTTCAAATACTGGAAGACCTTTATGTAAGTTGTAAAGTGAAAATGTAATTTCATCAAAACGTGATTTTACTCAAGACACAATTCACAAAAGTGAGTTGCAGTTGGTTAAGTTGCCCTGCTGGAGCTACTCCAGGTACAGTAAAGAGGAATGTGGTACAGTAGCAAGGGTGCTGTCAGAGGGGTGGGATGGTACAGGAAGGGTGGTATATTGATACTGTGCAAGGTGCTGGGGTAGCTGGAGACAAGAAGTATGATGCCCCTATGAGCTGCAAAGGCTACAACATCACAAACAGAAGGCACCATTCTTATTGAACCCCCTCCTTTACCCTGTCCATAAACTAAATGTGAGGAAGACAAACTTACTTCAACTGAATAGCTCACAAGTTCCATGCAGACAAATGTGGGTCCATCTCTGAACTGTTTGTGGATTACTGGCCTGGGGGAGGGGTATAAGGAGGGGGTTTGTCGCCCTCCTCTTTTCGAAAATGTCTGAATTCTGATGGTACCTACCACCAAAATGATGGCATTTCTTCAGAAGTTAGCATATTGTACCAAAACAGTACACTGAGAGAAAGATATTTCTTTCTTCTTCCTTTTTTGATATCTTGAATTTCACCATGACAAAGGCAGGTGAGCTGTTCATTTTGACATTTAGGAAATACGTACACAAAGTACCAAACAAGTATTCTACAGATTAATATTTTGAGAACAAAAATTGGCTGTCTTATTCATTGGCAGTGTGGCTCAAGGGATTTCCCAATGTCTTTGTACAATTTGAGAAGAAAAAAAACGATTAAGTCGATGAAATTTTCTCACAATGTGTTTGTGGGATCGAAAAAGCTGGGATAAGCCCTGCCTTTAACCCATATGAAGCAGACCATTCTATTTGGTTTGGTCTTTGCATAGTATGACTTCCCAAGCTTCTAAGACCACAAATACAAAATTTTTATGCTTAATCTTGCACCTTCCTTGGTGCCTAATGTACTCTGAGCAAGAGCTTCACTTTCCAAACCTACTAAGAAGGTTAGCGACATTGCGGATATGATTTTGCTATCACCTTTAGTTTTTTATATTCGTTTAGACTGTATTAGAACTTTAATAGCCAGGATAACATTTTATGGGTTTCTCAGGAAATCACAAAAGCAGGTTTTTAGAGGCTTGCATGGGTCAACAGGTTTGGGTGTCTGAACGTGGGTCAACCCGTGAATGCAGTTCACTCGGGAGCTACGCAATTGCATTACCACAGCAGCAAATACTCACAATCCAGAGAATTGCCCTGCCAGGTTTAGCTGCAAAGGAAACCTAATTACTCATTCACAGAATGGCAACCATCTGGCCTTCCTACACTCACCTTACATAGCAACTATGCATATGTTAAATTCTTTGAAGTTCTGTAATTTCTTTGTCTCTAAATTGTTTATGTAAGTCTCAAATCCACACTTCATCTTGTTAACACCAATCTCCAATAAACTATTGGGAATCAAGGGGAGTTTATATCCAACTACATTTCCTGTAGTCAAAGGAGACTTCATTCACCAGGAACATGTGTGATTAATCACTCTTCAAACTACTGTGCGACAACAATGACATGACGAGGCAATCCCGAAACATTCCACTAAATACCGTCAAAGAAATCTGTACTGGCCCACTAGCATTGGTGCTCATGTACTGCAGTTTTGTTTCATTAGGTCTTTTACAATATTTACAAAATGTACTGGTTGTAGGAAGAGATCAGTTAGTATGTGTTTCCTAAAATACCCAAATTTCTCACTTTGTAGCAAATACCAAATTAATATAAATCTAAAATTTCACGAGTGTACACAACAGAATTTATGAATATCAGTATCATGTGTTCAACTCCTACCTTCATACATACCATATTCAGATGCACAAAGAGAAACAGAATTTAGTTTGAGAACAACGAGAGTGACATCACCAGTTATGCCCAATCAACCGTTTTCAACTGAGTGAGAAAACACTTGATATATATCTCAACACAGAAATGTTCTGTGAAGATGGCAGTTTTACCGATTCATAGCCTTTGCAACGTTCTGTACACTTTTGCAATTTTTGACTTAAGTGCGCTACCACTCATGTCACCATGTTACCTTCATAGAAGGTGTCGAATATGTACTCCTCTTTAGCGCACATACTCTAACACCTGCGAACAATGACAGAGATCATCAAATTTCGTTATATTCATGAGCCCAATATGATTTTACTCTCTCTGCTGTTGATTGGTTTCAATACATAAATATTCATATTGCACGAAAAGGCTTCAGCTGTAACATTCACTTTTACACAGTAAGTCAATGGGACTTCACTGTGTGAGCTTGACGGGCGAAATCACACACTAAAATCCCATTGACATTTGTCGTTCGAAACAGCATGATAACCAAGACTTGCTTTAGTCGTTTTTTCGTTGAATATTTATAATTCTGTTTGTTGTGATCGTATATGAAAGTTTGCGGACGTTGGTATTACGAGTGCAGCCAATATAGGTGCAGGAGTAATACACGTCCACTGGGTGGGCAAGTCACCATGTGGACTGTGCTGAGTAATTGTAAACAAACCAAACATAACCCTTTGTACTTCCATTTAAAAATACATAATACTCTGAAAAGTGGAAGGTACAGAAAATATCTCTGGGGTAAAATATGACCAAAAGTTTTTCCAAAATTGGGTAATTGGTAATCATCTTTGTATGCTTGTTTTACCATGTATGTTAGCAGAGGTACTACTCAATACATGTACCTTACATCGGTTACTGAACTGCCCAACCCAACTGTCTGAGTGTATGTCATCACATTTACCTTCCACGTGATTAATGACCAGGAGTCTAAATATGCTGCATGAAATTTCTACTGGTACCTTCTAGTGGTAAACACTTTATACTACCAGGTATAATAAAATACCATAAATAAATCTTGCAGAATGAAGTTATTCAAACCATTTCCAGCAGTAATACTGTAGTACAATAAGATCAAGTGTCACAAGCAAACAACGTAAAAACACAAACAAGCAAGCTGATACTTGAATTGTGTTAATTCTTTCGTTTAAAGCCCAGATCAGACTCCAAAAGCTTCCTGTCAAGTATACCTGCGATGCAAAATGTCAAAGACCTGTATTGTCAAGATCTTCAAAGATGTTAACTCTAAAATCTGCCACTATCTTCTTTTATGCAGTACAAGGGAAGAAGTCAGATTTTAAATGAAGAAATTTAACACAGGGATGGCAGCAACCATTTCCACAAATGTCTTTCTTGATGTAAATCTTTTCATGTCACATGTAGGAATAAAACCTCTTGAGTTATTAAGTTGTCTCCTGAAATGCAACGACAAGCTATGCTCAAATGAAGCACAAAATTGAAACTCTGAATAGGCACAAACTTTATTGATACAACCTGTAATCACTTACTTTGAGTATACACGTTCTCCTTTGATAAAAGGATCAATCTCTCGCGTCAGTGGCAGGGTGTTGTTGTCAATGCTGAACCGGTAAAATGAATAGTCATCTTGAAAATCAGTCTCTTCATCAGGAACTAGGAAGGGAAAAAATCAAATGAAGCTTTCTATCTGGTTGCCAGGGAGACAAAGACACAAACAGAAAGTTTCCAAATTCATTACAGATACGAATAAAAGAGAATAAGGTGTAAGAGGCATGATGTTTAATTTAACGACACGTTTTACTGAGCTGTCACAGCATATTATTCCTGCATACATGTACAAGTACTGTACATATTGTGTCCACACACGAATCGCATTCATTAAGGTACAAATGCAAACAATACTGTGCTCCACAGTGACTTCTCAATTTTGCCTTTAAATACATGTCAAGGAACTAATTTGTTTGAATTTTGATCAGTTGAACATTCCAAGGCACAGTTACTCTATTTATACCTGTATGAAACTCAGCACTGGGTATCTTTGTCTGCATAACCATGGAGCCTAGTAGCTCCATGGTATTAAACTGGTTTTACAACAATATTACGCTTTTATTCCTTCAACCTTTCTTTATGCCCTATTGTAGCTCAAATACTAACATAGCACTCTTAATACATCTACAAATTGCATTGTAGGCCCTATAAATACACAAAATTCATGAAATACAACATTTAAAAAAGAATAAATTTCTGGTTTACAGTATCTATTATAAGCAAGGTAAAAAAAATAAACTGGTTTCAGTTTTGTGCATAACTTAGAAGGCAGCAAACTTTAACATAGGTTTCAACATGAATTTTATAAACCTTAAAAATAATGTATTATAACATGTAGCCTCCAGTAAGTACTATGTTTGTAAATCATGCAAACTGTTTATAAAGAAACACTAAAAAAACGTGAAAGTTTGCAAAACAGAAAATACATCAACACTTAATTTTGGTGAATTCTTCCCCTTTCCAAAAGCTTCTTTTTTAGGGTGGAGGAGGAGGAGGGGGGGGGGAGAAAAATTCTCATATTTGGGTGAGAAGTTTTAATTCCCAGACCACAAAATAAGCCTGAAGGCTACAGTAGATAAAACATGGCAATAATTGTTAACATAATGGAATGTTTCCGTAGAATTCTATCTGAAGTACATATAACCTTCATATTTGCATGTACTGTGAATTGTGGATGCTACTACTGTAAATACGAAACCAGTTTAATAGCTTTAAATACAATACATTCCTCTAAATTTTGCCATACCTGCACTAAACTTCATCATACTTTTCTATAATTCCTCATGTACAAGAGCAGAAAAAGTTGAGAAGCTGGGAGGCTCCTTCCTGGGAAATTTGGGTATTTGATGGGAAATTTTCGCAAGGGGAGGGGAAGTTACACTTTTTGCATGTGAAAACACAAAAGAATGGAAAATTTGACTCCCTTCCTGCAAAAAAACATTTTTTCCAACCCTGCTAAAGTATGTTACTACAGTTGTGACAAAGTTTGGGGCATTTGTGTATATACTTCAATTATACCTTCATACTGTATACATTTCTGTATGCCAGCAGGCATTGTGTTTGTACCTTGTACAGGTATGCTAGAATAGCCCTGCAGAAGTCTGCACAATTTTATAGCACCATACCCAACCTAGTTCTGATAACGCTCCACACCCACAGTCAACAATTATATCCAAATTAAGTACATTAAGGGAAGCATTTCATAGCAGAGACAAAACCAACCCTCATGTACAGTACACAGCTGTACACGTGATTTACTGTTTGAGTGGTATAGTACTGTGGCAGACCATTCTTGCTTTACAATAAGTACTGCATTTCTGACATGATATGTGCCCTACAGTACCCTCCTGTGAACTCTGGTGAACTGTGAGATATCTCAAAGCACTTCCAACATTATCTCTGCAAACAGATACCTCAGAGTAATATTATACAACTTTCAATCTGAAGTCAACAATTTCATGCATTAATAAATTTTCCATCAAAGGTGAAGAAAATCAAAACTTCATCTGAGCCCATGCTCATAATTTAAGCAATTTATAAAGCAAGTCTGGTCCTTGATGGCCCTTGGAGAGAGGTGAAGTTATGATGTAAGCCTGAAGACATCAAATATTTATTGCTATAGACTGCATCTAGTCTTGTTGTACCGGCTATCATAAACAGTTTGTCTGCAGCTCTCTCTACTCCCCAGCATACAGTAAATTTTATACCAAATGCTGGAAGTTCTACTCTGAAGAGTTAGAATGACAGACCGCAAAGTCATACTATGTCATGGGCAGAGCCAATTGCCAAGTAGGGCAGACTTACATCAGGGGGTTATTGCTGGCTACAAAGTGAACACTGCTGGTACAAGGATTACCCTGTGTTGTTGTGTATTTGAGGAACCCAATTTATCAGAATGAAACTGGGCAATCTACTGTGTTTGTATGGAAATTTAAAGCTACAGTACATGGTCTGTGGACATGTATCCAAAACAGCTGTTTTACTCACCAGTGATATTGTAGATTATGATCCCCAGATGAAAAATCTGTTGGAATTTTTTCCATTCTCAAGATATACTGTAGCCTACCTCTTAAGTTTTACCATTTCTGCGATAAATTTTTCATTGGCTATGCAATAAGAAATTACCCATTACCACTGTCCTTGAAATGAACATTCCAATCCAACAAACTTAGGATAACATAAGGCACATCTTAAGAGCCTCTCATTCCACATCACAAATTTGCATAAGTACAGTAACTCATGCTTATTCATGATGTACTGATGCTGCAAAAACAGAGGAATAATTGTCTTGTGAAATGGTCAACAGCCGATGGATTTTGATGGGAAGTGCGATTTTTAGGGATGCATGACATCTTCATGTCCACAGATCGTTTACAAAAACCAATTTAAAGCTTACCAGAGCAGACCACACTCATGGCAAAATCCAAAACAAAAAGAAAGTACTGATATATAGAGCTTCCTTCATGATATCTTACCATGGTGAATGACCATATGTCTCATAAGAACATTCATAAGCTTCACACCGGTGCGACGATCTTTAGCTTGTCCATATTGAACCAGCCAGTCTATGACATCTTTACCGATGAAACACTTCGAATGAGTACGGAAATGGTGTCTTCTGTCTTTGATGAGGTGGTGGTCACTGGAATGTAGTAGTAGTCTGAATAGATAACAAAAATAAACAGTATTTAAGTTATTCATGTGCTACCATTAAACATGAAAACAACATTTCATTCATTTCATTTATTTGGTTCTCCACAATATTTGATAATAATTGAAACAATTTACAGGAATGTAGACAATACATAAGATTAACATATTGTGAAGGGAAGCACTCTAAAAAACCCAGAGGGCTTGTCGAGTAGGGTGCTTCCCAAACAATAGTAAATTAAACAAGAGCCCAATGGGCACTGTGGTTCCTTGCTGAATGTAATGAAACTGAGCCAACTACTGAATGAAGCAGTATTTCTGTTGATTCACAAAATCTGCTCTGTAGACAATGCACATCTTGTGTTAACACATTCAAGCATAAATAAATTGTTCTGAAGAAATACAGCCTACAGGCACTTCAGGGGATATCAACACAGACAGTATACAGTTACAATTTGTTTTATTCAATTAAGCAATCACAATTCATGCACGCTCAATGGTATCTGATCCAAATGATCAGTAACTTGGTTCTCTTTATAAAACTAACAACCCATAGTAGCATTTAATTAATCAATTCTAATTTCCAATTCCTGCAAGCTCACATGTCCTAATCTAAGGACAAATGTTGTCTGTCTAGTGAACTTTCACAACAGTCCTCTGCTTTGTGGGCAGAGAATCTTCTGCAATATTAAAAAGTAGTAACTTTATGCACGTTTTCATAATGGCAGGATTATGGATTAAAATCATAATACTATAATTTCAATTAAAATTGAGATACTTGGCATCTCTGAAAGATGTCCCACATCTTTCAGTCAATGATACAGTTTTGTGCTTATATTTTTTGACTTTGGGAATTCTTGGGAATTTGCTTTTTGGCATCTGGTGATTTCAACTCTGACATCCAACAAATCTCAGATGGGTTTTCTGCTAGATTTAATGCAACACCTCAAAGCAAAAATCTATTCAAGCCTCCTACACTGAGATTAGAGTTGAAAAGGTTTGCAGAGTTTGACCTCCAGTGACCCCAGATGACCTTTGGTCTCCACCAAAATTTTTTCCCCACCATAAGGCATCCACTAAGTATGAAATTTATCCAAGCTTCCTACCTTGAGATATTGTGCTAACAACAAGGGAAATCAGTTTTTGACCCTTGCTGACCCCAGATGACCTTTGACCTCCACCCAAAACTGTATGGCACAGCTTCTCACTATGGTAGATCTATATACCAAGTATGAAATCTATCCAAGATGTTTTCCTTGAGATATTGCGTTAACAAGGTTTTCAGTATTTGACTCTCAGTGACCCCAAATAACCTTTGACCTCCACCAAAAATGACAGGATTCATCTTCTCACCATAAGTCATCCACATACCAAGTATGAAATCTATCCAAGCTTCCTACCTTGAGATATTGTTTTAACAACAAGTTTTCAGTGTTTGACTGCTGGTGACCCCAGATGACCTTTGACCTCCACCAAAAGCTACAGCATTCATCTTCTCTCCATAATGCATCTACATACCAAGTATGAAATTTATCCAAGCTTCCTACCTTGAGATATCGTGCAAACAAGGTTTTCGGTCTTTGACCCCTGGTGACCCCACATGACCTTTGACCTCCACCAAAAACAATAGGGCACACCTTCTCACTATGACAGATCCATATACCAAGTTTTAGTTTAGTCCAACTTTCCTTTGTTGAGTTACAGCGTACCGAAGCAAGTGTCACACACACACACACGCACACACACACACACACACACGCCAAGCTGACTACATAGGTTCCTTTTGCTAACGCAAGGAACCAAAAAAGAAAAGAAAACATAAATGTACCTTAGAATAAATGACAACACACATCTGTCCAACTTCCCTTCCTAATACCCGCCCATTCATTAGCATACCAAGCATTCAGGTTGTCATGCCAAACACAACTACATCCCTGCATGTATTTGGCAGAATTGGACTGATGAGGTGCGGGCAGGAAAGAAGAAGTTATCAGTAATGCCAGGTTAGAGGATGGGGTAAAAGAGACTTCCAAATGCACCACTGTATGAAGGTCTTCAATGGCAGGCACTTAACCGGAAATGAGACGATGTCGATTATTCTTTGTAGCTAATGTATTAAACCATGTTGGTAACCAATTTGCTAGAAGGGAAAGCATGCAAGTCAACACAGCCCCATGCATGCCCCCATCTGGTCATGGGCCTGAGTTTTTAGCAGAGTAGTTAACAAGGGTATCTGACATTTGGTGACAAGTACTGAAGGGCCTTAAATACTCCAAACTCATCTGATTGGAAGGTTTCTAAATACATTCAGATTCTTGAACTCTTAAAATTCAGTCAAAGATTAGATTCACCATCCTAACTCATCAATTTAAGTCTCACATGGAAGAAATATTCTTTAAAATTGGAAAAGGAAGCATGGCAAAATTGAAGCACTAGGAAATCGTTATTTTAAAGTGTACTGAATGAAGAAAGTAAAAGGAAAAAGTACTGAGAAATTGCAGACATAAATAATCTGATAAGCATACAGTAATATCCCTTTGTGTGTGAAAATGTCTGAACAAATAACTCTATAATTATATTATATGGATGTATGTGCCACATTCAGCACACACAATCACACTTACTTAACAACTTTCTTTTCTCAATTTTATGCACTTCCTGAATTTTTGTGATTATTTTTAATAAATGATGTAAACAACATGTGCTTGTCTGTGTTCTGCACACATTGCTAAAGGAGCGTGATAGTCCAAATTCCGTGGTAAATGAAATGAGGGCGAGCTCATAGATCACGACCCTGAAGGAAGGATAGCGCCACCTCTGTGCCAATTAATTTTACCGAGTCTAATTCTGCTGTAGATGGGATTGTTCACATGTATAATAGATGAGGCAAGTAGAAGTGAAATAGATTGGCCAAACATGTACTTCCAAAAATATGATTCAATGAACTTAACAGTTTTTGGCAACAATGTGGAAACTTTCTGGATACTTTGTCAAATTTCCCTTAAAATTTCACTTTTTCATGACATTCTGTTACCTTATCTGTGGACTTTTTACTTATCATTTTTTTTTTTTGGGGGGGGGGGGGAGGACATCAGTGATATCACTCTATTTCCAAAAAAAAAAAAAATTCCAACAGCTTTGATTAGGGTCCCTTACTGTTTATCATGGCAGGTAATGAAGACTGCTCATGGATAGATTACATTTCCCTTTCGACAGTTAGTATGAAGTTTATGAAATACATGAGATACAAATATTCCACCAGTTAACTTAATGATTCCTTTATCAATTTTCACTTTTGTCATGACTTATGGTCCTGTACACAGATGCAGTTCCAACTCTGGGTAGGAGTTATAAAACAAGGTATAACTGCACATCTGGCAAGCTTTGTCATACTTTTTACACCATTTTCCTCAATAGCATCATAAAATAACGATAATACAAGTTAGAAGCTGTGTTTTGATAACTGTGACATGATTATATCAGTTCTAAATCCAATTTTTTTTTCAACTTTCCTAATAGCAAATAGTTTACAGTACTACACTGCAAGTTGGACTGCTGTGCAGCAGCTTTGTAGCAGCTTTGTAGCTTTCTGTAACTCTCTACAGTATGACCTATGATATATCCATATGGACAGACAAAACTTTTGCTTTCAAATTATAAATACATGGTAAAATCCTTTTGTTTACACAGACCTGATAGGCTGATACACATAATTAACATACTGTAATTACATAGCAATATGAAAATCTTGTACAGCAATATGCTACCATTCCAAATATGTTACTTCCTGTTAGATTTCTGCCATGTACAATGTAGGATAATGTCCCAAGATATGCACAGCTGACTGAAAGGTTAGTTCAGTTCAACATATTAAGCACAAAATGGATGTTAATGTGGTCCATGTGCGAATCCTCCTCCCTACTTGGTGACGAGAGCAGGAATTAGTCATGGACTATTTTTTTAAGAGTACATAGCTACATGCGACCTGCCACCACATGCACCGATGCTGTGTCAAAGTGGATAAAGCTAGGAGGTGTCATTTGAAGCAATGAAGCATGGCAACCAACAGGTTTGGGGTTTGATTCCCAGCCAGGTTACAGTAGAGGTAAGGAGGTTTTTCCACCTAAGAGGATGTATGAACTCGCATTTCAAGAAGAAAGGATATGTTTCATCCAAATTGTTGAGTTGGTTTATAGCCAGCTGATGTTAAGCTGTAATTTCAACGCAGAAGGCCACATTTGCAGTCCCTTTGCATTCGAGGCCTGCATCACACAGAATTTTCAAGCTTGCAATACTGTATGTTGGATGGATTTTTTTTATACAGCCTACAGTACATAATGTAGAAATGTACTGTAGAGTAGCCTATACAGTAGGCTTCTGTATGGCCTTCCCGTCAACCATGACAATATTGCTGCTGATTATATTCATTAAAATCTTGCTTCTTCCTACAAGAACTGACTACAGTATAGCCATACGTCCTGAAATCCAGTTCATATTTTGGTCATCTTCCATTCTGTAACTGTCACTACATTTTAGTCCATGGACGCATGTAGGGGTTACAACTACTACTAGATGGTGGTAACTCTATGGTCCATGTGGGCCTATATTACAATATTATATTAAATTAATATAACATTACTAATTTTACCAAACTGCACACATACCATGCACTGTAAATTTAAATGTGGCCTGCAGATCAACAACTGTAAACAGCCCAGGCTTCAGATACAGTAGCAAACCATCATTCAACTAGCTGTCCTACACCAATCAAGTGAATTTCCATGCATTATTACACTGAGTATGTCGTGTAAAATTCCATACTGTAGGCCTACTAGATCCATGAATTCCTATAAAATTTATTAACATGAAGTACATGTAATTACATTCAAGCAACCTGCAGACTTCAGGCTGAACCCTCATAGGTAATCTACTCAAAAGTTCTTCACGGGCTTTTTCAGTTGGACTGCATGAGTATCACATGCTAAAACCTAACACATAACCAAAATGAGGTCAGACAAACTACAGTATGAAGCCCAAAACATCCTACTGAAATCATTTCCCCACTGGTTTATCCCAATGAGTTAAGGCAGTCTGCCACACATTCTTGGCCTTACAAACCAAAATTAAAGTGGCTATGCCACGTGTAAATTAACGGTTTAAACCCTTTGGTATCTTTAGGAATACGTTTTTTACAACGAAAATCATCCATTCTGTTTTCTTACAACTTGTTTTTCCGATCGAAAATTGAGAAAAAAGACACCCTCTTCCAGCCTTCAAAAGTTAGTCTTCCCGAAAATTTTCAAAATCTTGTTATGTCATGTGACGTCACTTTAGGAACTCTTCGTTGTTTGCCGTGGCATCCTTCAGACATTTGATACAGTGTTTGCATTCCATTGTACCCGTTACCAAGGTCGATACAATGCAAAACGTGCGTAAAAAGTTGTACATTTTGGAATCGTTATCCCTTTTCTCGTGCTTACCAGTTGTTTTAGTCAATTAAATGCATTTCACGCAGGTTTTTTGTCTTGGTGTCAAGATAAGTAGCTGCATGTACAAACACTCACAAGCAACAGCATATAGGTACACAGCATACAGTACACAACATACCTGATACTACACAATGTATCACCAGTACTGTTTCCTAGTACGTACCATGTGAAATCAAGTTAAATACTTTCTTTGGAATGGCGGATCTGAGCCAGCACTGTACTGTTTCAGGTTGTAACTTGTAGAAAAAGTGGTTCTTCATCAGATCAGGGAGTTGCCATCTAATGGCAGCTCCCTGATGATCGGACAGGAATGTTGAACTGTCGGTAAAGTGAGTTTTCTTGGATTTGAAATCAGAAATTTAGGCGAAGGCGATACTGAATATGACGTCAGTGGTGCAGATCTTGCAGTAATAATAGACTATTATTACTCCAAGGTGCAGATGGGGTGAGTAATTCACTACGGCGCATAGAACCGTACCAATTTGAGCCTGATACTGGTGAGGTGAAATTACAACACCGCAACAATTTGAGCATAAGTAATTGAAAGGGACTTGAGCCTGGAAAGTTTTATGAAGGCAGTCAAAATATGAACTTTAGGTTACTTTCGTGCAAGTGTCAGTGGAAATCGTGGAACTAGCCTATGATCGAGTGTGCACAGTATTTCGGTGGTTGCTGCCAGTCCACTTACTGTATGTATTACTGCAGAGCAAGCAGTACACTGCCAAATTTTTTCGTTCTTCGGTTATGAATCAAGAGTATAAATTGTAATTAGTAATAGCCTACTGCAGCCCCCAAAATATAACAGACCGACACCACTCTCCAAACTGACAGAATAAAGTTCAAATTCAAGACATGTCGCGAATTACAATCATCACTATCCCTTAACCGTATGTATACTGTGCTGTACGCCAGGTTCGGTATACGGAGGCTGGTGTTCCTAAAATGACGTCATTTTTGTGTTGGCTTGAAATCTCATTTTCAACAGACTATTTTTTGGTGCAATTTTTTGAAACATTAATTTCTTTTAAATGGTTAAGGCTGTAAGGGTGATGAAAACAGTTTTGGAAAGAGCTTTTTGTGTACTTAAGGCTAAATTAGTCTCCCGTTACTCCAATTTACGTGTCATGGCCTCTTTAAGGATATCAATGATCAGAGGAAAAAGTGCACGGAAAGCTTTGCAGGCTATCAACAGCTGGCCTAATACTTAGTCTAACTGGCCCCCTCTACAACAATGATATGAATTGAACTCAAAAGTGGCACTGTACTTTGAATGGATGTCCTACATACTGTACAAGCTGTACAGTTCAATTTCAGACCAATCTGACAATGTCAGGATTTTCACTCAGGATTGCAAACATGTGTAACATTAATCTAGACTGACCATGCAGAAGTAACATGCATCAACTACACAGCTGAGTACACAGCTCTACTAAATAGAATGATGAGAACTAAACAACGCACTTGAAATCAAGCATTTTATACACACAGTATGCATTGTACAAACTTTGTGACTTTAAAGGTATGTGGACATGAAACCAAAACAGCTGTTTTACTCGACAATGAAAGATTGTAATCCCCTAATGAAATACCTGTTGAAATTATTTAAACATCTTTTACCTCTTCAAAGTTTGACCATTGCAGAGATAATTGCTATGCAAAAATTGTAGTGTGGAGTGTTGCTCACGGTCTGTATTTCTTTGCTAATCCTTTGTAAATTATATTAATTACTTAACTGTTAATTTTTAGTTTGGTGTTAAATGTGGACATTTTCAAAGTCGCAGCCACCTGTACAGTACTTTCAAACAGACCCCTCAGGGCATGCCAACATTACAACTGTCCTTGGAATAAACTGGGTGAACAAATTGGGTTTCATCTTATGAATCCTTCCACATCACCAATTTGCATACTCATGTTTACTCTTGACGTATGCGAAAAATCAGTAACTGTCCTGTCAAATGGTCAATATTTGATAGATTTTGGTAGGAATTGTGACTAGATTTAACATTTTTTATGCTTCTTAATCAAATTGGCAGGTAGGAAATTTACGTGTCCACAGACCTTTAAGTACATAAAACCCTGTACATCCAAAACCAATTTATCCCAGCTACTGCAGCTTCGTAGATTTACCAGAAAAAAAAATTAAGGTTGCATTCACCAAGTTTTCAATGCATTACAAGGCAAAAGTCACCAGGAATTTCAGCAGAAATAAATTTTTCTCAGGACTTTACCAGTCACGGCTAGAAGTCACAATGACCAAAACAGCATGCATCGAAAACATTTTGTAAGTCTTTGTCAAATTTGGAAGAAAAGTCATATGCATCTGTTCTGATATTCTTGCTAGGAGTCTGAGTCAGTATAGGCTGGATATCCTAATGAACATACGGAAAGCATAAGACCTAGTTTCACTAACTCTGGAAAGTTCCATCTCATAGTTTACAGCTTCAAGCCAAAAGTAACATCAGTAGACCTATAAGGAAAACATTGGAAATGACTGCTTGAAACTCTTTTACCATACACACAAGTCTCTAACATTCTTGGCAATTTTTGCCAAGATTTATACTCCAGATACCTCTGGAGATCATTAGAGTTTCTCTTCAGCACATGTATGTATACACAAATTAAGTGTGTACTCGAAGTGCTGGTAATTCAGAAGACCGTATAGGCTCAAATTTTGGGAACAAAACCTCTGGGTTTTAGAAGTCTACTAAATTGTTTGTGATATCATTGGTCACAAAAAATAATGCATACATATAATATTTTGGGGCATTTTTTCTGTACTTTTGCTAGCCATTTTAAAATTATTTGGGAAATGTTTTGGTACACTTTCTTACGGACAGGGTACTGAAAGACAAAACTTGAAACTCATTTTTCCGAATTTTTCTGTTATCAGGAGTAAACCTTATGTCATGATGTGTTCAGAACTTCAGATAAACAGGGTTTTACTTTTAAATTATTGTATGTATGCTTAGTTACTACTACAGCATGGCATGACACACTTTGACCAAATTAAGTAATAAATATGCAGTTTAGCTGGCTGATGTACTGTGGTCTACTTTTATTGAAATGTGACATCATAATCATGTGAATATAATGCTACAATTAAAAGAAGAGTTATCTACACCACTTTATGATTTATACTATTAAAGACGAAATAATCCCTTTAGCAGACATGCCACTATGTAAATATGATAAAATATCAATATTACCAGACAAATTTAGCTCACTGCCTCATTGCAATTCACAAAACCGCAATTTATACAAACATCCTGCAGGGTACTGTAGCTACTGCTATTCCATGCATCTATAGTACAATATATGTCACTGGCTTGACAGTTCTGTGTCACAGACTGTTTCAACTTTAAGGTAGTACTATCCTTTGGATGCCTTTCTTTCAAACTTTTTCTATTATTGATTTCATTTGTTTATTCTTAAAAAAAAGTTTCCATGTTTGATAAGAAATAAGCAAGAATTGTTCAGGCTTCATTTTTCAGTTCAACTGGCCACAGCTGCCTTGTCAGCCAATACTCCTTCTGCACATTCCTGCTGCTGCAACAAAAGCCTTAAAGGCAAATAGGCAGTCGCCCCAAAATTTGCTTTGAAAAATCGGCAAACTCTTGCAAATCTCCTCTTATTGCATTACAAACACCTCTGAAGACATTTTGGACATAACTACTGTATTATAAATAATAGAAGCAAGGACAAATTCTCATTGAATTTCATAATTCATGAACAAAAACATTGTCACATGATCAAAATAGGCCATTCATGAACTAGCGTAACAGGGCATGATACTAACTCTGATTGGGGTGACTGCAGTTTCCCTTTAATTTTATGCAAGAACAATTATTATTCTGTTGCATTGCATCAGGCAGTACATAGTTTCATAGTGCCTATTACAAGGTAAATCAAACTCAAGCACAAGTGCACTTCATCTCTTTATAAAAAGGAGGGGTGCCAAACTGTGATACACACTGCCCAAATACATGCATTTTTTCTTATTTTGACATGAGTCCTACGACTTTTATTGATTTATTTGATAAAGGAATCATGCACATCTTAAAACTGCTGTACAACATTTCAACACTATGTATAGCCTTTAGTACATTATTCCCTCGCTCATAATGCTTGGGTTTATGCTTACAATAGGCTACTGTATGGTAATAACACATTACCCAATTTCCTCAGCCTTGCAACTCCTATGTTGGTACCAGCTTGTAAATATATGGCCACTTACAATTGATGATAAAGGGATTTATCACCCTGTTAAGTCAGCCATTATTCAGTTAGTTACCTTACCAAATGATGAAAATTACATTCCCCACACACACAGAGATATCTAGGCACAATCCACCCACACAAACAGTAGCCCAGTCATCACAACTGTATACTAGTAGCCCAGCATCGGGGAGTTTTCTGCTGGCAACTATAGTTTAATCAGAGGCTGCTCAAGGACACCACACCTTGTCTGGGTGACTATCATTTATACAAACATACAGTTAAAATATATCCCAACAGGAGTGCATTAACATAAAGACTAACTGCACCCTCAAATTTCAAACATAATCTGTCTAAGGCTTCATGTAAATACTTTTGAACAATACAATATTACACTTAAAACTGGCCTTAACAATTAGTTTTAATTGAATTGAAAAATGAAATATATTACAAAGTTATGATACTAATAAAAATAAAACCTGACAAAATTATTCATGAAGTATTCAAAACACAAACAGCAACCCTTTAATGAAATTAATACTCAATCTAAAATGGTTTTACCACCCAAAAAGTACTAAAACAGGATGTCTACCACACTACTATTGCATAGCACTATCATGCTGTACTGTAGTGTTGTTAGAGGGGATTGTAGCCTGCAGGTCTAAGCTTTACTTTAGATTACATATTTTACAGGGATACATGTACTCAGGGATGTAGCTAGCAAAATTTGAGTGCCGGGTAATTGTCTGATCTGAGGAAAGCACCTCACCCCACCCCATGGCAGCTACCCCATTTTTCAGCCATTAATATTTCATTTTTCCCTCATTTTACTTTAGGGAGTAAATTTAGGGCTAGTTTTAGGTCTTGGTGGCAGATTTGTGGTGGGCGGGGAGACGTGTGTTTGCCTGGAGTGCTACGTGGGAATATTGAGTGCTGGGTGTCACCGCCCAGCGCCGCCCACCGTAGCTACATCCCTACCTGTACTTAAATCTTTAGGCATTCTGGTGAAATATGCATCCAAATCCAGTATCTGGTTCTTGAGATACTAGCAGTTGTAATGTTTCACCCTTAAGTGCACTTGATGCTAGCAGTGTGACATCATAACCTCACCTTAATCAGCACTCTTTTATTTGTCATTAACCATTAAAACCTATTTTCTCCTCCATACAAGTTTACATATTTTTATGTCAACACATGAGAGTCATGTGAAGTTTACCAATTTTATATTCTCACTGGGAGGCCTCTTGTTCCTATAGTCAGTTTCTAATCAATACAGTGGATCAAAAAAAAGGGGGGGAGGGGGAAGCAAAGCAAAGCTCATCAATGTGAGGAGATGACATCACTTTTGCTTGCTTCAAGTTCACTTTAAAAGTCAGATGTAGTAACTTCATCGGCTAAGATGTCATCAGCCATAAAAACTGAACAAAATTTCACCAGGATTCTTAGATTTAGTTCCCCTTTGACATATATATTGAAATATAGTTTTACTTGATACCCTTCCTGCAAAGGGAATACTGCGTTTGTGGCGGCATGAAAAATGTACTGTATCTTTGAAGGTCATGCCACTAAAAAGAGTGTTTCACTTGTCAGCTAAAAAATTAAGTCTTCCAATGAAAGATCTGTAGGAAATATTTCAATATCTTTTGCCCTTCTCAAAATACACATCTTCAAAGTTTGATGGTGGGTTCTGAAGTAACACACTGCCTATGCACAGTGTTAAGATTTCTTCTGTTAAACCTATATAAAGTATCTCTTAATTACTGATCAGATAGCTTACAGTTTACAGTTTGGTGAACGATATCAAAATTTCTCAAGGAAACAATTTTAACTTTCATACTAAACCCCTCAGGGGATAACAATGCTACCAGTGTGCTTGAAAATAAGGTAAAAAAATAACAAAGGCTAACATTAGTCATATTGAGTATGTCCATCTTTCGATGTCATAAATTTGCATATTATAGCTCATGTTTATTCATGATACAAGTGTGAAATAGAAATTAACCCGTAAAATGGTCAATATTTGATGGATTTTAATAGCAAGCAGCTATTTTCTGGATTTTTAATGCTTTTTACATCCCATATCCAACTATGAAATTTTCATGTCACCAGACCTCTAAAACTATTATTTATAAGGACTATACAAATGATGGGCAATACAAAGTCAGGTAGCTACACTAGGTAACTCTACTTTCATAAAATATGGTTCTCATTTTTCCCTTGGCCAATATTGTTTTCCTTTCTAAACTTTCTTATATTTATTCCAGTTATTTTTCCAGTTTGGAACAGTGTGCATCAACTCAGTTTCGATCATGACTGCCAAGTGCTATGTGGGGCTACTCTCACAATCTGCCATGTCAAGTTCTTGTCGTTACAACTTGAATAACTGTCTCCCCATGATTCTGCAGTCTAGCCAATATACTGTTAGCTTATACAGGCCTATTTATTCAGTACTTAAAGAATTCATCACCCTGGTACAATATTTCAGTAGTTACCATACCTTCCACAGAATCCACCTTGCCTATAAGGATATCAAAGTGACATCTTAAATTAGTGCTTGAGCATAACCTCTGCCTCTATTTGACACTGTTGATTAAACAAGTTTGACAATTAAAGCTACTGAATACAATGGAAACAATGACAGCCGTGACACCTGGGGACAGAACAATTCTACAGTATAGGTGGTCCTACCTTGCTTGGTAAATATTTAACACCCCTTGGTTAACCACAGAGCTGCCACTATGTACATCTCATCCCAGAACATGTACTGTACATTAGTACTACTTCCTTGGTTGAGGAGGCCAGTATCTTTAATATATACTCACTAGGGGTTGGTAAGGAGTAAGCAGGATTCCAACACACTGGGTGTAGACAGTGTATAAACGTAGAGCTCATACCCTTCGGAAGGGTTTTGGTTCCATGGTATACAGCTACTGTATAACATTAGGCCAAGTAAGAAAATTAGCAGTTCCTCCCATCCCCGCTCACATCGTTTCCTTCCTTCTGTGTCAATTATTAAAGTTACTTTCTTTTTCGGGGGTGGGGGGGGGTTACTTTGTAGGCTTGCATCTTGCTTGAACATTGCAAAATTTTACCAACTTTTCATGACACAAAGTCCCCTTCTGATGGGGAATTATCTCTGGAAGTTAACTACAGTGGGTATGCAACCTCTACACTTAAATATGAATAGCTGACTCTGATCTTCATGTCAAGTGCTTATAAATCATTTGATTCATATATTGTTCCTTACCTATTAAGTCCTGCCATTTGGGATGCCTCAAAGTGGCTATGACACGTAAATTGGAGTAACGGGAGACTAATTTAGCCTAAAGTACACAAAAAGCTCTTTCTAAAACAGTTTTCATCACCCTTACAGCCTTCAGCATTAAAAAGAAATTAATGTTTCAAAAAATTGCACCAAAAAATAGACTGTTTAAAATGAGATTTCAAGCCAACACAATAATGACGTCATTTTAGGAACACCAGCCTCCGTATACCGAACCTGGCGTACAGCATAGCCTATACATACGTAAGAGATAGTAGATAGTAATGATTGTAATTCGCGACATGTCTTGAATTTGAACTTTATTCTGTCTGTTTGGAGAGTAGTGTCCGTCTGTTATATTTTGGGGCTGCAGTAGGCTATTACTAATAATTACAAATACTCTTGATTCATAACCGAAAAACGAAAAACTCGGCAGTGTACTGTTCGGTTCGGTCTGCGTACAGTGAGTGGACTGGCAGCAGCCAGCGAAATACTGTGCACACTCGATCACAGCCTAGGCTAGTTCCACGATTTCCACTGACACTTGCACGAAAGTAACCTAAAGTTCATATTTTGACTGCCTACATAAAACTTTACAAGCTAAAGTCCCTTTCAATTGCTCCAAATGCTTCTCATGCTCGGATTGTTGTGGTGTTGTACTTTTACCTCACCTAACACTGTCTCAAATCGATACGGTCCTATGCGCCATAACGAATTACTCACCCCATCTGCACCACTGACGTCTCGTTCAGTATCGCCTTCGCCTTTCTGATTTCAAATCCAAGAAAACTCACTTTACGGACAGTCCACTGACCATTCCTGTCCGATCAGGGAGTTGCCGTTTGAGGGCAACTCCCTGGCTCAGATCCGCCATTCCAAAGAAAGTATTAAATTTGATTTCACATGTTACCTACGAAACAGTCCTGGTGATACATTGTGTAGTAGCAGGTATGTTGTGTACTGTACCTATGCTGTTGCGCTGTGAATGTTTGTACATGCAGCTACTTATCATGACACAAAGACGAAAAACATGCGTGAAATACATTTAATTGACTAAAACAAGTGGTAAGCACGAGAAAAGGGATAACAATTCCAAAATTTACAACTTTTCACGCAGGTTTTACATTGTATCGACCTTAGTAACCGGTACAAAGGAATGCAAACACTGTATCAAATGTCCAAAGGATACCACGCCAAACAACGATCAGTTCCTAAAGTGACGTCACATGACGTAACAAGATTTTGAAAATTTTCGGAAAGACTAACTTTTCAGGGCTGGAAGAGGGTGTATTTTTTCTCAATTTTCGAGCGGAAAAACAAGTTGTAAACAAACAGAATGGTTGGTTTTCGTTGTAGGAAACATATTCGTAAAGATACCAAAGGGTTTAAACCATTAATTTACACGTGGCATAGCCACTTTAAGTCAGAGAAAATATGTCCTCACCCTCCCTTTCTATGACAATTGGGATGAGAAACTTTTTTTGGCCTTAGAGTATTACAGCAGACCAAGATAAATTTGATGGATGAGTTATAAATATTTCAGTCACAACCTTGCTTCCCCACTAGGAAATTTTACTGATGTTGACCCCCACCAGGCCTGTACTCATACTTGGCATTCTTCCACCTCTGTCTGAGCACATTCTATGACTCTCAATTTGAAAGTTTAATGGGCCAGCCACTGTTTCTGAAGTCTTAGAACAACGCATGTGTCTACTAAAGTACAGTACACACTGTAATTGACAATGACTTTGAAACCAGTTTGACCTTAACAACAGGGAACTTCAAAAGCAAGCATGGGGTAGATGTTTGAAGGTGGGTACCCAACTGACCTTACATATTTCTGCAGTTTACAGGAAATCAATACACCAGTATGATGGATTCTTGCCAAGGGTATATGAATCAGTGTCATGCACGCTTTATTTGTAATTCATTACTGGTATAAAGATTCAACCTAAAGACATGTACTTATGTACAAAATTTTTAAGTAGAATAAGTTTCACTGAAAATGAACACTGAAAATCTATCATTTTTAGTCAGATTCTTTGCATAATGGTTCACATGACCATTTACACTTTTTGCAATATTAGCCTCAGCACAGGGAAATGGCTTAAAATGGTTTGCATGTAGGCTATGTACCAGGGAGCTGCTACTTGGACAGGAGAAGAAACTTCTACTTTAATTTATGCTAATCCAATTAGCCCCAGACATGCGTAATGGGATAATCCTGTAAGGCTCGATAATTAGACCTAAGGTTATTAAGTTCTTTTGTCTGGCACTTACTGTACATGAACCCCATAAAAAATATTTGAAACTGGAGTTTTGCAAAGTCTGATTTCAAGTTCATTTCGGTTTATACATAATACGACATCCTTTATCAAGAAGTGAACAAAATCCCCCTTTCACATTACATTGTTATTCAGATATGATACCACACACAGGCATAAGAAGCTTTTCTCAAATGGGGGGGTGTGGGGTGTGTGAACAATGTTTCAGACCACCGTTCTGGGGAGGGGATGTCCTCCTTCCCTTTGGAAAATTTTTTTAACATTTGAGGGTCCTTAGATACAATTTGGTGCTATATATTAGGCAAATTTTAAGGAAAATTACCACAAATTTTCAAAATTTTCACAGAGAAAACAAATAAGGGGTTTTGGTCCTTGAAGTACACTTCTGACCCTCACTTCCTACGCCTATGATACCACATGATACCTGTATGAAGCAACAAAAATGTAGCTTCACCTTTCACCACCCAGCAATACTCCCCAAATCATGTGATCAATTCTACTGTACCCATTGGTCACATGATATTAAAATAACACTAAAGGACAAGGGATAATGGATCCTATTCAATTTTACTGTGTGCCATTGTACAGCATCCCGGGAAGGAAAAAGGGTGTGTAAAACACCACTATTCCAATTTTTTATCATATCGTATCCAACAAGCTGCTTGATGCCTTATATAGGGCATAAAAAGTTGACCGAAAATTCCCCACAGTGCTTCCACTTTTACATGTGCATATAAAAATAAAATTTAACTGAAAGAATTTTTAAATTCAGATACGGATGATGCCATTAAGTGGTACAATACCTAGTCTTCTACTAAGTCTTCTTATAAATCTATAAGACCCACAGGCATAAAAGTCTTATTACAAGTTTAAAACAAGCCTTGTACATAAAGGAGTCATTAGGAAGAAATCTTCAAACGTATGATATGCCATCAAAACAGTAACTTCTCTGCTAATTTACATGGGAGGCTTTGAACAGCTTTGAAGTCAAGAAAAACCAACCTTTGCTCAAAACAAGAATCTGATAAAAGCAGCAATCATGATAAGAGGTGACTCTTGATTGCCTGCTTTCAAAATGTGAATGATATTGCTTTAAATGTAAAAGATTTACAGTTAATTATTGCAGACAGTGCTCAGTGTACAGCCAGTTTATCTTTCACCCTTTGTAGTGTAAACCAATTGAAGGACAAGCTATGCCTTGATGCACAGTATGACACCACAGCTAGTTAGTAGTATCTATAGGTCTAAGTTTCGTAAGATACTGTATGCACACACAAGTACTGTAGGTCATCACGTTTGACACCATGTGGATGAATACAAAGTCTACCTAAGACACGCGATCTGCAGAAGCCTCAATTTGAATTTACTGTGAGACTACTGTATGTACAGTCCCTATGTAGTATCCTGCTTCATGTAAATGACTTTTTGTAATCACGTAACAATATCTTTGTTATTGTATTGGTTTAAGTATGCAGAATAACTCATTGGTTAACGCTTAATTTATCTTCTGAAATAATGAAAGATATTCACTCCTTAAAAATGAGGAAGATGAGCAAGACCAAATTTTTAAAGTGAGCACTGTTTTAAAAGAGAGGTGAAGTGACAGCTACAGTAATTCCCTAAAGGATGCTAGTTACATATAACACCCAGGGCAACTGAAGAATAGATCTACTGTATACAGCATTGTTATCTGAGATTCAAGCAATATACTGAACTGCCAAGTAAGAGCTTCATTTACATAGTTATTTTCATGTCACAATGAAAAGTATCACCCACCACCTTCCTACTGTAGGCCTATCAACTAGAGTGGTCAAAACTGCAAAAGACACAGTAGACTGCTGTACAAAGAACCCAAGGGATTTTGCTGATAACTGACAGAAAAAACTTAATACATGTGCAATGTATGGAGTCTATGGACATAAACTTGCTCCTCACTCGTCAGTAGGCTTGGGAGATTCCATTGTTTTTGGAATTGGGTATACCAACCGGGGTCTCATACATCTCTACTCTGAATAGTGTCACAGCTATCATGTTAAAACTTCAGGCAGAGCTAGTGACAAAGATTCACCAAACAAAGACAACTTGACAGAGCTGTACTAGAGGCAAATACAAATTGAAGCCAGATGGTATGAAGCAAAGACAATGTGCCAAAATATTGGTACTACCTGATATCTTGACTGAATAAATATTGCACTAGGTACAAAAAGGGGCAAATGGCCTGCCATGCTTTCTTCTGAGAGCAAAAAGATTTTACTGCCAAAGTTTCAAAAACACTTTGCAAGACAGAAATCTTCAAAACAGGCAACAGGCAGCCATATTACATTTCCACCATAGTTTCAGGCATTTGCTGTTCGGCTAAAGCTAAAAACAAATTTGTGAGAGGTCCATGTCTTAAACATATATGGTCTTTTCAAAAATTTGGTTGCAGGTCTATGCCAAAGTTTGCCTGCAAAGCAGCATTCAAGTCTGGGACTTTATTAGCCAGATCACACTTAGTATTTGACAAAAAAAGAGAGAATTAATACACTAGAAGCATACACTACAAAACTTTGCAACGACAGATGTGCCAAATTACCACAGCCTCCACAACCAGGAAAGGGGTGGTACGGAGCTGGAAGGGTTTCATCATGGAAGTAATACCCTGTCATGGTAATACTTCCATGGTTTCATCGCCACCAATAATTTTCAGTGTGAAGGATTTTGTTGTAAGGAAAGTGTCCTAAATTACCCCAGAATATGTCAAAACTGCAGGTCAATGGTTCAGCTCCAGCTCCACAATCTTAGAACCCTTTTGGATGGCACTGACTGCAGGTTTCAGAGAATTATAGACATCAAATGAAAGGGGAAACTGGTGACCAAATCAAGACTTGTGTATATGACCAAAAGAGCCGTTTGTAACAATACTTTATTAAAACCTTCAAAGAACACAGGCTCTAAAACAACACAGTACGACTGGGTTACAACAGTGTCAACGAAGGATTCTGATTGCAAAAACAGGAGAAGTCTGGAGCTTGAGGATGGTAAATGTTCAATGCATGTACCTATACAGTATATCTATAAAGATTAGTACGATGATTTCAACGAATACGCCGTCGAAGGTCTTGAAAAGTCAAGTCAGGACTGATGAAGTCAGAGCCACTTCTGATGAAAGCTTGACTTTTCAAGACCTTCGACGGCGTACTCGTTGAAATCATCTTACGAGTATGGATTCCCGTCGTGAAAGCATTTCTCCTTATCTATAATGATAGACAACTAAAGGCAATCATGTCATTTATGCTTTGATGATGGGTTCAAATTATGTTCAACCATAGAGTCTAATAACACCCTAAACTGTATTAGGCAGAAAGCTATATTTATAGCAGTTTGTCCTAGTATAAAAATGGCAACAGTGTAGGTTATGCATACCGCGAGTTTAACGAGTGGGATGCCGAAGTCTATCAACAGGGATCTGAGCCTTACCAAAACCACCTGGCTTTGTGAAAAGAATTAGGCCTAACGTTAGTCTATTTTGCTTATGACGTTCCGATATCGAAGGGAGATCGAGGTCTTTCAGTACAGAACTCATATAGACACAGGCTCTCATGAAAAGGTCAAACTGCTAAAACGAGCGATCTCCTTTGAATACTCTCCAGCTTATCCTGTAGGTAAAGCTGGTGTGGATCCCACACACTGCTAGCATATTCCTAAACAGGCCGGAGGCCTTTATAAGCAGTTAGCATCACATCGCTAGGGCAAAAAGACAGATTCTTTGAAGTACCGCTAAGAATAGTAAGATTCTGTTACCTTTATTACAAATAAATTGGACATGTTTATCCCAACTAATATCACCAGTGACAAAAACCCCTAGCCTAAGTACTTGATTAGCCAAAGTGCCTAACTACTTATATAGTTGTAGATCTACGGCCTAACTGCATTACTTTAACAGTCATAACTCACATTCGCCACCAGGTTAGTTTCAATTTATTCTCTAGTGTACCATACTCCATACACACAATGATAGGCTACGGGCCTAACACTGAGTACTAACGTTACAAGTTACAGTAACAAGTTACAATACACTCACCTCAATCGTTCCCCCAATATGAGGATGTTTCCGTCGATTTTAGATCCCAGAGAAACAGAGGACAACTTTTTGCCGGTCGATGTTTTTCTAAGACGTCCTCTCATCTTTTTTTCACTTGTCTGCCACTATTTTAATATAACTGCAAATCTAAAAAGGAGCCTTTAAGGTACGCTTGGGCTATTGCATACGTTGCAAATTTGAAATGTGAAATTGTGAAAGTGACGAAGTGTAACTTTTACCAAAACAAAACTCGCCGACCATGTGGTCAGCAGTCAGCGCTTCGATAAAAGAAACGAATTTGCTATTTCAACTTCAATAAAAGCGTCCACATGATCCCCATTGTAGATACAACTGTCGTCGAACCAGAGAGTGCAAGGTATGTCGAGATTTATGATGTTTTCCTTTGCAAATTCGTTGGTTTACCAACGTGCTGCTTGTTGGTTGCTCAGTCCTACTACTATACGAAGTACTAGCATGCTACTATGGCACGTATGTGGCTTGTGTAGCTTTACATGCGTCGCATGCCACACACGAGTTGATCTTTACTACATGCACGATGTGACGTCATGCAATTTGTACACATAGAGAAAGAATGGGGCGTGGTGAATTGTATAATATGTGCTAATGTCAAATTGTAAATTACGGATGCATCTTTGACATTGCTTTGTGTCCTAAGAACAACCAAGTGCTGCCAATTACACCGTGATAGGACTCCATTTTTGCTAAAATTAGTGAAACACATTCAACGTGTACCTTTTGTTCTTCTTATAAAAAATGGAATTGATGGGAAACCTTTTGAAATTTGAATTCTGGGTGAGAAAATGGTAAATGTCATTCACTGCGGACTTGCATTTTGCATTTGTTCGTAGTTTGGGATTCGATCCAACGTGTTGACGAACTCTACCGGCATGTGGGCGTGGCTCCATATAACTGTCCCGCGTTATCTGTTTACTAACAGTGCGGCAAACAAACAAGTACATGCGGGAAGAGGATGAGCTCTCGTAAAGTGCATGCGACCTCTAAAACTCAGTGAAGGATAGGCATACACTACAAATTGTACAAATTAACCTACTTTGGGTACTAAAACTAATACAAAGTTGTCTCAATTTCGAAGAAAAGGTGGGCATACGGAGTCAGTCATTTCGTTGGTTAAAACTGGCAGTATACATTTTCGCAATTCCATATAATAACTTCGAGCCTGTAAATTATCAATTCCATCAAAACCGTTTATTAGTTTCCTTTTAGTCGTGATAAATATTAACAAGACAAAACAGAACCATGCAAACGGCAGGAAACAGCGTGTTTTTCTTACTGAAAAACTATAATTTTCAGCAATAGAGGCTGGTAGAAATTTTGTTTTCATTGGGGCAAAATAGTTTTGAAATCACGACACCTCGCACCACTCCAGGTGACCTCTAGTCGAGTGACCCAATAAAAATATAAGACATTTGTGAGATGGAAGGAATGGCGCCGTTACCATAATTTGCATTTTGTGTGTGTGTATGGGGGAAGGTAATTTCCACCCTGTGCATGCCCCAGTGACGAACTGCGTATGATCTTCAGGTAGCAGTTGGCAACTTAAAGAGGGTCGATAATACCATTATGTTACAGAGCTACAATTATACAAATTAAAATGGAAGGGTTAAAATTTTTCATCCTTAAAAATAAATAATTTAGCAAGAAACTTTACAATGTTCTCTGTATCAATGAAAATAATTCAATTAGTTTATAAGGAACTATATATTAAACTGTCCAAGTTGTTGTGGCTCAATAGCATTTAATCAGACCTACTACAAATCAACTTACGCACAAATGAACAACCCGGATGCACCATACAAATGCAGATTTCAACTCATCGAAGCCAGGGGGCTAGAGAGGGGTGCATCTCTCCTCCCTTACCCCTCCCCGCGGCAGCACCGCGGTGGGAGGCCAGAGAGTAAAGAGTTGAGAACAGGATGGTGTTAGGGTTGGGATGGGTACTGCCATTTCATCGAGGAAGGTGTAATTTCGTTTATTGTGGAGCCGAAACAGAAGAGTAAAATGCGTCATCCTCGACGGAGGATCGTATCCCTTACCGTTTACCTATTTCTGCTCCTAGGAAAGTCAGATTCTTTAGTGGGATTCCAAAGTTTCGTTGTTTTCCTTGCATAGTTTGATCTCTTATAGCGAAATGGTGGGTATAAACAGGCAAGCCTAACCCTACATCACTTTTCAAAGTAACTGAGTCCAAGCTTTGTGGTGGCAATATTCTGTAAATAACTTTATCCTCAATGGCACTTTTTTTTTCGTGCGAGTTGAGTTAAATCAGGGAGTTGCTATTGTCAAATAGCAACTCACCCCTGGTTAAATCTCGGGAGGTCTGACCACTAATTGGGCACACTGGACAGGTGGATGAACAGTTTACAATGTCTTTTATCCCGTGGTGAACGTTGATCTTTTCTGCAGTTTGGGAAACGTCACAGCATGTTTTGCCGCGATCCACGAGCCATGTCTCCCACCAAGTCTGATTATCTGACAATGAGAAAAACAATGAATCATCTCTTAAGTCGTTACGTCAATCATATTTTTCATGACAAATATCTGATTATGCTATGACAGGGGGTTCTCCAATGTTTAGGGCCAATGGCCGCTTTTACTTGAGTTTTACTTTAATGTGATTGTAGAAGCTGGAATTTTATTAAAAACACTTTGTTCATTATTAATATTTTGGGCTTCTCGCATTTGCCGCGGCTCATCTTAGTGTATGTAGCGGGCCGCGGATGTCCCTGGGTGGCCACTAGAGCACCTAAGTGATATGACAAGGAATGGTATAGACAGTTTCCGGACTATATCCTCTGCTCTGATTGCCGCATCCTCGTCGATAGTAATGGCTTCGGGTTGCCACCCGTTTCCCCGAGGGTGGGAGCTTCGCACCACCCTAGCTAGCGCCTTTGGATGTTTATGAACTTGTAAGCATTATATTGAAACATTCATGAAACATTCAACTTTTTGAAAATGGTATATCCACAAAACAGGAAAAAAATCACAATTTTATCATTTTATATCATTATAATCTCGGACTATGACATGACGATTACTATGTGGATGGCGTGGGGTGCCATGTCAGTGTGACAGTAGAGGGGTGTTGGAGCAGTAATCCCACCAATCTGACCTGCGGGAACAGTTCAGATATTTATCTAAGATGATTAATCACAAAATTATTCTTTTTAAGACAACTGATTGCTGCGATGTAATTTTTTATTTTTAAAGATAGCATATGAAAATTAGCAACTAGTGCAACTAATGGCACAACTATTTAACAAAAGAGGATAACGGAGCAGAGAAAGAAGTCTTTTTATGGTTTAGCCTTTTGGGCTTAACTAGGGAAACCAAAACAGAAAACAACATACAAAACATCACGCAAAGGACAAAAAAACACGAAAGGGTTAAGGTATGTAAACTTAAAGACTTGTAACAACAGTACAATTAGGCAATTTTTCTATCAAGTAACTTTTAAGATTTCTCGTGATGCAAAGGACAAGGAGTTAATAAAATGTAAAGGGAGGAAAATTTCAAGAACTTGAGATTGCTTAACACTGACTTTAGACATAGGGAGATACACTGAGTTTTTGGCTGGCATTTTAAGAATGAAAGTCAGAACTATCAAGTTGAAACAATTGAAAGGAGGCCGTGATAACATCGATACATAGTTGTAGAGAATTATGACTAACTGGTAAGTGCAAAAGTCCAAAATTATTTTATAACGTCTCGGAAAATTGCTCTGTGAGCCCAGATATTTCCGACTGCACACTTTTGAAGCTTATGAAGTTCGCTGAGGGAATTGGTAATACCAGGGAGTTGTTGTCACCTCCATGGTAATACGTATTACTCCAAGTAAGTATAGGTAATAAGTTAGATGAGAAAGGATTAAAGAGGATGAGCAGTGCATATCTCCTGCTGTAACAACCCAGTTTAATGTTCACTTATTTTTTGCAAGTTATCTTTTGGTGCGGAAATGTATAGCATGACTAAACCCCTCTTGTTCAAGCCCTAAAAGTTCTTCAAAATAGAATTTTAAAAGGATCTGCTTTCAAAGATCTGCGTTATCCTACGAAAACCTTTTATAGAGAGAGTAAAGACCTTATGCATCCTTAAAATTGGTGATATTTAATATTGAAAATGTGTTTTTTTTATCCATAAATGCCAATAATTATCTTTTTCATGCTTTAGTAATAGTCAACGGCTGCTATTTTTTCTTTATATTGGGTTGGGTGGACATGACCCCATTTTCAAAAATATTACTGTGTGAAAAAATCAAAGTTAATGGGCGATTTCTCAAATATTCGGAGGACATGTCCCCTGTCCCCCGGGATCACCGCCCATGGTAATAGTGTCAGCCCTATAGCTTTTCTACCGATCCTCGTCCTGGTACTAGAAGTAATGATTTCTTTATAGGAAACCATCATTGTTAAACAATTACACTGTTATGAAGTTTGAAACTTTCTCCCCAGTAACGAAATTAAAAAGAATAGAACCTTTGCTACTTTTACGTGTAAGGTAAAAGATGATCTTATCTCCCAATAAACTGAATTTCCTATGCTGTGTTTCCTTACTCTTTTTTTCTTATCATATTTTTGTACCCTCTTTTCTGGACACTATAGCTCCGTCGTTAAAAAATTGTTTTCTAGTGTCCTGTCCGTTTCGTATTTTTTGATATACGTTTGTTTGGACGAAATAAATGAAATGAAAAATGAAATTTCTGTGTAAGAAATACTTAACTTCGAACTAGGCTCCGCTTGTTCTTGCTACTATACGTTATTTACAAAGAAAATGTGATTTTTCCAAACTAATTCGTAACCAATGTGAATACCTATTAGAAGTAATAGCATGCATATGAAGGTCTTATAGGCGTACCAATTAGACGAATACGGTAAATATAGTTTGGTCAAAAAGTCTATTGTCAAATACGGTACTGAGTAAAACTTGGTTTCTCCAATGTTTAAAGTCAAATATTTGCTGCTAGCCATTGAAAATATGAGAGAACTGGTATTACATCATCCAGGCGCGTAGCCAAGGATGGGGGGTGGGGAAGGGGGCAGCATATTTTTTGTACTTTCCAATGAAATTTTAATGAAATTGCTGGAACTCAAAATAAAAAAATGTTTAGATGCAACTTACAAAGCCTGGGAAGTGCCATTTCCAGCGATCTGGGAAGCATTTTCCGCCAAAATTTTCTTTTAGGCTTCTCGCCAACTTATGGTGGCGCTACGCTTAGATTGTTTGCCTACAGGCTTCGCCCCCTAAGCAAATTCCTGGCTACGTCATCAACAGAAAAAGAGCTTGCAAAGAAACAGTCGTATCATCAGTAAGTAATGTGAAGTATACCACAGATTGGGGCATGCATAATTATTATATGAATATTATATATGTAAAAGTAACAGTAAGGTGCTAATGGAACACCCATATTGCAGTACAAGTGTTAGGCTCTCAGAACATGGAACTGGCATCTAAGGGCTCCTTTTTCCTAATTTTCTAGGAGAAAGTGCTCTGGATCCCACCCTTTACGTAAAGTGAAGGACAGGCACATCCTACAGACCGACAGTCTTATACCGTACCAGAGAGGTGTTAGGAAGGAGATCCAAGGTTCTATAGACTCTTTGAAGCAATGTTCGTTTTCGACATTTATCTTACCTTTCTTCTCAAAATTCTTGTCTGAATACCTAGATCAACTAGGATCAGTGATGCATTGTCAAAATGACAATGAGAAGACACACCTCTTACGTTGAACCCGTTAACTTTTCTTTACCAGCCGTCATGCAAAAATGTGAAATTTTAGCCTGTCGTAGTTATTCATCACGCTAAATATCATTTCATTTAAAGTCAGCTAAGAATTTCTTTACAACTTACTTTTCGAATATATTTCCTAATGATGGGAAAATTTGCTGAAAACAAAGAAAAATGGATAGACTTGAACAATGCTTCCAGCAAGTGACGTATAAAAATCGTGGGAGCACAATTAAAGTACATTATGTAAACGTTTGTTGCCAGTCGTTTTACTGAAAATCCTGATTAAATTTTGTTCATTGGCGGAAACAAACCTTACTTCAAAGCAAGTATAGACAATGACTTTTGTCTAGGGATTATACTTGGAAAAGAAAGGGGGGATCATCATTAAAAGGGTTTGGCCAACAGAGACTTAACAATAGGAAAAAGAGACCTGTCAATCAAATAGCAGTGCCTGAAAAGAATTAAATCATTTTCAAGAACATATCGTTTGACAGATTTGGCTGTTGTGTCTCGTTTCTAACAACTCCCTGACCGTACATACCTCCATAACAGTGACGTGACCTACCGCCCCTAAAAAAGGTTCGAACCGCCCTGTCATATTGGGAAACTTTGAATCATTTTGAACGAAGGTTCAGTTCATTCTGTTTTTTCAAGCCTTACATAAATAAAATTTTATGAGATTTTATTGTGTAAATGGATCGAGACAACGAACTGGTGATTTAATTGATGCTTTTGCAGTCGTGTAGGACAAAGATGCATATAGGTACAGTAGTAGGCCCGTGCTTTGTGATTTTACCATGTACGTAATTTTATGGTCTACTAATTAATTTTCCGGTGAAAAATGAGTATTAATCAAGCAGTACTTCACAAAAGAAAAATCAACTGCGATTCTTACTTAGTAACATGAAATTCAAGGTTGAAAAGTTTAGTGATTATTGTCGTTGTCTAATTAGATTTAGAACTTAGTGCCGTGAATTTTCTGAACATCCGTTGGGTAAAGACAAAGAAGAAAGAGTTTATCCCTTAAATTTACCTACAGAACAAGAAGATGAACAAATTAATGCTTAATTTACGTTATGTTATTATTATGATCAGAAACACAACAACCGCCACAGTGCGAACCACCCCTAATATTTGGGGTGGTTCAAACCGGGTTTTCGTGGCGGTTCGTAATGGCGGTAAGCATGGCGTAGCTAGAGGGGGGCGGTCTCCCCCGCCCCCCCCCCCACACACACAGCCTCCGAAGACCTCTGTCGGAAGTTTCTAGTTTCTGTCGGAAGTAAATAAAAACAATTCATTTGAAAAACTTATAACACTTCTTATGTTTTTAAGCAGAATTACACATCGAAATGGTTACTGACAAGGCCTGAAAGTGTCATTTAAGGCAATCTCGGAGATATTTTAATCTAATTTTTCCGCGCGCTACACGCCAGATGATTGTGGCGCTACGCTTAGATAGTACATCATTACTTCAAGATAATGTGTCGAAAATTTTTTGCTCTTGCCTCCCCCCCCCCCCACACACACACAAAATCTAGCTACGCCACTGGCGGTAAGTACCAGGGGCGGTAACTACCTAGACGCCCTCCATAAAAGTTGCACCGTACACAATTAGCTGTAGGACCAATAAGATGTATCGAACGGGCTAGGTCCGAAAGGTTGGAGTACAAACATTGGCGTAGCCAGAGAGGGCCATGGTCCCCCAATCGAATTCTGAAAAAAATAAATACACCTATACGTATTGCCCATACACACCTAAAGGAAGTGCAAATCATTCCTCAAAGTTAATTACTTGAGTCCCTTGGAAGTGAACCAAAAAACAAACTCATTTATAAATCAATTCGATTTTTGACTCATTTCCCTCAATTTGGCAAGAGTATTGTCTTCAATTGTCTCAGTCAAGAGACTTTCCAAGCTAGCTGTTCTGTAGGAGATGGCGCCCTTTCGCCAAATACTTTATTTAAACAAATTATTGAAGTACCACGTCACATTCAGCATTGCTAGCTGTAGTTAAATTTCTAATGACAAGCACAGAATTATTTTCCTAACTCCAATTCGGAAGTTCGTAATTTTGCGCAGGGAATTATTCCATATACCACTAACCTCTCCATTCCCCGTACACGTGGTAAATAATTATGACTATGCCATTGCATCTTTGTTTGCACTGCAAAATTTGTCGTATTGCAGATAGCCCCCGCTATTAATCATGACTATGCCAGTGCTCAATCCATGGCTTTATCAATATTCTATTGACCATTCAGTTATAACGCTAATAACGTTTGGCATTTTTTGACATTTTCTTATGAATGAGTTACACCATCACCCCCGGAAAAATCTGGATAGGCTAGGCTATTGCCTATCCCTCAGAAAACGCCTGACTACACGACTACACCAATGTATTGACATCCTTTGATTTGCTTAGCAAAATTTTTGTCATGAGAGTTGAGGGCCGGATCCAGGGTTCATATACGCCACCCTATTCTTTGCAGAGCAATTTAGTTTTTTTGAAATGGAAAAAAAAAATTGACTTCAAATGATGCTAACTTGTTGCAACAGATTGCAACTGAGGGTGCTTAAATATTCAAAAATTTCTCAAAGGGGACGTGAACACCCCTCCCCTTAGACCCCTCTCCTAGGCCGGCGATCAAGCCCCGCAGTTAGCCCCCCAACAAAAATTGTGCCTACGCCAGTGAGTACAAATGCATGAGCCTTAAGAGTCTAGAGCCTGGTTGTAATCTTAGATGTACCTTCGGTGCTCTTATTTAGAATTTCGCACTCTCGGCTGCCTAACCATGGGAGTAGGATTCATGGCTCGAAAGAGAAGGCAAAATAGTAAAACAGAAAGGAAAAAGGGAGACGAGAAATTATGAGTGAATTGCAATACAATATTCAATGGATAACTATCGTTAAGATATACTTAATAACACATATTTAAAATGTCTTAGAAATGGTGCGCACATACCGTAGTAGATGGTTATCTCTTCAATCATTCTTGTATATAGCAGATTGATGGAGTTATTGTGCTCAAGCCCTATATACTACATCTCTGCCATCATTTATCCTCCCCAAGCGCACCTAGAAGCCATCTGCAACATCAAACTGATTAGTTCGAGTTCGCCCGTTATGAATACTGTCAACTTGCAATTTTTGTAGTCTCCAAAGCTATTCTTATGCTCACTTTTTTGTAAATGTCCCAGAGCTCTGGGAAGTTTCCCTTCACCCGAGCGTTGACCCGTACCCTACCAGGGGCCCTTACACAGGCCTCTGGATTCACCTCTGTTGGAGTATTTCTCCTCTGCAGCAGCTCCTTCAGCGCAGTTGGGTCAGTCTGACCTGTTGTCCGTTTACATGACAACGGGCGTGCCAACAAGCTTCATTTCTACAAACCCCGTATATCATCCGTTCCTTCCACTTTGCTCCTCTGAACTGACTCCACGTTGATGTCTAGAGTTTAGGGAAAGTAACGAGTTACAAATAACGCAGTTACTGTAACGAGTTACATTTTGTGTAACGGAACCATGTAACGAGTTACATTTGCATTCCAGTAACGGAGCAAGTAACTAATTACAGTTCTGGGTAAAAGTAACTGTAACGGCGTTACGTTTGGTCCCGTTACTTTCCCGTTACAAGAAGTCAAAATGACCACAAAATTTCTTTGTAGTACTAATAGAAAATTTTCAGATAATGACACTTTGGTAGTAATATTATTTTTGATTTCCGATAGGCCCATATTTATCATTCATCTCTGTTATCGACGTCGTCCTCACCAACATCAAATTCTATTCACGATTCGAATTGGAAGTTGATATAAGTAAGACGTACAATACTGCAGGCTTACGAGCTTACAGGGCCACTTGATTGTCAGTTGGTGAGGTATTTAAAGGTCAAAAGCAGTCGCCCCAAACTTATTTTGAAAAATAGCTAAATGTCACAAATTTCTTCTTATTTCTCTTCCAAGTATCTTTCATAGTATTTTAGGACATAAATATTGCATATTCAAGGTAAACCAAGCAGTTGCTCCTTGTAAATTTTACAATTGAGTGAGACACATACTCTCACATGATTCTCACGAGCCATTTAGGAAATAGGATAGTCTACTATACAATTCTTTATTGGGGTAACTGCATTCCCCCTTTAAAAGGTGTGTTTGTTCACATTCCATCATCAGTCTCACAACTAAGTTAAAACTTGATGTGTGTGTCAAATCATTTATTAAACAGATCAATGCTTATTATCCATGAGACCGAATCTTTGTGAGATTCGTTGAAAAACACTGGACGGACCTCCGGCAAACCTTTCTTTGTGTAAGTGAGTTAACTTTAAGGTTAATTAACAAAAGGTCAATTTCTTCAGTATATCCTGTCCTTTAGAGGATACATTGGCGATTGTGCACCCTGTGAAATGGTTTGGCATATAGGCAGTCAAATTTGCCAATGTATAACATATCAAACACAGGGATGTTTTAATTCTATATTGTCGGTTGTCCACCGTTAATAAGCTAATCGGTTTAACTCACTTCCATATTGTCTGGCTTCCTAAGTAATTTAGTTGACTGTGAGTACCAATACTTTACCGTACATCTGTACATTGTGCACAATTAACAATGGAACTTGAAACACTTTTAATGTAACTTTCATATTTGATAACTCGGCTGGAAAGAACTCCGAGTCCGAGTCCAGTTACATCACGGAATAAGTTTCGATTCCGGGACCGTTATTCCGTGCAAATTCCTAGTATAGAGAGAGGAGAGAAGTGTCAGACTAAAAGTTTCACCTTTTTTAAAGGGAAAGTAAATATTATGGGCGCATGGTCTGCATGTGTAAACTACGCATGTCTCAACATTTAAGGCATTGTTTTATATCGACACAATGTGAAACCTGAAATTTTTGCTTTAGGAAATATCACTTAGTCTAACCTGTTTTTCTTTCAAAGTCCCCTCGGCTCTCTGGTTAAGAGCAAAGGCGCTAAACAAAACTTTACTCCCGGAGTTCTGAGCCCCAAAGGAGCTACGTCCCGAAAGGACAACAAACTGAATTGACCAACCTCTCCGTGACCAACCTTAGATCATGAGGTTTTAAAATTTTATCGTTAACAAATAGAGAGCATCGTATTTAGCATATTTATGCCCTCGGGTGAAGACTTTAATAACCGGTGCTGTTAAAACACCGCCCTCCCCTTTAATAGCCGTTAACCTCTCCGAATTAACTGTGTAATGGGATTATAAAGATTTTCATGCTCAAAGAAGTACTGTCGTAACTGGAAAAGATTTAGTTATAACTAAAGTTCGTCTAACAAATAGTTTGCATAAGATCCGACACAGTAGCCTATTCTGATCTGCTGCCGCATGACGAGCGGCAGAGATCAGCTGGGATCATTGTCTTTCTTGGGAAACACCTCAGACTTACCGGCGCAAATGAAGTGTCGTTCCTCTCATGTGCCCCTTTCTTACTATCTGATTATGCCCCCTTCCCCCCCCCCCCACACACACATTTCAGGTACCGAGGTACTTTATACCCACGTTGAAGTAACTATACTTTTGAAATGTAGCTAGTTACTTTTCAGTCAAAAGGAACCGACTGTAACTAGTTACTTTTTCAACATTGTAACTAGTAACTGTAACGAGTTACAATTTTACGGAAATAACTGTAACTATAACGAGTTACTTTCAAAGTGTAACGGGAACAACCCTGGTTGTAATATATAACAAATTTATATATTTCCAGCTATTCACCATACGGTGTTTCCAGAAGAAAAATGGGGACGGACATGATTATGGGCATTATGTTGAAGTGGGGACCCTGGGTGGAAAAATTGGGAAGCCGGGAGACACCTTTCTGGGAAATTTGTGTAGGCTACTTGGAGGGAAGTTTTGGCAATTGGAGGGAAATTTATCTTTTTTGTATATGAAAATATGGAAGGAGTTGTAGACAAATTATTTTCCTTCCTGGGCAGTAAATAGTTTTTCCAGCCATGGTGGGGACCAGTCCGGTTTACTGTTTGTCGGACATTGCTGAGGAAGAGGCCCACTTCAGTACAATGTCAAGACTTAAGAAAGCCTGTACTTAAGATTAAGAAGGAGATTCCGTTGCTAACTTAGCAGTTCTGGCGAAAAGAATTCCACACAACAGGCTGTTTCCCAGTACATACCAATCTAATCCAGACATAGCTTTTGTAACTTAACGTCGCGATTGCCAAACAAAACCAGTGAAGTATGCATTACAATGAGGTGAGGCGAAGCCTGTCTATTCGTTTCTGCGTTGTTCATCATTGAATTGCTTCCTTTTATGCTAATTAAAAATATCATGAATCGGATTGTGAGGTATAAATGACAAAGGACATGAACGAGACCTTTAAAGATTTGTTTGCTACTTTTTGGAGTTTAAGAATGTGAACTATCATCCAGCATTACGATCTACTGTTTTGCTTACTATTGTGCTTTCACCGTAGGAAAAGAATCCGTGACTACTTACGTAAGCGTATCTCCCAAACGTCACTAGATATATTATGGGATCTGAATGGCGGGAAATTCAAAGTTAATGCTATTATACTTGGAGTGACTGGGGCCCGTAGCTATGCCACTGATTTGCAGTGTTGTGAGTACAAGAAACCGGTTTCGGACTCGAGGCTCCGAACGGCATGTACGTTCTTGCAATATGCGTTGTATAGTGTAGACGGGGGGGGGGGGGGGGTGATCTGTTAAAATTGTTAAAATTATTGGGGGGACACTTGCTTGAGTGAACACCTTGCGGCTCCGACAGGGGTACAGGGCCGGTTCCATCATAGGCAGACCCGTAGCCATGCAGGAAGTTTAATATAGAGCTAGGGTACCGGCACCTCATAGACGATAGGGGCACGGAAGAAGATTATGTTTGTAGTCAGTAGTGCCACCATGTGATAACATTTTGAGTGAACCACAGGATATATCTCAAGCCTACCACAGATAGCTTAAACTTATCTGTGGTATGTGTGCACATGCGCGCGAAGCGCGCGAAAATTTCGCTCTTCTGGTGGGAATTTCCTTTTGCAATACAGAGACATGGAAACTGGAAAGTCTCCAGAAGTGAAGGGAACAAGGCTATGATAACGATGCTGATTCCTCAGCTCCACAAACGCAGGTGAAGAGTTAATTACTTTGAGATCGGCGAGGTGACTGGGGACTGCCATTATACAGGCATGGTATGATCCAGTATGATTTTGTTAACATCTAAAGCAAAATTCCACGAATGTCCGAGGAATTAACAAATGGGAACACTAGCATGGGGCTTTGAGCAGGACTATGAATGACAGTGAGAGCACACCAAGCTCTTCACAGCTCACAATTCAGGTGGTAATTACAGTATTTTTATTTGAAATTTTGCATGAAGATAAAAAGGAAATTTTGAATAAATTGTGATATGAGTAATTTTAGTTTATAGACATTTCACGTTACGCATGTTACTCAAGGTATTAGGTCGGTTGCTAGTTGCTACACATGGAGACCCCCTATTGCCCGGCATATAACTTTGACCCTTCACCCAGCTTTGGGTAGAATATGGTTCACTGGAAATTTTTGTGCTAATAGTGTTCATAGGTTATACAACTCGTGAGAACTGCACGCGAGGAGCGCCGAAATTTTGCAGAATAATTATTTTCCATGCATGGTAAAACCAGGCCCGTAGTCAAGGGGGGCCCTTGGAAAATTTTTCGCCCCCTAGAAGATCAAAAATTAGCATTGCCGTAATGCATTTTAGTATGTTTCGCCCCCTCTGAAAATTTTTCGCCCCACTAGAAGCTTTTTCGCCCCCTTCAGCACCTTGTCTGGCTACGGGCCTGTGTAAAACCTGCTGGCAGACTTAGCTATCAGTGGTGAAAGGGTATGCCCGACTTGGGAAACTAGCTGCAATAAGGAGCCCAGCTACCTGAAGGCCTGCCAGGAGGGACGGGTGCCACTGAAAAGGATGCCAAACGGAAACGCTTGGGTGCGCGAAGCGCGCCGAAAAATTTGGGATTCTGTTAGAGAAAAATTGAAAATATTTGGTTCTTGCTAGGGAAATTTAAAAAATTTGAATTTTTATGGAAGAATCTGCCCTTCCTCGTCCCAGAAAGCTCCAGTTCTCCCAAGTAAGTTACTCCTAGCTAATCCCAATCTGTCTTGAACTCCTCCTTTTGCAGAGACAAACCTATAGTACACATTGCATAAGGTTATATCCTGGTGTGCATACGAACAGGCGCCTAGCCAAGGGGAGGGGGCGAAGGGGGAAGCCTCCCCCCTTGAGCAAAATTTTGGTATTTTTTAATGTCTTTTTACAATATTACTTGTGTTTTCGCTATTTAAATGGGGTAAATAGACCTGGAAAGTGCCGTTTCCACCGATCTGGGAGGCATTTTGGACCAAAATTTTCTCGCCCTCCGCGCCGGAGCACTGGCAGCATACTTGCCAACTCTATCGATACCGTAAGGAGACATATTGTAGGCCTACCATTTCAGGAACACATGTGCGTGGTATGTAGCGGTAGGCCTATGTACAAAAGCAACACCTACACTTGTTTGAAGCTGTTACGTGATTCTGCATACTTGTTGAATAATAAATTATTTGCCAGCAGTATCTGTGTATTTGATTTCTATATGGTTATTCCTACAAAATATTTCATTAAATACATAATATGTCTTCTTGTGCATACAAAATACCATATAAAGTATGCACCAAATCACATATTTTCACATTAAAAAACACAAAAAGCTCACCGTGGGATGGGGGACACCCCCCCCCCTCGCGCGGAAGCGCGCTCGGGCTCGGTCGCTTCGCTCCCTTTCAAAAATCTACCACTTCGCCCCCTTGACAAATTTCTGGCTACGCGCCTGCATCATTGCCTGCTTGCCGCATCCTCCTTATTGAAGTAATGGCTAAGAGCAATAGGCCCCTCCGGCTTAAGCGATTGGAGAATCATTTCAGGAGGCGGCAGAAGGTGTTTCTTGTGAAATTTCCCTCGTTGGCAAAAAGAAAAAATATGACATAAATTTTGTTCTGAAAAATGGCATATTTTGCTCAGGGGGTTACCGACCCTAGCCCCGCTTCATACGCCTGTGCCCTACGGTACTCTCACCCGGTTGAAAAAATCTTGGCTATACAACCCACTGTCTTTTCACATATGACATGTGCTGAATAAAGGGTCCGTTTCTGTTACTGCAGGATGCAAAATTTTGACAATTCCTCGTTAAACCATACATTCCATTGATTTAAAACTATGCGTAAACCAGAGATCTGTTCTCTTTCAACATGACTTAAAGAATAAAGTTTTTCAAATGCACTTTTTCCCAGGTAAGTTTGAATTTCTTAATTATGAGGCGTCAAAATAATGTCTAGATGCAACTTATCATACCGGATAAGTTCAATCTCCTGCATTTAGACGTTGCCACACATCCCCACTTTTGAAGGAACTTCACTGGCTTCCTATTAGTGATAGAATCAAATTTAAAATACTTTTGCTCACTTTTCGTGCTCAGTATTTAGAACAACCTGTTTATATCTCTCAGCTTCTATCTCCTTATGCTCCTCCTCGTGGTCTTCGTTCCTCTGGCAAGGCCCTCCTGTCTCTTCCTAATCCACGATTAAAATCTTATGGATATCGATGCTTTGCATATGCTGCACCCTATTTGTGGAACCAGTTACCTGACTATATCCGGTTCTGCACTGATCTCTCTGCATTTAAGCGTAACCTCAAGACTCATTTCTTTACTTGTTCCTTTGAATGTAACTAAAATGTCTGATTTTTTGTCAAGCGCCTAGAGCAGCTACGTTTTTGTTCCTGATTTGGCGCTATATAAGTCCAATGTATTATTATTATTATTATTATTATTATTATTATTATTATTATTATTATTATTATTATTATTATTATTATTATTATTATTATTATTATTATTATTATTATTATTATTATTATTATTATTATTATTATTATTATTATTATTATTATTATTATTATTATTATTATATTATTATTATTATTATTATTATTATTATTATTATTATTATTATTATTATTATTATTATTATTATTATTATTATTATTATTATTATTATTATTATTATTATTATTATTATTATTATTATTATTATTATTATTATTATTATTATTATTATTATTATTATTATTATTATTATTATTATTATTATTATTATTATTATTATTATTATTATTATTATTATTATTATTATTATTATTATTATTATTATTATTATTATTATTATTATTATTATTATTATTTCACTCTTATAGTAATATTTGGTACAAATTTCATTGATTAGCTATAGGTGCCGATTAATGACCGCGCTCAGATGGTGTGACTGTCTTCAAGCCCCCCCCCCCCTCCCCCGTCATGTCAAAAAGAAGTTATGACGGACATGTAAAACCACTTTGCATCTAAGCCAACTTGCGTACAAAGGCTTCCCAGAGTAGAGGGATGTCCCCTCGTAAGAAGATCTCCTTCTCTTACATCCAGCAAAAGGAAGGTAAAAATCTCTCAAATAAGAATTTCTACATCATTCCTAAGTAAAGATCTATTTTGCATCATTGCCTGCACCTTACATAAACAAAAATTTCTCAAAGAAAAGAGTGTCTTCCCCTCCCCCTTAGACGAAAACCCTTTCCTTACATCCAGCCCCCAAAAAGGACTAAAAGGAATATTAACAGTTTTGACCAGTTTAAAGATTTGCTAAAGATGGCGCCATTTTCAATTTAAGCCACATTAAGTAAATGTCACCCTCCCCTTAAACATTACCCGATGCGGCAACCCTGCATGAATTGGCAAAGGAAGGATCCGCTCGATTTCCATCAATCCTAGGTAACCACTGGCCCCATGAGTTTCGTCATGGCCATGACCCTGGAAGTGCAGTACTTTCAATGTGCTTATAAACAGATGTCGATCTTTTACGAAATAAGAAAGTGTGAGCTCACGGTGCTCTTGTTTTAGATGTTTTTGGTGTATTCCTTCTTTATCAATATCCTCTAAACTATGTAATCGATGTCATATATGAGAACTAAAAATTTGGGATGTGTATTTTTCTTGTTGGACCCCCCTTTCTCAAAAAGACCTTAGATCCAGGGGCGTAGTCATTTTTTGGTGTGGGGGAAGTCGAGTCATCGTCCCCATTCTTGACCGCCGTCCTGGAGAGGGGGGTGTCCCCTCCCCTTTTGAAAATTTTTGCTGTCTCGAAGGACTTAGATGCAAAATGGTGCTATATTTTGCTTCTTTTTATACTAGATCGCAGTGTTCTCCACAGAGGGCGGTTTTAGAGGGGTGGTCTGCCCTCCGAGTGAAAATGGCCACCCCTCAAAATAGTTATCGCCCTCCAAACAATTTAACCGCCCCTCTAAAACACGCCCTCAAATTTGTTCTCATATTTTTTAGCAATGAAAGCCCTAGACCTAGCGTCTGTTTGCATAGGCCTGTATTTATTTATTGTAGGACGCTTTGGCAATAGCCCTAGGTGGCATTGACAACCAATACTTTTTCGGGATTTATTTATTTTGTTTCAAAATCAGGATCAGGGTTGGAAAAAAAGGTGAGGGTTCAGTCCAAGGCATAATCTGTTGAAAAAAGGGAGAAAAGATCCGGAACATTGTTTCCAGAAGCTATGACATCATTAATATCCAAGGTTTGGATAATGATTGACTGTTCGAAGGCCTATGGTATTGCCAATGCGTCCTGCATAAAATGAATATGTCGTCCGTTCTGCTGCGGATTTCATCGTCATTACTCCTCCCCGAGTCGCATACTCGTGTTTTTTCGACTGCGTACAAAATAAGCAACAGGTGCATGTATGGCCAATCGAAACCTCGAATCAACGATAACTTCACCCCTTCCGGAACGCTTTATTTCAATTGTTCTGCTAATCCGTTTCGTCTTAGTTTTCAATAACATAAAAGGATCACACTTGTGAAGCCAATATTTCCCAATGACTTTCCCAGGCCCCTCTCCCGCACACTCCGCCCCACCAACTTCCACTCCTCCCTCCTCGCGCTGATTCTTTGCTCTCCTTCATTTTATCAATATCGCCCATCACATTCCCAAAATTTCTGTGGAGGCACTCAGCCCCCTTCCCCTGCTGGCTACGCCACTGCCTAGATCCGCCCTAGCTCTATACTTTTTGCAAAGTCCCATCACCTCTCTGCAGGTGAAGAGTCGAAGGGCGAAACCAAACGTTACACCGAAGGAGTTCAGCTGCTCCAATTGATGTACGTACCGGAAAGAAAAACTTGGGCTAAACCTGACCAACCTAGCTCTTGACCTTCAGACCTCTACATCATGGGTCTGTCATGCGTGGCCCCGTTCTAGACTGGCGGAAAGGATACAACACATGATGTTAGCCGTAAAAAAATTAAGGCCGTGAAACGAGTATCAGTAAAACGATAATAGTTGTTTTTCAAATGATGTTCTTGAAATCGTTGATGATTATGTGTATTGTGTTTATATTATAACTGTAAGTTCAATTTAAGCTAAAAAAGTAAGTTATACTCTTGGGCCAATTCAGTTACTCCTTGACCTACAAATTCAATTAATGGATAAAATATTTCTTCCTGTCCTCTTATACAGATGCCAAGTTCGGAGGTTTTAAGACTACATTTCCAAAGTTGACTTAATTGGGGGGTTAATTTTCACCTAAAATTTTGTAAACAAATTTTTAAGGTTAAAATAAATACACTGCGAAGTGCATGATCTATCAGTGGTGAGAAAGGTAGACATAGCTTAAAGACAATCGAAGTAAGAACAGTCACTTTTTGGCAAGAATTATAAATGGAAGTAAGCAAACACAAGACTTTCTATACGGTACCTAACTACTTCAGGTTGGATCATACAGAAAACTGAAAAGCATTCTTTGTGATGCATCTTTTGCGCGAAATTCCAATGCCAGCAATTAATAGTAACGTTATTTTTATCGAAATTTATTAGAATTTGCTTAGTTGCAGATTATTTCATTTATCAAGCAAAAGTGGCATGAAAATATATGATTATGACCCACATTGTTAACATAAACGATTTTTTAAGACCAAACTAGAAGTTCAAAGATATCTCTTTCAAGTTGTTTGAATATTAAGGATGGTATTAATTTATGTAAGTTTATAAGTTTTGTAATGAATTCTTTCACTTAGTTACTCTCTCTACTTACAGGTCGGTGTATGGCCACACCGAGACATTTCGTTTTCTAATTTTCCTCTGTCATATTTGTAAATTTTACATGGTAGTATGAATTTTACTTTTCAGCTGTTATTTTGACTCTTATAGTGAGGTCGACCAGAAATAAACATAGGCGCTTAGGAAGAAAGCCCCATTGGGTCCCAGCTGGGTTTTACTTGGAAAGCTTGGGCTTAATTGGGCTTGGGCTGAGGTTGGTATTTACCTCGGATCCCCGGGCTGGGCCCAATTGGGCTCATGAGAGAAATGAGAGATGCTGTTAACTCATTTGGAACAAGCTGGGACCCAGTTGGGATTAATTGGGCTAAGTTAGCCCAATTGGGGTCTGATGAAATCCGTGTGACAAAACAGACTGGCCCCAATCGGTAGCCCAATTTGGCCCCAATTGGGACCCAATATGGTGTGTTGTTGGGGATAAGGCTAAATTCCCCCTCCCAATCAAATGTGGGGCGGAAGGAAGGATGCTCTTAAAACTTACTCCTGAAAATGTAGCGTCGGTTCTGTAGTTAATAACTTAGCCTGGGATATTAACATAAATTTAAATAACCTCGTTCTGCATCGTTCTGCAGTTTTTCATGCTTTGAAGCATGAATTACTGAGAGAACAGTATAGAAAAATTGCCCCAACTGGATGTATTTAAACGAAATGTACTTGAGAAGTTAGAAAAAGCATTTATGCGTATTCTACATTGTCAAAGGACCGGACTCGGCATTGGCTCTGACGTAAAAGGCGGCTACTGGAATTGAAATTGGTTCGGAATCGACTAATTAGCTTGACTCAGATAGAGCGGCTCATAAATTGTTTTGATTGCTTCTTCGTAGTAATACAGATAACAAACATATATAGAGCAAACTGAGTACGTGGTCCACAGTGATCATGGGCGGATCTAAGAAATTTTGTTGGGGGGGGGGGGGGCAAACTCAAATCCGTATTAGGGAGGTTCGGAGACCCCCGGCAATATTAATGGTCAGCTCCGGATAGTACAATAGGAGTAAGGTTATTATTATGTATTACAGCGATGCCCCATGTAGATTTCAAGAGTTCTTCAAAAACTAGTTCAGGCAGTCAGTCAGGAGCTGATTACTTTAAAAATAAAAATACAGCCATATCAGCCGATCGCTACCGTAGGGGGAGTGAGAGGCAGGTGAAATGGGCAAAGCGGCATGATTCATTTGTATAAAATAAGCCTCACCTTTAAATAGTTTGTTCTTTCTTTTGTTGTGTCACAATATGTTTCAGTTTTGCCAAGAAGCCATAAAATGTTGGTTTTCTGGATTGCTTTCTTAAACTAACGAAAATTTCGAGCACTGAAGACACTTGAAACCGATGATGATAGCATTATTTTGGATCTCAGTACCGTTCCGAAACGAAATTTTTTAAAGGGGGAGGGGAGTTCCCCCTCACTCAGAAAGACGTCTCACCCTATGTACTGTACAAATAGCTAGGCCAAAAAGTATCACTACACTGATAATTAGATTGACTCTTTGGTGTGTTTCTTTTAAATCAACTAAAACGGTATACTTTAGCACAAAGGTGGAGAACCTTTTGCTTATAACATATGCCATTTGACAGTCATACTGACCGCTCTTGGGCCAACGGCGCTGTCAATTTGGACAAGGGAAGGAAAACCTCTCCTTCTATGGGAAACACAATACTTTTAGGCTACATGCCTGTTACAACTTGAGTAGACAGGTACCTATGCTAATCTGGTCAGGTGACACCCGGGCAAAACTGCTTTTAGTCGTGGATGATAATCAATACGGCTAATGGGTTGTGAATCTAATGGCCCCGAAAGTTCTAAAGTGTCTACAAAATTATGGGCATTTGACTCCAGCATTACCGTTACCCTCTGTAAATGACATTATGATGCCTAAGCTAATCATATGACACATATCACAGCGTCATCATTTGTTTTGATTACCTTAGCTTCGCACTAACGGTAGGTCCATTTGTGATGTCTGAAGTACATATACTAGCAAACAAGCAACTATGAAAACGCGCGCGAAGCGCGCCGCAAAAATATCGTTTTGAAAGCACTTTATTAATGTTTAACCTTCGCATTGCATTGGAAATTTATTCACTTCTTTAATTTGAAACCGAGTCAAGGAAAAGGGAGGACCTTACCCATCTCGAATTACTTTATTTATTTATTTATTTATTCATTCATTCATTCATTCATTCATTCATTCATTCATTCATTCATTCATTCATTCATTCATTCATTCATTCATTCATTCATTCATTTATTTATTTACTTATTTATTTATTTATTTATTTATTTATTTATTTTTGAAAATTGACGACCATACTTTGCAAATGTTTTTTTTTTGGGGGGGGGCAAGTGCCCCCCGTGCCCCTATGGCGAGCCTCTAATGACAGCATTCTATGAATGACATTGATTGACCAAAAAAAAATTTTAGACTGTGGCGCCCTACGAAAAAATCTCGCGTGCCGCCACCATTTCATTACAAGTTACAACAGCTGATCGTCTTCTTGGTTAGCAATGATACATCACACAATAATTCTGGGTTCTGTGTTATGCATTCACAGTGCCAGCAATTCGGTAACGCTGTATAAAACCCACATGAGTCACATGCACAACAAGTCCACTTGTTATCACTGGTACGGTGCTTTGACTGGGATACCAACAACCGTTAGAAGCATGCTACGGATAATTACACAGTGTACAGAGTGCAACTGATATTGATCCTTAACTGAACTTGATGTCGTTTACGCACTGCACAAACTACACAGGCTACTAAAGCTCAATCGTTCTGATTATCACCGATAAAACTATTGACGAAATATAGGCCTAGTGCAAGTCGTAATCTGAAGATGTAGAATATCTTCCAATATCGATAGTTGCAAAGGTAAGTCAACGGCATTTGCATTCAGTAATTTAGAAATTAAATTAGGCCTTTTTGTTAGACCCCCAACTGTTCAGTCATTGATTCAGTGTTACAGTAGACTGTTAAGTGCTAGGCCGATTACAAAAAAGCTTGCAAGTTTGCAGTGCATGTAATTCCTTAGGAATGTTAGGCTATGTAGAGAATTCCCCAGTAATTTTTGTGTGAAACTACACATATGATAGCCTATCTGATTTTGAGTCAGAAGGAATGGGAAAAAGACCTAGGCCCTAGCCTAGGTTAGCCTAGTTTATTCCTAGCAACAAAACTAGGTCAAAATTGTGACCTTCAATTCAGCATAAACATCTAGCCTAGCCTATGGCCCTGCATTTTTATGTGCTTAAAAAAACTGACACAACCAAACTGGCAGGAATTAAAATGTAGAACTGACAGCGGAAGTTGTGACTTTCTGCCACCTGCATTAATAATCACCTATCCTAGGCCTAACTGTTATCCTATATGATGGCACAACCTAACAAGGCCACTCTAAGGAAGTTTTCGTTTTTAAAAAACAAGACAAAAGAATGTGAATCTGTTTGTAGCTGAAAAAGTTTCGGTGGACTTGACCTTATTTGAGAGCTATAAATCTTTACCACAGATTTTTCCTTTCAAGAGATACCATTACGACAAGTTCAGCGTTTCCAGCTCAAGCCTAAAATCAGAAGTGACCTAATAAGGCCAGAGGGCGCTGTTTACAATTTTTGTACAAAGCTGTATGTACAGGTACGGTTCAGTGTAGGCAGTTTGTGCGTTCAATTTGAGCTGCATATCTTAGCGTGCAAGTGCTGAAAAACATGTTCGCGCGCATTAGCAATGGCGTTTGCTATGCGCGTGCTGCATCAAAAATTGACGCACTGCAGTTTTGACGTGCTTTGTTGACTGTATTGATGCACGACATTCGAGAGTGGCCTTATTAGGTCATGGCACTATAGTAGGTTTCTCATTCTATCAAACCTCTTCAACTCTTGATAACAGGGAGCTTTCGACAGTTTATTGGTAACTGAAGTGTTTTGACTCATTGACACAATCAATGAAATTTTGACAAAGAGTAACTGATAGGAGCTAAACTAAGACTCCATATTTTAATGCAAGTATGTATTTTAATATTTGGATGTTTGTTTCATGAAATTTTTCATCAAAAAAAAAATTCAGTGTGTGTTAATGTGGTCATACAGTAAACACAATTTCCTTGGGGCTCATAGTATTGTATGACGTCTCAGGCTGTGCAGCTTCCCTACTCAAATGTGCAACAAAATGACGTGCTCATGATTTTAATCACATTAAGGTATATACAGTGCTCACCTTTAAAAGCAGCATTCAATATTATTTCATCAAAATTTTACTGATTGCCAGGGTTTTAGCTACGGTGGGCAGTGCCAGGCGGGGCTGCCCAGAACTCCTTCTTTGCGCCCGGCACTCATGGTCAAATGTACTGTCCTGCCCAGCACACATTTTCCACAAACTGAACTGAAACATTGCTGAAAATGGGCTATTTTGATCGTATTCCAAGCACACGTACAGTACGTTATAATTTTGCAATATGGAAAATGGAAACGCTTAATAAAAGGAAAAAAGTTTATAATGAATTAACAAAACAGTTTCTAGCCATTTCTGTACTACACCTTCAGAAGTTCAGATGATCATTACATTCAAAAGCATTAACTAACAAGGGCAATAATGTTGCCGAAGCTCAGCTTTTCCTGTTGACCTAAAAGTCTGCATTCAATATTTTGGATGGGTCTGTAACTCATGTTGATCATACGTACGTTAGAAAACAAAGAGATAAATATAAATGCAATGAAATATGTATTGAACTCCTGAAGTCTCTGAAAGACTAAATCTGGTACACAATGTTAACTTTATATACTGCACAGATGTTAGTACACAAACAATGAATGTTTATGAGTGTGCTGCTTTGTAGACCTCATTTGTTTTCCATAATTAGACCCAGATAGTAACTTCCGCTAAAGAAATTTTACAAATGGTTAAAGGTCTTAAAAGCGATATTTTGCCCCAGAGATATTCCTTGAACTTGTCCAGGGACAGAAGTTCAAATGAGTGTTGCCACTATGATTTGGAAAAACCAAAACTGCTCAATTGCTCAATATAAAGGGATAATTTCTAAATTAAATTCTTTACGCGCCTCAAATTCTGAGTACTCTTTAGTCCCGTTTTCCCCTACAAAATTATTTTACTGCATAACATTTTTATGAGTGGGATCTACCAGGTATATAAATCGTCGATCGCTTTTAGGACCCGTGAAGGTGTCGCAACAGGCCGGAGGGTAACTACAGTTCATAGAGAGCGTTGGGAACAGGGATGTAGCTACAGTGGGCGGTGCTGGGCGGTGACACCCAGCACTCGATATTCCCACCCGGCACTCCAGGCAAACACACGTCTCCCCGCCCAACACAAAATCTGCCTACCGAGACCTAAAACTAGCCCTACCGTAAATTTACTCCCTAAAGTAAAATGAGGGAAAAAATGAAAAATTAATGGCTGAAAAATCTGGTAGATGCCATTGGGTGGGGTGAGGTGCTTTCCCCTAGGTAGGACAATTACCCGGCACTCAAATTTGGCTAGCTACATCCCTGGTTGGGAAAATATGCACACTTATACTAAGTCTAAGGCTATTGAAATATCATCCCCCATGGCTTCCCCTTAACAACTTGGTGGGGCTTTCGGCAACGGAGAACAAGACTGGGGCGGTTCCTGCAGTGTCGACGCCCATGTGACTGCACCAGGCTTGTAGCCTGACAAGGTACTGAATGGGGGCGAAATGGCTTCCAGGGGCTAAAAAATTTTTAAGGGGGCCATATGTATACAAATGCCATTAAGCCAATGGCAACTTGAAAACTTGCTAGGGGGCTTCTTCTTCTCTTCTTCTTTTGGATCACGGTGACACATCCAGAGGACATTACTACACCGCGCATGCGTCAGGTGGTGCCCTAAGCCCTAATAAAATTGGTTAAGTAATGAACGGGGTCTAAGTGACCGTCTAAACCATCAATCAAATCAGCAGGGAGATTATTCCAATCCTTCAAAGTCTTGGGAAAGAAACTAAATTTATAACAGTTAGATCTAGAATAGAGTTGGCAAAAATGAAGGTTGTGCATCCCACGAGTAGTCCGGGTAGGGTGTCTAAGTCTGTCCATGGGAATATTAGCCTTACCGAAAAAACCTTTCGAGAAGAGAATAAGTCTATTTTGCTTGCGACGCTCCGCAAGCGTGGGGAGATCAAGGTCCTTCAAAATGACAGTCATTGACCCTGGCTCACGAGAAAATTCTGAGCTAATAAAACGAGCCGATCTCCTCTGAATGCTCTCTAGCTTATCTTGTAAATAGGACTGATGTGGATCCCATACGCAACAAGCATACTCCAAGACAGGCCGGAGGAGACCCTTGTAGGCAGCTAACTTCACGTCGCGAGAGCAAAAAGATAGGTTTCTATAAAGTACTCCCAAAATCTTATTACCCTTGTTGCAGATAGACTGAATGTGCTTATCCCAGTTTAGGTCATTAGAAATCGTAACCCCTAAGTACTTTATCGAGTCCACCTTAACTAATTTTACATCGTTCAGGACATAATCGAATTTGACCGGGTTTTTTTTCCTGGCGAATGTAATGATGTTACACTTAGAGGGCTGGAATCTCATGCCCCAAGTCTAAGCCCAAAGACCTAGATTGTGGATGTCATTCTGGAGCATACCACAATCATTAACATTCTCTATGACCCGATAACATACACAGTCATCAGCAAAAAGTCTAATATTAGAGGAAGCGGCATTTACAATGTCATTAATATGAACAAGGAAAAGAATGGGTCCAAGGACAGATTTCAGAGGGATTCGCCCCCTTGGCCCGCTTTACTAGAAGCCTGAGCTGCACAATTCCTGCAGGCTCCTAGACTGACTTATGGCACACGCCTTCAAAAAGCACGTTTTCCTTTTCAAACCGAAAATTGTTTTTGGAATGTTAGCACAACCGTTAAGCTTAAACCATATGTAGCTTTGTATTTTCAATCAACGTGCTATGTTCTTTGTTTAAAAGAAAGGGGTGGGTTCCTCTTTCCTCGTACGTCATTTCCTAGACAACATTCACCCTAGTAACTTGAAATAGTGTACCCCGAGCCGGTATCCCAATTCACGAGTAGCTTCTTTCCTTCATGCGACAATATAAACTAATTTGCTATTAACGAGGATAAGTCATTTGTTTACCTTTCATACTAAATATTTTTTGTCCAGAAATGTTAAGAAGAATGTTTGTAAAGGAGATAATTTGAAAGATTAAGGTAATGTTTACAAATAACTTGAAACTTGAGGTGACTGGATATATATTCTCTTTAAACTTTAAGCCAAACTCCTAAAACCATTCAGACATCAGGCTAAGTTGAATACTTGTTTCTTCCACCTAGCTTATACCACTAGCCTATGTTTCGCACAAGGCCACATATTCGCAAGAACTTGCATAACTTTCAAACGTCCGGTATTTCTTTTCGAGTAGGCCTAACCATGATCCAACCAATTTAGCTAGTCTATTACTAAAACGCCTGAATGAGATCAGCACCACATGTTCATTACGTAATGCCTCCATAGTAGGCTGTACTGTATATTCCTTATTCATGTCATATCCCTGGTTTGGAAAGCAAAGAGCTGGGCAAACATAGTCTGACATAGTGGGGTAGCCCACGTACGGTATTCAAAAGTCGATACACTGCACTTTGCGTAAACACTTCCACACGATTAACCACAAGACGTCCTGTACATTTATATATGTCCAGTATACGTTTGTACTTCGTTTCGTTGCACAGTCTCTCAAATGATAACAACTGGGATTCTCGGCGTATTCCCAAACATGGGGACTTCGCCAGAATTTGTTTGAAAAAGTGATGTTTGCATGCCTTTAATGATTGCAGAAAAAAAAATTTAACTTTTGTTCAGCACAAATTGAACTATCTATATGAAACATATTATCAAGATTGGTGCAAAACTGAACGACAAGTAGGGAATTTTACATTTTCAAACAAAGCCTCCTCTCGAGGTCAAATAGCGGCCAAATTAATCGAAAAGAGTCGCAGCATACAGATACTACTTTTGCTAACCTCTCTACTGAATTTCAGCCAAATCTAACGAAAAACAGCGCAATGTCAGGCACTTAAACACAAATGTTATGGTGACAGACGTTTGCTGTGACGTAGAAGTTTTGCCGTGCATGACAGCAATAGCTCAGCTGAAAGCTTTCAGCTGAGCTAAAAATGGAAGAATACCAACAAAAAGATAATTAAACATCAACTAAAAGACTGAATGAAATTACACATATAATTAGGTCAAAAAATTGCAAAAGGTAGCACCATTTTGAATCTAAGCTCCTTAAAGATACAAAATTTTCTCAAAGGGGAGGGGTACACCCTTCCCTTAGATCCCTCCCCCAGGACGGCGTTTTGTAAACCAACTGCAGCCCTGCACTAAATATGCCCTAGCTAGAACCCTGCTGATTGCATACCACTACCAGCATCTTGTATGTACAGCATTAACAGGAAAGGACTGTAAGATCAGTGTATGAAATATGTCAGAATATTTTTTGCAAATTTGTTGCCACAATTACCAATTTATTAATTACTTCATTACTGTTAGCAGCTCACTGCAACCCACCATGCTACTGTACAAAACCACCCTAAACCATGCATATTTCGGTAATATTGGATCATTGCAGTGTAAATTTGTGGTTTAAATCTCAAGACACTGTGCAATATGGAAACTTTCCAGTGTGGCAAAGGAGGGGAGGAGAGGCTGTCTACGATCTTCGCCGATGTAGTGTGCATGTCATATAGATTAGCCCTTGAACAGTGCTGTGTGTTTCCGTTACACTCCTCCATCACAGCCCTTGTGCACTGTGTACAAATTTTCACATCCCGCGGCCATAATGTCCGCAGATCTCTCATGCCCTCAAATGACAATATTTTCTCACCAGACTTTGTCCATCAACTCTTTCATTCGACACACCTGCAGATAATACTCTTACCCTGGCAAACTTTTTCAAAAAAATGCGATTTGAAGCCGAAATAAGGCTCCGTGTTATGGTTATTGGCAAACCATGTTCACATGTATACGGATATCATGGGAGTGACTTGCTTCTTATGCATATGTATATTAAATATATGTCTACATTTTCTGTTGGAAGTACATGTCAACTCATCTTACATAGTGGTATGTAGGTGTGTATATGCACAGTAGCATGACATCAGTCATCTACAAGATTTCCATACTTATCTGACAAAAGAAAGGAAATCCTCTCAGTGAATGTGGTCACTGTTCAATGTGTGCTGGCCATACAGACACATGATGTGCAATGAAGTCATGTACTTCCAAATGTATTGTACTGTAGATGTATACTATACATGCATAAAAAATAAGTCGCCTACATGATATATGAACATGCTAATGCTATTGACCACAACAAGGAGCCTAATTTCGGCCTCAAATCACATTTTTTTTTTTCAAAAAATTTGCCAGGGTAAGAGTATTGTCTCCGGATGTATCATGTGAAAGAGAGTTGATGGACAAAGTTTGGTGAGAAAATATTATCATTTGAAGGCGTGAGAGATCCGCGGACATTATGGCCAGGGGATGTGAAAAATTTGTACACAGTGCACAAGGGCTGTGATGGAGGCATGTACAGTAACAGAAACACACAGCACTGTTCAAGGGCTAGTCATAGCTAGGCCTAGGGCTGTGTACACCGGTTAAATGGTTAACCGCGGATGTAGCGTGCATGTCATATCAAAGGTTAGGGCTGTTCCAGTTAAATGCATGCATGTCAAATCTAGTTCTGTGCTGGCTAAGTGGTTAACTGGATAACCATTTTACTGGCACAATTCTAGCTTTGACATGCACACTACTGTACGTAGAATGCAGTGCAGTACTAGATACTTATGATGAAGTTAATGGTTTTGCTACAACTATCCTATTTTCCATTCCTTCTGACAGAAAATCCTATACCATGTGTGTTGTTTTACAGTGGGAATTTTCTAAGTAGAAATGTGTTGCTATGGTGAAATCCTGTGTGGTACTGTACATAATTTTTATGACGCCCAAGATTGTGTACTGTGTAATATTTTGTGTCCAATATTGTACTTAACATACCAACCAGGGAGAGTTAATAAGATTAGGATAAACAGTGCAAAGTACGGTACTTTGCATACATGAAGTAAGTTTGTATGTATTTTTATGGATATGGTGAATTATAAAATTTCAGTTAAATTAGTCTTACAAGTTATATCACATACAATATGATGGTATACTAGTCTGCAGGCTGCTGACCTAGTATTTAGGTCACTTTTAGGCTTCCTGTGCAGTGCAAATGGAGCATTTGTTCTAGGTCAGCAATATGGCTATGTGCAAAATTGGGCTACCGCACCTTCAAAAATTTTGAATGGGCTCGATCTTTCTCAAATTCACATATACTCGTAGGTAAATGACCTCTACAGGTCATTTATATGTTTAAGACCCATCATTCTAAGAATATTTGCAATTAAGAGTCCAATAAGAGACTGAAAATTTTGTTTTACACAAATGATCCTGTTATAATTGCTTTATTAACATTCTATGAAACTGCTAAATCTTGTTACTAGGACATTCACACCATGTATGCCAAATAGCACGCATTGCTGTTCAATTGTGACATAGTACATACAGTAGCTATAGTTACACTGATACTGTACACGCGTATACGCGTATGTGCCTACATGATATATGAACATGCTAATGCTATTGACCACAACAAGGAGCCTAATTTCGGCCTCAAATCACATTTTTTTTTTTCAAAAAATTTGCCAGGGTAAGAGTATTGTCTCCGGATGTATCATGTGAAAGAGAGTTGATGGACAAAGTTTGGTGAGAAAATATTATCATTTGAAGGCGTGAGAGATCCGCGGACATTATGGCCAGGGGATGTGAAAAATTTGTACACAGTGCACAAGGGCTGTGATGGAGGCATGTACAGTAACAGAAACACACAGCACTGTTCAAGGGCTAGTCATAGCTAGGCCTAGGGCTGTGTACACCGGTTAAATGGTTAACCGCGGATGTAGCGTGCATGTCATATCAAAGGTTAGGGCTGTTCCAGTTAAATGCATGCATGTCAAATCTAGTTCTGTGCTGGCTAAGTGGTTAACTGGATAACCATTTTACTGGCACAATTCTAGCTTTGACATGCACACTATTGTACGTAGAATGCAGTGCAGTACTAGATACTTATGATGAAGTTAATGGTTTTGCTACAACTATCCTATTTTCCATTCCTTCTGACAGAAAATCCTATACCATGTGTGTTGTTTTACAGTGGGAATTTTCTAAGTAGAAATGTGTTGCTATGGTGAAATCCTGTGTGGTACTGTACATAATTTTTATGACGCCCAAGATTGTGTACTGTGTAATATTTTGTGTCCAATATTGTACTTAACATACCAACCAGGGAGAGTTAATAAGATTAGGATAAACAGTGCAAAGTACGGTACTTTGCATACATGAAGTAAGTTTGTATGTATTTTTATGGATATGGTGAATTATAAAATTTCAGTTAAATTAGTCTTACAAGTTATATCACATACAATATGATGGTATACTAGTCTGCAGGCTGCTGACCTAGTATTTAGGTCACTTTTAGGCTTCCTGTGCAGTGCAAATGGAGCATTTGTTCTAGGTCAGCAATATGGCTATGTGCAAAATTGGGCTACCGCACCTTCAAAAATGTTGAATGGGCTCGATCTTTCTCAAATTCACATATACTCGTAGGTAAATGACCTCTACAGGTCATTTATATGTTTAAGACCCATCATTCTAAGAATATTTGCAATTAAGAGTCCAATAAGAGACCGAAAATTTTGTTTTACACAAATGATCCTGTTATAATTGCTTTATTAACATTCTATGAAACTGCTAAATCTTGTTACTAGGACATTCACACCATGTATGCCAAATAGCACGCATTGCTGTTCAATTGTGACATAGTACATACAGTAGCTATAGTTACACTGATACTGTACACGCGTATACGCGTATGTAGCAACCATCATTGCAGAAACACACACAGATGATGTTATTCTCACAGTAGCATGCGGGAAAAAATTTGTACAGGAATAGCCTAGGCAGGGTTCAGGGAACAAAGTGTATGTGAGAACTAGGCCAAGGTACCCTAGGCTAGACCATTACTGATGCCAAGAATGGATAAATACAACTAAAAACATACCCTGCTGCATACTGTAGCAAGATGTCTCAAAGATCTGTGTTTAAAGGCCCTCTGTACATGTAGCCACGTAAAAGCCAGAATTGTCAATCACACACAACTCGCCCCACTGTGTCCTGAACCATTGGCCATTACACTAGTTAGTTCAATGCGTATTTTCAGGACTGGAAATAAGCCATGAGGGCACACCAATTTTTATATAGATACATGTAAGCTTTTAGGGCGCATTTGTGCATCTCCAAGTCTCAACTTAGGACGCCAGGGCCAAACAGAAGATTTCCTGGTTTATGTTACTGTAATATGTTTGGTTATATGTTGTTAGGAAGGGCACGAAAGCCAAGGTGGCCTTACAAAGTACAGTATGCCATTCTGTAGGGCATCAAGGCCATTGTCAAAAATATGAAGGTTGTGGCCTTTTTGGCCTTCTCTTATTTCTGGCCCTGGATTTTGCTAAGCTGTTTGCATTTAAAGCTAAGAAAGTGTAAGTGTAGGAATCGTACGTTTATTTTTGAGGGCTTGTTTTGTGCAATTTTGCTAGAATTTGGTGAAGCTTCAGATCATTAATTCTGCGACTGAATGGGTAGTTTCCAACTTTTCAGTGGATTTGAAGAGGAAGTTCATTGTATTTTTTCACATTCTAAATGTGAAAGGTGCTCTCATAATTTCTTCCTTTCTTTTACCCTTGAATACAGTGTGAGAACACTGTACTGGTTAATAAGCTACACTTCTTGAGTTGGAGAAAAATATAACCCATATTCAAGAGAAAATAAGGTCATTTTGATCTGTAATTGTAATACACAGGCTGGGCACGGTATTTCCATGTAAAAGTGGAATAACCAGATGGCTATTCACTGTGATACTGTACCAGTTTGCTACTGATGACTTTTGGTAGTAGATATGGAAACCGCTTGTCATTCATAAGAGTCTTTTGTCATTTGGGTCATTATTCATGATTGATCTTTAGTTGTGACTTGTAAGGGTCATTGATCATAAGGGTCAATGTATAATCAACACATTCTCTACTGTAGTCATGCAGTAATACTCACTGGGCGTAATAGGAAAGAGAGTTTGCCAGTTTGGTATAAAAAGTTAAAGGGTTCAGTATTCATAGTGGACATAAAGGTTTACACTGATAATAAGGTACCAAAAAGGTTTTTTTTTTTTGCCATTTGGAATACTCTAACAAATCCTCTCCATTTCTAGCAAACCCCTTATTTTTAATTATGAAGAGTAAAGCTTTTTCAACATTATAAATAACTTTGTTTTCTATTATAAATATTGAACCCTTTTCCTTGTTATGGCAATTGGACATTTTTCCATATTGTGATCAGTATAAACCATCATTGATTATGAATATCAGGCCTTATAACTAACCCCTTATTTTGAGTAGGCCTACAGTACCAAGTCTTATTAAGAACGGATCTTTCTTTGAAAAAAGTGTGTATGTTATGAATAAAAAACCGTACAGTACATCTGTACACAAGCCTATAGATCTGTACGTGTGAGTTTGCTGATTAAAAAAATACATGTATGCATCCCACAGTTCTATGTTCCAAGCAAGAGATTGAACTGTTATAGTTTGTCAACACTGCTGTACCAAGGCTTTATTACTGTATGGTGGGTAAAGTTGCACTTGACATTAAAATTACTTGTTAACCATCTGTATATTCCAATTTTGTTTGAAGGGAGAACTACATAATTTATGCATATGTGTGGAAATGGAAACATGGCCAGGCCTATCCTTACTGTACAGTATCTCTCTGATGTCATGTAGACTGTCCTTTCAACTTCAAATAAATACATTTTTCTAAATTTAGTTTTGAATGTCATTTCTACCATAGAAGTATGTGATGATGAGGACATCCTCAGTTTTTAAACTAAACAGAAACCTCTTTTATTCAAAATTTGACCTGATTCTAGGTTCTATAAATACAAATGAAACATTGAGGTTGGTGCCATTTTTCAAATTGGGGAAGGAGGCTGATAAAGTAATGCTGTATGCATGTACAGCTTCTGTACAGACTATTAGTAGTGTAAAAGCAGAGTTGGCTAGTTAACTGGTCCACCGTATTAGTAGAGAATTCCTGTTTAACATTAATAAAGACAGTAGAGTGAAAGGTACTGTACAGGTAGTGTCCTATATAGGCCTACAGTGTACATTGTTCTGTATTGGCAGTGTGTACTTTGTAACATAGTGTTTGCTGGTTTGAAGCTTGTTGACACATCCATTCTGTACCAGATGATGGTGTTGAACTGTGTAGGTATGTAGGGTGTTGTTTTGTACATGTACACCCAGCAACTTTAGGGTTCCCATTAGCAGCAGGATTGCAGGAATGATGGAATCACACATAAAGGTTGCAACTTCCCACACAAAGAAAACTTTGGGGGGGGGGGGGGGAATTTCCAACAAATTCTGGAATGAACCCAGTGTGCGAAATTTCTGTTCTTTCTGCCTTGGGTGCAGAAAAATTTCAGCTCACATACTACACACACACTAGAGTAAGTCATTTTAGGGTGGCCTTCTGTGTGGAATTCTGCAAGTTCATAATGACAAATCCTGCAAATTTCTAATGAAAAAAAATCATTTACCACTATATATTCCTGTCACATAGCATTTCGATGTGAGCAAAGATGGAGAGTTCTAAAGAGTTACAGCAGAAGTAGATGAGGTTTTATGGCTCAGTTTCTAACCAATTGGTTTAAGTCCGGCCAGCCACAGCCATTTTTCCAGTTGTGGCTCACTGGCTTGTTTTCCTTACTCCATTGCAAAAGAAGATGGAAAGAAAGTTGTGGTCTACAGTGAAAAGTATGAGCAGTAATGATCATCAGGACTCACAGAAGACCATATTACAATCCTGCATGTGCAGTTAGTTTGATTAGCTGGCATATATGATGTATGGCTTGGTGGGCATGTATTGCAATATCTTGTACACAACACTGGTGTGCAGGAGTTACCTAGGCTGAAGGCGGTCATGTCCTCTTTTTTGGGAATTTGGAAATGGTCGCCCTAAAGTCAGTGCAGTAATGCACTGAGTAAACCATGTGTGATGTGCTTTCCATACGAAAATCCCATGAACTCTCTTTTCGTGCATTGACTGGTTCATTATACTGTGCACTTAATTTGTGCACTGTGAGCTTGATACCATGGCGGTAACATGGACTTCCCCAACAGTTTGGATATGTGGCTGTTTTCAAGGAAATTTATACTAAGGGTAGGCTTGACATTCCATATTATTATACAACACTTAAGGGTGGCATATGAACTAGTGCCAGCAGTTCTAAAGATAAAGTATTGTACGACAAGATTACGGAAGTAAGGCTGTTGAAAATGTTGAGGGCTTAGTTAGAGTATTTTACCCATGCCTCCTCATACTATTTTGTGAAATGAATGCCATGTAGGTAATTTTTTGAGTGTCAATTTAACAGTAGGGCTTGCTACTTACAATAGACTGCAGCCTTACACATATAGTATAGTGTGTACAACAATTTATCAATTGAAATTTGAAAAAAAACTTCAAGTGGTGGTAGGCTTAAACTTTGATTCTGATAAATTTCCTACTCTATTTATAGGCCTATAATAATCTCAAAATTTTAGAAGCATACTACAGTACATTGCTGAAACCTTGTTATTGACCATAAAAAGGAGTTGAGTTTCTGAAATGTGTGTTATTTGTTAGCTGTAGCCCATAAAGGTTCATATGGTGATGGCTAGTTTAAGGGCCTATGCTAGACTGGGACTTCAAGTCCTGTACAATTCTTGAAATAGAAGTGCACTTGATGCCTTGTTTTCTGCAAATCTGCAGTTGCTTATGCAGTCAGTACTGAAGACAGGGGCTTTCCTAAAGAATCAGTGACTGCAGATGTTGATCGCCTAGGCCTGGTTGTGATGGTTGGGATTAACTTAAGTCAACAGGCCACACTTTGGCCAGCTTAGAAATATAGGCAGAGGTGGGGGTGGGGTATGGTTACTTCACTTTTGGTTTGTAAATTTGTGTCCCTGGCAGTTAGGATACATGCCATTTTTTTTCTATGATTTGCCATGGATGGAAACCCCTCCCCTCCCCCCCCCCATAAGATTTATAAATTGTCCCAAAATTTTAGGCTAAGGGCTGGGGCAATTCCCTCCAAAAATTGAATGGAGGGGCCCGCTACTAGAAGCCCTTGCAAGGGTGACAGGTTGCTGAAAGGATGTTGTCACAAATGGTTCTTTTGTAGAAAATTGGAAAATTTGAGGCTTCTATTAAAAGAAAGCTTGCAAAATTTGGCTTTTTAGTGAGGAAAACTGGAAAATGTTGGGTGTTTATTGAAGAATTTGCCCAAATTTAGAGCAAAATTAAGATAATGGTCTGGGAGACTGGCTTTCTTTGGGGCCTATTTTATTTTGCAAATTTCAGCTTCCTGATGAAACAGAAAAATTTTGAAAAAGAATTTCACAAAAACAAAAACTTGGAAAGTCTGGGGAGCAAAACATGTGTACATGCAAATTATATTACTCAGAATTCCAGGTTAAACTTGTAGGGTTAAACAAAATTATATGTTTATTGCACAGTACATTTATCGGTAGGTGTACTAACCATTGTAAGATGCAGTATCACAAATATTGTACAGATAGCAGTAGAAATTGTGATTTTTCTATGGTAGCTTTTAATTGGTACACGTATGAACATGTATGTTCTTCAAAGTGTACTTCAAGGGTGGACATGCAAATTTTGGAAAAAATTGAAAAAAACTTTAAAATTCTTTCTGTGTTTGAAGTCTTTCTCCCTTGGAATGGTGGAACTATACTGCTCTTTCTGTGAAAATTTTTCTGGCTGTGCCACTACCAGGAGCTAGCATGTGCTATGTACTGTAGCACCTTCAATAGTTCCTAGAAATCTTTTTAAGTATTAGGGCTAGTAATTGGGAGCTATGTGCACAGTATATATCTTGATTTGAATCAAATGGGAGGTCCTTTTGTAGTGCTCAAAGACTCAGGTGTGATTTTCTTCTTCCACGTCTCAACGTGTCAGTTTTCTTTTTTCTCAAACATTCATAAGGACTTTCTCTTCAGTGCTTGATTTTGACCGTACTGTATTTCTTGTGAACATCCTCAGATTTGAAAATTTCAGTTTCTTTAAAATAATTACCTTTATAACAGTTTAATTCCAGCTTGTTAATTTATAATTGTTTAAATAGTTTTAATATTATCCAGCAAGGTTCTAATAATTGAAGGAAATGGAAGAAATGGTTACAGGGTTGGAATTGCACATGTCGGTATATTTGCTTACCTGTACAGATTACTAAAATTTTGTAGAATTGGTCTGTAAGGCTATAAGTCCTGTTTTGATGTTGCAGCTAGTACATACCATACATCAGTTAAATCAGTTATGACAAGTAACATGCAGCTCAAAAGTTTGCATGAAGGTGTGATTTACAGGGTAGTTTAGGGTTAGGGTTAGGGTTGCATAGTTTGTGTAATGTGTGATTTAATTGTATTGTCATTTTAGTTTTCATGGGCACTCTGTCTACAGTTGTATTATTTAGTAGGGAATAGTCAAAGCAAAGACCCTTAATATTAGCATTGGGGATATATATCATGATTGAAAAATTGAAATTATTGAAAGTGATGTAAATTTTGGAGAAACCATTAGCTGCATAGAATAATGTCCTGTATGACTTTAATAATTTTATGGCACTTTTTATGTCTGTAAACTTTTCAGAGGCAGGAAATGGAAGCATTTTCAGTACTCCCTGGGGATATTTCATGTAAGCTATTGAACTAATGTCACAAATAATACTCAAGTGGAGTTACTTGGGTGGTCGTCGGGGCTAGTAGAGTGTTCATTTGTAGTGTTATGAATATTGTCCTGTCTATGAGCTATATAGTTTTGACTCAAACAATTTAAATCCTATGGGATTACTTAAGGTAGGCAGTATTACTATCGGGGACTGCCCACTAGAAGGAGAGTTCACTATATCAAAGGTTCGCTAGACTGAAGATTCCCTCAGATGAAAATGTACTTAGGGTCAGGTGACCAAATGTCCCCGATTTTCAGGGACAGTCCCGGAATCCAGTGTTCCATCCATGTTGAACAAGTGCATGTCCCCGAAAATATTCCCGATTTGAACAAATGTCCTTGAAATTTCAAACTTTCCAATATTAATTAATTATAATGTTGTAAAGAATATTTTGTCGATTGTGTGCCTGCAATGTACCTTTTGGATGGGAGCTGAAGCGGCTGGCTATCTAATAATGTATTACAGGTCCTAGTGTTACATCAACATCATTGAGATATATATCATAGTACCAAAGTACAACGTACGTAGGCCTAGGTGAACAAGTAACACGTAGGCCTATCTTCAATCACTGAGGTTGAATGTTGAGAGCATCATTGAGTATTAGAAACTGCTGTGATCACACACATTTACTGTAGCCAATTGCACACTAACGATGTGCATTTTCCTTACATGGTGCCTTATAGTGTCCCTGATTTCAACCCCCAAAATGTGGTCACCCTCACTTCGGAAGTACAGGGTTAGGATTCGAGTAGTTAGATACAGAATATAAAGGTTTAAGATTAGTCTTAGGATTATCCTCAAGTAGGATTGAGGTTTGGGTTAGGATTAAGTTGAGAGTTAGGATCTTTGGTCTAGTGAACCTTGGATGTAACAAACTTTTGCTTTAGTAAACCCTCCCCCTACTACCATATCAATTCACTTGAGAGAATTTTATCTTTGTATTTCTCATTGCTCCCACACAAGAACGATTTTCCACTTTCCACAATATGTTCACTTGTTGTCCTGATGTTAGTGTACACATTCTAAATTGTAAATTCACTATTTGTCCTTTCCCCTTGCCCTCATCCCGCCAGTTCACAGCAATTTCTTGGTGATGCTTGTAGGCTACAGTCCTGTAGTAAGGATAATTAATGCACTTGTTACAACAAATACATCAAAGTTTGAGTATCTGACTATTATTTAAACAGGACTGGATTTCCTACAAAGCTGTGTTATTTCCCACAGTTTAGTATGTCAGTACATGTTTTCATCCACAAGAAAGCCAAATTTCCTTCCTTCCAATTGCCAAACTTTCCCTCAAAATATCGTCAAAATCTTCCATCAAGAAAATTTCTGTATTCCCACTTCTTTTTCCTCCCATCATGGTGGTTTACAGGAAGTAAACAATGCTCAGATTCCAAAGTCCACACAGTAATCCATTATTGCCTCTTTGAGCTTTTAATGCTATGATGCAAAATTACCATTCAACATGATTGAAAACCATGAATATTAATAATGACATGCAGAGTTCAGTTTTGTTTACATGAACACATTGGATGGTATCCCTACACCAAAATTTAAAACTGCTTCAATTAAGGTAAAATAGTACTATACCATAATTACGACAGTGCTTTCGTACTATGAACTCATCAACCATGTTCATCGTACTGAGTATATTTTGTGTATATACTGTACTGTATGTATGTAGTCTTTGCCCTCCACCATCCCGTGCACATGTACAGCAGAAAAATCATAATGTTCACTTGAAAACCATGAATACAATAAGTTCATGTAGACTTACATATTTTTTTCATTTTACTTAGTTTACATGAGCACATATTGGATAGTATCCCTACACCAAAATTTAAATCTGAGGCACCAGGTAATTAGTACAGTACTAGTACTAATGTTCACATTTTAACCAAACATTGGTACAGTATTGGTTTTCCTGCAGACAACCACTGATAAATTTCCTACTCTATGTATAGGCCTATAATAATAGGGCGACTCCAAAAGATAGCATGTATTACAGTAATCAAGGCGAGTGTCATTTCTCACTGTGTCATTTCTCACTGTAACCTTAGCAGGTCATACTGTCTTAAGGTGCTACCTCCCATCACTCATCCTGTGTCATAAGAATGTCTGGTATTATTTTCAAGCTTTGCTTGGAATCTTGGATGTGTGGTTGGGTGGCATAGCAATTACATCTGTGTGTGGTACAGTATTTCTTTGTTCAACTTAAAAAGCTAAAACCAAAATGGTTGGAACTACAGTTACCAGTCTGGTAACTTCTTCTCAGATTTTGGAGTATCTCATAATTAGGTATTGGAACGGTGGAGGTGGGAGGGTAAGGGGGAGGTGGGAGGGTAAGGGGGAGGTGGGAGGGTAAGGGGGAGGTGGGAGGGTAAGGGGGAGTTCAGATGTAGACACTGTGGTAAAGCCAGAAAAAATCAGTTTTCTAAAAATATGTCATTAGTTTGTATAACAGTAGTCTATTGTAATGATACTGTACAATGAATACTGTTAGTGGGAACATCATTTGTCATCACTGATTACTCAAGACGTGCAGATATTCCATCTGGTAGAAACTAAGACACCACTAATTTTAAAAGATTTCCTGACACCATTAAAGGAAGGAACTTCAAGAAATGAACTGACACCATTCAGGCTGGATTGAGCAAAATGAATAACATTCCAATGTTATTACTCAAAGAATGTAAGGAGTTAGGTTCATGTACATATCAAGAAAACAATGGGGATCGAGCATTAGTCATGCTTATCACAGTATGGGATGGAAATTTAATTTTCATATGAACAATGACTAACAGTGAAATTAAAGGAAACCTATCCACATACTGTACAAAAGTATGTAAAAGGCAAAAACCTTTCTGCAGATCACCATCTTGAAGTGTACAAATGTACAGTAGTACTGTAGCTTGAAGAACCAGTTCTAATGGAATTCTTGGTGAGAAAAGCTAATTTTATGTTTCGCATTCCAGTTGATTCTCCTTTAGAAAGTGCTGTAAGGGTACAATCCCATAAGAATTTGTACAGTCCTTTGGAATTCAGTCAGCAGTTTTACAGTAGAGTTGATACTGTAGAGTGTGGGCCTAATCTTTTTCTGGTCCAATTGAAAGCAGTTTACAGCTCAATGGTGACTTTCTATCAATCGGGTCAAAATCTTCAAGTTGAAACATGTTTGTCACAATCTTATTGTAATAGGTGACCAGTATCTATTCATCTTTCTCCTGTAAATGTTAGCGGGCAGTCTTCATGTTAATATATAGTGCAGTGACATTTTTAAGTCTGTTAGTTAGTTAGATAAGATTTAACGACACACCAACACAAATGTGTTATAAAGTGTCAGCTAGATAAAAAGGTGAAGTTTACATACGGTTTCAAGTACAGCTCAAATAAGGTGCAAGTCCTTCCCTTTAGTCGCCTCTTACAACAGGCGGGAAATACCGTGGGCATATTCTACAACCCCCAGCCCACAGGGGGCTTTTAAGTCTGTTGAAAGTAAAATGCACCCTTTGCATGTAAAGTATTGTACAACACACATGTAGGTGGGTGCAAGTACAGTAAGTGGACCACACTGACACCATTCAGGCAGGGTCATGCTACTACTTCTATCAAATACCTCCCTGATTCTGTCAGGTGAAATTGGTGTAGTAGCATGGTAGCTGCTGTAATACTAAAACAATACATGACATCCTAGATAAATGGAATCAGTTAAACTCAGAAAGTAAAATATTTTAAGCCCGCTGACGTCACAGGTGCAGTAACAGTACCTGAAAATGAAAAATGAGGGTTTATAGGGCTCTTAAAACTTGCAGTTTCTTGAAGCCCACCTTCAAAGAGTTATTTTGTTTTTTTTTTTTGTTGTAGTATACATGTTTACAAAATAATAGTCAGGGCCACGGTTGGAGCTGCAGTGGGCGGTGCTGGGTGTTCCTAACTGTGATTGCTCCCAATAGCACCCAGGACTCCAGTTCACTTACTGCAGCTTGGCACAATCCGGTACTAATTTCACTACCAGTCGTAGTATTCATTGTGTTATGGTTAAATGGGTTTGGGAATATATTCAATTAGCACACTTACCCCTTGCTGCATCTAATATGCATTAATTCCTGAATGGAGTAAGGCATTGGAGATTGTTTAGCACCATGCCCCCATTTTGACCGAAAGGCTGTCCTCTGACCTGCTGACCCGTCCTCGTTTCCCTTAGATGCTCAGCTTTTCAGTGGTGAGTTTTGAAGCCTTCAATATTTTGGAGTTTTCATCAATTGTGTAAGGTTTCTGACATGTGCTGTTCGCATAGTAAACCAAGGTAGGTCCAGTGAATCAAGAATATTAACCCCTCATTTAAACGATTCGCCAGCTCTCGCTCTGCTTGGAATGTAACTTTGAGCCCACTGCTAAAATTGGTATAACTGTCATACAACCCTGGTTGACTCATCTGCTGACCAGTGCAAATATTCACCATACTTTTTTGTCAAGATTAACCTTTACTTGCAATGTTTGAGCATAAGTGTACGAGCTGGGGGGGGGGGAGGGCAGGGGGGGCATATGCCCTCCCAATCTGGGCAAAAATAGTGGATCCATTTGGACAAATGAGACAGCCAAGAAAATAAATTATGCCATTTTGCAAATTGCAGCCAATGCCGTGGTATCAAAATTTGGTCAACTTTGTTCAAAATTCTAAATTTGGGCAAAAATTATCCCTGACCCCCAGAAATATTGACCCCTGTACGCCTATGTGTTTGAGTACCATGGTTTTCCCCCAAAACATCATGCAGCCAAACATTTCCTGTGATCCAGTCAGCAACCCACCTTTGGGCCTGAGACTTGTTACTCCCAGTTTGAGGATAAACTGTCGTACATAAAAGTTGTTACAGTAGGTTGGGTAACCCCCCCCCCCCCCCCCAAAAAAAAAAAAAAAGAATTAATATATTAATCAAATAATGAAGAAAACATTCAAAATCACTGTATAAATAAAGAAAAGAAAAAAATAAAAATCAAGTTTGTTTGATCATGATAGGGTAACCATCACTTGCATTACAGTATCTGCAAAATCTGTGTACACCACATGCATCCTTACTTGTTTGGTATTTAACAGAAAGACCCCAGACCTGTTTTGGCATATATCTTTCAAGAGATTTCAAGCAGTCGTTCCTTGGAAACATCATATGTGGGAATTGCTTTTTTGTGGTTTACTGATCATACATTGAGTCATGCAGAGGTTCATCTCTTATCCTGGTCTATGCACCCAACCTTGTTTCTTTGTGGCCCACTAGTACCTCCTTGTAGAGATTCCTTGTTAGTACTTTGTCAGAATAATTGGTAATTGCCAGGGTCAAACTCCATGTTTGGTAGGATTGTGTCTCATTCCTGTGTTGTGATTCACCATCACCCCTGACATACAGTAATTATGTAGTAGGAAATGCATGTTTTAGACAAAAACATGATTAGGGAAGCAAACTGCTTTGGATGGCTGTGGGTTGGGGCTGGAGAGGCTTTGCACAATGCTCCTTTTGTGTAAATTTGTATGCTGTACCTGTACATGCTTTTTAGTAGTTATTGTTAGAGATGCAATTTGTATGACAGTGGGGGTGAGTATATATGGTGAGGTGAGGTTTGGAGTCGCAACCATGGATGTTAAGGATGGAAACAAATTTAGATGGCAATGGGGTGCAGTGGGGGGGGGGGGGGGTTGTAATAAAAGAGTAGATAAATTACCCATAATTATTATAAGTACAGTATAAGTAAGGTTAAAAAGAGAAACCCCTGTTTGCACCTTACCCTCAGTGCCTCTTATTGTGTACAGTATTAGTTGCAGGTGAAACATTTTGCTGATGTGGGAAATGGGAATACAGTACATGTCTTATGTGACCTACACTGTGCAGTAGTTAAGTTACAAGTTGCAGTTACAGTACTGTATACACAGTATGTTGTATAAATTTAGGAACTATATCAGACCCTACAGTAGCCTATTTAAACCAGTAGGGGGGAGATCAGGTATACTCCATTGTCCTTTAAATCTGATATTGACTCACCCACAAGAAAGAGGAAGTGTGCAGTACACAGTAGGTCACCCTCTTGTTAGCCTGCACAGCAGGCTTATATCTGTCTCTCCCTTTGTTAATCAGTTGGATACCTTAAGAGGCTTTGGGAGCCAGAAATGTGTCACTAAAATGTGCAGGGTGCCAAGTAGGGTGCTGTATACATGTGAATGTTGAAACTGGTGTTGTACCACTGCCATTGTTTCAGTGATATGGACACCCTTGCAGATTAAATTAATTAAGACCTTTTTATGGGCTAATTGGCAGGATGTTGTTAGTTGTATCTTTAATATGTACCACTAAGGCCATCCTTAATGTAACTAATAGCTGGCTTCTAGGCAGGAAATGCAATTATAATACATGCATAAGTGAAATGATTTAATTACATGCACCTGGTAATTTTTAAGACTCATAGTCATGGAGCTATTTTACTTTCATAACAAATTTAGAAGATTTGCCCGGTCAGCCTTAGACGATACTGTATTTCCAAAAATAATTGTTAGTGATACTTAATAGTTTATTGATTCCTTGCCAAATCAAAAGGAATCTATGCATTCATGATGGCTTGTGTATACATGTGTGTGTTTGTGACGTTTTACTTGTAAACACAATATATCTCAAGATCAATAATTTTCACACTTGGTGTATGCATTTGTCATATTGAGAGGAAGAACCTGATTGTTTTCCTTGGAAGGTCAGAGGTCATGTCAGGTCACCAGAGGTCAGAAAAAACAAAGCCGATGTAAAACATGATATCTCAAGATAAGAAGCATCTGTACTTTTCATACTTTGCATGTGGATGCCTTATAATCAGAAGATGGAAGTAGTGTTTTTGGCAGAGGTCAAAGATTATTTGAGGTCACCACAGTGAAACTTCAAAAACCTTGGAATTGCATGTTACAAACAAGCAATTCCTGTCTCAAGATAGGAATTATAGATACTTTTCATATTTGTTATGGATTTATCATATTGAGAGGAAGAACCCTGTTGCTTTTGGTAGAGGACATGTGAGGTCACCAGAGAGCAAAAAGTAGAAAGTAAAAACCTCATAAACACAATATGGGCACAGTGTCTCAATATTATGTACAGTAGATACTTTTCATACTTACCTGTATACAGTACATTAAAGTGATACTACCTGTTTAAAAAAGGGAAATACATAACATTGCCTTGTCCAAAGTGTTGGAATAATGTTTAAGCAGTCCATCCGAACAATAAAGATAAATAAAGATCCCTCACAGAAGTAGTTGTTCCAAATACTGTTTCAATTATCGTAAAAATAACAACAAAAACTATGAAAATCGAAAATGATTCCACACAATCTTTATTCCACTCAGTCCCACTCCTGGGTGAACAAACCAATGGGAGTGCTCTAATATATGAATATGCAAAAGGCAGCACAACGCAAGGTGCCCACGTATATGCTAGCGAACGAACATTGAACACTTGATAGGCTATTCACGCTATAGGCTAAGTACTTGAAAACTGACTGTAGGCCTGCAGTACCATGTGAGCTGATATCCGAAAGGGTTTTATTGGCTCCATGATAGTAAATCGAAAGGAGAAGTTTCTGTTGAAGCCCACCCGACCAATTTCGGAACAAACTACAGCCCTCGTGAGCTACTCGATAACACCACAACTTGGGACTAAGTATCAGCAAGGGTTGCTACCTGGAAGGGAAAGACAGTAAAATTTGTGCAGTTTGTGAGCTTTCGTGATCATCGCAGAGTGTGTTTGCATGATTCTGAAGGCAGACTCAAGAAAATACGAGTAAATCTAACTCGATTTACCCACGAGAATGGCCATCGATATAATATGTAAGTGCTACCTCCGACGAATAATATTGAACAATTCTTGAGTCATTCAAATCATCGATGGTCAACGATATCAGCTTGGAGTCTGACATCTGAGATGCTTACCCTCCGTCGCGAGGTCATACCATGGAGCTACTACCTCGACATTCTTTCCCTCTTACGTTTCCCAGCTAAAATGTACACAGTTGCTTTGATTCAACCAGGGAGTGCTGATACATCAGACACAAATTCTTTTACATGTTGGGAACTCTTGGAGAAACCATCTACAACAATCGAAGTTGACATAGGGAAATAACACATTGCTCACAGAGGAAATCGAGTCGAGCCATACAATTTTATGACTACGACTATCATACTACAGGTTAGTGCTCTTGCCATAGTCATCGACATCTACAAACTCGACACAGTGTATCGTTGTCCAGTTTTACGTAGATTATTTGATATGTAGACCTAGCCTACGGCTCAAGGACAAAGACTTGGGATGCGGGGAAGTAAGCAAGTGTATAGAGGTGTAACTGGTTACCGTTACAAGCGTTAGTATGCAAGTGTCTTTTTGAATACTGTCAGGGGTGAAATTCACTAACACGGGTAGTATGATGAAAACCGGTGCTTTTTTTAAAACCTCAAGTGTGCTCTGCAGTACACAACCTTCAAAATCACTCTTTTTCCAGCCAATGCATGAATAACCGAGGGAATATAATCTCATGCACAGTACTTCGGTACATAGGCCTACAGCATCCGTTGAATATTCATATAGTGTTGTGATAGGCGTGGTTTGAGCTGTTTGTAATGAGGACGGTTTTTTTCAAAATAGCCTGAAGATTTTGACTGTTTTCGTACTGTTTCTTTATATTTTGCGATTCACGCTACCATTTTCAGTCACTACATAAACAACTCCATCCATGAGTAGTATTGTTAGTGTATTGACAAATAAAGAAAAACATTAGGCTGTATGTATTTCCCTTTTCTTGAACAGGTAATATCACTTTAATCATATTGAGAGGAAGAAGTCTAATATTTTTGGTAGAGATTGGAGGTAATGTAAAGTCACCAGAGGTCAAAATCAAAAACATTGTAAACATGATATCTCAAGGTAGGAAGCATGCATACTTTCTATGCATGGCATGTGGATGCATGATTGTAGGACTCAGCATATGAACTGTGTTGTTTATGGTAGAGGTCAAATGTTATCTGAGGTCATTTGAGGTGGAAAAAACAAAAGCCGTGGAAATTGCTTGTAAACATTGTAGCTCAGGATGCGAAGAATGGATACCTTTCATACTTGATACAGGTTTGTCATATTGAGAGGGAAAATTGTGTTGTTGTGGGAGGAGGTCAAAGGTCACCAGCAGTCAAAACTGAAAACCTTGTAAATTGACAGGAACCATACCTGTACATGGTTTTCTTAGTTAGCAGGTGGATGCATTATTGTCAGAGATGAACCCTATTGTGTTTGATCAAGGGTTTTCTGAGGTCATTGGAAAGCAAGTGGTAAAGACCTTATAAAGTGCTTCCAAATACAGCCCTGTTTAAAGTTTTAAGAGGTATAACAATGGTGCAGCTCATTCTTAGAATAAGGATGCCCTTAAATTGGGTAAAAGAATTATATAAATATTGCTTTTTTGGAGATGAAAAGTCATTTGGGGTCACCAGGTCAAATGGTATAAACTTCATAAATGTATGGTACAGTATTTCATGAACTGTATTAGACCGTGATAGATCTTACTGTAAATGTGGCTTTCCTCCCATTTGTCAGTGTGTATAGAGGGATTTCAGTCACGTGACTTTAACCAACTAGACACAATTTTGAAGGGCAAGATCGCGCGTCTTTTTTGTTTTGAAGGGCAAGATCGCGCGTCTCTTTGGTTTTGACGGGCATGCGTCCATTGTGTCACAGTAGTATCTATGGTTATGCCGTGCGCGTGAGCTGTAAATTCGCTTACTGCGTGTGTGTTTTGCCCTTCAGTGCCTGGGAATCCATTGCGTGTGACATCACATGAAATCCCTCTATAGTAAACTGGTACCATCAAAATCAGATACATAGCTGATGAAGTTGGTTACACTCCTTGTCTGAAGCAAATTTGTATGGACCAGTTAAGGCACCATGTCAAAAGATTTTGCACGGGCCGCCACATAGCGGCTGAGAAAATGTCGCAGTCCTATCGGTTGCGCCGACCCAATGAGATGTAATTTGTGAACAAAAGGCTGCCCTAGCAACTGACGTAAAAACTCTCTGGCAGACTGCTTACTGTTATATTTCTCAAATAACTATGCTCCACTCTAGTAATCTTTTGCGGCCGCTTGGCGGCAGCTGTGACTTTTCTACGAAGCTAAAATATATCGAATAAGACAGTAGATAAAGCCTGCAGTAAATTTGGGAGAGCATGGTGTGGTGAACAGTTCACTGTTTCGGTATTATTATTACTGTAGCTGACTTTGCTTGCTTTTGTTGAAGCTGCTCAACGTGATGGAAGCCATTTAAGTCAGTTCTAGCATTCAGTATTGCAAGGCTTCCGCGGATGGCTTCTTATTAAGTGTCTTCTCAGTTGAGGGTGGTTAACTCTCTTTGGGAGAAGTTTCAGGTTTTAAATATATATGCTTGCAGTGGGAGATACAGTACCATACAGTAGCTACCCTGTAGTAGGACATTCCTTAGGGAACACTTAGTGCTTGACTTTTGTCAATTTGAAATTCCACATAGTGAAAGAAATACTTAAAACATATTTTGAGAGGCAAGGAATCACTATAAGCCTTTTGGTTTTCTGGTTTACAGTATTTTCAGAATAAAAGGTAAATTGAAAATTTTTTAAGTGAAAAAGATTTTAATAGAAAATGTTTGTGAAAGTGATTTTATCTAGAGTTTCAAATATATCGGTATTTTTTTTTTCATAAATTGCACGGTATTTGATTCATTTTGGTACAATAATAACAATAGAAATCAGTCAGACTCAAGTAACGTAATAAACTTGGAGTTCATGAAATAGTACTGTACTGTACCCTCCCTCAGTCTCATGCATGTCCTTTGACTTGATCCAGGAGCCACTTGGTTCTACAGTTTGGTTTCTGTTGTTTGTAAATCTTGGCATGTAAACAGGTATGATTTTTCCTCCATTAGGAGGTAGTTAAAAAAAAACTGAAAATACAAATGATGCATGATTTTGGAAATGATGACAGTGATGATAATGTACATGTCAGGAAAACATGTCCAGTCATGTGAAATGAGCTGCGTGTTTTCTGCCCAAATCATTGAAATCAAGGATGAGTTAGTGGAAATTTTCAATCAGTAATTAAAATGTCCAAAAGTATGTTTGAATAACCCATATACATAAAGTACAGAGAGGTGACCAGGCCCCATGCATCAAAATGATTTGTCACTTGGTCATATGTTTTGGAGACCTGTATGTAGGTACTAAGCATCTCAGGGGACCGTGCAGTAAAAATGCCAGATGCTCACAAAGGCTTGATCTCACGTAGATACATTAGTAGTGACAGAATCTGCATCATCTTCATTTAAGTACGTAAGTTACAGGTATCCATGTAATGAATAATTACTGTACGCAGGTGATAGACAGTGGTCATGTACAGTATAGTACGTAAGACATTCTTTTATCAAGGGAAGTACCGGGGCTGTAAAGTAGCTGTTTCAAAGGGAAGGTTGTCCACTGGACTTACCTAAGTCAGCTGAAAATCAGTACAAAAGTCATTTCCATGGACATCATGCTTTCTCTAAGTTTTTACCTTTCACCAAGGCTTAAGCCAGAGAGCAGTCCAGGAGTCATTTGGACTCCCAAACTTTTGGATTGCCCCATATATATAATACATTTTAACACACAAACTTCACTAGAATTTACTGTTTGGACTCCCTGATCTCACCATGCTGGCTAAAGCCCTGCCTTTCACCCAACATGCATTTTTTTGAATTGACATGAGAGGGTCAGGTTAGACCAAAGAGAGATGGGTGGAATGCCCCTGTGGAGTAGTATGATTATACTGTAGAATTTCATGTGAGTGTACATCATGGTTCCTGGCCTAGGTTACGTGTACATGTGATTGCAAAGTCTGATTGATCAGCAAATTTACTCCCTCGATTTGTGATTTTTATGTTTGCTCTTCCATGAATTATTTTTACTCCCCTGTGTGAATGAATACACCATCAAATGAACCCGAGAAAGGTACAAATTAGGGACTGCACAGATTGACACTGCCAACAAAGAGACAGAAGAAGGAATAAATTTGCTGGAAAGAGTTTGTTAAGGCTAGGATCATATTTGCTGCAGGTCTAGGCCTACAGGCTACATTTGTACAGTGTTGACATAGTTGTTTATCAGTACCGTAGTTTAACAATATGCAAATGAGCTCAACTGAGCACATTGTATGGTGTGACTCTTTTCTGCAGTGATGGTGTGACTCTTTTCTGCAGTGTTTTGAACTCCATAAAATGCTCTGATGCTGAGATAAGGTATCCACGGCTGCAAAACTTGGAGGGCGCACATACTTTTGAAAGCCAAAGTTTCTAGCTCACCTGCTCTACTGTACAGTACTTAATTTGGGGCTAAGATGAGAATTTCTAGCTGCTGCATGATTTTCGCGGACGCAATGCATGTTTGCATCCAGCTTTTTGCAGGCGTGAAAGTATCTTTCAAGTTGTAGTGTCTTTATATAGGTTTTTCATGTGACATTAGCATTTGTACTTGTCAATATCTGGTAGTACAGTTTTGTATAACCTCTGTCCTGCATCCACCCAATATGCCAGCAACTGTAATCTGTGCAGAGACTAGGGCTGTGAACGTTTAGCAAAATTACTAAACGTTTAATCGCAAAATTTTGCGATCGTTTAGCGATTAATTGTAAGTACCTGTGATCAACATAGGGACTTTAAAGTGCCCTTGAAAATGATGAATATGTAAAATGTGTTAGTGACTTCCGGGGGACATAATTTCCATGAACCTCAAACACGGATCCTCATAGAAGCTCAACTTTGATGTTGTATGTTTACATGTGTGCCATCATAATTATGTAGTTCACTTTTTTTCAAAAAGAGTTCAAGTGAACATCTAATTTTCTGTAGTGACGGCAAGTTGTTTTTTATTTCGTATGGAAAAGTGGGTTTTGCGATTAATCACTGGTAGCTTTGTACTAAACATTTATTACACATGCGATCGTTTAGCGATTAATCGCTAAACGGTCACAGCCCTAGCAGAGACAGTGATTGTTCTGAAAATATATCTTCCAAAGTGTATCTGTGGTATGTGTAAAAGAACTTCGTTGTTATATCAGAATATTCCTCCAGTAATTTTTAATATGTTTGTCATTTATCTTTTCTATGAAATGTTTTGCAGCTTCCTGGGGTGCCTTTCAGAAAGTTTTCATTGCCCCCCATGTTATCATCCTCTACCACAAAAGGCTGGTGCAAACATAACAGCTCTCATTGTCTGCATATCTACATATTATATTGGCCTAGAATGTGATGGCAAAACTCAAAACTGGAACTGAAACCAAATTTCTATTGATGTGGTTTTGTGTAAACCTTCTTGTGTGTTCTATTGTAGCTTTCCTCCTTTCATCACTTCCAGCGTTGCAAGAGAGTGTTTGATCAGACTGCTTTTCTAGAAGAGGCAGGTGTGCATTTCATGACATATTCATGTTCATATTTGGGACAGCTAAATTTACATTATAGGTACCATAGATATGAATCTTTTACAATAAAATTCATCAAGGTGGTCTTTATGATTTTTTAGAATGAGGGGTTCCCATAGAGCTGATTTGGTACTTTTTTTTTGTATTGTTCTACAGTCCTTTAAACCATGCTTAACCTTGGTTTGCAGTTGCTTTAGTTTGGGCAGACTACATTATTCTGATATAGCGACAATGTAATAAAAAATCATAAATTTTCAAGAGGTCAAGTGTGGTAGATGATAATATTGTATTCTGAAGGTCTCAGTCTTGCTGTATAGCAACAGTAACCCGGACATACTGTAAGGAGTCATACTTCCTATTGATGTCAGGGTGCAGATTGCGTTGAAACAGGTTTCCAACATGGGAGGAGCATAGAGAATGCACATAAACTTTCGTAAGTTGTAGGAGAATTTGAAACTGTGATTGTGAAGCCTTAAAGGGGTATTGAACAAACCGAGTCCTCTTTGCAGGGTACTGCCCATGATGATTTATGTGGTAACCTATCAGTGAAGGAATCTCTGTAGGAGTTTCTTGCACAAAAAAGGGAAAAAAAAGGAAAAAAGTGCACCCTGACATCAATAGGAAGTATGACTCCTTACAGTATGTCCAGGTTACTGTGGCTACAGCAAGATTGAGACCTGCAGAATACAATATTAATACTTAATAACTTAATAGAGATTGTTCTGTCCATGTTTTTCATTTGCTACCATACTTACTCAAAATGTTTTGAAGAAATTTATAGTGTTTGGATGCTCTTATTTCTGATTGGTAAACCAAATTACTTTGGTTTGATTTGTGAACCAACTTCTTCACAGTTTGCTCCCCATTGTTGAGAGTTGGTACAGTAATGAAAAGACCAAATGAAGAATGCCCCTGATGTCAGGCTTACTTTGACTACTATACAGTACAGAACCTCTTTGCTGGGGTTGAGTTTTACCATTTTCCCACCAACATTTACTGTACCTCCTTCATCCTCTTGATATGAAGTGATCATCATACTGTATGCTAGCTGGTATATAATCCAGTTTGGTGGAGTTCTGGTGAAGGAGCTACAGATTTCACACTTTGTCCTTGATGTATGTCAGTGGGAGAGTATCCCAACCACCATCCTAAGACTCTGTCCCTGCCTCCCAGAAAGGAAAAAAAAAATCTTGAGCCGTTTTGAAAAAGCTAATGACAAGTAACAACTAAATCACAAAATAAGCAACACAAATAAGGTATACAATGTATATCACAAACAAGATGGAACCTGCAGCCCACCTTAAAAAAAAAAAAATAGCATACAAGCTTGTGGAATCTGTTATAAAGCCTTTGGTAGACAAGCCTACATTAGACTATAGAGTGCCGTGCCTCAGTTTTTCACCTGTTTTCAATTGATGTCAAGTTGAGGATCAATTCATAGATGAAACTTGACCCATTCTCATTATGTTGTAATTCATTTACAGTATTAAAACTGAGAGGGATTCCTCTAATACCTAGAGAGTTATGAGACACTTTACGGGCTCCATGAAAACCTCCCAGTGTAAAATTTTATGTTACAATTGCCGAGAGGGAAGTCATATGACTCCAGATAATAGGAGGCCTGGCCAATGACTTGAATGGGTCAAGAAATAAAAGCTTTATAATGGATAAATTTCAAGACAAATTATCAGGGGATTGTCTGATCATTCTATGAGTAAGCGTTTAGGTGTTCCAAAGTGACCCTAGTGCCTCCCCATGGGAATTGTTGCATTCTTGTTGAATCTATTGTGATGGCAGTACTTCCATGGTGTACTTTTGATGAGAGATATGAAATGTCCAGATGCTCTGCACAGCTGCATCTACAGTATTATGTCTAGAACAGGTGCTGTTGACAACAAACCGAAGCTAGTAAGCGTGGAAAGGTGTTTCTTTTGGATGGAGCATTTGACTATCATCCAGGATTGGATTCAGGATTTTTTGGCTGTTGCCCCTACTTCTGAGAATTGTTGACACCGCAGACATACCAAGTCTGCCATGTACTGTAATAATATATAGCTTAGCAAATTTATGATCAATAATAACCTTAATTGTGGAATGGGGCCATTATGTGACACTTTATAAATACTGCATATCTATATGTGTTCAGGTTTATTAATGTGCTCAGATCTAGGAAACTTGCACCTATTCAGGGTTCTCCACTCATCTGTTTTCTGTCCTGGGGCTCTTGTGATCGCCATCCTGGGGGAGGGGTCTAAGGGGAGGGGGTCCATTTTGACAATTTAGGAGGGCTTAGATCGCAAGTGGTGCAGTCTACGGCCTTTTTCTTAGCCTTCCCTATGTGTTCAAATCTGGGCATTTTGTTTGGTGCAAATTGCATTTTCAAAATATCTTTGACTTAACTTACAGGTCTGAAGCTCCAGTTTCCACTTGAACGTATTCAAGAATGAAGTCACTTTAATGAAAATTTTGGGTGAAAATCGGGAAACCTAGGGGACAGTTCAATTGAATGGTTTCGTTTAGTGTATGAGTTTGATGGTAACGGATTCCTACTGTGGAAACATATGAAAGAAATGCAGTAGCCTAAGTGCATATTGAATGATAAGAGCTCAGGTGCAAGTGAGCTGGGTTTGCATCTCCGATGTTTTATTATATACCTTACTTGTTATGAGTATTTGAAATCAAATATAAAAGGTAGTCAAATGACTAAGTTGTGGTGTTTGTGACTGATTGAGTGTACAGACAACTTCTTGACTGCGGGCGGGTCAATTTTCTGTGCGGGCGGCAAAGTTTTGTCCGGGCGATAGAGTAGTGTGTCAGATTTTGTATGGGCGGAGCCCCCGGACAAAACAGCTAGTAGAGAACACTGCTATTACAACATTCTGCCGTGTGTATAGTTTAGAAGTTTGTATACTTGTACAGACAATTGCATCTAGTTAACTGTACATGTAGCAATACTTTTTACAGTGTACTGTTAAAGGCAGTAGGCAGTCACCCCAAATAGAGTGAGTGTATCCTGTCACTCTAGTTCATGAATGGCCTATTTTGATCATGTGACAATATTTTTGTTAGTGAATTGTGGAATTCAAGGAGAATTTCTCTTTGCTTTACCTATTGTTTGTAATAGTTATGTTCAAAAGGTCTTCAGAGGTGCTTGTAATGCAATAAGAGGAGATTTGCAAGAGTTTGCTGATTTTTCAAGACTGCCTACTGCCTTTAAGTACACAGATCTCATACACTGACAAAGTTTGGTTCCATACTGCCCTCTGTAAATTTCCTTATTCATGTCACAATTCAATCATTAATGCAGTCTCTGCTCATTAATTCCCATTGAGATGCATTCCAACTACAAAGTTTTCAGTTTCGTCCCTGATGACGCTAGATGACCTTTGACCTCCACCAAAAACAACAGGATTCACCTACTTAAATATGACACATTTATGCAGTAATGAAGAGTTTCCATTGTTCCTTACTTGAGACAGATGATATATCATGTTCACAAAGTTTTCAGGGTTTGACCCTTGATGACCCCAGATGACCTGTTACCTACTTTAAGTAGAATACTGTTCATCTCTCGATTTTACACATTCATTGATTCCTTGCCGAAGGCAGGCAAGGAATCTATGCGATGGTGATGTCGTGTGTGTGGGTGTGTGTGGGTGTGCGTATGTGTGTGTGTATGTGACGCCTAGCTTGTAAACACGATATCTCAAGATAGCAATGACCGACACTTTTCATATTTGGTATATAGATTTGTCATGTTGAGAGGAAGAACCCTATTGTTTTTGGTGGAGGTCAAAGGTCATTTGAGGTCACCAGAGGTCAAAAACCAAAAACTTTGTAAACACGATATCTCAAGTTAGCAATGACCAACACTTTTCATATTTGGTATATAAATTTGTCATGTCAAGAGGAAGAACCCTATTGTTTTTGGTAGAGGTCAAAGGTCATTTGAGGTCAATGGAGGTAAAATTGCAAAAACCTCCTAAACAGCTTGTAAACACGATATCTCAAGATAGCAATGACCGACACTTTTCATATTTGGTATATAGACTTGTCATGTTGAGAGGAAGAACCCTGTTGTTTTTGGTGAAGGTCAAAGGTCATTTCAGGTCACCGGAGGTAAAAAGCTGAAAAGCTCGTAATCACGATATCTCAAGGTAGGAATGACAGACACTTTTCATATTTGGTATATAGATTTGTCATGTTGAGAGGAAGAACCCTAGTGTTTTTGGTGAAGGTCAAAGGTCATTTGAGGTCACCGGAGGTTAAAAGTTGAAAAGCTGGTAATCACGATATCTCAAGATAGGAATGACCAACACTTTTCATATTTGGTATATGTATTTGTCATGTCAAAAGGAAGGACACTATTGTTTTTGATAAAGGTCAAAGGTCATCCAAGGTCACCGGAGGTTAAACTGTGAAAACCTAAATGGCTTGTAAACATGATATCTCAAGGTAGCAATGACCGACACTTTTCATATTTGGTATATAGATTTGTCATGTTGAGAGGAAGAACCCTATTGCTTTTGGTGAAGGTCAAAGGTCATTTGAGGTCACCGGAGGTAAAAAGCTGAAAAGCTCGTAATCACGATATCTCAAGATAGGAATGACCGACACTTTTCATATTTGGTATATGTTGAGAGAAGGAACTATTGTATTTGGTGGAGGTCAAAGGTCATTTGAGGTCACCAGAGGTCAAAGACCGAAAACCTTGAAATCGCGATATGTCAAGATAGGGATGGCTGATATGGATTTGTCATGTTGAGAGGAAGAATGCTATTGTTTTTGGTAGAGGTCGAAGGTCATCTGAGGTCACCAGAGGTTAAACTGCGAAAATCATGTAAATGGCTTGTAATTACTATATCTCAAGGTAGCAATGACATACACTTTTCATATTTGGTATATAGATTTGTCATGTTGAGAGAAAGAACCCTGTTGTTGTTGGTGAAGGTTAAAGGTCATTTGGGGTCACAGGAGCTAAAAAACCAAAAAGCTTGTAAAAAACAATTGTCAAAGGTAGTTAACCACACTATCCCTTTAATTCGTATGTCTATTATCGGAATGCTCACCGACATTAAGGCTAGCGGAGATGAAGCCTAGGTATGAGCGCAATGCCTCTTTTGTGAACCTGGAAGGTAGTCTATTGTGCTTATCACCGTAGTGCGCTGGGATGTATTTTTGTGTAAAATTTATGCAAAATAGCTTTCTTTTGTTCGTTGTCTTGTCCAGTGTTTGTTTGGGCAGTATGTGGTGTACTCCTCACTTGAGCTTGGGTTACAGGTAAAACAGAAAAGGTGTGGCAACAAAATAGTACAGTTGTGTTCCTGCTAGTGAGTTCTCGTTAGTAGAGGCGGAGAATGGGTATTCCTGCCTGAGAGCAGATGATAAATATTATTTTCTGGTGATGTGAGAAAACCAGATAATTATACAATTTTTGAGAGTTCCTGCTTGTTAGCAGATGACAATTCTGAGGGTTCCTGCTTGTTGGCAGATGATAACTGTGGAGATACCTGCTTGTTTAAGCGGAAGATATGGAGATTTCCTGCTAAAATAGCAGATGAAACTTAATTGTAAATTTGTGTTTTGAAGTACTGTGTTGCCGGAATGTAGCGTTACAGAGACGGCCATAACCGTGAGAATGACAGCAAGAAGGTGTATTTTAGCATTTAATTTCTTGGGATAATGGGCTGAGTAGGGAATATGTTTGGAAAAGCCTGCTTTTGATGTATTAAGTAACATGTAATTGCTCTCAAAGGGTAGAGCTTTTTGTCACATTTTATTGAAGAAAATCGTTAGCAATATTTATTCAAATATTTGTTACAGTAGACTTTTCAGGTTGTTGGGCTTAAATATTGAGATGACTGACAGAAGATAAGGGGATTATTGCTCTCGTAAATGTGCACTTTCAAATTGTTGGGAAATGTGGAAAATTGGGCTATACTGATTTATTCAATTTGAGTTGAAAAATATGTTATTGACTTTTGCTGGAAAAAACGAAAAGTTGATATATCTGAGCAAAATGACGAGTTAGCTCAAACGCTTTTCATGATTGACAGTTTATGAAATTTGCGATACTATCTACTTGGCAATTCTATGTCCGAATAGGTTCTCGGCCATTTATTGACGGGCTTGGGTACGGGTGCTGCAGTTCAGGCAAGATGGCAGTGGATCCGTAGCCGAGACTATTTCATGTGGCATCGAAGGAGAGAGCTACTGGACGTTGGTGATATATATATTGTGTCCGTTACTACTGCACTATTATCATAAGAGTATGAACGTTGAAACGGCATACTTAGCGAACTATTGAACTATGGAGAGATACTGGGCGTTGTGATATATGAATGTGTCTGTAACTGCTTATTATCAAAAACAGTATATGACGGTTGGAATAGTATACCTAGCGATTTTAACGCCTTGAACCAATAAGAGACAGTGAACATGGGACACGATAGATAATGAGAAGAGTTCGATAAAACAGTAGAAGAAAAATTGAATTAATGAGTATTGTATAGATTGGAGGCAAGATGTATATATGTAAATAAAGTTGTAAAGTTTTAGTGCTGAACAAGGTAGAAGAATTTGTGTTGAAGCCCAATTAAGTACAATTTAAGCGTTGTGAACCTGATTCATTTTTATGTGTATTAACTAAAACCAAAAAAAAAAGAGGACCCGTGTGACAACAATATCTCAAGATAGGAATGAAGGACACTTTTGATATTTAGTGTATAGATTTTTCATGATGTAGGGAAGAACCCTATTGTTTTTGGTGGAGGTCAAAGGTAATGTGGGGTTACCAGAGGTCAAAAAGCAAAATTTTCCAACAATTCCCAAGATTGTTGTATGAGGTCACCAGAGGTCAAAAAGCAAATTTCCAAAGAATTACCAAGATCAACATTTCGGGTCACTAGAGGTCAAAAAGCAAAACTTCCCAAGTATTCCCAAGATCATCATCTGGGGTAACCAGAGGTCAAAAAGCAAAATTTGTCAAGAATTTACAAGATCCAAGATCCATTGGAGTTGAATCCCTTTCAAGACACTTCCTTCCTTTTTCCTTTTTTGTTATATTTGGTGGTGTTCAGAGGTCATGTGAGGTCAGCAGAGGTCAAATTGTTTAAAAAACATCATAAAATGATGTAGTCAAGAAAGATAAATTTGAGGGATAAGGCTCAGTGCAACAAAGCATCCCCATTGGCAAGGAATCACTAAGCCCTTGGGCTTTCTGGTTTAGTATGTAGGCTTATAGAGAGTATCCATTGTTCCTGTCTGGAGATACCATCTTTACAAGTTTTTCAGATTATGACCCCTGGAGACTCTGGATGACCCCCCCCCCCCCCACTAAAACCAATAGGTTCCATCTACTTAGTGTGCCACATTCACATACCAAGTATGAAGAGTATGTTGTTCCTGTCTTAAAATATAGTATTTGCAATGTGTTGAGAGTCTGGCCCTGAGTGACTCTAGATGACCTTTGACCTCCTAAAAACAATAGGATCCATCAACTAAAAAGTACTATACTGTATTTCAGATCCATAACTATGAGACTTAACAAAAACAATTTATAAAACAGTAAGAGAAATTTCAAGCTCATAAATTGCTATCTAGCTGCCTCTGCCTGGTCCCTTCTGAAAGTGCCAGTTTTTCCACAGCACCCTTCAGTCTCTTGTTTTTGTCTGGTTTGAGAATTAAGCCATGTATCATAGCATACTCAAAAACACGGTAAGTTGGACTCAAGCATTCGTCACAATAGAAAAGTTGTTGGGCGAGTTCTAACAAGGGCTCAGGGCAGTAAAATTTTACTAGCTACTGTAGCTCTGTACAAGGGTTAGCTGATTGGAGCTAGGCTCTGCTAAAAGCCAAAGACTACTGTGCTTTAAGACAGGAATCTGCAGAAATTTCCAAGATGCATATGGGGTCATTTTACCAAGTTATTCCCCATATGCTCGTTCCCCCACCCATCTCCATCTGTGTCGCAGTGGCCAAAATGCCATGTTCTGTATTAGTGCTTCTCATCAAAAGTGGGAAAATATCTGTCTGGCTGGACTCTGCATAGCCTTATTTCAGTTACTATTGGGCATAATTCAGTTTTGGCCAGATTTCATACTTTGTATCTGGTGACATCCCTATTTTTGGCCATGACTAATTTTAGGGCATGCCTACCCTCAGTATGACAGTTTTCCCATTTTCTCTGGTCAGTATCATATGGGATCGAAGACTACACCGTAAACTGGAGAACATGGTCATATATGGAAAGAGACTTTGTCTCCCTCATGCTTTGTCCCTTCCCCTTCCTTCCATATCATCACTGTGAAAGTCCTTATTTATGAATGAAGACTCACTCACCTGATATAGTTGTATTACTACTGTGAACCTGCACGGTCAAGTGGTTAGAGCATCCAACTTGCGGCTGGAAGGTCTAGGGTCCCACTCCCTGCGGGGTCATACCAAAGACTTTAAAAATGGAACCTATACTGCCATCGTGCTTGATGCTCAGCATAATTAAGCAATGCAGTAGTAAGCCAGTGAGCCACAACTGGGAAAAAGGCTGTGGCCGGCCCGGTTTAAACCAGTTGGTTAGAAACTGAGCCATAAAACATAATCTAACTCCTGTGAACCTAAATACCTGTGTATCAAAATCTTAATTAAGAACTGCAAATTGAAATTGATGTGCAAATTAACTTTAAGCTGCAGGGCATGCATTGGGTAAATAGCAGTACATAGTGTGACAGTTACTGCACTGTCTGCACTAAGTGTAAAAGTGTCTGGCATTTTTTAACAACACAAGCAGTATCAGTACATTGACATTATTGATCTTAAATTTTGTATTTTTATGTCAGATAAATAGACAGCTAATTGACATTGATTTAAGACAGCTGTGTATAGATAGTTTGTTGTGCATTAAAGGCTTTCCTACTACTCTATCCACAAGTGGCCATGATATGTGACAATGAGTGAGAAGCTGCCTACTTGTATTGAAGGCTTTGTGTGTACTCAAGTCTTTCATTCTTTGAATGACAACAATAGGGAGATCAGACCATATGTACATACTGTAACGTAGTGTGAGGGAAAATCACAAACAAGATTGTAAACTGTACGCTAGGGGGTAGCAGATATGGTGAGAGCTATTTTGCACATATAATCAACATGATAGTGTGTAATCATGTATGTACCTTTAAGGTGGTGGAACTTGTCGTAGAGTGTATTGTGTGTTTGAATGTCTGGAACATGCATGCATATAAAATGTAATAGATGTGTGCCCAACAGGCTGAGTGGAGTCTTAATTAAGGATTCCAGTTTTTATTAATTTGGCATAGTAATTGTAGGAATTTAGTGTCTTGTGGATTGTCCTCTTTAGCTGATAATATTATTGATGTTTTGCATGATCCTAGCTGATATGAAGGGTTTTTTTTATTTTTTTATTTTTTTATTTCATTTATGGGAAAGGTCAAAGAACTATAGTACACTGACTGTTAATGGTACATATACTGTGTATGGCACCTGTCTTTGGACTGAAGTACAGCCATGATGGTCAGCTGATTGACAGGCAAACATTTATTGCCATGTCCAAAACAGAAATTCTGTATGAGCTCATGATATGTGAATCAAATGGGGAATTCTATACAAAACAGATAGGGCCTGCCTGTATATCATGTGAATGAATTCCACTTCAGCTAAATTGCAGTGCCTTTACTATACTTAGTTAACATAGTACTGTACCTTTGAGGTATGGAAGTGTTGCTACCATGATTTCAAGAGAAGGGCAGTTAGATTCTCCTTCCTCTCTCCAACAAACCAACAAGTTTGAACATGAATAAGAGAGATAGAGGTCAGAGCCTGAGAGATTTTCACAGAAGACCATTTAACCTGTGACATAATATTTAGGTACCTTTCAATAGATGACCAGGATTTGTGCTTCTGTAGTGCCTATAGAAAGGATTCAAGTACCTGTGGGTGCCATACAAACTTCTCACAAAGAAAGATACTTCTCTAATACTGTAGGTCAGTAATCTGTTGATTACTGCACATTTCACAGCAGCCTTCAAGCTGCAGTGTTTCCAGTGCTTGGAAATTTTCCCATGATCTTGGAAATTTACAACTTGGCATGGAATGTTGGGATTTCAGTGTGGAAAGGGGCAAGGCAGTTTTCTAAGAGACAGGTTAGACATTTTCTCAAGTTCTCGTAGATATTGTTCAAAAGATTAGGGCACTGCAGCAATATAAATTATAACAGGGCACCAATGTATCTCCCATAATTTTGTAAGGGCACCAAGGCACAAACAAAGAGAAACAAGTTTGGAAAGAAGTATGCCTAGAGTGTATTGTACAATACACAGTAATGTTTGACAGTAACTATTTGTAATACAGAAATGGCAATGTAGTTCATGGGTTAGATGATGGTAATAGAAGGACTTTCCTTGCAGAAATATTTTTAAAATGATAGCAGTATCTTCCTTGGATATCACATTAAGTTTGAATTGATCTGAAAAATGGGCTGGCTATACTGTTTTCACTTGGTGCCGTAGGCTGGCCTTATTGTTAGGAACAACATGGCAATTAAGCAAGAGACTCCTTGGCAGTGTTGGCACAAGGACTCAGATTTTTGGAGGTGGGGGTAGGGAGCAATTTTCCCCTCCACAATATTTTTAGGGGGATTTTGGTTCAAGGGGAGTGGGGGATCTCAGTAAGTTGCAACATAATAAGTCATTTTCCCTAACAGGTGTGGGAAATTTCTGCACATGATTTTAAAATGCAGGATTGTTGAGTAAGACTGGGAATAGCATGATAGCATTGTCTAATGCAAATTTACGACTCCTGTGGTATTTGCCATCAGTTCGAATGGTAATTGGAAGACTGTCTGGAAGTGTGGCATGGCTGCTACTTTACTCATTGCCAAGTTCTTGTTCGTACTCCACTATACACTCTCCCTGTTGGTTCTTTCTGACATGGACTAAGGATGTTTGTGTGCAGCCTTTGAAACCTCGGAAATGCACGAATTCCAATAGGTCATAGTAAACTTCAAGGCATTTAAATGCATGAATGTGTTCTTATTTCCACGAGGCGATCGTGGACAAGTCCATGGAGTTTTCTGTAGATTAATTTAATATCCAGGAACATGGTGAAGTTTTTCATTGCCTTTTTTGCATGCTCTGTTAACTTTTATAACTAAATAACTCTACTGGCATCCCTGAGTGTGATGTAGTTAAGAAGTATCTTTATTTCTTGAAAAAGGCATAAAGTGCTTGATTTTCATTCAAGAAATATAGTACAGTAGGCCTTTAGACCACAGTTTATCATCATACCACTATGCTACTGTAGTACAGTCACAGTGAGCAATAAAACCCCTTGGTTCAATTGAAGTGTTTAGCCAAAGACTGTGCCATGTTGGCACATTGCCTCATTTTACAATCAACACTTAAATTATATAGTTTATGTTACATAAACTTAAGTAATTCATCACCCCCAATTTAAACTTTATCGTTGTGTTTTGTCTTTCACAGACCTTTGCCAGGAATGCAGACTGGTACCACTATGCTCTGTCAGCACATCGTTCCTGTTTGATAGTAGATGCTTCATGGGGTACCGTTTGTATGCCCTCTAGCGAAGAGAAGGAAAGCTGAAACTGTCAGAATGGCATGAGTGTTTTGTTGGATTGTCTGCCCTCCTCAAAGAAATTAAAGCTACCATGCCATACCTTTGAAGATATCACTGTAAAGCAATTTCATTTTCATCAGAATGAATAAGATTGAAAGTGGGTAGATTGAAAGTGGAAACAGGTACCGGTATCATGAATGGAAAAGAATAATATGGTACCGTACATGCATACCTGGAAATATTATGCAAACTAGAGTTAATAGAAATCCATTGTGACATCAAGTTTTAATTTAAATACAGAACTTTAAAGGATGTGACCTTCCTTATCAAAGCAGATTAAAACTTACACTAGCCATTATGATTTCTTTTATTACTGTGAGCAGTAAATCAGCATAAAGACATCAGACGAAGCTAAAATTCCTTGGATGAATTAAGTTCTTTAGCTATAAATAGATTCTGCTGGAACCCTGTGGAAGTGCAGTACATACATATGAATGCAGAAGCTTGTTTTTGTTGGGAATTCCAAAAAGAGTGCTTCAGATATCTTTTTTCTGAGTCTTTAAGGTACTTTAGATTCAGTACAAGATGAAGATAAACTAGATGTTGACTTTTATTTTCGTTCGTGATAGATGAAGGACATTTGCAGGAGGATGGAGGAGAGATGGAGCAGTCTTTGTAATTTAAATCCTCTGTGAGTTTTCACTCCTGTTTGTCATTATGCCGGTGGCTATGCAGTCGCTTGATGACTTGCATGATAGGAACCCATCTCCTTTGCAGACTATAAACAGAGGTCCAGTTTTCTTTAGAGAACGAACAGTGGCTAACAGCAAGGCATCCAGGAAGCCTGATTTTGGTGGACAGAGTGTTCATGTGAAGAAAGGTGAGGATGGTAACACTGACGGTAATGATAACTTTATGAAAATGAGAAGCAGGGGAAGGCACAAAGATAGGGATAGTAGCATAGGTGCAAGAAGACTTTATTCAAATAAGAATGAGACAAATTTGATAGACATGAGTCTTCAAATGGCTCAGAGGAACAGTGATGGGGAAGGGGTGGACTCTTCTGAACCCAAACTCTCAGTGAAAGAAAGAGTACAACTCCTGAACACTCAAAACAGGGATCCTCCTGAGACATCAAGAGGCAGACACAGAGGTCCTAGGGGATGGCTTAAAAAGAGGGATCAAAGTGCACCTCCATCTAATAATAGAAACCGTGTCTTTCAAAAGGAACAACCCTCAAGAGAGAAAGGAAGCTCTGCAAGGAGATCACGGTCCATCGAAAGAGCTAGTGACCAAAAGTCAAGAGATAAACCTCTTGATGATAGGCTTGAGGAGTCAAAGCTTAAAGCTAAACATCAGATTCAATCTGCACTCTCTTACTCTAAAAACTTTCTAAATCAGTCTGAAGTTAGCCAGATTGAAAGAGGTGGATCAAACAGCACGCATGTCAAAGATGATGATAATGCAGGACCAGCTGCAAGCCGTCCTATAGGAGAGCCTCACTTCAACCCCAGATCAAGGATGCGTGATGCAAGAACTGTCAAAAACTTTTCAAAGAGTATTTCTGTCAAAAGAAACAGTCCACCAGGTTCTCACGTACAAAATGTTTTAAATTCACTTCGTCAAAAGGAACATACTGTGGAGTCCACCTCGGAGAGCTCCTTAACTGTGAGTGAACGAGAAAAAAGTGAAGAACGATCAGGTGTTTCTGTAAAACGGATGGTGAGTTTTATTCATAAAGGTGGGCTGAAGGATACAACTACTAGCCGTCCATCAGATGTCCAAAGGCAGAAATATTCTGAAAACAAGCAAAATGGACAAGATTCAGACCAATTTTCTGTCTTCTCCAGTAGCCAGACAGATAGTGTCATTCCAGTAAAAAAACCATTTAAATTTCATGTAACTTCATTTACAAAGACAACATTGGACACAGAGAGAAACCACTCAGAGGCAGAGCTCAAACAGGATTTCTCACTGTCTCAGAAAAAAGAAACTGATAAATTCAAAGAACCAGTTTTAGAGAACAGGTATGTTCCCAAACTTGAAAATGAAATGGTTGGCCCACTGAAAAGTGAGTCTCTGTCCTTTGACTGTGATGATAAAATGGACAGTGGGATAAACTTTAACTTGTCAGCTGATGATGTTGAGGGCAACGTGGAAGTCATTGCATCAGAAAATAAGGTCACATCTGGGTCAGAGAAGGGACATCAAAATGTTGGTACCAACAGTGCAAATGTATCTTCAGTTAGTCATGGTTTGCAGGTGTATAATTTACATTATAGGAGTGACTCTTCTTCAAGTCGAAGCAAAAATGATGTCATTGAAACAAGAGAAAAAGATGGTGCAGACCCTGAATGGGAAGAGATTGTTGCGAAAAGTTATGCCTTGAGCTCCACTTCTGAAATAGAACCAGATGCAACTGGGAACTACAAAGGGGCACAAACCACCTCAAACTCTAAACCACCCCTGAAGAAAATTTCTTCTCAGAGTACTTATAAAGAAAGTGATAATGATGATGTTTTTGATGGATCAATGCATCCTTTGGATTTTGCTCTAGCTGTTCATGGTATCAATGAGTATACAGTGCCACAGTCACCTGACAGGTCACATGCTAGTAAAAGTACCCCTAGAGATGGGGTTGTATTTGCTCGAAGGGTGCAAGTCACAGATGAAGCTGATGGGAACCTGGGTGTCAAGGATGATGATACAAGAATAGAGAGTGGACTTGAGGAGAAATTGGTCACTTATAAATCAGGAAACTGTGATAAAAGTGAACCAATTTATGCAGAAATTAAGAAGGAACGGAAACCTTCAGAAGTTGCTGTTCTTGGAAAAGTAACACCTTTAACAAAGTCAAGTTCTGGAGAGAGTAAGTCCTCCCGAAAAAAGGAAACTTATTCCAGTTTAACAACAGTTAATCTTAAAGCTGATACCTCTCAGAGTGTGTATACAGTCACAGATGTGAACTCATCTCATGATGTTTCTGTGGAGGTGGATGTAGACTCTGAAGAAGATTATGTTAAAATAAATCCTTCATATAACCCTCCTCTAAATGCCAAGAATGCTGATGTTCTTATTCTAAAAGGAGAAGATGAAGGGAAGATTAAATCCAGACAAGAGGAACCTGTCATGAGTAAAATCTTCCAGGAGGAGACACAAGATAATCCTTTACCTTCTCCTCCTGGAGTCCAGACAGTGAAAGTCTCAGCAGCCTCACCAGAGGTAAGGAGGCATAGGATGAAAGCAAAACATTACAAAATGCCCTCAAAATCTAGTGTTACCAGCACAGGGTCTGTTTCATACCAACATTCATCTCATAGCTCTGCAAGCAATGATGCCGGAAATCGTCGTCGGTCTCGCAATAAGAAGACAAGCGTCTTATCCCCTGCCCTTTTCATAAAGCCAAAAGACCTGCCCCCCAATGATATCACAGTCATTGACCCCCACAGTAGTGTAGATAGCACAAAGACCCCACGTTCGCGTTCACATTCAAGGACCAAGTCGCACAGATCAAACTCAGATGTAAGTTCAACCTCAGCATCAAGTCTTTCTCAGCTGAACAAATTTTTTGACATGATGGGTTTAGAATCAGACGTTTTGTCTAGTGTTTTACAACCTGTCTCCTACGAAGATGATTCAGTTTTCCAGGACATGCATACTTGGCGTGTTGGTTCCAGTACAAATTCCAGCCAGTCAGGAGGTCTTTCAGAGGGCAGCAGAGTCTCAGAAGATGGAGTTATGAACATGAAACGGCTCACCAAACTTCCAGATCAGTCACAGTCCATCATCACCAAAAATGCTAGGGTCATCAAGTGGCTTGTGCAGTGTAAGAAGTCACATACTGCAGTACGATAATGAGAAATGCACAATACTGTTGCAGTATGGTATTTTAAGGTGAGTACTGTCTTAAGAAATTCTATCACCTCTAGCCATCCCTTACTGAGATTCCTGCTTTCTGATTGGTTAAACACTGACCTGTTATTCCATAACACATGGTCAGTAAACAAAACTGATATAAATGAAGTTTGTCACACATTTTCAGTGATAGAATGGGAATAAACCACATTTGTAGGACTATTGTCTCGTAAACTATCTTGACTCCAAATTTGGTAAAATAATGAGTTTGGCTTCACCTCTTCCATTATTTTGCCAAATTTGGAGTCTTGACAGTTCATTCACTAGTACCTTAAATAAATTTATATTGAAGGCCCAAATATCTAGCCATCAGCTGTTAAATATGCTGTATGATGAAAATGAGAATGAAAAAGAAAAGACTTGAGCTATCACTAAAAAGTCCAATGATAGGGCAGTCTTTATCTCTAGTGGGAGGGAGTTCTAATGCGTAGGAGACGCAGAGGTAAAGGCAATATATCACCAAAACAAGAGTGAGTGACAGGTCTGACTAGAATGACTGTCTAGAGTGAAGCATACTGTATGGCTAGGACAATGTAAATGTTTTACTGTAGGTCATTATTACAGAGGCAAGGTGGCCCCATATTGTAAACACGGTGTTATTTGAAACATTAATTTGATTGCAATAGGAAGCCAGTGAAGTGCTGGGTGGGATATGGTCTTTTTTCCTGTTACTTTTCTTAAGATGGTACAGTAGATGTTGTCTACAGGTAGTGTATGGGTATCAACATTAGCTTACAGTACCTATATAGGGTGTTACACTGCATGAGTGATTGTGGAAAAATTTTACAGAGTATAAATAAAATTAAAAATTTGTATCTAAGTATTTGAATTAATTGCAGAAACATGACAAGTTCAGTAGTCCAGACAATGTGCACTATGCCGAGAATTCCTGACCAAGGAGCTCCCGCTTGGACCAAGTGGCTGCTCTCACTTGGACCAAGTGGCTGCTCCCTGGTTAAAACTGGAAAATAAGCCATTGACTATTGTAGTGGACTACAGTATAGCTTTCTAAATACTCATACCAATTTACTGTCAGAGTTGAAACTGTTTGAGAGATGTTGGGCAGAGATGCCTGGTACTGCCAGTGTGTGCTTTGCACTAAAAGCCCTATCACCCACCCAGGTTTTGATTTATGATGAAAAGCCTAATTACACTATGCATCCTACAGTAGATGTATACTCAGCATTCATGGATGTGTTGCATAAAGTTTAGAACACATGGGTTAGTATACACTAGCGATTCTCAAAATTGTTGAGGGTCAGGACCAGATGCATAGTAAGGGCTAAAGTGGAGCCTTAAGGGCCGCCAGTAGGTCCAGATCGTAGAGGCAGGATGCTTATTTGTAAGAGCTAAACCTATAGTTAAGAGAACCCAAAGCTATATTTACAGCAAACAGTTGCAGACCTACAAATTTATCATAGGAGAGGGTTCCTTAAAAGGCCAGTCTGCACTGACCCCTCCCAAGGCCCACTGTGATAGGGGCTGATGTCAGAAAATTTGGCTTTCCAAAAGCCCTGGATTGCAGGAAATTGCACTCTGTAACAGTACTTGAGCAATTAACACTCACTCAACGCCATGAGTTTTTGAACTTTACAACCAATCCATGCAGCCATGTTTTCAGCAATTTGCTAAATTTCTGGCAGATAGCAGACTTCCCAGTCTTGGCAAGACAGCCATTTATTTGGCCATCAACCAAGTTCTATTAGGCTTACAAACAGCAGTTTACTTCTCACTAGCAGTCTACCTGTCATCAACCTCTCACCAGTTCAGGGAGTCAGATTTGGAAGTAATCAATTCAAAATACATAATTAAAAATTCAAAATGTATGTTAGCATTTATTGCCCATTTTCTCAACTTGTCTACAATTTTTATCCTGTCGAAGGTGATTTTCTGAAACAGTTACTGTAAATCAGTTCAGGGTTTACATTGACAGGTCCTGGGGCTGCACACAGCCTTAGGGCCGCTTTTTAGAGTCAAGGGTTTGCAAAGTGCGTCATGTGTTTAAGTTCAGACATTCCTTGCAACTGTGTAAGTGAAATACTTTAGTGTAAATTTCACTTCACACTTAACTGACATAATTACACTAAATATTTGACCTGTGACCTACCTGATTGGTGGAGCTGTTGAGTCTGGCTTGCAATAAATGTTAAAGTTGCTTCTTGGTGTTTTCCAAATGGCAAGGGTCCTAAATTTTGCTGCAGGCACAGTACAGTTTTGGCCTTTATGGTGAATTTTGGACACATGCAGTTGGCCAAGGAATAGTTGCAAGTAGAAATTGTAATCTACATCGCCACTCCTTACCTCCTATTTACCCTACTTACCTGCGGTAATCCATTGGCAAGTTATCAGCGTGATGAGATGGATATAGGGAGAGCTCGAAGGGTGCCCCCTCATTCTTTAACTTGCCACGAAAGTTTTCATACGCGGTATCCTTGGCTCTCCAAAATTGGATTATTTTTGGATAATATTTCAGATTTATTATGTGAATTTTCACCTCAGCTTGAGAGATGGCATTAAATTGGCCTTAAATTTAGTGAATATGAAAATTTCTACTAGATTTGAAGAAAGTAAAGTGTATTTCTTGTGATATTTTCAAAGTTTGCATCATGTAAAACACCAATACAGAGTAAGGGAGTAAGGGAAAACAAGCCAGTGAGCCACAACTGGAAAAAAGGCCGTGGGCGACTCGACTTGAACCAGTTGGGTGGAAACTGGGTCGTTAAACCTCATCTAACTAACTAACCAATACAGAGTATAGGGCTAATAAATTTCAAGTGTATCAATCTCTCTTTTCAAACCATTAGACAGTGTGCTTAATATGCTCTTCTTGGACTCTCTACTAGGAGCCCACGACTACAGTATTGTAGTTCTAGCATCACTGCTCATGATACAAACCTACTGTCTATAGTGTATTGTGCAGCCGTAATGTGCAATAGTATACTCTAGTTGCACCAGATCCCAGAGCCAACAAAAACACCTTCCTTATTGAGATGTTTCACATATGTGTAGATATCACATAGAAACAGTCTAATCCCTCCAACAATTGTCTCCTGCCAAGTTGTTTGCGAGACACCTGTGGGTAGGATTATACTCCCATGAGCTGGTAGAGATTTAGGATCCCTGGGGGGACATATTTTAATTGTCCTGTCAATTATATCAAAATGGAGCCATAGGCTTTTCCGAAAAGCTCTCCATAAATCTGACAGTAAAAGATAAATTGTTCCTTGAATTTTGCCAGCAGTATGAGTTGAAAATCAGTAAATGTAATTCTGGACCTATTGGACAAAGCTTGGATGTTTAAATTCTCTTTATGGTTTGAAACTGAAAGACTTTTAAAGCTTTGCTGAAGCAGTCTAGGTCTGAAGACATCTCCAGTTGAGAAGCAATAATATACCAACAATTTAGGTATGAAGTTTCCATAAGGTACACTAAGAAATGGAGGATGATTTCCTGTATTTATACTGTAAATGTGACCAACTTGAGCCTGCATGTTGGCTGTACTACTTTGTTACAGAGTACATTAATATACAGTCCCCTAAACCATGGTAACTCAGATGTAGTACAGGTATTAAGTCCCAGTTAGTTTCTGAGTCTTTGTGTTTGCATGGATCTTTTTATCCACCTTGCAGACTGGCGGTACACGTGTTAGTCAAGGTTGTGGTACCCATAGAGCCTTAGGACAGGCCCCAGTGTACCAACCAGTTAATTTCAGTTGAAACTACAAAATACTGTAATATATTCCCAACACAGACTTGTTATAACCAAGGAGAGTATTAAAGATTCAATTTCCCCACAAGTTATGCTTGATTTATGTCCCAAAGTTGAAATATGAAAATGTTAAAGTTGCCAGTGTTGGCACTAGGTCTCAGAATTTGAGGGGAAATTTCCCCCTTCCAAAATATTTTGGGTGGGATTTTGGTTCTAAGAAGGGGGAATCTTGATAACTTACAACATAAAAGTCAACTTTTTCCCAACAGCCAACGGGTTTTCCCATGAGGTGGGAGAAATTCCCCTGTAAGATTTTAAAACTTAATGGGATTGTTGAGAATCGAGAGCTGCCAACCATTCAGTTTTTGCTGTGATATTTGCGTTCTCAGATAAATACAGCAGTACAGCTTGTCGATGTAAGATACTTTTTTTTAGTTTCAGATCATATGGGCATGCATTGTAATTGTATGTAACATTAAGATCAGACATGCGTAATGTTGTAACAAACGGCCGATACGTAAAGCGTTTGTCCAACAAAGTTGCATGCATGGTAGTTCCACCAGTACTTTATCACGCTAGATACAAGCTGTTAATGTTATGCTAAGAGGATCATTCAATGTTTAACTTGTCAGTGCACATTATGTAGGCCGACAAACTTCAGTATTTCAAGCCTATTTTGAGTTACTTATGGAATTTTTGATAGAAAGTTAGCAATAGATTTTGAAATGAAAGGGAATGTGTATTCAGAGCATGGTAGCTCTGCCTGTCTGAGTACTCCAAATATATTTCAGTTAACAAAATTTCATTTTTTTACTCAAAGTTATGTTTTTTTTTTTTTTGCCACCTGTGTTCTGTTTTTTTTTGGTTTGAAAAGGTTGGCAGCTCTGCACAATCACACTGCCTAATGCAAACAGTGGTTGTGACTTAGCTATAACTATTGGACTTTGATACTGCAAGTCATCATTTTTGCAAAAGTTTATGACGAGTGTTGTTTAATACAACCAATGTTTACATCTCAAACACATAGTATGTTTGTTTTGAATTTGTGGAAATCCCTCTTATTTTGTCATATAATCCTGCGTAGCTGGTTTTGCATGGACAATCCTTAATAGTACATGGAGTCAGGAGTCTTCATGTGAGCAGAGTAATGCAGTTCCCAGATAACCTTCCCAGGGGACATTTCTGTACCACCCAGACAATTCTCTACTGAGTAACATCCCCTACCCCTCTCCCTCCCCAGACAATTTCAAGCAGAGACAGTACTCACCTCTGACAATTCCACATTTTTTACTGTGGAAAGTTCTCCGAAGAGTGTTTGTCATGGTGGGGATTGTCCGGGGTGAGTACTGTCCCCTTTGTAATTGTCTAGGGGGAGGTGTCCAATCACCAAGTACTGCATCTCTGCCCAGCAGGAGAGTGGCACCCCCCTGGTACAGCCATACTGACTGGAAGATAGAAGTTGGGAATGATATTTGATTTTTTTGAGTTTGTTGATAATTAAAATCCTGGCCCACTGTAAAAGTAAATTATGGGTCAATGAATTCAATATTGGCAAAAATTCCATTTCAGAGAAACTAAGCACCTCTAGACCTCTGTAATTTTCTCAACCCAGAGTTTAATTTTCAAATGTATATACACTTATGACAGCCATTTAACCATTTTTCATCATTTCATTTTCCTCCAGGTGTAGATTTCAGGCTGTTGGTGACCCCTGTCAGGTTCAGGAGAGTGTACCCACAGATAGTCAAGGAGTACTTTACTGAAATTCAAGATGCATCTGACCCCACTGACAGAATGGCTGATAGGATAGGCTGAACAAATTAAACTTTTAATGGATTTTTTTCTTCACATGAGTTTACATCTAGTCTCTGGGGATGGAGGAAAGCTGAGGAAATTATGGTATTATTGCCTTTTGTCAGTTTTAAGAAGTGCAATTTCATGGAAACCTGAGGGCAAAGGTCAGATATCAATACAGAAGTAAGCTTGTAGAAAAGTCTGTTTACAAACATCATGTTCTATGAGGTACAGTAGTTTTATCAAATATTTTGTCTTCAGAGAATTGAAGTAATAACACAAACTTGTCAAACTTTCTTAGTGTGAAGTTAGTTAAACAGGCTGTCAGAAGGGTGAGCATAAAATTGATTTTGAGGATTACATTGAAATTTTTGGGTCAATTCATAGGCTGGACAAGAAACAATGTGTGTAGCCAGCTCCCCCCCCCCGCCCCCCACCCCCCACGGCAAACGTAGACTAATCAATAATCCACGTTATCTGTAAATGAAATTATCATTTCCCTTACAGATATCAAGTCCAGGAGACTTGTCTTCAGGTAGTTCTTAGGGTATTCTGTAATGTTCTCCTGGCAGCACTTATAGGATTGTGAAACATCTCGCTAGTAGTGGAAGCTTTCGTTGAATGCAGAATGCAGCCTGCGAGTCACATGTTACCCACCTGTGTTGTGAGGGATACATATGACTGTGTTTCGCTTGCATGTAACCATGGTTACATTGTAGAAGCTTGGACCACGGGGTGTAGCAAGGTTAGGGCAGATATACAAATGCTCTGACTGTTACATGGAGGGGATGGGTATTTTGTCTTATTGTTAAGTTATCAAAAAATAGGTGTCAGATGTTAGAATAGGCATGCAGTTTCAGTGCTTGCCAGCATAGGCGTACGGGAAGACATTTCACCCGGGGGGGGGGGGGGGCGGAGGGTGTTTGTCCTGAAAATTTTGCAAATTGCCCTGATTTTCCCCTTTTACCCCGATAGCACTCAGGACAGGTATGGATGAGTCCCCCCACAAACTATAAAGAAAGATATTATTTCTGGAGATATTATTTGGTTGTGCAAGTAATAAGCTTTTTGCCCTTTTGGCAAATGCCGCTGCCTGTCGCACTGCACTTCCCCCTTGCCCTGAAAACACAAGTATCAGTGCCCTAAAATAAGCATTTTTCCTGTTCTGGGAGGGCTGCAGCCCCCCCCCCCCAGATCCCCACCTCGTACACCTGTATGCTTGCCAGGACTACTGTACCATTTTTGCAAGCTATGCCCTAGCGTGGATCATTCTTTGGACAGTGGCAAGAATGTCTCTTCCATAAAGAATCTAAGCTGTCCTGAGTGCGAGGATAAGTATGGTATATTATTGTAACAGACACTTCAGATGTATCTTTTTGGGTACATTAACAATGGATTTCCCTCCACCGGCAAGATTTTATGACAAGTTTTGTTATTGCCTTAGTTAATAGCATTGTATTCCTAACCTATATATTAAAGTGCCTTTTGTTAAAATTAAGCTAAATTCAATACCACTTACATGTATGCATCCTTCCTAACACAGGGTCATGAGGTTACTTCCTGTCAGCTAGTTCGTCCAACTTTATTGTAATGTGAAATTCCATCGTGTTGGCAATTTTGTTTGTACTCAGTACTTAACTTTTCTGTATGTGTCAATTCACAAGGATTCAAATAAGCAGAAAGTTATCAAGTCTATTACAAATTGTGCTTTGTTAATTTGCTCAATTATGGGCAAGTAGTTTTCCTACTGAAAGGTTTGTAAGTGATATTTACAAATGGTGTTTGTAAAAATCTATTTTGCTCCTACTTACCTCTTGGCTCAAGTCTGAGGGCTCAAGAGCAATGTGTGTTTAACAAGTTTGTGGCAGGAATCCTGTCAGCTGGTCTTCTGAGCTGTGGATAGGCCTTCATTGGAGTGGAGTAATCTCTACAAGATGTTACATTGGTTTTTTTTAGGCCATGTTTTTTATTCATCTTTACAGACATATATTTTGTAGGTGTTTAAATCATGAAATAAAATTTAAAGAGGCTTTGATTTTGAACAGAAGTGCATGTAAAGCTGTTTGATAGAGATTAGAAGCAAAGTATTAGTTTTCTTTAAATTTTAGTCACTGTGAAGGATGGAAAACTTTGGAAATTTGGAGCAGTTTGTTTTAGGTGACTGCCCTGAGTTCCAACTTCTCTTTGTTCCGACATCTCCATGTTCGGACTAATCTGTGTGAGCTAGGAACGATGTTAGGGTAGGGTTAGGTGAAGGCGAGAGCATTAGAGCATTAAGGTTTTGTGTTTGGGAACATAGAGATGTGGGAGTGTAGAGATGCATCCATTATTGTATGACAATCTTTTTAGTCAAAATACAGTATAGGCAGTAAAATTTTGTAGTGAATTATTGTATAGTTATGTTTGTAGTAGTCTAGTCCATAAAATTTTGTGGTAGATTGTTGTGTGCCTGTTTGCAGTTTAATATTATAGTCAGTCTTTCATGATGTGGGCCCAGAGATATAGTTTTAGACTTACTGAAAGGAAGTGGCTGACTAGATTATGTTTTCAGGGATTTTTGGTTTCCATGATAAGAGAAACCCATGCATTCATGATGGCGTGTGTATGTATGTGTGTGTGTGCGTGTGGATGTGTGTGTGTTTGTGACACTGCTTATTAACACAGTATCTCAAGAGGGGAAACTGACAGTTCTCAAACTTGGTACATACTGTAGATGCCCCATATTGAGAGGAAGCACCCTATTGTTTTTGGTGGAGGTCAAAGGTCACCTGGGGTCGCCAGGGGTCAAAGCCTGAAAACCTTGTTAACATGACATGTCAAGTTAGGAAGCTTGGATAAATTTCATACTTAGTGTGTAGATGCATTATGGGAAGAGGAAGAACCCTATTGTTTTTGGTGGAGTTCAAAGGTCGTTTGGGGGCACCGGGGGTTTAAGCCTGAAAACATTATTAACATAATATCTCAAGTTAAGAAGCTTGGATAAATTTCATGCTTAGTCTGTAGATGCTTTATAGTAAGAGGAAGAACCCTATCATTATTGGTGGAGGTCAAAGGTCATTTGGGGTCACTGGGGTCAAACTCTGAAAACCTTGTTAACACGATATCTGGAGGTAGGAAGCTTGGATAAATTTCATACGTAGTATGCAAATGTGTTATGGAAAGAGGAAGAACCCTATCATTTTTGGTGGGGTTCAAAGGTCATCTGGGGTTACAGGGGGTCAAAGCCTGAAAACCTTGTCAACAGGATATCTCAAGGTAGAAAGCTTGGATAAATTTGATACTTTGTATGTAGATGCCTTATAGTGAGAGGAAGAACTACAGTACGTCATTTTTGGTGGAGGTCAAAGGTCATTTGGGGTCAATGGGGGTCAAACTCTGAAAACCATGTTAACATGATATCTTGATGTAGGAAGCTTGGATGAATTTCATACTTAGTATGTTGATGCATTGTGGTTAGACAAAGATTCCTATTGTGTTTGGTGGAGGTCGAAGGTCATCTGGGGTCACCAGTTGTCAAACCCTGAAAACATTGTTAACACAGTATCTTGAGGTAGGAAGCTTGCTTGGATAGATGTCACAGATGCCTCATTGCAGGGATGTAGCTAGCAAAATTTGAGTGCCGGGTGATTGTCTGATCTGGGGAAAGCACCTCACCCCACCCCATGGCATCTACCCCATCTTTCAGCCATTAATTTTTCATTTTACTTTAGGGCTAGTTTTAGGTCTCGGTAGGCAGATTTGTGGTGGGCAGGGGTACATATGTTTGCTGGAGTGCCCAGCGGGAATGGTCGAGTGCTGGGTGTCACCACCCAGCGCTGCCCACTGCCTCATGGTGAGACTCAGAACTCTATATTGTTTTTGATGGGGGTAAAAGGTCATCTAGGGTCACCAGGGATCAAACTGTGAAAAACTGAGACTGTCATGTGGGGTCACCAAAGGTCAAAGTGCAAAATTTCCAAGAATTCTCAAGGTCAAATATGAACACACAGCAGTATATTTTCCAATACATTAAGATACTGTAGCATTTGACTAGTGACTGATAGAAATGGGACAGGGCATTTTTTGGAATAAAACATATCATTAAAACCTCAATGCATTTTTGCATTCTGGTTGAGTCACACCATCTAGTGCTGTGTGGAGGGTTTGTCATCAAGCATCAGAAGAATATTCTACTATTCTTTCCAAATATTTGATACAATGACCAAAGACCATGTATTCAATGTCATGAAATTGTGTAGGCATACTCAACTTCAACTCATAGACTAAAATTCAAGAGAACAATTGATGTAGGCCTAACTAACAGGTGGTGAGTGGGTACATAAAAACATTGTTTGCAGTGTGAGGATTGCAAGGGGTTACTCAAAGGTAGACATGCATGATGGATTGGTAACATATTGATATGTTGTGTTCTATGGCAAAACTGGCCATTGTGATTTTACTTCGTACTTAATCTTATAGACTGCCTGAAGTATGCACTTTTTGACCTCTGCCGTTGGGGCTGAACAGTTCAAGGTGTGATCTTCCTTAAGGCAACTCATGATTAGTTACCTTTCGATAGATGAATGTTGTAACTGTAAAATGTATGAAATATGAGGCATTGTTTGACTGAAACTGAGAAATTGCTTAAAGAGGTAGAGCAGCTAGGTATCAAGTTGTAGTAGGATTTTGTAATTTTTTTTTTTTTTTGGGGGGGGGGGAGGTAGGGCAGAGGTTGGGGGAGGTGGAGGTAGGATATTTTTAAGTCAGGAAGACAGGTTGGTGAAGAGGTAATACAGTGTTAATTATTCTTAGAAGAGGAGTAGTCTTGCTGCAGCCAAGGTTTGTACTTTCATAGTCATGTTGCAATTTTGATGTAAATATAAAACATTTATGTTTTTATTCAGTATTCATCCAATCATTCAACAAAATCCATTGCCAATAGACAATCATGATTCAGTGAAATTATCTACTTCTGGTTCATGTGAATTTAATTTTATTTATTTACATAAGGTTAAAATCATCATTTATACAATTCTTACAATCTTTGTGAAAGGTAAAGGCTGGCCTACCTTTCAGAAACAAGGAAAGCATAATTTGCAATAAATTGAAAAGTATTCTTACAACCAGTATAAGCTACTGTATTTATGCAGTTGAGAAGGAATTTCCAAATTGGTCACAGTACACAGTTAAGAATCATGCCACATTCAATATGAGAATTATTGCATACTTACAAGGTTATATAAGTGTTCACCAGGTTGGATCATTTCCTATTTTAAGCTTTTGTGGAAGAAAGAGGGTAAGGGTGTGTTTTATCAAAATGCTTAAATGAAACAGTTAATATTTTTAGTCAAAGGTTGCTAGGGTGCTTAAATTTCCTTGAGATGCACTAGAAAGATAGGCAGTAGCATGACAGGAATCCTTCAGCTTTTCTTCTGGTGATGGAAATGAGGGTTTTTAATGATGAAGATCTTCAGTGAAAGTATCAAGGGGAAGAACATGTTTTAGTGTTGTCCCATATTTGTACTTTGCAGTTATAGAATTACTACAAAAAGGAAAATGCAGTCGCCCCAGATTTATTGTAAAGGGTGAGTTAAATCTCACAAATATCCTCGAATACCCCTTACAAGTGTCTTTAGTGATGTTTCCAAACATAAATATTGATATGAAAGGTAAACAAAGGAGTTAGTTTGCATGAATTTAACAATTCAGTAATAACAATATTGTCATGTAGTATAAAAGAATACGGTACACTGATTCAAACTGGGGTGACTGCATTTTCCTTTTATGGGAGAAAAGTGTGTATTCAAGTTAGAAGTCAAAACAAGAGAAGTAATCCCTTACTGTGGGGCAGATGTCTTTCGATTGGTTTCATTTGTTTGCTACAAAATTATTGATCTTAAGGAAAATTCCAAGGAACCAACTGACATTAAACTCACCTCCAAAGAAATTCTTCTTTTGGCTTCAAGAATTTAATTTCCAGATTTAAAGTATTGCATTGTCTCTTTGCATATGTTGTTCATTCACATTCTGTTACCCTTGAAAACCATGCCAGGAATCAAATGAGGAAACTCATTATTTTGTGAAATCCCTGCTCAGTTGGTTTGAATGTCTCATCTCCTAAGATTGGCGTATTGAATCTAGTAGTTTCTCTTGTTCAATTATGTACATTGTGGGATTGAAGAAACCAAGTGGAGAATCCATTCATAGTCATTGTTACCAAGAGAAGGGGTCTTAACACCTCTATCCTACCAGCTGGGACATTAGTAAGAGCCACCCTCCTCTCCTCAAGAGTTGCAAAATGAAACTGCAAAAAGTATGTAGCACAATTAGTGAGGGAGGTAGCAGCTACAAATTCAGCTGTTAATAAAAAGTCACTTTCCTTGAACTTCTGATCACATTGGAATCATTTCAGCTTTATATTTTCAAGCCCCCTCCCCCTTCATGAGTTAGTAACTTTCATAAAGGTAAACCAGCAAACTTTTTTTCTTAAAATGGTTTCCATATGACCAGCAGTTACTGCCTCATACTGTATCTGTGCACCCAATGAGTTATATTTATTTTTCCATATATTAATAGTTTTCACCATGGTTCTTGCTGTCATACTACCTTTAATGTTGCTTCGTAGTTAATTCTGAAGCAAATTTTCATTAACCTTGAATTTGGTTATTGGGAGTTTAAATTGTCTTTGTTCCCATTTGATGAATGGCTCTTCAATTTCTAAAAAAGGTATTCAGTTTCTTAATGGTCATATAAGAGTACAGTTCTTTCTTAGATTTCAAGTTTCATTCATTTAGAAGGTCATAAGGATTATGATTTTTTGTGCTGAGATTATAAGGCAGGTTGTCCTATTGTTCCTTGAAGTTTTGGAAGAGACTGGATAGTGAACAAGATTGCACAAGACCTGTATTAGAGTTTGAAATGAAGTTCTTGTGGTACTGTGAACATATTTTATGGGGAGGGGCTTGAAATAAACTATTCATTGCAAATGTTAAGTACTTTGAAGCATTGTCTCTGTATACTGTGGCATATACTTTCCTCAGAAACTATTAAACTATCAGTGAAGTATGCCATGTTATCTTTGCCTAGAAAATTCTAGTGTGAAGAATGCCCTTCCCTTTCACCCTTGGTTCTGCCACTGATAACCTTTGAACAAGGAATGGTACTTAAGGACATTTCTTTGACCAGCTAGAAGTTTGTAATCACTGACTGCAAATGTCAAATATGGATAGAGTGTAATGTATTCAGTTCATTAATGTGTCTGCCTAAAATTCACCACATGGTATTGTGAATCATGGACCATAATTTGGTTTCATATCTTATTAATATTCTTTTGGCAGTAGTGCTTCTGAAATAGTTAATGCATTTCTATCAATTTCTAATTTGTACATAATGAACATACCATTAGGCTATAATGTGCATTAAACTTTATCACTACAGAGATGTTGTGTGCCTAAAAAGATTAAAAGGATGGAACTCAAAAGTGTGTCTTATTTTCATTTCATTCAGGATGACTTGATTTTGGAGTATTGGGGGGCATATAAGGGATACCCATGCTACATAAGAGTCAATGTACATATGTCAAGGGAGGTACCCAAGGTAGGGGATCTGAAAATGAGCATTTCATAAAAAGGCATCTTTAATGTTCTCCTTTTTATTTAGAATGGCTTTATTTACCCCATACTCCTTTTTTTTTTTCTTGAAAGACATGAATATTTTTAGGGATATAAAGATGCTGGCAGAAACATTGTCTTTATGACAAATCATGGGAGGAGTGAAGGAAATTGTAACAGTGGTAGTGTGAGAGGAGGGAGGGAAATTTAATTTTCTACCTTGAAGGTTCAATAAATTAATATGGTCCTCATGTATAGAACCAAGTGAATAACCTGGATGGGTGAGAAAGAAGGGGGAACACTTTTCTGCCAGCCAAACATACTGCCTCATGAAACTGAGGAAAGTCCCATGTCCTGTGACTTGTGCTCAGGGGTGGTAATTACCAAGGAGTCATTGAAGGGACCATGTCCCCTACTTCCATTTATTCAACAGATCTGTACTATTTTGCTCATATATGAAATGACTTCTGTTACTTGAGAGTATTCCATTCCACTGCTGTCCAACTAACTGCTTCCAACACTAATTGTCACCCTTGATTGTACTTCATTCTTTCTGCTTGCCTGGAGTTGTCCACAATCAGTCCAACTGTAAAGCATCTTCCTTGCAAACCTTCATGGTCCACCCATCTGCTTCTCCCATTAGATTTAGATATGTCAGTAAAGAAGCCATAGTACACAGTATATCAAAATAATCTATCAGAAGGAACAATGCAATTCAGACATCTCAAAGATGGTTACCTCAAACTATTAAAAAGCTGCAATTATTGGCTGGGTTCTTTGTTGCAAATTTCATCTTTGCTAGTCTTCAAGGACATGCTACATTCCATGGTAACACATAATGAGACCAGGACCATCCACACCAGAACTCCTTGGCTGTAGCAGTTCTTGTAGATATCCAGTATATAGTAATGGTAACAATATTTCCATCTAAAAAGCTCCCTTTCCCTCTAAGGCTGGTTTTTACAACTGCACTACCATGTTCTGAGCTTGTAAATCCCACATGTAGGGTTTCATATTCAACATACTAAATGGCAGGGAAGTCCTGATTAATGAGCCAGAATGAAGTTTCATGTGTACCTAAAGTCTAAAATTTCACAAAATATATGTTACAAAGCTCAAAAAATGAATCCAAATGGTCCCAACTTTCAGTCTTCACATGACATTCCTGAGCTGAGATATAAAATGTTTAAGCTTATTCACTCAACTGAAAATAGTTGGAACTGCACAACAATTTGTGATGTCATTCTTATGTGGACAGACTGCATGGTCAAGTGGTTAGAGCATCTGACTTGCAGCCGGAAGGTCTGGGGTTCGACTCCTGGCCAGGTCATACCAAAGACACTAAAAAATGGAACCTACTGCCATTGTGCTTGGTGCTCAGCATAAGCAATGGAGTAGGGAAAACAAGCCAGTGAGCCACAACTGGAAAAGGGGCTACAGCCTGCCTGACTTAAACCAATTGATTAGAAACTGAGCTGTAAAACCTCATCTAACTCAAACTCTTGTACTGTACTCAAATTTCTGTCCCTTTTTGTCTTTGTTTTTTTGCTATACAAGCCCTCTCCATACAACATGCCATGCAAGGTAATAGTAACTTTTTCAGGGTCATATGAACCCTTTACTTTCAAAAGGAAACAATTTAAGCATTTAATGTGAGTCATACAAGGACATCAAAATTATTGTGCAATTGACTATTTCAAAGTATGTGAATGAATTTCAACATTTAAATATCTCATCACTGGAGTAAGCTATGAAAATAGAGTGGGATGAATGAAATTCACTTTCCAACCTCTAAAATATATATTCTTGTCATTCTAGACTTAAGGTACACTTTAAAGTTCAGAATGTTTGACTGTGAGAGGATTCTCAGAGGGTATACCCACAAAAAATCCTGTGATGGAAAACACTTCTGAAACCAGGGTAGGAATTAAGCACAGGCTCAGAGCGATTAGCCCCCATAACTTGCAAAATAGCCCCCAAAACTGGGGTTACGGGGGCAAATTTGGCCATATGGTTTGTTTTAGGGAAGACTTTTTTAACTGCACATTTCAGTCAACTAGCCCCAAAAGAGCCCTTGTATGACAAACATTAATTCCTGCCCTGTCTAAAACTCTACTCTGATGCCTAACTGCTCATATCACTCAAATAAATGACACTAGAACTTTGTTCAAGTTAAAGAACTACTTTTATTACACCATCAGAAAATTACATAGCTACATTCTTCCTTTATACTGTGATAAAAATAGCTCTTCAACTGTTGTTCATCATTTTGCCTGCCTACATCCTGTCAAAGAAGTTCCTGCAATAAGAAAAACAAAAATCATTTGAGAAGTCTGATCATTATTACCGAAATTTTATCTTTTTTTAAATAAAATTTGCTTTGCTGAATGTAACAGTTTTTATGACTGTTAAAGGAAGGGTTTAAGCAAAAAATTAATTTTTATATGTGAAAGAGGAACCAAATCTACGCAATTTGGTGAAACTTTCATTGAAATCGGACACGTAGTACTCGAGATATCAGCAAGTGAAGTTACTGCATTTGTAACCCGAAGTGAGCTTGATGCAAGCAGGGATTGTGTCACTTCCTCACATTGATGAGAAATGCTTTGTTTCTTTTGTTTTTTCAGTCTGATGTGCTGACCGTGAAGTTAACAGGGATTAGACTTCCCCATGTGGAATCTAAGTTTGTGAAATTCTTATGCCTCTCATGCAATCACATTCCGATAAAGTGTGATTGTGGAGGAGAAAATTGGTTGTAAAGTTTAAAGAAAAACAAAAGACTGGCCATTAATGTGTGGTATAGTAGTACGTGCTTGCTTCAAGTTCACGGTGGGTTGAAAATGTGACAACTTCAACTGCTAATATCTTGAGAACCACACATCGGATTTCAATGTAAATTTCACCAGAATGCTTAGAATTAGTACCTCTGACATATCAAAACTTGATTTGAGCTTAGACACTTCTTTTAAGGCCTTTCTACAAAATCGTACATCATTTGTCCTTGATTATTGCCATACAAATGCGCAATGTTCATTGTTACGCAGATACAAACTTATGGAGTATGCAGCACCCTGCATATCCTCAATGTTCCTGCACGATATAATTCAGGCCTAAACTTCTCCGACTTAAAATATCGCAAATTCTTGATTTTTGGTGTATATCCCTATACTATAGTATGGGGAGGTTTCTCTTAGCATAAATTATGATCAAATGATGAAATAAGATCGAAATGTTTCCAAATAGTTTGAACAGTTTTTGGAAAGATGAAACATGCAGCTGAATATTTGTACAAAGTCACACATGTTGAACACTTCAAATTTCCTGAGAAAGCAGTCTACACAATCACAAATGAAGTTTCTTCATGAACATTGTCACACAAACCTATGATGAAGTTTTGAACAAGGGTGTGATCTTGTAGACATGCCTCAGCCTTTATGATTAACACTTCAGAAGATTTTTATGTAATCTGCTTGAATTTGGGTTTCTACTTTTGAGGGATTGAAATAAGAACTAAAAATCCACAGCAAAATGGCTTCCAGCTGGCAAAAATTTACGCACCAAGGCAAAACAGAGGGGTATCAAGGCCAAACTTAAGAAGCCTACAAGTACATTTTACCAAAGGGCCTGCCCTATGGCCAGTATGATCTTCAGCATAAGTCAATTATTAGGGGTATCAAGCCAAAGTAAGAGGGCCTGCAGGCAACGTTGGCAGTGCCTTTGCTTATTATTTAATCCAAAGCCATGCCTTTTCACTCCTTTAAATTGTATAGAGGTTACCTCCATATGACTTCACTGATGCTTAATGGATAGCAAAAACTGTTCACAAACTAAAGTATGAACCCTACCTGTACCCATTGCAGGGTTTCCCTTGACATTCTTTTCGAGGCAGTCACCTCACAGTTTTTGGACACCACCTCAAAGAAATTTGCTATACTTGCCACTTGTACTGTACTAGCTATGGAAGTATTGATAGTCCCACTCACTGATGGTGCCAAAGCTGGCATCATATTACCCCCATGAACTAATGCCACCTCACACTGTCTAAAACCCAGGTGAAACCCTGCAATGGTTCATACAGTGTACTGTCTGATAGAACACACTGATGTCAATACAAGCCCTCTGCTAATAGCCAATTTAGACTCCGTTAATTACTATCTCACACTATTCCTCAACCATTCACATAAGAGAAATCAAATCTTGGAATAAATTCAACATTCATTTACTGAGAAACATTTTTGCCATCAGGATTAACCTTATTTTACATTATACACAGTTCAACTGTACACAATAAGGCTACAGAAGCCATTCCTAAGCTCTCATCTTCAACACCCATGAAGAATTGAAAGATACGGATGAGGTTGACAGCCTCATCACAAAAACTGGAAAAAGCCTCTAGGCATCAACCTAATGCCATTTAAGGTTGAAGTGAAAAGGAAGTCTGAAAGGAAGAAGCAAATGTTCATTTTCATCGTGAGACAGTGAGAAGCTCAAAACCAACATGCATCCATAGAGATTCATGACAACCAGCCTTTATGGCGACAGTGCCCCTAATAATGACCATTATCAGTGTACAACTGTAAGGAATTTCAATTGGTTGCCCACAGGACAACCAACTTTCCAGGTTGTCCTGCTGGCATTTTGGTTGTCCTGCAAATAAAATTTGGTGGAACAGTATACTTGATAAGTGTGAACCAGTCATATGGTGGCATAGACATGTACAGTGCTCTACAGTAGCCACACGAATCTTGAAAATGGGAATATTTGTCCAAGTAAATACACATACATATTTACCAATGTTTCACATGTAGCTTTGGCGCTATGTTTGAAAAGTGCACAAAGAGGGCATACAGAAATTATCACCCTACATGAGTACAAAATGATTCTGGTACCTAGACTGTGGCAGATTTTAATGCCAAAATGGATGGAATCAATTACAAAGTTTCTGGTTGTCTGACGGGTAACTAGTGAGCAGTGACACTTGATTTGACAATTTTTGGTCTGACTGCTAAATTTATAATCTGATGATCATGATGATTGAAAGAATGGGATACAGTGGTGACTTGAAAAAACACAGTTTGAAATACATGTCATGGAGTTTTGTACTTCCTGTAACTTTTTTCTTTCATCTAGTGAAGGATGAGTTCTTTTAAAATGTTGAAATCTGTTTTGGGAACAAGCTGAAAGGGCTCAAGGACAGCATGTGAACCTGAAGACTGCAGTAGAAAATCACAGGGCTAAAATATCTTATACACAAGAGTGCCATCTGTTGTAACACAAGTGCTGTTCTACCTAGTATTGTTTTTACATCCTATTTGTGAGATGGCAGAAGATGATAACGAAAATCTTTACACGTTAATGCTACAAATGACATTCAATAACTTTTCCACATCATATGACATAAGAAAACAAACTATTTTAAAAACTTGAAAATGATCCTTCAAATTCAACTACTATCTATGTTTTCAATGCTACACATAAAACCTGTAGCAGCCTGCTATATCTTCATTACTGTGTTACATGTATGGTTACACTTAGATCAGTGGTGAAGATGAGGATACATTGTGATCCCTATTTAAACGAAGAAATATCTTCAACTTTACCATAAAAAATTTTTACATTTTAAAATATTCAATGTTTCAGGCTCAAGGGGGGAAACCACTAAATATTCCTCTGGTAATTCATGTCTGCAGCAGGTACAACAAACCGAACGTGACCAATTTACCCCCAACCTACCTGTTTATGAAACCATAAGCCCCACTAACCTCACCTATTACTACAGACCTGCCAACGTTTGAAAACTGGAAATAGGAACACGGCGGTGCAATTTTGGAGAATCCGCCGGCCTGGGGGTGGGGTCTAAGGGGAGGGGGTGTCCCCCTCCCCTTTGGAAATTTTTTGAAGTTTAAATACTCCTAGATTCAAAACGGTGGCATATTTAAGGAATATGTATCAGATTTTTAAACAGGCAAAATTACAAATTTTTTAGGCTGTATTTTAAAAATTTGGATGATTGGTAGGCCTAGGCCTAGCCTATGTCTGCTGGAACTGTAGCCTAGCCTAAACAAAAATTGAAAAATCAACACACCCCATCACAGTGGTAAGTCTAAGGTTTTGTTGGTCTATAATGCAAGCAAATTGAACTTTGAACCAGTTCCCGGCAGTGCTGATTACATCCCTTTTTGCATTATAAGTGCACAAAATAAAACTTTCAGATCATGTTACTTGTTACTGTTAGGCTGGGCAGGCTAGACTGCATGGTAGGCCTAATGTTAGTCATGTTACACACTTAGCCTAACACAAACTTCGTTTAGGCCTTGGCCTATGTGAACGATTCTTGGCGGGGTTTATGCAATGTATTCAGAAAAAAAATCACATAAAAAATTCCCACCTATTTCACAATCTCCGCGACTTTCGTAGTTCAAAAGTTAGGGCTCAACAGTCAACGTAACTGTTAAGTTCAGGCCTAGCCTAGGCCTAGGCTAGACGGTACACATGTGCTATTTGGCTAGCCTATGCCGCACTTTCGCTACGTTACCGTTAGTATGATACGGCGAACTACGGTACCGAAAAACGCCAGTAGGCTCGCAGCTTACTGTCCCAAAGTTTAATACTCAAAAACTTCGTTGCTGGTCTTCCGTTCAAAATTGAACACTGTTATAAGTACTTTGTTCAATCTTCAAATATTCTTTTTCATCCTTCTTAATCTCAAACTACAGCATTGCGATTAGTCCCACTGGTTATCAAACAAACATGCACTATGTATTGCGTATATACCGTATACGTAACCGCAGGTGCCACATGACTTCGCGGTCGGTCCGTAGGCGCAGCTGTGGTGCTTTGTAAAGCATTAACTAAAACGATCGTTACGGATATGTACTGTCAGTGTGCACATATCCTGAGACATTTTAGCACGCACGCCGGATGTCGCATACATAATGCTGAAGTCTTGGTCATAGTGTTTACATATATGTACACGTAAAGCCCATACAAGTTCGATCCACGAATCATTAATGAGTTGCATGACATGCGTTTTAAATAATTATGTTGCAAGGATATTTCTTGTACTATTTTGGGGTGGGTGCAAGAAATCGGAACGTTCCGATTTTTTGCTATGTACGGACTCAAAAATCGGAACGGTTCCGATTAAATCGGAACGGTTGGCAGGTCTGTTACTACTATTGGACAGTCCACATACTGCTGAATTATCACTGGCAATGGAATCCTTTCTCTAGATGGTGCTCTGTACATATCGTGACTAGTCTGCTATATCTCGCCCTCATTTCATTCAAGTCCAATAGTAGGAATAGTGGAGGTAAGTAGGAGTGAAATAGATTGATGAACCTTCAGACCTAGGTCTGTCACATGTGCCTTTGTTCTAGACTGGCTGAAAGGACGGACCCCTGCACAAGATTTTGCCAGATTACCAAGAAGCAAAATATTCAAATTACTCACTGTGGTATGCAGCCTTTGTCTTTCTTAGCATTCAGGCGAATCAAGCAATCATCCGACTCTCCCTGGAACCAAAAGAAAAACGAAGTGGAATAAACAATGTGGCAAAACAAAATCCTAGTGAGCTCAAGCTTTAGGGAAGCTAGGGGAAAAATCCAGGGATAAATCTTTATAGCTTCACGTAATTCATCCCCTTATGTACGGGCAGGAATCAGAAACTAGACTGCCATACTGCATAAATGCAACCAGTTTGTGTAGGGCAGTTGCATAACCAGTGGAGAGGAAGCCATCAAATGTCTTCCCTCCCCTCCCCTTCCCCTCTCTCCCCTCTCCTGTGAAACTGGTAAGCAAAAAATGAAGTATTGGATAAAAATTACATCATCCATTTGAAGTTTAAATGTTGCTTAGTAGTGCTGATTTGTGTACTGTACTTTAAAAACTGAAATTATTCCAAATTCTAACACAGATTCCCTCATGACTATGACAGGCTGTCATCTTTGTTTTACATTCATTGGAATAAAGAGCTAAGCATTTTGCCATATTTCATAAGTTGGACCTTTGGATCCATATTTGGCCATGGACCCAAATTCATGAAGGCCCTGAAGGTACCACTAACGTAGTAGGACCCATATGGAACCTTGCATGAAAACTTCCAGAATACCATAAACAGATCACTAACCAAGCATCATTATAACAGGCCGTCAACTCTGTTTAACAATAACTAGAGGAAAAGTTAATCACTTTGCAATATTTCACAAACTGGACCCTCTTGGGCCTTGGACCGAAAATTCCTGAACCCCTGAAGGTACCACTAACCAAGTATCATTATGACAAACCATTAAAATTGTTCAAGAGAATCTGTAGGAGTACGCAATTTGAAGAATTTCATAAGAATGCGACACAGGGCCCACACAGGACCTTGGACAAAAACTTTCAGAAAACTATACACAGATCAACTAACCAAGCATCATTATGACAGGCTGTCAACTCTGTTTAACATTAACTGGAGGAGGGGTTAAACATTTTGCAAATTTCACAAAATGGACCCTATGGCCCATCATGGGTAATGGACTAAAATTCCAGAACACCCTGAAGGCACCACTAACAGAGTATCATTACGACAAACCATCATCACTGTACAAAAGAATCTGTAGGAGAAGAAACATTTTGAAGAATTTCATAAAATGGGCCATAGGGCCCACATGGGACCTTGAATCAAAAATTCCTGCACATCTCAAATTGCTCACCACCCAAGGAACATTGGTGTTCAAGTTTCAAGCAAATCCATGGAAGCATGATTTGAAGCATGTGGGAGTAGAGCCTTTTGAAAAGTGAGACAGACATTTTCTCCCCCCACAGTATAACATAAGCTCTTCCCACACTTCATGGGTTGAGCTAATAAATGGATTAATTTCTCTCTCACTGCAAAAATTTCCCTCCAAATACCCGAATTTCCCTTGAAAGACCTCCCAGCTTCTTAACTTTATCCACCCATCATTATAATGCCTAGTGAAATCTGTGAAGAAGATTAGAAGGCACCTTTTATAATTTTGAGGGATTGAGAGGCAAAATCTAAGATATCAAACATACTGACATAGGGAATCCAAAGGGATCAAAATTAGGACATATGCAAAGGTACGACATTATTTTTGCATGTCACCAAAAGGACCTGTTTGAGTACATAAGCAACATATTGTGTACCAGTGCCATACGAATTGTGTAAAGCCTCCAGGCCGTGTTTCATAGCCCCCGAGGAAAGTGATCTTGACTAAGCAGTGGACTAGCAACATCCATAGAATCTAACCTCATTACTCTCAACAAATGTAGGTGGTCAACCTACACATCCATCTCAGAATTACATTTAACTCTACTACACATGACACTTCATTAAAAGCCAAATTTCCTGATCTTAAATTTACCCCACAGTTTGCCAAAGAAATACGTTCCTTGCTAGCTACTATGATGTAAGAATTATGAAATCACCCAAAGAGTATAAGAAAAAAATTCTACCACTACCCATACCAAACTTATGAACACAAGCAACAGTGCATCCAAGTAATGTGAGTTTGAATATATTCAATAATATGTACTGAACTTGTGGAGATCTTACCATTCTCCTAATTTCTCCACAAATAGCAAAGGTCTTGTAATTGCCATTGTAGATACCAGTCTTGTTATCCACCTGTAAAGTTAATGGGATGGAAAAATGAAACCAAGGTTTAAATATGAAATGGATCACTAGAACAAGCCTGAAGCCAAGGGGTGGGTGCCCCCTACAAAAATTTTTTGCCCCCACCCAAGAAATTTCAAAGTTACCATTGCCTTCATACATTTTATTCCACCTTGCATCTCCCCCTCCTCCCTTGAAAAATTTGGCCCCTCTGGAATCAATTCCCCCCCCCCCCCTTCAGTACCATGGCTGGCTAAAATACATGTCTGCACTAGCCTGAAATAAAAGCTAATAAAGTTTGGCTACCATGTAACAAACTGAAAACATGCTTACAGTTTTGGTGACATGCCACCAAAAAGAGATCTTTTCACTTGGCAGTTAAAGAATAAAATCCCCCAATGAAAGACCCATTGCAATTATTTCAATATCTTTTACCATTCTCAACATAATTTTATTACATCCAGCAAAGCCCACAAGATTTGAAATATACACATAACTCTGAATAGCAACTCCTTATCTTATCCCCAGTTCACAAGGAAATGTTAGATCTAAGGGAGTGGAATTTTGGTCTAGTGAACCATCAGTTTTGTGGGCCTCATCCCAGGCCTGAGGATTTCAAATTTCATGGTAAACATTTTTTAGGTTACGTGGTTTTTGATCCTCATAACCCAACATAGCCCATTTTTGTTGATGCCTCAAAAACCATTTTTGCAGATTCCCAAATATTGCAAGGACTCTCCCACTCCCCCTGTATTCTTCCCCTCTGGATTCCCACCCAATCCACTCCTTATCCCTCAGTCGGTCTCCCACCAATTCCCTCCCGGCCTACCCGCTTCCTGATTTAAGACCAAATTTCTGGACTGTCACATTTAAACAGTTAAACGAACGATTGACCGTAAAACGGCGTCTAATTCAACCATACGTTCAAATGGATTTCCCTGGCCTTTAAATAACAATGAAAGCTGAGTATTTTTTCTCCCCCATGTTTTGCTTACAGTAGACATCTTTCATTTTCACCTACTCACACTTAGCCTACTAATTCCTCTTATCACAATGCAATGCTTTGTTATCCCGTTCGCAGCAGAAGGCCAAATCTTATTAGTAGTACAAAATAGGATTCACACTTTCTCAGTATACCATTATCGTAGTTCAAGTTGCGCACAGACGAACGTTAAAACAAAAACACTTGGAAGCCCGCAATATTTCAATGTATGCACTTGGCCATTTCACACCATCCTACCATGCTTTATCTATGCATGAACAAAGTGTGTAGGCTTACACGTTTATTTTTGAGTGTTTCATACAGCAGTACGTAATGCATGCACCCACTTTGTATCCATACAGTACATAAATATCCGTTTGATTCGTGCTATAGCTGTGCGCAAATAAATGGGAGCTAGTAAGAGTTTGGTACATGTGCACCATGTGACTTTCATGCACAGTTATCGGGGCCAACTTTCAGACATCGTTATTGCGTAAATCATAGAAGTACAAGGTACACTTTAATTTCACTCAATTGAACATGCATGTTTTACATAAAAGCACCTGCCATAGCTACTGCAAACTATGATGTAACAACTGCAAATTTAGTGGTACAAGCAGAAATAGAAAATTTCTGTAATTTCCCATACCTTACCCAATGTTCTTGCGATACAATGTCACCTTTGGCACAGAGCAGGTGCGTAGCCTACTGTATTGTCTAAGTTTTTTACATGCAATTATGGACCTACACACATGCTGTGATTTTACTGTGCTTTCACAGTGCTTTCACTTGAACTTCTGTACAAAACCCAGAAATGGTCTTACGTATCTGTGTTTGCATACATTATGGCCCTAAAGTACATCAAAGGTACGATCAATGACTGCAAATTTGATACTTGGTTTTCGTTCATTGAAAAATTTGGGTGAATTAAAAAGAAGTCAGTGAAATGATCGCTAGATCTTGACGTACAGGTTTTAAAAGCTTGTGCAGATTGCGAATATCATTGTGCGTGGTCTGTAGAGATGCAAGCATTTCACTATTGATACGGAATACGGACGCTGTTTAAACAGTGATATGGTATGTGGTGCGAAGTTCAAGCCGTACACAATCTGTTTTCATGGTTTGTGATATGAGGCGAGTGCGATGTGAGAAAAATGTCACAATTGGTTGTGTGTATTTTTTCATAACATATCTTCTCTTTGAATTTAAAATGCCTCCCAATGAATGGTCAAATTTTTGAATTTGAGTGCCCAGTGTGACATCATATACCGATTTTTCGGTCACATGGTTTGGCAGTCACATAAACTAACACGGAACTGCAAACGATCGTACATGTGAAATCTGCATGCTTGTCATCCATGACATCCAGACATTAATTGATATCTGATTGTAACATCCAGACAATTTTATTTCAATAAAACCAAAACACTTTTCCCCAAAATATCCTTGGTACTCTTTTCAGTCATTTCCCTTGCAGAAATTCACACTTTCATCTCTTCAATAATTACTAAATTCTTGACTTTTACACTTAAAGGAAGGGTTTTAGCAAAAAATAAATTTTCATATGTGAAGAAGGAACTAAATCTACACAATTTGGTGAAACTTCCTTTCAAATTGGAGATGCAGTACTGGAGGTATCAGCAAATGAAGTTACTACATTTGTGACACAAAGTAAGCTCGAGGCAAGCAGGGGTTATACCACTTCCTCACATTGATGAGAAATACTTTGTTTCCTTTGTTTTTTTTTCAGTCTGTTGTCTGACTTTGAAGTTAATAGGGATAGGACCTCCCCATGGGGAATGTGAAGTTTGTAAAATTCCCAAACCTCTCATGCAATCACATTCACTAACATGGGATTGTGGTGCACAAAAAGAGTGGGTGGGATATGTGAAGTATATCCTCCCCAATAAATTTGGACAAGGGCACTGTTTGTCTTACACATTGTTCTTTCCTCATTGATTACAAATCCTTCTCTTCATCTCTCAATTTTAACTTTTTAAATCCTACATGTAAATGGGCACTAAACACGGTGCATTCAAGTGTTTATGATGTGCCAAATATGTTATGCAGGTCTGTAGGTAGGCAAGTACTGAAGGGGGCAAAAAAATAAAGCTTGGGGATATTTTTTGGGGAGAGAGAGAAACTGTGAAATGTATACCAAAATGCATTAATGCAATGGTAATTTTTGTATTTCTCATGGGGGAGACTATTTTATAGGGCTGTGACCGTTTAGCAATTAATCGCTAAACGATCGCATGTGTAATAAACGGTTAGTACAAAGCTACCAGCGATTAATCGCAAAACCCGTTTTCCCAAAGGAAATAAAAAGCAATCTGCAGTCATTACAGAAAGTTAGATGTTCAATTTAACTCTTTTTTAAAAAGTGAAATATATAGTTACACAAATAACACATGCACACGTAAACATACGACATCAAAGTTGAGCTTCTATGAGGATCCGTTTTCGAGGTTCATGGAAACTATGTCTCCCCGGACGTCACTAAAGCATTTTACATATTCAACATGTTCAAGAGTACGTTTAAAGTCTCTATTTTGATCATAGGTACTTGTGATTAATCGCTAAAAGATCGCAAAGTTTTGCGATTAAACGTTTAGTAATTTTGCTAAACATTCACAGCCCTACTATTTTACTACATGTAGGGTTCCGTTGTCCCCTGACCCCTTGGATAAATGCTAGCCTATTGTATGAGTGTTTATATTCTCCCCCACCCATCTCATGCCCATGTGCCACCTGTCTATGACCCAATTATAAGAAATGGTAACCAATATTTTCGCAGGCAGCAGTGTTATTGGGGTAGAAAACATCTTTAGGAAAGACAGCACAATAACAACCACAAATTCTCACATGCTTCTACTGTAGCCCAGATGGCTATAATTTTGTGGCATTTCTCAGAAGGCCGAAAGTATAGTCTCTTACTGTAAAACATGCATTTACCCATTACTGGTAAGTTTTGACATCATTACTTCATTCCAGCAGGGGTAACATATCCCCTCCACTTTCGAATATGGATTGTGGCCAATGAGAGTTGACATATCATTCTCTTGAACCTCCCATTTGGAGAGAAGGAAAACAGTGGCCAAGGAATTAGGGCACGAAATCCATTGTGGCCGTGAATATTTGGTGATTTTGAGGGGCACAACAATTATTCTCGAAAATATGACAGCCATGGCCGCCCTTTATTTCCAGCCGCAAACAAAGGCCACGAAATATGCTTACCTCTGCAACATTTAGCTGAATGGCAGCATGGTCATGAGCAGAAATGATTCTGTTGCTTGCTGAGCTGTTGGTGATAAAAAATTAAAGAATATAACAGCTTACCTTATATCTACTTTGAAACACTGTCTATTCATACCAAATTTTCCCTTTTTTAACCACAGGTTTTCTAAATGTTTCTCTATTACAATTTACAACACTGTCACTATCATTCATAAAAGGTAAACCAAGAAGTTAAGTTGTATTTCATTTTCCTGTTTAAGGAGTATCTCATAATTACACTCATGATGCAGTTGTATCTACAATACAAGGAATTAAAATTAGATGAGATTTTACAGCTCAATGTCTTGGCAGGCACATGGGTGGTCTTGTGAGTGCCGCAAAGACTGGGATTCAGAGTGCCCTAACTTGTTAGTATATATACATATAATATATATATATATATATATATATGGGCAATTACACGGTAAACCAACACAGAATTATTATATATGCATATTTTGTTTTGTTAATCAGTTTCGTTTTATTATGTTCAGGGCTAATCCTTAGATGTACAGAGATAGCCGAAAAATTTTCATCTTGCTACCTCAATTTTGAAAAAATATTTCTATGTAGGTACTATGGAAAATAAAACGGGCGAACATTGACATACATAACGGGTGTAACACATTGACATACAAAACAGAAATGGCTATTTTTCAGAAAGTTTATCATGTGCATACTTTTTGCCATTATCTGAGGATGATATGTAGTAATACTTAATAACTAACCCATTGGGGGCACTTTTTGATCAATATTAAGCTCAGGAGACCATAAATTGTAAATGTATGTCAATGTTACACCCGTTATAAAATTGTGTTCGACCGTTATAAAAAATGCTGATAAAATGCTTAAACTCAAAAAGTTTGCCATATATATGGACCTTGCCAATAACTTAAGTTGCTATGTTGTGATGGTTTATAATAAACATGGTAACATCAATTAATGATGTTCACAGGGTAATTTACAATTCCCTACAATTGTTTGACATACATATGCATCACATAAATGTATGTCAAATAATTTCAAATGTGCTTCATGGGTTCTATGTACATCATATTTTGATGTTACCTTGTCTATTATAAACCATCACAACATAGCAACCTAAGTTATTGGCAAGGTCCATATATATGGCAAACTTTTTGAGTTTCAGCATTTTATCAGCATTTTCTATAACGGTCGAACACAATTTTATAACGGGTGTAACATTGACATACATTTACAATTTATGGTCTCCTGAGCTTAATATTGATCAAAAAGTGCCCCCAATGGGTTAGTTATTAAGTATTGCTACATATCATCCTCAGATAATGGCAAAAAGTATGTACATGATAAACTTTCTGAAAAATAGCCATTTCTATTTTGTATGTCAATGTGTTACACCCGTTATGTATGTCAATGTTCGCCCGTTATATTTTCCATAGGACCTACATAGAAATATTTTTTCAAAATTGAGGTAGCAAGATGAAATTTTTTTTGCTATGTCTGTACATCTAAGGATTAGCCCTGAACATAATAAAACAAATGAAACTAACATAGAATGGAAATTAATCCTTATGTGATGCTACCGTGTTGGTTTACTGCGTAAATTGCCATATATATATATATATATATATATATATATATATATATATAGGTCGATAAAGGTTGTAAAAAGTGCTTAAAGTTTGCGGAAAATTCCACGACGTTTCGAGTATAGACTCTTCATCAGGTGACAAAGAAATGCAACTGAATAACAAAGAAGTAGAAATAGAGAAGAAACACATTGAAGAAAGGCACGAACAAACCGGTCGCACAGAACGAACACGGTGTAAAAAAGCGAAAGAAGGCTGAAAAAACTGGTAAAAAGTAATGAAAAGGGGAACAGGTTAAAAAAGGTCCATTCTAATGTTAAGACCGTGTGGGGAGAGGGTCCCGAGTTTCATGATAAGCCGGTTTTCGGCGGTCTGACGATCACGGTCAGAACCTCTGCACATTAAGGCTGCAGTAACGGCCAAGTCTTTAATTGAGCACGGTGATGGGGGGTTGAAATGAGTGGCGACCGATAAACCTTGAAGGTTTTGTTTGATGGACATGAGGTGTTCAGTGATTCGGTCAGCCAGGCTGCGTTTGGTTTATCCCAAATACTGGCAATTTACAAGTCCAGAATCTAAAATGTAAAACAAGTTGGTGGAAGTGCTGGTGAAGTGTTGGTTCACACTTTATATTTTGCCGTTAGATCCCATTATATTTTTAAGTGTGTTCTTGCCAACCACTGGGCATGTGTTGCACCTACTACGACCACAGGGAAATGTACCTGGTGTGTTGTCAGTTGGTTGTTGTGGGTGGGAAGCCCGAACTAAGTGTTTGGAAATGTTCTTTTCAACTCTGAAGGCCGTAATGGGGGGTCAGGGGAAAAGGTCACGGGTTGAAGGGTCTTTTCGAAGAGTCTCTATATTCCTGTAAATGGCACGAATGATGGGCGTACCGATGGGTGATGGGAAATTACCAAAGGAATTCGTAGATTAGTAGACGTGTTAGACTTCTTACTCAAAGCCTCCGCTCTGTCGATTCCTTGGATTCTATGTAGAGCACCGGTAAGGACTTTGGTGGGATACTGACGCTTCTCAAAGAATGATAGTATACTTTTTGAAGCGGCTGAAAAATCAGGATCTTCTGAGCAAATCCTTCTGGCCCTTAAAAGTTGTGAGTACGGGATGGATTTGGTACAGGATTTGGGATGGTTGGATGGGTACAAAAGGTAGTTATGGGAATCGGTGGGTTTAAAATGTAGGTTTGACTTGATTTTACGGTCGCATATTGACAATTGAAGGTCGAGGAAAACCACTGAAGTGTCAGAAATACAATGTGTGAATTTCAAAAATGGACAGAAAGATCCTACAAATTGAATGAAAGATTCCAGATCTTGACGGGTCCCTGTTGCCACTTCCACAATATCGTCAATATACCTTTTGTAAAGGAAAGGGTGAGAACCGGTGTACTGCGAAAAAAGTTGTTCTTCAAAGTGACCCATGGTTAGGCAAGCAACAGAAGGACCCATTTTGGTTCCCATGGCTACTCCTTTAACCTGACGGAAAAAGCGCCCATTAAACTGGAAACAGTTTTGGGTGAGAACAAGTTCCGTCAAGCGAAGGAAAGTAGTTGTAGGAATTTGGGGGTCTTGTCGTTGGTCCAGGTAATGGCGGATAGCCGACAAGGCAGCATGGTGGGGGATGGATGTGTAGAGACTAGATACGTCCATGGTGAATAGCAGACGTTCACCGCAATTTTCGGGAAACTCAAAGTCTTGAATAAGTCTCAAGAAATGAGGAGTGTCTTGAACAAAAGACGGTAACGCTGATACCAACGGGAAGAGAACAGAGTCCAAAAACTCAGAAATAAGAACGGTGGGGCAACTGTGGGAGGAAACGATGGGTCTACCAGGGTTGTTAGCCTTGTGGATTTTGGGAAGCAGATAGAAATTCGAGATTTGTGGGCATTTGTGGGCTTCTCCACCCTTGCCCACAAATCTCGAATTTCTATCTGCTTCCCAAAATCCACAAGGCTAACAACCCTGGTAGACCCATCGTTTCCTCCCACAGTTGCCCCACCGTTCTTATTTCTGAGTTTTTGGACTCTGTTCTCTTCCCGTTGGTATCAGCGTTACCGTCTTTTGTTCAAGACACTCCTCATTTCTTGAGACTTATTCAAGACTTTGAGTTTCCCGAAAATTGCGGTGAACGTCTGCTATTCACCATGGACGTATCTAGTCTCTACACATCCATCCCCCACCATGCTGCCTTGTCGGCTATCCGCCATTACCTGGACCAACGACAAGACCCCCAAATTCCTACAACTACTTTCCTTCGCTTGACGGAACTTGTTCTCACCCAAAACTGTTTCCAGTTTAATGGGCGCTTTTTCCGTCAGGTTAAAGGAGTAGCCATGGGAACCAAAATGGGTCCTTCTGTTGCTTGCCTAACCATGGGTCACTTTGAAGAACAACTTTTTTCGCAGTACACCGGTTCTCACCCTTTCCTTTACAAAAGGTATATTGACGATATTGTGGGAGTGGCAACAGGGACCCGTCAAGATCTGGAATCTTTCATTCAATTTGTAGGATCTTTCTGTCCATTTTTGAAATTCACACATTGTATTTCTGACACTTCAGTGGTTTTCCTCGACCTTCAATTGTCAATATGCGACCGTAAAATCAAGTCAAACCTACATTTTAAACCCACCGATTCCCATAACTACCTTTTGTACCCATCCAACCATCCCAAATCCTGTACCAAATCCATCCCGTACTCACAACTTTTAAGGGCCAGAAGGATTTGCTCAGAAGATCCTGATTTTTCAGCCGCTTCAAAAAGTATACTATCATTCTTTGAGAAGCGTCAGTATCCCACCAAAGTCCTTACCGGTGCTCTACATAGAATCCAAGGAATCGACAGAGCGGAGGCTTTGAGTAAGAAGTCTAACACGTCTACTAATCTACGAATTCCTTTGGTAATTTCCCATCACCCATCGGTACGCCCCATCATTCGTGCCATTTACAGGAATATAGAGACTCCTCGAAAAGACCCTTCAACCCGTGACCTTTTCCCTGAACCCCCCATTACGGCCTTCAGAGTTGAAAAGAACATTTCCAAGCACTTAGTTCGGGCTTCCCACCCACAACAACCAACTGACAACACACCAGGTACATTTCCCTGTGGTCGTAGTAGGTGCAACACATGCCCAGTGGTTGGCAAGAACACACTTATCAATATTTTGGGTTCTAACGGCAACAGATTTAGTGTGAACCAACACTTCACCTGCACTTCCACAAACTTGGTTTACATTTTAGTTTGTGGACGTTGCAATTGCCTGTATGTGGGAGAAACCAAACGCCGCCTGGCTGACCGAATCACTGAACACCTCAGGTCCATCAAACAAAACCTTCAAGGTTATCCGGTCGCCACTCATTTCAACCCCCCATCACCGTGCTCAATTAAAGACTTGGCCGTTACTGCAGCCTTAATGTGCAGAGGTTCTGACCGTGATCGTCAGACCGCCGAAAACCGGCTTATCATGAAACTCGGGACCCTCTCCCCACACGGTCTTAACATTAGAATGGACCTTTTTTACCTGTTCCCCTTTTCATTACTTTTTACCAGTTTTTTCAGCCTTCTTTCGCTTTTTTTACACAGTGTTCGTTCTGTGCGACCGGTTTGTTCGTGCCTTTCTTCAATGTGTTTCTTCTCTATTTCTACTTCTTTGTTATTCAGTTGCATTTCTTTGCCACCTGATGAAGAGTCTATACTCGAAACGTCGTGGAATTTTCCGCAAACTTTAAGCACTTTTTACAACCTTTATCGACCTACATACTACTCTAGTGCTCCGCAGTATTTCGACCCTATATATATATATGTATATGTATATGTATATGTATATGTATATGTATATGTATATGTATATGTATATGTATATGTATATGTATATGTATATGTATATGTATATGTATATGTATATGTATATGTATATGTATATGTATATGTATATATGTATATGTATATGTATATGTATATATATATATACATATTATATATATATAATATATATATATATATATATATAATATATATATATATATATATATATATATAACACTAATTCCCACCTTAAGGGGAAATTGTTATATCTGCTTGTACATAGGGCGAAAAAAAGATAATAAAATACATAAGAAATAAATTCGCCCTAACGTCTAAACATATAAATTAACGTTATTTCAATGGCCAGCCATCCGTTCGTGTTAACAGCTAGGTGTCCGTAAATTTGACAACTTTGAAGTAATGGCATCTAGTTTGTAAATCTAAGAGGGCGCCCTTGTAAGTTTACGTATTCCTATAGAAAAAGTGTGTGGAAACGTTAAGGCGAAACTTATATTTCACCCGAAAAATTTTTTCCCCTTAAGGTCGACTTTTCAACAACAACTTTCCCCCTAGGTGCCGAATTAGAGAAATATATATATATATATATATATATATATATATATATATATAGTGTACGTATGTAGGCCTATATAATACTTTGAACGTCTGTGGCCTATATAGGCCTAGCATTGCTATACCGGTCTGGAAAGTTTGCTGTGAGCAGGATTTATCCCCCACGCAAAAATATGAATCTCAAAGTGCCAGGTGCCAAATTTAACAGCTGACAACTGCAGCCACACAAGCTTATTCGCAGCAGCCCTGCAAGTTGATAACATGTTGGCAATTCAACCACAGAAAAGTTATCTCACCCGAAAGTCTTGAAATTGTACCGCAGAGAAGTTTAAACCCCACACATTCTGGATCCCTGCAGTTGTACGTTATATACCATACCATTGTTTGCAAGACACATATACAGTACTGTCTACACTGGTTCTTATTAGAACCACATAGAAGGCATCAACGTAAACTATCCATGTACGTAGGTACAGCAGTTGCCTTCCCCATGGAGCGGACTCTGTTTGCTCTGCCCACTCTGATGCTGGTACCTTCCCAAACCAATGCCTGCTACTGCACAGTACATACCAGGCACTTGCCTGGCCTCCATGACTATCCATACGCAGACCTACGTAAGTATGTCAGCAGTTTCCCAGCCTCCTTAGCCACTAAGCACTATACACAGTTCTCTGAAGTGTTACAACCAGGCATGATATATGTAAGGTAAATTGACTTGCAGTATAGTTCCCACCACGTGTGTTTACGTTCTTGTACAACAGTACAGGCACTGATTTTTCCTGATGGCAGCTTTGCAGGGTCATACGCACATAGGATGGATGCTAGGAGTTACACATACACAGGGTATCAGCCCTTCCAAATAAGATATTGGCTACGGCAAAAAAATTGCTGAAGTAAAAAGGATTTACTTCGGCAAAAATACACTTTACCTCAGCATTAGGTAACTGTCCGATGCTACTTGTTCACAAACTTCTACCACAGTAGGTTAATGTAATTTGTTTTTTTAAGCTCTGGAATTCCATTGATAAAACCAATATAGCCGCTTTGGGAATTTTTCCCACTTTATTACACATTACAAAAGATAAAACGGCTGGTTCTGAAATCTAAAGGTCACACTCTGCCGTGTCATACTCATGTGTGTACAGTGATCACTTTCTTGACAGCAGACAGTGAGTTTTGTACATACAGTAAATACCCATCGTAACGAACTTTTTAAATCAAGATTTTCCGTTAAAACTTGAAAAATTGCAACTATGTTTTGTATATCAAGCAATAATACTGAATATATTTGCTCATGTTACGATCATGGTGGAAATTTTATCAGAAAACGATTTCTTTTCAAGTCGCTACTCGAAGCTGTATTTCGAGCCGTGTAGGCCTAGGCCTAGTGTGCAGCTTTCGTAACCGTACCATACCTGAACTTTGCATTTTGTCTAGCTGACACTATATAACACATTCTTGTTGGTGTGTCATTAAATCCTATCCAACTAACTAACATAGCGGCATGAGGATTCACTCTAGATGGCGTACAACTTACCTATTAACTATATACTTTTGAAATGCAAACTAACTCTAAGTCAAAACAGCAGCTATAAAATTTTCTGCTGCAGTTTGTTTCCACTTAATTCACATTGAGTCCCACACAAAATATGATTACTTGCTGCTAAATAGGAAAGAATGTGTTACTTTTTGCTTCAAGTATGATGAATGATCGTCTTACAGCTGGCAATGTTATATGCAATATTGTGTGGTGTAAATCACACCTTTGGTTTTTTTGGTGTACGGTCACTGACACCTCAGCGTAACTTCGGCATCTGCTTTACCCAGTTACAGTACATGGAAAGCACCCTGAACGCTCTGCTGGGTTAAAATACTCAGATGCCAAGTAAAGGATTTTTAGGACAAAAAGAAAAAAAAATTAAGTTCACCTCCAACCTTTCTGAGTGGATGCTCAATGCAGAGTCAAGATGGACTGCTAGATGAACATGAAATTTTTAATAGTAAATGGGAATATGACTAGGCCTACGCCACCAGCAGGAAGGCCTAGCCTAAGTTTAACGTAACATAACATGACTGGTTAAAGAGCAAAGGAGGGCTAAGGCCCTAAAAGATGCCCGAAGTCCATAAAACCTTAACTGAAAACAAACAACCAACCAACACCAAACAAGCCCAATACAATTAGATTCTACCACAGTCATGGAAGAACTTGTCAATGTTAACCATAAGGCAGTGCACTATTGTGGAGTTAACCACCCACTCAGGTAGACTGTTCCACTCACTGACAACTCTGTGACAGAATCTGAACCCAGACTGGAAAGTCTGCCTTGTGCGTGCAAGATCTGGCCCGCACAGCTTCCTGCGTGGTTTGGCACCTGGCCCAACAAATAAATTGCATACATCTGGCTCCACATGTGATGCAAATTGGCAACGGCCATGATGCTGCGAGGCAAAAAGTAGACCTACCTGAAAGCTCACACAAAACTCACTGCCCCACAGTGCCCATATGGCGGCAAGACCCGACCAAATTTTGACTCCGTAGAGGTCTGTAAATCTGGCCCATAGCCACACACTGGACGAGAAATAACAAGTTACTTGCCCCTGCAAAATGCAAACTTTCTAGTCTGGAGCTGAATTAATGCATACTTGCCAACTCTACCCATTTGGGTGGTAGCATACCGCATTTTAGAGATTTGAAAAGGCTACCGATTTTTTACTCTATCTACCCATTCTTGGCAAACCTGCCATAGAATTTATTGAAAGTATGATTTAAGTTACACTTTGCTGTTTAAGCATGCGTGTTGTGCATATAATTCACCTGAAAGCAACTCAGAAAATGTTGATAAAATACGTTCATCGATCGAGCTTGGGCTGGGATAGAGATATGAATCGATCGAAACCCACACATGTATGTATGTACGTACGTGTGTACTGTGTTCTGCAGTAGTAAAGTGCAGTAGAAGCGTGCATGAATAATCTGACGGTACTGTACTCAATTGTTTACATTTTTTGCGATCAGAGCGTGCTGGGGCTCGTAGCCTGACAATAATCCCATCACCTACACATGAGACTTCCATACAAATATCGACCTGGCACAGCGCAGCAGTTATTGCTGCCACTTCAGTCTTTGTATGCATGTGTGTATTGATTTATAGGATCATGGCCACTATCCGGCCGGTTGTTCCATTCCATTGAAAAATAGGGGGTTGCAATTAGTGTTTGTACGGGTAGTAAAAGTGCTACCCGGGTAGACAAAATAATTTTAGAGCGGGTACCCGGGTACCCGAAAACCGCAGAAACAAAAAGTTTATAAACAACTCACAATACTGTTGTACTACATGTATTGTTCGGAGGAGGTATCGTGTCGCTCAAATGGGGATAATTAATTAGTGCAATAAAAGCAAAGGATAAAATAGATTGGGTAAATTGATTAGCAGTAACTGCTTATCAAAATCTGTATCGACTAGCGATTACTGCATCTTGGTTAGCAGTATAAATAACGATGACCAAAATAAAGCAACATTTTGTAATTGGACACATACTCCATGACACTTGCCCGATATTTACACCTGTATCAGAGTGGTAGTGGCCACAAGTTCAAGAAGACTAAAAATCATCATAACAAAATCGCGTCGTTTCAAATAGAAAATTAAGAATGAAAGAAACGTGATAAAAACAACCAGTTAAGAAAATCACTATTTCTTAAGGCCTTTATCCTCATACTGTACTGAATTTGGGGGCATTTTTCGAATCAAAAAGCAAGCTTTTAGATTATACCAATTTAAAAAATTTCAACCAATCAGAGCCTTCAGAAGTTACTGTAAGTATTCTCTTGCACGTCCAATTTTACAGGAAGTAAACAATGACGTCACTTTTATGATGTTTCCTACTACTAGTGTACGCACTATCAGACAGCTTCCTACGTTCGTACGTAGCTATCCATGTGTTGACATCCGGGCACCTTACCTAATTAGCTTGTTTTTACGAATGCTATTATTTTGGTGCAAGCCAATGTTAGATCCAATAGCATGGTTAACTTCGAAATCTACGTAGATACTTTACACACGGTGGCAAGGTGTTGATTTGCACATCATCAGAGATGCATTTAACCATTAATCGAGGTTTTTTCCCTTTTGGCAAACACGAGGGGGAATTCCGTATTGAACTGAATGCACAACATATTGCGTAGTACATAGCTAGCCTATGTACCGTACATGCACGGCTCAGTTTTAGTAGCATGCCGAACGTAATGGCACCTTGCAATGGGGAGGCATGGTCAGCTAGCTCAGGGTTCAGGGTTTTGTCTACTACATAAAACTGACTTCGCAGTGTCAGGCCCGGTATTGCAGCATTCGCCGTACCGGATAGAACACTAACATATACGTGCGATGTACACTTCATCCCGATCCCAGCCGTGTGTATTATTTAGCCAAACATGACATGTGCACGGCTCAGTATTTAATTGTTTATAACTTTTTTAGCTATGTGTTGTTGTCAGGCGGAAAAGAGCAGAAGCTGATCTTCTGGCTTCGGCTTCAAACAATACGACAATTGTTATACACCGCGTCATTGGGGATAGTTGAAACTCAAACATGGCTTGACAAAATAATGATTCGCATCTTCCGCGAGGCCAAATTGAAAAAGATTTGCAAGTAAGCAACTAAGTCATTCTTGGGTAGCAAATTGCGATGCGAACCCGGTTATTTTGTCCCTTGAAAAGCGCAAAATATGTGAGAGCATGAGAAGAAGAAGAAACCTAAGACAGATTGTGAGTGAATGTAACAAGCATTGCTACAGGTTTATAGCATGAAATATCCAAAGTATTTTTAATGTGCTATTTTTCTGGAACCGGGTAGAGGACACGAAACCCGGGTAGTAATATGACGGGCGGGTACCCGGGTTTTCGGGTAACCCGTGCAAACACTAGTTGCAATCTTTACTTTCACATTTTTATGGTAAATGATGAGTCGTTCTCAAAATAGATTTATATAGGCCTAGGCCTAAGGTCATTTCTACAAAATAGTCCTTAAAATGGCCTACCCTACATAATGTCTCCTTAGGCTATGCATGTAACAGCAAGCTATATAGGCCTAGGCCTATAAAGTATGCACCAAATCACATATTTTCACATTTGAAAAAAAAAGTTTCACACCATGGGAGGGGGAACCCTCTCACACACCCTCCCCCTCATGCACTCAGGCTTCACTCCCTCGCAAAATCTACCACTCTGCCACTGTCAAACCAAAGTGCATTCCATGTCAGGCCCAAGCCGAAGTTACGCCAAGAAAAACAATAGAAAACATAAGGTAAATGCCAACTCCACGCCAAAGACCTTCAGATCGGAGTGCATGGAATGCACCCTGCAGCCTGGCTGTCAAATGTTGGCAAGTAATGTCAAGGTCAGGATGGCATGATCCTCACACCCTAAGGGATTTGAAGAGATTTGCTTTCTTGGATCATGGCCACTATCCGTCCGGCAGACTAGTACAGTCCGATATTAGGAATATTGAAGTATTCATACTTTTTACTAAAAAAATAAGAGATATTAAGAGAGTCGTTCTCAAAATGTTTTGGTTGTATATGATCCACCTTTATTTTTAAATTGTCTAAGAAGAATTATTTTGAGAACGACTCATCATTTACCATAAAAATGTGAAAGTAAAGATTGCAACCCCCTATTTTTCAATGGAATGGAACAACCGAATGGATAGTGGCCATGATCCGCTTTCTTCTCTAATAGCCTAAGAAACTCACGTCACATCACTCAGTCTCAGAATCAGATTCATTGTTTGATTGCCCAACCCTGATCAACGTCGCCTTTCCCAATCCCACGTTGTGATATGAAAGAACCTAATGTTAAGGTTTTATGCCTGAAACAGCGTTAGGATATGCATAACGTACCATTTTCGTGGTGTGTACAAGTCAACTATTTGTCCTGCCTCGTTCTGCATTTTGAATTATTTCTATGGAGAATAAAAGAAAAGAAGATACTTTTTCGTGTTGAAAATATCTTTTGAACATAGGGTTACTTCAATTTCATCACAAGAAATGAAAATTAACTGTACTAACAATGTTGCAGCTCTCTCCACTAGAAAAGACGGATCAAAAAGGACGCCCCCAATTCGAGTAGGGGATTCATCACCTGAGATTAACTGCAGTGGTAAAGTTTGTAGTTGCGCATGCCTATGTAACGCCTTTAGAGCTATATACAGACTTTGCAACATGAAAAAATTTTAGGTGTAGGTGAACACCGTCCTGGGTAAGGGGACACCCCCTCCCTTTTGAAATTTTTTTTTGAGGATAGTTAATGCAATAAGATGTTAAATGGTGCAATATGTTTCAATCTTTGCAAGGTAACTTGTTTCCACAAATTTCAAATTTGTCTGTCTTTTTTTATATTTGTATAAAAAACCTTGTCATGCTTAATTCTTTGTTTCGCAATCGTACACTCTTTAATAAGTGCATGTTTATGTATTCTGCAAAGCAACTTATGTACTATTTCATTTTACCGTCGATATCATTTACCACCTCGTCTGTCGTTTCAAGTTGGTGCAATTGTGTGTTGCCATTTGGCAGTATTCACCTTACAGTATTGCAAATTTAGCGGTGACAATTTTTTGCTGTGATGATTGTTGTATCGGATATCTTGAGTTTGGCCTTTTTGAGTAAGCAAGTTCAGTTGAGGCTTTAATACATGTGATGAATAGTGAACATCGTGTGAGCGTGTGCATTATGAAAGGGCATAATCTAAGGCTGGCAGATACCTAAATAGGACCTACTGGAAGCTCTGCATTAATCATACTAATTGGGACGGGGGGGGATGACAACGCGTATACTATACTTGACATCCAAATGATAATATAGAGTACGACGCCGAACACTCTACAACTATTGTATTTTTACTAATTTGAACTAAAATCCGGACAAACAGCTGCCAGCAATGGAAAATGGGAGGGAGAGTATAGGTGAAGGGAGGTGATATTAGATCTCCCTGATAGGTGTAGCAAAAGGGGTGAAGGACTAATAAGAGCGTTAGAGAGTGCTGTTTTCGTCATAAGTGTATTAACAATCACCATCTATACCGATAATGGCTCAGCGTGAACTGGCGAAGCTCTGGTAAAAATTTTTGAAAAATGTATTTCGGCAGATACGTACTTTCAACCTTCTACATCATGCTACATATTAGATTGAAAGATCCCATATTGATGCGAGGTCCCCACAGATGTTTGGAGATGTATCTCTGTTCTTCGGAAAGTGTTGTGATCAGAACAGTTTGGTGTATTATTACCTTAATAGTGGTCATGACATGGAGTGTAAACAGTGACGAATAATATTTCCATCACAAAACCTGCATTCAGGCTCTACATCGAGACACTTTCAATTGCCCAACAAACCTACATGCCACTGCCATAAGCCAGTCTTTTACCTATTAATTCGTAAACTTTCAACGTTTTGCTGCTGTGCTTCTCCGCAAGTTGCTATCGGAAGATATTGATAATATGAGTGACACTGACGTAAGGTTGGAAGCGCGCGGAGCGCGCGAAAATTTTGATAGATTGCCAACGATTTGCTAAAATTCTGATAGTGTGAGAAACATTTGTGATAGAAAGTGAAGCGAGATTGAAAAGTTTCTTACGAAAATGAAGAATAAAATATACTTTCCATCATACACGTATCTGTAGACTGAAACATTGGGGGGGGGGGGGATGATAACATGGGCCATCCCCCTAGTCAAATGTTGCGGGGATATATCCCCCATCCCCACCCCCCGGGATTTACGCCCATGGAAACTCGTGTGTATTGGTAAGTACGTTAATTTGTCTGCATCATGTGTCTTTGTATCATACTATTTGAACAAAATGTTGTTTAAGAAATTGTAAAAAGTGTAAGTACGTAACCGTTTCTGGCATGGAAGTAAATTTTTGTCCTTCTTAAAAAAGATGACTATCATGCGTCGTCCGACGAGTTTTTTCTTGCAGCCTGAGTTTCTCTTTCATATCTTCCCGGTGTTCCTTGTTCTAGCTTTTATCGACTCTAAGACTGCGTTCCCACTTTTGCTTTTCTCAATTAGGCTTCGTTATTTGTTAATCTTATCTTACTGTAAATTTCCAAATCAAGTCGCACAGGCCTCACTACTTCTACATTGCTTGTTCGGTTGCAATTGGTAATCACAGTGGCGTGTCCAGGGGAACCCAGCTGGTCATCCCCCCCCCCCATATTAAAAATGAGGAAAAATAAAAACTACGAAAAAAAGGGGAGAAAAAATGAAAAGAGAAAAGAAAAAGAAGGACGAGAGAAAAGAAGAAAAGGGGGATCGGGAGAAAAGTAAAAACTGTCCTATATATAAATATGTATGTATTTGGCATAAGGTCTCTCTACCTACTATGCATATTATATATATATATATATATATATATATATATATATATATATATATATATATATATATATGTATACATATATATATATATATAGGTAAAAATGAAGTAGTAAATAGTGCTAAAAGTTTGGGAAAAATTCCACGACGTTTCGGGTTTAAACCCTTCATCAGGTGGCAAAAATGCAACTAATCGTTGACAAACGTACAATTTAAAAATACACAATAAAATTCGGCACGGTAAAACTCGGCTAGGAAAACAGACAGTGTTAAGTGGTTATCACAAGTCAAAGCAATGCAGGAATTGCTGCGTTGTAACAGTTCAAGTCTAACGTTCAGACCATGTGGGGACAGGGTTCCAAGTTTCATGATTAGGCGGTTTTCGGCAGCTAGGCGGTCATGATCGGAACCTCGACACGAGATGGCCGCCGAAACCATCAAGTCACGGATCGAGCATGTTGACGGGGGATTGAAGTGTGTGGCTACCGGGAACCCTGGGAGGTTCTGTTTGATTGACCTCAGGTGCTCCGTGACTCGGTCAGCAAGACGACGTTTTGTTTCTCCCACGTACAGTATATTACAGCGTTTACATACGAGAACGTATATAAACAACATTGGCTGAAGTACAGGTAAAATGCTGATGAACGTTAAACCCAGGCGCGGTTTTACGGGGGGGGGGGGGCTTTGGGGGCTCAAGCCCCCCCCCAAAAAAAACTGTCCCGAAGACCGCACCATTTTGCATCTTAGCAACCTTACAGTAACCAAAGTTTCTCACAGGAGAGGGGAACACCCCTCCCTTTAGACCTCTCCCCTAGGACCGCCCTCTTTCCCCCAACCAAAAATTAGAATTCACAAAATTATGAACATTTTCCAGCCATATATATCAGTCAAAAAATAACCCTAAGACCCCACCATTTTGCATCTTAGCAACCTTAAATTAGCAAAAATTTCTCAAAGGGAGGGGAACACCCTTCCCCTTAGACCTCTACCCTAAGAAGGCCCTCTTTCCCCCAACCAAAAATCAGAATTCACAAAGTTTTGAACATTTTCCAGTCATATAGTCAAAAAATTACCCAAAGAACTCACCATTTTGCATCTTAGCAACCTTAAATTAGCAAAAATTTCTCAGAGGAAGGGGACACCCCTCCCCTTAGACCCCTCCCCCACGACGGCGATCACTCAACCCATGTCCCCTATCAAAATAACCTTACGCCGTCCCTGGTTATGGTACTGTTTTTATTATCATTGGTTTCAGCGTGCGCGTGACCGATTTACATATTTGAGAGAAAATTTTATGATTCTTCCGTTTCAAGTCCCCCCTTAGCCCCCCCCCCCCAAAAAAAAAGTCTCAATCTAGAACCGCGCCTGGTTAAACCGGTTATTGTTGGGACCTACAATGGAAAAGTTTTTGTCATAACTGACCACCGGGCAAGTATTGCATCTCCCACGGTTGCAAGGAAAAGTTCCTGGGGTGTTAGGCACTACTGCTTGAGGTTGAGAGGCACGGACCAAGTGCTTAGATGTGTTCTTTTCAATTCTGAATGCTGTGATGGGGGGGGGGGGGTTCAGGGAAATGGTCACGGGTGGATGGGTCATGACGGAGGGTCTCTACATTCCTGTAAATGGCACGTACAATGGGAGTTACAGATGGGTGAAAGGACAGGACCAACGGGATACGTTTGGTGGGTGTATGGTCAGTTTTGGGGGCAAGGGCAGAGTCTCTATCAATTCCTTGTATGCGTTTCAGGGCATTAGAGAGCACTCTTTGTGGATCCTGGCGTTGTTCAAAGAAAGAAATAATCTGCTTGGAAACTTTAGCGAAATCCTGGTCGTCGGAACAAATCTGTCTGGCCCGTAAAAGTTGTGAGAAAGGAATCGAATTGGTACAAGATCTGGGGTGGTTGGAAGGGTACATGAGGTAGTTGTGATTGTGTGAGTGTTTGATTGTGTATTTTTTAAATTGTACGTTTGGCCGTGTCAACGATCAGTTGCATTTTTGCCACCTGATGAAAGGTTTAAACCCGAAACGTCGTGGAATTTTTCACAAACTTTTAGCACTATTTACTACTTCATTTTTACCTACCTACTTCATAAGTGCTACGCAGTACTTTGACCTTATCTATCTATATATATATATATATATATATATCTATATATATATATATATATATATATATATATATATATATATATATATGTATATATATATATATATATATATATATATATATATATATATATATATATATATATATATATATATATATATATATATATATATATAGGTCAAAAGTGTAAAGAGTAATACATTCGATCTTGAATTTATACCAATCCTAAGATAGCGCACAGCCCTTATCACAGAAGGAAAGTTCACAGAAAATACCAGAGAGAAAAATCGAGCCGCACCGAGGGTTTGAACCTGCCATCCTCCGCTTTCCGGCAGGGTCTGTGACCACTACACCAGTTATGGCTCGTGATTCGGGGCTACCATGGTAACAAGGAGGGAAAATTGAATCGCGCGAGGTATTTGTAGCCTTGTTGCCTCTTCTGTGAATCAGGAGCCATAACTGGTGTCAGGGCCGACGCTAGAGGGGTGTGGGGGTGTGACACGCCCCAAGATCCACGCAGTCGGCAAAATCCTATAGACGGCAAAATGAAGGGAAGAGGGAAGTGCAAACGAAGGAAAGTTAGAGGGAAGAAAAAAGAGGGGGGAAAAGAGAAAATAAGAGGAGAGAGAAGAGGGAAAGAGAAAGACCGAGAGAACAGGGAAAAGAACAGGGGAGGGAGGGACAAAGCAGGATGCAGACGGAAGACAGAAGATTGGAATGCATTTGTAGACAACGTTTATCAAAATATTTTCAAAGCCCGTAACCAACACTTTTTGAAACTTAAAACATATTCTGTCGGCAAAAAAGCTACGTGGGGCTTTTCAGTATTATTGTATACTAATGGAGTTCATCGTTCATGTGGTATTCTGGCATTGAGTCGGTAAATTCTGCACTAGTCTGAAAAATGAAGGAAACATGAGGAAAAGAAGTGAAAGAAAGAGGACAATTTCTCTAGTAAGAAACCAAAATTTTCGACGCCTTACGCACGCAGTAATGTCACTCCAGTTTCTTCAGTAATTCCATTCCACATAGCTAGATAGCATAAGTCCTGTCAACCTTACCAAGTAATATGTATGCAGGGAACACAGGTTATGTAGAGGTCGTAAATTTCATCCCATATCGCAAAGCCTAGTTGCTGTTTTCTGGTTGTGTCGTGCGGTAGTTGGTGAGCGACTCATGGAGCAAAGTTTGGCTATTTCATCGACTAGTCCAGGTGGTTTCAACACAATGTAGGCCCCTATGTTGTCCCCGATACAGTCTACAACTCCTACAGTTTTTATGTTTTTCTTTTTGTTCTTAATGATAACATGTTTTTCGTGTCAGCCTACCAAAAATTTTCGCGCCCTTTGCAATTTCACTATTCAGACTCAAAAGAACAGTATCAGTGCGCAACTCGGCTCTTGACATTTTAAAAGATATAATGCAAAGTATACGGTACTCTGCAATTGCATGGGATAGTTAGGCTCCTTCATATCCCCTTCTCACCCCCTCGACATGCTGTCTTAACTTGGGGTCGCTGGCATGGCCCATCCTCATGTCGGGAAAATTCTGTCGCCGCCCATGGCCGGTTTACTTATTTTAGTTTTCAAAAGGGTCATTTCTGCCCTAAAATCCAAAATTTTCGGTGTGCTTTGCCCACTCTTCCTCAATTTCGTTACTAATAGCTAAATATAGAACAAACCTTTTCCATCTTTTCAAGTAACTTAAGTTGAATTTATCGTTTTATGTAAATGCCGGAAATCTCATCTCATTTCGCTAAACTAAGTTAACGTTCTCTTGAGTCTGTCGTTCGGTACGGCCAGTGACTCAAAGAGGGTAGTACAATGTAAGTTGTGCCCGATAGGGCCCAACTGCCTGGACAGTTGACCTCAGTGACGTACACAGGAGTAGGACATTGGGCCATGTCCCCTCACGGATGCCAATTGTTTTCAGTTCCTAAAAAACGTATGTTTTAACACGTTTTTCTTCCAAAGGTGGCATATGTGGCACCAGATTGCATGTAAGGACACCTAGTTTTTCAAAAATTTTCAAGAGGGGGACACTCCCTCCCCTTACACCCCTCCCCCAGGCCGGCGATCACACAACATATTGCATGCCCCCCCCCCCCCTTGAGAGAAATCCTGGGTACGCCATTGGTTGACCTATATAAGCTTTAAATAAGTACGGATTCTCTTTTAGTGTAAGCTTACCCCAAAATTTCGCGCGCTTTGCAATTTTACAGTTTAGATTTCGGGCAAAACCTTAAATCGGGAGGAACTATTTTCCCCTAGTATATTGAATTTTATGCAATATATGCCCCGCAATGGCATGGTATAGTACACAGGTTTTCTTCAAATCTCCACTCACCAACCCCTCGACGACATTGGGGCTGTCGAGGCTTCGGATCGTTGCCCCACCCCGTTGGACAAATCCTGGCCTCACCCCTGCTAGACCACTACCGGTTGGACTATCGGTTCTCAGCTCTAACTACATCGCTTATCAACATTTTCAGTCGGAATTTGCTTCTTTTCAGTCGGCAAATACGGCAACAACCCCCCCCCCCCACATGATAAATGCTCTGGCGACTCCCCTGACTGGTGTAGTGGTCACAGACTCTGCCCGGAAAGCGGAGGATGGCGGGTTCAAACCCTCAGTGCGGCTCAATTTTTCTCTCTGGTATTTTCTGTGAACCTTTCCTTCTGTGATAAGGGCCATACTTATCTTAGGATTGGTATAAAATTCAAGATCGAATGTATTACTATTTACACTCTTGACCTACATGCTAACTTCGATCTACCAACCTCGACATATATATATATATATATATATATATATATATATATTATATATATATATATATATATATATATATATATATATGAATTTCATTATTTATTTGAGTGTGATGCATTTAAAGATGTCCAAAAATTGTATATTAAACCTTATTTTAGGAAAAATCCAAATACTTTAAAAATGGAGCAATTACTTCAAACTAAAAGTAAGAAAAATCTAGTGAAGTTGAGTCTATTTTGCGAAAAAGTTAAGAATAGCTTTTAAGTCTTAGGTTGGGGCCGGAATTAATTTGTACTTTTTTTTTCTTTTTTTTTTTCCTTTCTGTTTTCATTTTATTTTATCTTTTTCTTTTCATTGGCTCTTATACCTCTTCGGAGGATGAAAAGAGAATAAACTGAAACTGAAACTGAATATATATATATATATATATATATATATATATATATATATGTATGTATATATATATATATATATATATATAAAATAAAGAAAGGAATGCAATAATGAGCATAACTGGTTGATTTTAGGAGTATAAAAGATACAAAATGTATTTCGAAATTTTCGGTCCCCCTGGAACCTTCGTCAGCGAGATTTTAAGGCAAAATGAGTACAATAGTTGCACAAGAAGCTGCATGTAATAACAAACAAAAGAAGGGATTAAATTGTTTGCTGGAACGTGTACTGATTTAGAAGACCAAGGTCTTTGTTAAGTCCGGTGATGTGTGATTTAAGCTTCATTATCCAAACAAGTTCGGTACGCTTCGTTGTTCTGCGCAAATAAAGTTATTTCATTGCATATATATATATATATATATATATATATATATATATATATATATATATATATATATAAGTGAAAAAAAAAAATAGAACACACCACAAAGATGACAATACGAGAGCACAGATACGGTAACAGAATAGCGTATATTTCGGACACTCCTGTGTCCTTCTTCAGCGCAAAATGTGAAGTGAAATTTAATTTACAAATAACAGACACAGCAATGAGGTTAAACCCCTTGACGAGGGTGATAAATCACAGAGGGGAAATCGCTTAGGATGCCCAGGTCCTTGTTAAGGCCACGGGTGTGTGTGGACAGTTTTATTACCCACTTGCTTTCGGATTTGAGTCTTTGAGTGACAGACGGGTAATTAGAACCGAGCAGAATACATCTTAAATTAGATAAAGAGTGGTTAGGTTCACTACTGAAATGTTTTGATACAGGATAGCTTATTGATTTATCCTGCACAGTTTTCTTGTGGTTATTAAACCTCAGCCTAAATTTGGTGCCGGTCTGACCGACATAGTTGCCTTTGTCACACAAATTGCAGCATAATAAATATACTACATTAGGCGTGTCACAATCCAGGGGAGGGGGACGGATGTTGCAAACAGTGCCGGGAGGAGTAAATGTTTCGTCCGTGATAATGAACCGACACACTTGACACCTAGGCTTGCCACACTTTTTATTGCCTATGTTCCCAACAGTAAGAAGCCTGGAGGATGTAAGGAGAGATTTGAGGTTGGGGGGTTGCCGTCTCGCAGTTAAAGGGGGATCATCAAAAAGTTCGGAAATGGACTTGTCTGTCCGAAGAATACTGAAATCTGAACGTATACATTTATGTAGGCCCTCAGTTTTAGGGGAATAGTCAAAGACAAGTGGGATACGTGAATTTTCGACTTTAGGTTTGTAACATAACAATTTATCCCTGCGGTAAACGGAAGCTTTACTAATTCCCTCTTTGATAACGGGTAGGGGGTAGTCATTATTAAGAAAAAATTCCACAAGGTTGCCGACGTGTTTGTCGTATTCAGACTTGGTAGAGCAGATACGCTTGATTCTGATGCATTGAGAAAATACAATAGATCGTTTCAAACTGATATGATGGGAACTGTTAAAATTCAGGTAGCCATGGGTGTCAGTTGGTTTACTGTACATGCTATTTACTGTACATGCTATGAAAATTGGCTGGGTTTACAGTAAAGGGTAGTTGCTATGGAACCGCTATGTAACTTAACCAGTACGTCAAGAAAAGGGATTTCCTTGTCAGAAAAATCAAATGTAAACTTAATAGAAGGGTGAAAAGCATTACAAAACGATACAAAAGAATGCAGGCTAGGTAAGCCATGAGGCCAAATGAAAAAAATATCATCAATATATCTATGAAAATGTAACGGGTGTAAAGGGTAGCCCGCCAGCATCTTATTTTCAAGATCGGCCATGAAAATGACAGCATAGCTGGGGGCCATTTTAGTACCCATGGCAGTTCCGCATGTTTGAAGATAGTGCTGTCCGTTAAATTCAAAATGATTATGTGTGAGGATAAAATTAATAATGGCAGTGAAGTCACTAATGAACGGTTGAGAGAAGCCGTTCAAAGAGAGGATCTTCTTACAAGCTAATACACCTTCTTCATGTGGTATATTAGTGTAGAGGGCACTTACATCCATAGTGACCAGAAGTGAATTGGATGGGAGAGACTTAACGTCCTTGAGAATTATATATATATATATATATATATATATATATATATATATATATATATATATATATATATATATATATATATGGTATTTGTACCTAAATTGCCGCACAATTTAGTGCATTTAGTGCCCACATCACCAACCTCTGCCAGCGCCACTGTTTTTTTACGGTATAATATCCCGCGAGGCTACAATCTTGGACAAAACTGTTGGGACACTTTGTCATAAAGTCTCCCAATGTTGCGCCGAAAGAGTAACCACGAGACCTCTGTCACTGCTGATACCGAATTTGCCTACTTTTCCAAAGGAACTCTTGCTTTTAGATAAAAAATTCCGCTCCCCCTCCCAATGTTGCGCCGAAAAAGTAACTGTATGCCGTGAACAGGATAACTGTGGTCAACATTGTGAAAGGGAGCGGGGTGTCCCAACGAGTTTTGTCCAAGATTGTAGGGAAGATTGATGTGAAGAATATTCAATCGGGGAGAAACCAACGTACCCCAGCGTCGGGATTACACATTTCATCGTGCCTACTGTCCTGAATACAGATTTTCCGAAGTAACTGGGAAATTCTGCAACCGAGAAGACTACGACTTTCTGCGCGTCGGCTTTTACTTCCCCCTACCAAGCCCCCTCCCCGCCCGCACCAGTCGTCATTTATAGAGCAAACTACGAAACATTTACAGAACATGCTATAAACATTAAAAGGAAAATGTATGACATTCAAGGATATTGAAGCAACATCATTCAGGGTGTTTCAGGCAATATAAGGTACCGTACTAATACTTAACAATACGGGTGAAAAGGGTTGTTCGATCCAGTTCCCCCTACCCCGTCCTCCACCAGACACTTCTTGTATGTCATACAGTTTCACCCGAAAGTATAACTATTGATTATAATGCCACTACGCCCAGTATTGTCGGTGGTCAGACGGTAAAGCGCTCGACTCCGACTACTAAGTTCGTGAGTTCGAGTCCTCTTGGAGACTAGATAACGGGTCATTTTTGTTTTGCGGTTTTTAAGTAGTGGAACGGTCTAATTTTGCAGTTCCTTTCTCTTTTATCTTCCTTGTTCCAGCTTTTATCGACCTCTATGAGTTACAACTTTTCCTTTTTGATTAATTAGGCCACGTTTTGTTAATCATATCTTATTGTATATTTCCGAATCAGGTCACTACACGCTGTTGCACGAAGCCTATATTATCAAGTCGTGTACCCCCCCCCCTTTCCACAAAGCTTTTTTCGGCTGCAATCCGTAAAAGGTTTATGAATATTTTCCCATTATTAGATGAAACCGATTCCATATTTCATGTAATTAGCATTTGATACGAAAGGTATCAATAATGACAGAGCTCTCGGCAACAAAGTTGCCGAGAGCTCTGTCATTATTGATACCGAATTTGCCTACCTTCCCAAAGGAAATCTTGCTTTTAGAAAAAATCTTGTTTGGGATGAATATTCATAAATTATCGACTTCAAAATACTTTTTTCCATTGCAAGTATCCCTTTATCCTCTTAGGGGGTAGGTGTAAGCTCCTCCTGACAATAAGTGACCATTGTCCTTGTTTGTTCGTGCGCTGATTTGTCAAAGAAAGCCAGCGGTCCCTTACTTTAAACTTGACCAAGACTCTCTCTCTCCGCGTTTTTCCTACCATCTCGATCGATCACATCACTGATTCGAGGGGAATCCCCGCGGAGGATATTACCCTACGAATTTAACACTTTGCAAAACATTTTTTTTTGGGGGGGGGCAGTATAGACCATGTTTCTGAAATGATGTGTTCAATTTGTGATGTGTGTGCGGTAAAAAAGGAGTTGAAGTACTCATCAGACAAAAATGAAGAAAATTGAAAGTATTGCAGGCATCGTTTTGCAATATCCTTCCGCGATGCAAAATGGCATTTTAAGTGAAGTAGAAAAGCAGGAAACACATGCTCTCAGAGCTCAAAATCTCATCAGTCATGAAACACAATTTGAAATCATTGTGAAAGGCCTACCCGTGAGCTTTCATATGAGGGATAGCTTAATTGTGCCCGTTGACTAAAACTTCTACATAGGTTAAGAGACCACGAAACGGACCAAAATTAGTTGTTTCAAAGTCAATGCATTAATTGAAGAAATTTACTCCGCGCCAAAATATTCACTGACAAATCCCCAGTCCCTAACATTTTCTTATGGTGCAGTGTATACTATGTTGTTGAAGAAATCAGCTCAACCTGTGATGTGGATGTTATAGCAAATGAATTTAAGTACTCATTACGCAAAATGGTGGAAACTGAAGATATTCTAGACACCTTATGTCCTTCTGCTATGGAAAAATGCATTTGATCAGGGAAGTGTCATCCGCGGTAACACACTATCATTCTTAGCTCAGCTGAGCTATTGCTGTCGTGCACGGCAAACGTCTGTCACCATAACATTTGCGTTTAAGTGCCTGACATTTCGCTGTTTTTCGTTAGATTTGGCTGAAATTTAGTAGAGATATTAGCAAAAGTGATATCTGTATGCTGTGACTCTTTTCGATTAATTTGACTGCTATTTGAACTCGGGAGGGGGCTTTGTTTGAAAACGTAAAATTCCCTACTTGTCTTTCAGTTTTGCAGGCAATCTTGATAATATGTTTCATATAGATAGTTCAATTTGTGCTGAACAGAAGTTAATTTTTTTTTCTTTTCTGCAATCAATCATTAAAGGCATGAAAACAGCACTTTTTGAAACAAATTCTGGCGAAGTCCTCATGTTCGGAAATACATCGAGAATCCCAGTTGTTATCATTTGAGAGACTGTACAACGAAACGCGGTACAAAAGTATACTGAACATATATAAATGTACAGGACGTCTCGTGCTTAATCGTGTGGAAGTGTTTACGCAAAGTGCAGTGTATCGATTTTTGAATACCGTACGTGGGCTACCCCACTATGTCAGACCAGCTCCCTGGTCAGACTATGTTTGCTCAGCTCTTTGCTTTCCAAACCAGGGATATGACCTGAATAAGGAATATACCGTACAGCCTACTATGGACGGAGGCGTTACGTGAACATGTGGCGCTGATCTCATTCAGGCGTTTGAATAATAGACTAGCTAAATTGGTTGGATGGTTAGGCCCACTCGAAAAGAAATACCGGACGTTTGAAAGTTGTGCAAGTTCTTGCGAATATGTGGCCTTGTGCGAAACAGTGGTATAAGATAGGCCTACACATTTTTATGTTGAGGCAGAAACAACTTAGTATTCAACTTAGCCTGATGTCTGAATGGTTTTAGGAGTTTGGCTTAAAATTTAAAGAGAATATATCCAGTCGCCTCAAGTTTCAAGTTATTTGTAAACACTACCATAATCTTTCAAATCTTCTTGTATCTCCTTTACAAACATTTTTCTTAACATTTCTGGACAAAAACTATTTAGTATGAAAGGTAAACAAATGACTTATCCTTCCTTAATAGCAAATTAGTTTATATTGTCACATGAAGGAAAGAAGCGACTCGCCGCGTGAATTGTGATGCCGGCGCGGGGTACACTACTTCAAGTTAAGGTGACTGTTGTCTAGGAAATGTCGTAAGAGGAAAGAGGAACCTACCCCTTTCTTTTAAACAAAGAACATAGCACGTTGATTGAAAATACAATGCTTCATATGGTTTAAGCTTGACGGTTGTGCTAACATTCAAAAAACAATTTTCTGTTTGAAAAGGAAAACGTGCTTTTTGAAATCGTGTGCCACATGTCAGTCTCGGTGCCTGCAGGAATTGTGCAGCTCAGACTTCCGGTCAAGCGGGCCAAGGGGGCGAATCTCTCTTTGAAATTTGTTCGCCCCCTAGCACGTTTTCAAGTTGCCATTGGCTTAATGGCATTTGTATACATTTGGCCCCCTTAAAAATTTGTTAGCCCCTGGAAGCCATTTCGCCCCCATTCAGTACCTTGTCAGGCTACGAGCCTGGTGCAGTCAGATGGGCGTCGACACTGCAGGAACCGCCCCAGTCTTGTTCTCCGTTGCCGAAAGCCCCACCAAATTGTTAAGGGGAAGCCATGGGGGGTGATATTTCAATAGCCTTAGACTTAGTATAAGTGTGCATATTTTTCTACGAACTGTAGTTACCCTCCGGCCTGTTGCGACACATTCACCGGTCCTAAAAGCGATCGACGATTTATACCTGGTAGATCCCAATCATAAAAATGTTATGCAGTAAAATAATTTTAGAGGGGAAAACGGGACTAAAGAGTACTCAGGATTACGCGCGTAAAGAATTTAATTTAGATATTATCCCTTTATATTGAGTAATTGAGAAGTTTTGGTTTTTCCAAATCATAGTGGCAACACGTATTTAAATTTTTGTCCCTGGGCAAGTTCAAGGAATATCTTTGGAGCAAAATACCGCCTTTGAGACCTTAAACCATTTGTAAATTTCTTCATAGGAAGTTACTATCTGGGTCTAATTATGGAAACCAAATGAGGTCTATACAAAGCAGCACACTCATAAACATTCATTATTTGTATACTAACATCTGTGCAGTATATAAAGTTAACTTTGTGTACCAGATTTAGTCTTTCAGAGACTTAGGGAGTTCATTACATATTTCATTGCATTCAGTTTATATTTATCTCTTTGTTTTCTAACGTACGTATGAACAACATGAGTTACAGTCCCAACCAAAATATTGACTGCAGACTTTTCGGTCAACAGGAAAAGCTGACCTTCGGCAACATTGTTGCGCTTGTTATCGAAGCTCTCATTGCTCAAAATTCCAATGGTCATGATGTTACACACAATTTAAAACAATATGTACAGCCGACTCGGAAGCTTTGGTATGGCGGCAGGGAAGCATGTGCCCGATGAAAACTTCTGCAAGGATCCACAGGCCACGAAACGGATTAAATTTTAGCGATCTACAATCTAGCTTGGAGCGGGGTGTCCCAACGAGTTTTGTCCAAGATTGTCTGAGCTCCAAGGAAGCCATTGACGAGGACAAATTCAGGAGAAAAATGGTTAATTTTTCGAGCAGACGTATTCAGAAAATGGTTTTCGGAGGCGTATAGGTCTGAGGATTTTAGACTCATGACAGTTGAATTTAAAGTTGTTTTAATGTGTTGTTTTGTTAACTTGTTTACACTGATTTATTGTTGGTTGGGGCGATCATAATGAATAGATTGTTTCAGGTATTCGCAGGAAATGCCAGGCAGAAATGCTTACGTTCGGTAGCAACGTCTATGGCAGCCACAGCGTTGCATATTTTTAGCAAATTAAAATGAGGAGGATTATAACTCCTCTGAAATTGTAACCCGGGAAACAAAAACAATTTCTTCCATGGATAGAAGGTCCTCACTCCTATTGAAAACTGGAAGGAAGAAGACGAGATGTTAAGTGAAAGAGCGCCACGATCTACCATGAAATGTAAAAGTCAGAACTGGAAGCCAAGCATTTTATTATAACAATGGTAGATCGTTAGTTGGGGCTGGTTTGGACATACTTTGAAGCAAATTCCACGTCTGTGACTGCATTTCTCACGCTACACGAAGCTGATAATATATCAATTATGCCTTCTTTTAAGCGAAGCAATTTCTTCACGTTCTGCTTTCAGATTTTCTCTCAAAACAAATGGTAGACCGTTTGGTTTACTTAGTCTTCACTGTCGTTCTCGTCAAGTTAGCATGTATGGCATACTTTCTGGGTATAGTTTCGGCTACCTCCTTAATGCTTTCAACCTCAATATAGTATTATATTGACAAGAACTGTAATATGGACCCAGAATATGCTGATTATTCTCTGTTACTGTCCTCTTATCCAAAGAAAAAGTACCACCACCCTTTTGCGAATCAACCAAGCTCAAAAAACACTTTCTACTGCGCCGCGAGTAGTTACATAACTTCTCGAAATTCTCAGACAATATTGGACAAAACTGTTGGGACACTTTGTCAAAACCTTGAATTTCAGTTCCCTGGATTACATGGAACCCCCGCTCCCCCTCCCAATGTTGCGCCGAAAGAGTGACTGTATGCCGTGAACAGGATAACTGTGGTCAACATTGTTAAGGGGAGCGGGAGTGTCCCAACGAGTTTTGTCCAAGATTGTAGGGAAAATTGATGTGAAGAATATTCACTCGGGGAGAAACCAACGTACCCCAGCGTCGGGATTTCACATTTCATCGTGCCTACTGTCCTGAATACAGATTTTCCGAAGTAACTGGGAAATTCTGCAACCGAGAAGACCACGACTTCCTGCTCGTCGGCTGTTACTTCCCCCTACCAAGTCCCCTCCACGCCCCGCACCCGTCGTCAATTATAGAGCAAACTACGAAACATTTACAGAACATGCTATAAGCATTAAAAGGAAAACGTATGACATTCAAGGATATCGAAGCAACATCATTCAGTGTGTTTCAGGCAATATAAAGTACGGTACTAGTACTTAACAATACGGGTGAAAAGGGCTGTTCGATTCAGTTCCCCCTACCCCCGTCCTCCACCAGACACTTCTTGTATGTCATACAGTTTCACCCGAAAGTATAACTATTGATTACAATGCCACTACGCCCAGTATTGTCGGTGGTCAGACGGTAAAGCGCTCGACTCCGACTACTAAGTTCGTGAGTTCGAGTCCTCTCGGAGACTAGATAACGGGTCATTTTTTGTTTTGCGGTTTCAAAGTAGTGGAACGGTCTAGTTTTGCAGTTCCTTTCTCTTTTATCTTCCTTGTTCCAGCTTTTATCGACCTCTATGAGTTACAACTTTTCCTTTTTGTATAATTTAACTAGGCTTCGTTTTGTTAATCATATCTTATTGTATATTTCCGAATCAGGTCACTTCACGCTGTTGCACGTAGCCTATATTATCAAATCGTGTAGCCCCCCCCCCCCTTTCACAAAGCTTTTTTCGGTTGCAATTCGTAAAAGTTTTATGAATATTTTCCCATTATTAGATGAAACCGATTCCATATTTCATGTAATTAGCATTTGATACGAAAGGTATCAATAATGACAGAGCTCTCGGCAACAAAGTTGCCGAGAGCTCTGTCATTATTGATACCGAATTTGCCTACCTTCCCAAAGGAAATCTTGCTTTTAGAAAAAATCTTGTTTGGGATGAATATTCATAAATTATCGACTTCAAAATACTTTTTTCCATTGCAAGTATCTATTAATCCTCTTAGGGGGTAGGTGTAAGCTCCTCCTGACAATAAGTGACCATTGTCCTTGTTTGATGGTGCGCTGATTTGTCAAAGAAAGCCAGCGGTTCCTTACTTTAAACTTGACCAAGTCTCTCTCTCCGCGTTTTTCCTACCATCTCGTTCGATCACATCACTGATTCGAGGGGAATCCCGCGGAGGATATTACCCTACGAATCTGACACTTTGCAAAACATTTTGGGGGGGGGGGGGACAGTATAGACCATGTTTCTGAAATGATGTGTTCAATTTGTGGTGTGTATGCGGTAAAAAGGAGTTGAAGTACTCATCAGACAAAAATAAAGAAAATTGAAAGTATTGCAGGCATCGTTTTGCAATATCCTTCCGCGATGCAAAATGGCATTTTAAGTGAAGTAGAAAAGCAGGAAACACATGCTCTCAGAGCTCAAAATCTCATCAGTCATGAAACACAATTTGAAATCATTGTGAAAGGCCTACCCGTGAGCTTTCATATGAGGGGTAGCTTAATTGTGTCCGTTGACTAAAACTTCTACACAGGTTTAGAGACCACGAAACGGACCAAATTAGTTGTTTCAAAGTCAATGCATTAATTGAAGAAATTTACTCCGCGCCAAAATATTCACTGACAAATTTAGTCCCTAACATTTTCTTATGATGCAGTGTATACCATTTTGTTGAAGAAATCAGCTCAACCTGTGATGTGGATGTTGTAGCAAATGAATTCAAGTACTCATTACGCGAAAATGGTGGAAACTGAAGATATTCTGGACACCGTTTTGCCTTATGTCCTTTTGCTATGGAAAATTGCATTTGATCAGTGAATTGTCAAACGGTAACACACTATCCTTTTTATCGAAGCTCTCATTGCTCAAAATTCCAATGGTCATGATGTTACAAACAATTGAAAACACTATGTACAGCCGACTCGGAAGCTTTGGTATGGCGGCAGGGAAGCTTGTGCCCGATGAAAACTTCTGCAAGGAACCAGAGGCCACGAAACGGATTAAATTTTAGCGATCTACAGTCTAGCTTGGAGCGGGGGTGTCCCAACGAGTTTTGTCCAAGATTGTCTGAGCTCCAAGTAAACAATTCACGAGAACAAATTCAAGAGAAAAATGGTTAATTTTTCGAGCAGACGTATTCAGAAAACGGTTTTCGGAGGCGTATAGGTCTGAGGATTTTAGACTCATGATAGTTGAATTTAAAGTTGTTTTAATGTGTTGTTTTGTTAACTTATTTATAGTCTGATTTATTGTTGGTTGGGGTGATCATAATGAATAGATTGTTTCAAGTATTCGCAGGAAATGCCAAGCAGAAATGTTTACGTTCGGTAGCAACGTCTATGGCAGCCATAGCGTTGCCTATTTTTAGCAAATTAAAAGGAAGAGGATTATAACTCCTCTGAAATTGTAACCCGGGAAACAAAAAACAATTTCTTCCATGGACAGAAGGTTCTCACTCTTATTGAAAACTGGTAGTAAGAAGACGAGATATTTAGTGAAAGAGCGCCACGATCTACCATGAAATGTTGAAGTCAGAACTGGAAGCCAAGCTTTTTATTATAACAATGGTAGATCGTTAGTTGGGGCTGGTTTGGACATACTTTGAAGCAAATTCCACGTCTGTGACTGCATTTCTCACGCAACACGAAGCTGATAACATATATATTATGCCTTCTTTTAAGCAAAGCAATTTCTTCATGTTTTGCTTTCAGATTTTCTCTCAAAACAAATGGTAGACCGTTTGGTTAACTTAGCCTTCACTGTCGTTCTCGTCAAGTTAGCATGTATGGCATACTTTCTGGGTATAGTTTCGGCTACCTCCTTAATGCTTTCAACCTCAATATAGTATTATATTGACAAGAACTGTAATATGGACCCAGAATATGCTGATTATTCTCTGTTACTGTCCTCTTATCCAAAGAGAAAGAACCACCACCCTCTTGCGAATCAACCAAGCTCAAAAAACACTCTCTACTGTGCCGCGAGTAGTTACATAACTTCTCGAAATTCTCAGACAATATTGGACAAAACTGTTGGGACACTTTGTCAAGACCTTGAATTTCAGTTCCCTGGATTACATGGAACCCCCGCTCCCCCTCCCAATGTTGCGCCGAAATAGTGACTGTATGCCGTGAACAGGATAACTGTGGTCAACATTTTGAAGGGGAGCGGGGTGTCCCAACGAGTTTTGTCCAAGATTGTAGGGAAGATTGATGTGAAGAATATTCACTCGGGGAGAAACCAACGTACCCCAGCGTTGCGATTACACATTTCATCGTGCCTAGTGTCCTGAATACAGATTTTCCGAAGTAACTGGGAAATTCTGCAACCGAGAAGACCACGACTTCCTGCGCGTCGGTTGTTACTTCCCCCTGCCAAGTCCCCTCCCCGCCCCGCACCCGTCGTCATTTATAGAGCAAACTACGAAACATTTACAGAACAAGCTATAAGCATTACAAGGAAAACGTATGACATTCAAGGATATTGAAGCAACATCATTCAGTGTGTTTCACTCAATATAAAGTACGGTACTAATACTTAACAATACGTGTGAAAAGGGTTGTTCGATCCAGCTCCCCCTACCCCCGTCCTCTACCAGGCACTTCTTTTTGTATGTCATACAGTTTCACCCGAAAGTATAACTGTTGATTATAATGCCACTACGCCTAGTATTGTCGGTGGTCAGACGGTAAGGCGCTCGACTCCGACTACTAAGTTCGTGAGTTCGAGTCCTCTCGGAGAATAGATAACGGGTCTTTTTGTTTTGCGGTTTTAAAGTAGTAGAACGGTCTAGTTTTGCAGTTCCTTTCTCTTTTATCTTCCTTGTTCCAGCTTTTATCGACCTCTCTGAGTTCCGACTTTTCCTTTTTGTTTAATTAGGCTACGTTCTGTCAATCATATCTTATTGTATATTTCTGAATCAGGTCACTACACGCTGTTGCACGTAGCCTATATTATCAAATCGTGTAACCCCCCCCCCCCCTTTCACAAAGCTTTTTTCGGTTACAATTCGTAAAAGTTTTATGAATATTTTCCCATTATTAGATGAAACCGATTCCATATTTCATTTAATTAGCATTTGATACGAAAGGTATCAATAATGACAGAGCTCTCGGCAACAAAGTTGCCGAGAGCTCTGTCATTATTGATACCGAATTTGCCTACCTTCCCTAAGGAACTCTTGCTTTTAGAAAAAATCTTGTTTGGGATGAATATTCATAAATTATCGACTTCAAAATACTTTTTTCCATTGCAAGTATCCATTAATCCTCTTAGGGGGTAGGTGTAAGCTCCTCCTGACAATAAGTGACCATTGTCCTTGTTTGATGGTGCGCTGATTTGTCAAAGAAAGCTAGCGGTCCCTTAATTTAAACTTGACCAAGTCTCTCTCTCTCCGCGTTTTTCCTACCATCTCGATCGATCACATCACTGATTCGAGGGGAATCCCCGCGGAGGATATTACCCTACAAATTTAACACTTTGCAAAACATTTTCGGGGACAGCATAGACCATGTTTCTGAAATGATGTGTTCAATTTGTGATGTGTATGCGGTAAAAAAGGAGTTGAAGTACTCATCAGACAAAAATGAAGAAAATTGAAGGTATTGCAGGCATCGTTTTGCAATATCCTTCCGCGATGCAAAATGGTATTTTAAGTGAAGTAGAAAAGCAGGAAACACATGCTCTCAGAGCTCAAAATCTCATCAGTCATGAAACACAATTTGAAATCATTGTGAAAGGCCTACCCGTGAGCTTTCATATGAGGAACAGCTGACTTGTGCCCGTTGACTAAAACTTCTACACAGGTTAAGAGACCACGAAACTGACCAAATTAGTTGTTTCAAAGTCAATGCATTTATTGAAGAAATTTACTCCGCTCCAAAATATTAAATTGACAAATTTAGTCCCTAACGTCTTCTTATGGTGCAGTGTATACCATGTTGTTGAAGAAATCAGCTCAACCTGTGATGTGGATGTTGTAGCAAATGAATTCAAGTACTCATTGCGCAAAAATGGTGGAAAATGAAAATATTCTAGACAACGTTTTGCCTTATGTCCTTTCGCTATGGAAAAATGCATTTGATCAGTGAAGTGTCAAACGGTAACACACTGTCATTTTTATCGAAGCTCTCATTGTTCAAAATTCCAATGGTCATGATGTTACAAACAATTGAAAACACTATGGACAGTCGACTCGGAAGCTTTGGTATGGCGGCAGAGAAGCATGCGCCCGATGAAAACTTCTGCCAAGATCCAGAGGCCACGAAACGGATTAAATTTTAGCGATCTACAATCTAGCTTGGAGCGGGGGTGTCCCAACGAGTTTTGTCCATGATTGCCTGAGCTCCAAGGAAGCCATTTACGAGAACAAATTGAAGAGGAAAATGGTTAATTTTTCGAGCAGACGTATTCAGAAAACGGTTTTCGGAGGCTTATAGGTCTGAGGATTTTAGACTCATGATAGTTGAATTTAAAGTTGTTTTAATGTGTTGTTATGTAAACTTGTTTACACTGATTTATTGTTGGTTGGGGCGATCATAATGAATAGATTGTTTCAAGTGTTCGCAGGAAATGCCAGGCAGAAATGTTTACGTTCGGTAGATACGTCTATGGCAGCCATAGCGTTGCATATTTTTAGCAAATTAAAAGGAGGAGGATTATAACTCCTCTGAAATTGTAACCCGGGAAACAAAAAAACAATTTCTTCTATGGATAGAAGGTTCTCACTCCTATTGAAAACTGGTAGTAAGAAGACGAGATGTTAAGTCAAAGAGCGCCACGATCTACCATGAAATGTTAAAGTAAGAACTGGAAGCCAAGCATTTTATTATAACGATGGTAGATCGTTAGTTGGGGCTGGTTTGGACATACTTTGAAGCAAATTCCACGTCTGTGACTGCATTTCTCACGCTGCACGAAGCTGATAACATATCTATTATGCCTTCTTTCAAGCAAAGCAATTTCTTCACGTTTTGCTTTCAGATTTTCTCTCAAAACAAATGGTAGACCGTTTGGTTAACTTAGCCTTCACTGTCGTTCTCGTCAAGGTAGCATGTATGGCATACTTTCTGGGTATAGTTTCGGCTACCTCCTTAATGCTTTCAACCTCAATATAGTATTATATTGACAAGAACTGCAATATGGACCCAGAAAATGCTGATTATTCTCTGTAACTGTCCTCTTATCCAAAGAAAAAGAACCACCACCCTCTTGCGAATCAACCAAGCTCAAAAAACACTTTCTACTGTGCCGCGAGTAATTACATAACTTCTCGAAATTCTCAGACAATATTGGACAAAACTGTTGGGACACTTTGTCAAAACCTTGAATTTCAGTTCCCTGGATTACATGGAATCCCCGTTCCCCCTCCCAATGTTGCGCCGAAAGAGTGACTGCATGCCGTGAACAGGATAACTGTGGTCAACATTGTGAAGCCGGGGAGCGGGGGTGTCCCAACGAGTTTTGTCCAAGATTGTAGGGAAAATTGATGTGAAGAATATTCACTCGGGGAGAAACCAACGTACCCCAGCGTCGGGATTTCACATTTCATCGTTCCTACTGTCCTGAATTCAGATTTTCCGAAGTAACTGGGAAATTCTGCAACCAAGAAGACCACGACTTCCTGCGCGTCGGTTGTTACTTCCCCCTACCAAGTCCCCTAGCCGCCCCGCACCCAGTTTTCTTCTTGTATGTCATACAGTTTCACCCGAAAGTGTAACTATTGATTATAATGCCACTACGCCCAGTATTGTCGGTGGTCAGACGGTAAAGCGCTCGACTACTAAGTTCGTGAGTTCGAGTCCTCTCGGAGACTAGATAACGGGTCATTTTTGTTTTGCGGTTTTAAAGTAGTGGAACGGTCTAGTTTTGCAGTTCCTTTCTCTTTTATCTTCCTTGTTCCAGCTTTTATCGACCTCTATGAGTTACAACTTTTCCTTTTTGTTTAATTTAACTAGGCTAAGTTTCGTGAATCATATCTTATTGTATATTTCCGAATCAGGTCACTACACGCTGTTGCACGTAGCCTATATTATCAAATCGTGAACCCCCCCCCCCTTTCACAAAGCTTTTTTCGGTTACAATTCGTAAAAGTTTTATGAATATTTTCCCATTATTAGATGAAACCGATTCCATATTTCATGTAATTAGCATTTGATACGAAAGGTATCAATAATGACAGAGCTCTCGGCAACAAAGTTGCCGAGAGCTCTGTCATTATTGATACCGAATTTGCCTACCTTCCCAAAGGAACTCTTGCTTTTAGAAAAAATCTTGTTTGGGATGAATATTCATAAATTATCGACTTCAAAATACTTTTTTCCATTGCAAGTATCCATTAATCCTCTTAGGGGGTAGGTGTAAGCTCCTCCTGACAATAAGTGACCATTGTCCTTGTTTGATGGTGCGCTGACTTGTCAAAGAAAGCCAGCGGTTCCTTAAACTTGACCAAGTCTCTCTCTCTCCGCGTTTTTCCTACCATCTCGATCGATCACATCACTGTTTCGAGGGGAATCCCCGCGGAGGATATTACCCTACGAATTTAACACTTTGCAAAACATTATTTATTGGGGGTTGGGGGGGGGGGCAGTATAGACCATGTTTCTGAAATGATGTGTTCAATTTGTGATATGTATGCGGTAAAAAAGTAGTTGAAGTGCTCATCAGACAAAAATGAAGAAAATTGAAGGTATTGCAGGCATCTTTTTTGCAATATCCTTCCGCGATGCAAAATGGCATTTTAAGTGAAGTGGAAAAGCAGGAAACACATGCTCTCAGAGCTCACAATCTCATCAGTCATGAAACACAATTTGAAATCATTGTGAAAGGCCTACCCGTGAGCTTTCATATGAGGGATAGCTTAATTGTGCCCGTTGACTAAAACTTCTACACAGGTTAAGAGACCACGAAACGGACTAAAATTAGTTGTTTCAAAGTCAGTACATTGATTGAAGAAATTTCCTCCGCGCCAAAATATTATATTGACAAAATTAAGTCCCTAACATTTTCTTATGGTGCAGTGTATACCATGTTGTTGAAGAAATCAGCTCAACCTGTGATGTGGATGTTGTAGCATATGAATTCAAGTACTCATTGCGCAAAAATGGTGGAAACTGAAGGTATTCTAGACAACGTTTTGCCTTATGTCCTTTTGCTATGGAAAAGTGCATTTGATCAGTGAATTGTCAAACGATAACACACTATCATTTTTATCGAAGCTCACGATGCTCAAAATTCCAATGGTCATGATGTTACACACAATTGAAAACACTATGGACAGCCGACTCGGAAGCTTTGGTATGGCGGCAGGGAAGCATGTGCCCGATGAAAACTTCTGCAAGGATCCAGAGGCCACGAAACGGATTAAATTTTAGCGATCTACAATCCAGCTTGGAGCGGGGGTGTCCCAAAGAGTTTTGTCCAAGATTGTCTGAGCTCCAAGTAAGCAATTCACGAGAACAAATTCAAGAGAAAAATGGTTAATTTTTCGAGCAGACGTATTCAGAAAACGGTTTTCGGAGGCTTATAGGTCTGAGGATTTTAGACTCATGATAGATGAATTTAAAGTTGTTTTAATATGTTGTTTTGTTAACTTGTTTATACTGATTTATTGTTGGTTGGGGTGATCATAATGAATAAATTGTTTCAAGTATTCGCAGGAAATGCCAGGCAGAAATGTTTACGTTCGGTAGCAACGTCTATGGCAGCCATAGCGTTGCATATTTTTAGCAAATTAAAAGGAAGAGGATTATAACTCCTCTGAAATTGTAACCCGGGAAACAAAAAAAAAAAAAAATTCTTCCATGGATACTCGGTTCTCACTCCTATTGAAAACTGATAGTAAGAAGACGAGATATTAAGTGAAAGAGCTCCACCATCTACCATGAAATGTTAAAGTCAGAACTGGAAGCCAAGCTTTCTATTATAACGGTGGTAGATCGTTAGTTGGGGCTGGTTTGGACATACTTTGAAGCAAATTCCACGTCTGTGACTGCATTTCTCACGCTGCACGAAGCTGATAACATATCTATTGTGCCTTCTTATAAACGAAGCAATTTCTTCACGTTTTGCTTTCAGATTTTCTCTCAAAACAAATGGTAGACCGTTTGGTTTACTTAGCCTTCACTGTCGGTCTCGTCAAGTTAGCATGTATGGCATACTTTCTGGGTATATTTTCGGCTACCTCCTTAATGCTTTCAACCTCAATATAGTATTATATTGACAAGAAGTGCAATATGGACCCAGAATATGCTGATTATTCTCTGTTACTGTCCTCTTATCCAAAGAAAAAGAACCACCACCCTTTTGCGAACCAACCCAGCTCAAAAAACACTTTCTACTGTGCCGCGAGTAGTTACATAACTTCTCGAAATTCTCAGACAATATTGGACAAAACTGTTGGGACACTTTGTCAAAACCTTGAATTTCAGTTCCCTGGATTACATGGAACCCCTGTGCCCCTCCCAATGTTGCGCCGAAAGAGTAACTGTAAGCCGTGAACAGAATAACTGTGGTCAACATTGTGAAGGGGAGCGGGGGTGTCCCAACGAGTTTTGTCCAAGATTGTAGGGAAAATTGATGTGAAGAATATTCAATTGGGGAGAAACCAACGTTCCCCAGCGTCGGGATGACACATTTTATCGTGCCTACTGTTCTGAATACAGATTTTCCGAAGTAACTGGCGAATTCTGCAACCGAGAAGACCACGACTTCCTGCGCGTCGGCTGTTACTTCCCACCTGCCAAGTCCCCTCCCCGCCCCGCACCCGTCGTCATTTATAGAGCAAACTATGAAACATTTACAGAACATGCTATAAGTATTAAAAGGAAAACGTATGACATTCAAGGATATTGAAGCAACATCATTCAGTGTGTTTCAGGCAATATAAAGTACGGTACTAATACTTAACAATACGGGTGAAAAGGGGTCGTTCGATCCAATTTCCCCTACTCCCGTCCTCCACCAGACACTCCTTCTTGTATGTCATAGTGTTTCACCCGAAAGTATAACTATTGATTACAATGCCGCTACGCCCAGTATTGTCGGTGGTCAGACGGTAAAGCGCTCGACTCCGACTACTAAGTTCGTGAGTTCGAGTCCTCTCGGAGAATAGATAACGGGTCATTTTTGTTTTGCGGTTTTAAAGTAGTGGAACGGTCTAGTTTTGCAGTTCCTTTCTCTTTTATCTTCCTTGTTCCAGCTTTTATCGACCTCTATGAGTTACAACTTTTCCTTTTTGTTTAATTTAACTAGGCTAAGTTTCGTGACTCATATCTTATTGTATATTTCCGAATCATGTCACTACACGCTGTTGCACGTAGCCTATATTATCAAATCGTGTAGCCTAGCCCCCCCCCCCTTTCACAAAGATTTTTTCGGTTACAATTCGTAAAAGTTTTATGAATATTTTCCCATTATTAGATGAAACCGATTCCATATTTCATGTAATTAGCATTTGATACGAAAGGTATCAATAATGACAGAGCTCTCGGCAACAAAGTTGCCGAGAGCTCTGTCATTATTGATACCGAATTTGCCTACCTTCCCTAAGGAACTCTTGCTTTTAGAAAAAAATCTTGTTTGGGATGAATATTCATAAATTATCGACTTCAAAATACTTTTTTCCATTGCAAGTATCCATTAATCCTCTTAGGGGGTAGGTGTAAGCTCCTCCTGACAATAAGTGACCATTGTCCTTGTTTGGTGGTGCGCAGATTTGTCAAAGAAAGCCAAGTCTCTCTCTCTCCGCGTTTTTCCTACCATCTCGATCGATCACATCACTGATTCGAGGGGAATGCCCGCGGAGGATATTACCCTACGAATTGAACACTTTGCAAAACATTTTGGGGGGGGGGGGACAGTATAGACCATGTTTCTGAAATGATGTGTTCAATTTGTGGTGTGTATGCGTTAAAAAGGAGTTGAAGTACTCATCAGATTAAAATGAAGAAAATTGAAGGTATTGCAGGCAACGTTTTGCAATATCCTTCCGCGATGCAAAATGGCATTTTAAGTGAAGTAGAAAAGCAGGAAACACATGCTCTCAGAGCTCAAAATCTCATCAGTCATGAAACACAATTTGAAATCATTGTGAAAGGCCTACCCGTGAGCTTTCATATGAGGGGTAGCTGAATTGTGCCCGTTGACTAAAACTTCTACACAGGTTAAGAGACCACGAAACGGACCAAAATTAGTTGTTTCAAAGTCAGTACATTGATTGAAGAAATTTCCTCCGCGCCAAAATATTAAATTGACAAATTTAGTCCCTAACGTCTTCTTATGGTGCAGTGTATACCATGTTGTTGAAGAAATCAGCTCAACCTGTGATGTGGATGTTGTAGCAAATGAATTCAAGTACTCATTGCGCAAAAATGGTGGAAACTGAAGGTATTCTAGACAACGTTTTGCCTTATGTCCTTTCGCTATGGAAAATTGCATTTGATCAGTGAATTGTCAAACGATAACACACTATCATTTTTATCGAAGCTCTCGATGCTCAAAATTCCAATGGTCATGATGTTACACACAATTGAAAACACTATGGACAGCCGACTCGGAAGCTTTGGTATGGCGGCAGAGAAGCATGTGCCCGTTGAAAACTTCTGCAAGGATCCAGAGGCCACGAAACGGATTAAATTTTAGCGATCTACAATCCAGCTTGGAGCGGGGGTGTCCCACCGAGTTTTGTCCAAGATTGTCGGTTGCATCTCCTTGCTCTGTTGCTTGCATATTCAAGTGTAATAAAGTCTTCATTTTGGAAACACAATTGTTTCCTTGTTTAATGTGTTTGTTTTTCAGTCCATCATCATATGTTCTGAGCATTGTTAGTGACAACGATACGTTACTGTACATTTCCTTTTAACAACTTGCAATTGGTAGTTGTATTGCTTACAAGTGTTTGGCTTCTTTAATTTATGAGACAAATGCGTAACTATTCATTCATTAATTTGTGCAGTCTCTCCAAGCTGATTAAACTGAAGAAACCAGAAGGAAAAAGTTAGTTATCTCGTCCGCCTACGTGTATAGCACGAGTGATCATCGCAAAAGTGAAAAGAACAAAAATACATCCTTAAAATTTGCAAAATATTACACCAAATTGCGTCTAAGGACCCTCAAATATTCAAAAATTTTCCAAAGGGGGAGAGGGAACCCCCTCCCCTTAGTCCTCCCCCAGGACATCAGTCCCAACAACGTTCAACTCCTACCCAGTCGAAAGAAAACAGCTTCCTACGCCTTAGAACAATACAAAAACAAGCTCATAAAAAGTAATATGAAATCCAAATTATTCTCTCAAAAATGTAATTTATATATAGAATTTTCTCACTTGTAAATTTCTAAAACATGAGATATCAAAATTTGGAATGTTTAGATGCAACTTGAAATACCCAGAAAGTGCCATTTCCTGCAATCTGGGAGGCATTTTTTGTCAAAATTTTCTCGGTACCCTCCGCGCCAACTCACGATGGCGCTCCGCTTAGATAGTGTCGGGGCATATCCCCCCCCCCCATTAATACAGTCCTTTTGGACATGCGCGTTACTCATTTAAATACTTAAACATTTAGTTCAGCTAATTTCGTGCCCTTCCTGAATACGGTACTCTTTTGACCACTTTACCACTGATCTATATCGACCCTGCGGATAATGTACAAGGTCAAAACTGTGAGCGCTCCCCGGTCCAAAGCATACCTGACAAGTACAGATAACTGTTTCGCATTCAAATACTCTTTCACTTTTATAGGGTTCATTTAATTTTCGGCCAAGGTTGAGATCGATATGCCTTGGAACACCTTACAACTGGTCGATATGGACCCTACGGGCAGGGGCCAAAGTAAGCAATATGAGTGTTGCCCTGTCCAAAATGTGCTTCGCCAGTACACATGACCGTTACTCGTTCTAATACTTTTTCATTGGGTCCACGTAATTTTGGTTCTTCTTGACAACGAAACGCATTGGATCACCACCATATCACCTGAATAATGGTCGATATGGACCCTACGGACAACGTACATGGTCAACACTATGAACGCTGGCCAGTTCAAGGCGTGCTTGACAATTGGAAATGACCGTTAGTCATTCAAACAATTATACCCGCCAACCTCATTTCGGGCAAGCATTGAAAGTGATAGGCTTTGGACCAACTTACCATTGGTTCATTTGATACGTACGGACAATGCCCAAGGTCACCACCCTGAGTGTTGACCGGTCTCAGGTGTGTCCGATCAGTAAAGTTAATAATTCAAACTTATCATTTGAGTACACGTAATTTCGAGCCCTTTTTGTGAATGGTACGCCTTGGATCAGCTTAATACTGTTCGATATTGAGCCTATGGACAATGTACAAGGTCAAGGTCAAGGTCGAAAGCGTGCTTGACAAGTACAGATGACCGTTACTCATTCTTCTACACACCCACTTAATTTCGGACAATCATTGAAAGCGATAGCCTTTGGAACTTTTTAGCACTTGTCCATATGGACCGTGCGGACAATGCCCAAGGTCAACAAGGTGAGTTTTGTCCGGTCCAAAGCGTGCTTGATCAGTAAGGATGACCGTTACTCATTCAAACACTTTTATCGAGTCCATCATTTAATTTCGGGCTCTTTATGGAGATCAGTACGCCTTGGACCACCATACAATCGATAAATATCATGGCCCCTGCTGGCAGGGGTTGAAGTCAACACTATGAGTGGTACCCCGGTCCAAAGCGTGCTTGATCAGTAAAAATAAACTTTACATTTACACTGGGTCTATTAAATTTGGGCCCTTATTGAGAAAATACGTCTATGCATGATCACCGTCCTCCCGTCCGTTATGGACCCTACGATCACTGGTGTAGGTCAAAACTGTGGGTGTTGCCTGCATGGTTCAAAGCGTGCTTGACCAGTGAACATGATCATTATACATTATTGCGTATTGTATTGTATTTATTCGTAGGACCATATTGGAATGAAGCGCTATCACTTTATGTGTTATCCTAGGTGATCTTTTCTATTGTGTTTGTACCACATACACGTATAGATTTTTGCCGAATTAATTCAGTCAATCAATCAATATTTACTCATGCCAATAATACGTTTATCGGGCTATCTTCAGTTCAGTCTTTTTCGAGAGCAATACTCCTTGAACCGGTCTATACAAACCATAAGGAAAATGGTCAAGGCCCCCGATCCAAAATTTCCTGACCAGCAAAGATGGCACATCGGAAAATTCTTTCATTTTTTCGGGTCCAATTAATTAGCTCGTTACGCCTTGGACCACCTTGGACCATGTATCGATATACACCCAGGGAGCTGTTATTTAAATGACAGCTCCCTGATACACCTTACGCTTTTGGGCTGGAAAATGCTTTTCTCATTGAACTTTATATCATTGCACCCGGGTTCCACATTGAACAGTGGTTAAGTAGTCCAAAGAGTCCCGTTTTCAATAAGGGCCCAAAGTTAAATGCCAGTGGGCACGATACATATGTATCAGTATTTGAACTTGAGTAATGGTTCATTTTCACTGATCAAGCACGCGTTAGAACGCCGAGGTAACGCCCACATTGTTGACCTTGAGCATTCTCCGTGTCGTCCATATAGATCAGTTGTAATTGTGGTCCAAAGTGTACCGTTTTCGGTAAGGGGCCAGAATTACTTGGACCCAGTGTATGAGTAAGTATTTAAATGAGTAACGGTCATCTTTTTTGGCGGTCAAGCCAGGGCCGTCTTAACGCATGGGCCCACTGGGCCCAGGCCCAGGGCCCCGCGATGTCAGGGGCCCCGCAAATTGACCTCTGCGCAAAAAATCATATCTCTCCTTGCGTAAAAGATTTTTGTGAGGAAATACTTTTATATACTCTTGAACAAGATTCATAACGGATTCTGAGTGTTCCAATTTCCATGCTTTATGCGCGACATGGGGGGGGGGGGGTAAATGCAGGCATGTCTATGCTTGAGCGATGGTCAAGAATGTCAATTTTTTACGCAACTTTTTTCGAACACACTTCATTGAGGGGCCCCGCTCCAATGCCGGGCCCAGGGCCCGGTGATCTCTTAAGACGGCTCTGGGTCAAGCATGCTTTGGACAGGGCAACGCTGACAGGAATGTCTCCAGTATTGATAGTAGGGTCCATACTGACCAGTGGTAACTAGGTGATCCAATAAGTAAAATAATTGGAAGCTGGATCTGGATCTGGATAAATACTGCACAACACTCCTGGTGGAGTCAAACGTGCAGGGTTGGGTGTGCTCATGAAGTTAGTCGTCCCGTCTGAGAATCCTCAAGGCTGCGCTCTTGAACTGCTTGGGGTCCTCGAGATCTGTTATGTTCTGGGGGAGAAGGTTCCAGTCCCTGACGGTCCGAGGAAAGAAACTGTATTTGTAGCAGTCCTTATTGGTTGGTATATGTAAAAAGCTATTTGAATGATGATGCCTAGAAGGCCGCCGGACCGGTTGAAGGTTGTTCATTGGCAAGGCTAGGAGACCCAATCTGGCTTTGTGAAAAATTGCTAGCCTGTTGACAGTACGCCTGACTTTAAGGCTATCCCACCCTAGATCTTTTAACATTTCAGTCACGCTACTATGGGGGGAATAGTCATTACAGACAAACCTAGCAGCCCTACGTTGAATTTGCTCAACCTTATTGGATAGGGAAACGGTGTAGGGATCCCAAACGGAAGATGAATACTCCAATAAAGGCCTGACAAGAGTAAGGTAGGCATTAGTTTTAACACTCCTGGGACAGGAGTATAGATTCCTTCTGATAAACGCCAGAGACCTATTTGCAGACGAAGTGATATGTTTAATATGTTTATTCCAGGTAAGATTGTTTGAAATGTCAACACCTAGGTAAGTATGAGAGGCAGTGGACTCAAGGATATCTTTGTCTAGAGTATAATTAAAAAGCTTGGGATTCCTTGAGTGAGTGATCCTCATAGAAAAACACTTTTTGGTGTTAAAGTGCATTTGCCACTTATTTTGCCACTCAGAAAGGGTGTTTAAATCCTTTTGGAGTTGAACCTGGTCAAGGTTATTCTTTATCTGTCTATAAATAACACAATCGTCAGCAAAAAGTCTGACTTCAGAAGAGATATTATCAGGCAGGTCATTAATATAGACTAAAAATAAGAGAGGACCTAAAACAGTACCTTGGGGGACACCAGAGATGACATCCACCCAATCCGAAAAATCACCACCCACCACAACCCTCTGCTTGCCTAACTTAAGGAAGTTAGAAATCCAAGTAAGAGTATGGCCTTTAATGCCATAATTCTGTAACTTACAAAGCAAACGGTTATGAGGGACCGTATCAAAAGCCTTAGAAAAATCCATAATTATCATATCAGTCTGGGATCTATGGTCTAAAGATTGCACCAGATCATTGGTTGTTAAGATCAGTTGTGATTCACAAGAATGGCGTTGTCTAAAGCCATGCTGCCTGTTTGTGATAACTGAGTAGTTATCAAAGTGACCCATAATTTGAGAGTGTATAATGTGCTCAAGGACTTTGCAGCAAATTGAAGTAAGAGAGACCGGTCTATAGTTTGAAGCGAGGGAACGGTCACCTTTTTTAAAGACTGGACTAATATTGGCACATAGCCAAGAGGATGGTAAAACACCAGTGTCCAGTGATTTCTGAAAAATGGAACAGAGAGCAGGGGCAACCTCCTCGGCAGCCAGTTTCAAGATATGAGCAGGTATACCATCAGGACCTGAGGCTTTGTTTGGGTTCAGCTCTTTGAGCAGTTTGACAACACCCTCTAAAGAAACCTCAATATCAGGCATGGTAGGTATGGTGTTTGAGTCAACTGGAGGCAAGATGTCATTCTCCCGTGTAAAGACCTTTTTGAATTGCTCATTTAAGATGTTAGCCTTCTGAGTGTTCTCCGAAACAAGTATCCCCATCAGATTTTAAGGAGCGATACGTTTTAAGGCGTACCACTTTCAATTATTACCTGAAATTAAGTAAGTGAGTGTGCATGATTATTTGAATTAGTCAAGCCCGCCTTAGACCGGGAAATGTTTATCGTGTTGACCTTGACCATTGTCCGTATGATCCATATCATATTGATCATATTTCCGCGGGCTCCATGTGGACGTCGAAAGTTCGTCTAAAGCCGCGGTCACACTACAACGAATTCGGATCGGATTCCGATCCGATTTTTGTGAGTTTTTTTGTAAATCTTCTCCATTTCGGGTCGGAAAGAACCCAAAATTTGCCAGCATGTGTAATTATATGACTTTTATCGCAGGACTACGAAAATTAAATTTATACGAATTATTTCGTGACGTCACATCGACAGACAGCTTTTATCGGACTACGCGTGTCCGATAAAAGCTGTTTATCGGTGTGACGTCACGAAAAAATCAGTTAACATTTTATTTTCATAGACCTCTGATGCAAATCATGTATTTACACTGGTTGGCAAATTTTGGGCTCTTTTTGACTAGAAATGGAGAAGATTCCGATCCGAATTCGTTGTAGTGTGACCGCGGCTTAACGCGTAGGCTATAGGCCTACCGTTCTCAGTAAGGCATCAAATTTCGTGGACATTCTGTATTGAGTATTTTAATGAGTAACAGTAGCTTGTCATGGTCAAGCACGCCTTGGACTGGGCAAGACCAATGGTGCTGACCTTGAAAATTTTCCAAAGGGTCCATATGGACCAGGAGTAAACAGACCCGGTATAAATGTGTATTTGAATGAGTATAAGTTACCTTCACTGATCAAGCACGCGTTGGAACGGGCAACAATCAGTGTTGACTTTGACCCCTGTCTAGTAGGGTCCATATAGACCAGTGGTTCTCAAACTTTTTTAGACTATCGCCCCCTTCCACCATCTTTAACTGTCCCAATGCCCCCCCCCCCTTCCCTCCCCATGTCCTACCGTTCATAGTTGGATGCTTAACAATATTTTTTCTGAGTGAACTTTTTCTGTTTGCAAGAACAATGCGGAAACCTGCAGCTGTAAAACTAGTACTGAGAGCACAAATGTAGTTCCGTCAGAGTGATGGGTGTACTTGGTTTAACTCTGCGAGATTACAAATGTCTGGTTCAGTGGCGTACCCAACATTTCTCTCAAGGGGGAGGGGGCACGCAGTAGGTTGTGTGATCGCCGGCCTGGGGAGGTCCGGGAGCACCACTCCCCTTCGGAAAAATCGGTCATTCTTACATGCAATCTGGTGCCACATATGCTATACCTTTTGAAGGAAAATTTGTGTTAAGAAATTTACGTTTTTATAGGAACTAAAAATAGGCATCAGTGAGGGGGGGGGGGCATGGCACAATCCCCTATGTACGCCACTAGTTTGGTTCCGTCTAATTGAGGAAGAGACACAGATCGCCTCTTCCAGTAATGTGAAGCCAATGCGAGAATTGCCATGGTCAGCAGTAAGGTGTTGTAATCGCCAGGGACCCCCAAATTAGTGCAAACGCCCCCTATTCCATGTGTACTCTGTAGCCCCCACCTAAGACTTCCCAACGCCCCCCCCCCCGGGGCGCCGAAGGGACCACTTTGAGAACCACTGGTATAGACCGATTGAATGTGGTGGTCCAAGTCTTATCGATCTCAACAGGGAGTGGCTAAATAGCAAAGTCAATAACTTAGGTTCCGAAATTAAATGGAACATACTCGGATGGCGTTTACGTACGTGTATATTATAGCATAACATACGAGTTAAAGAGCAAAGGAGGGCTAAAGCCCCATATTGGTGAAACTAGTTTTGGACCGGACAACACTCCTCATATTGACCTTGAACATTGTCCACATCTACCAGTGGTAAGTTGGCCTACGGCGTATTTTACCCTTCACAACATAACATATCAGGTTAAAGGGCAAAGGAGGGCTAAGGCCCCATAAGATGCCCTGAAGTCCATACAACCTTACTGAAAACAAAGAACCAATCAACACCAAACGAGACCAGCACGCTTAATTTTTTTTCCCACGAGGTTATGGGCAAATTTGATTTTCAAAATTTTTTCAAATTTGTTTCTAAATCATGGATGGGGTTATTTCTAAGGTTAGGGTTACGTGGACCGGGGTTATTTGGCCTGTTCTTTCATAATCTGGCGTCAGAATTACAAAAAAATGGTTCAAAAGCTGTCATTTTGGAATTAGGGGTGTGGCCTATTTCCAAGAAGCTGATTGGTCCATTGGCATGATTTGCCCATAACCTCGTGGGAAAAAAAATTGCGCGACCAGCACACTTAGATCCTACCACAGTTATGGAAGAACTTGTCAATGTTCACCTTAAAGCAGTGCACAGATGTAGAGTTAACTACCCACAAGTTCACATGCGGTCCAAGCGGCGCATCTGAACGTCGAATCGAATAAGAAAACAGCAACTTGTCTACGAATTTCGAAAAAACAGCAACTTGTCTACGAATGTCGAATTAGAAAGTGCGGGGAATAAGTAACTAACTTCAGTGCAGTGATGAACGCCGAGAAAATTATTTCAGGGAACCTCTGAACGGAATTTCTGTCTGAACGTGGAAACGCTTGTCAAGATTGGAAAACATGAAAATGTAATGTTGCTCTTCGTATACTGAATAGACGAGTGGGACGATGAACAGAAACTCAAAGAAGGCGGAAAAGTCATCTGTATCTCCCAGACCATTCAAATTATGAGTATTTCTTTAACACTACCCTTATTTTATCAATATCTTATCGTGTGCACTAGTTTTGCGAAACATTCTTTGTTGCATTGAAATTTAGGTTACTGTTACTGTTAGGCCTTAGGGAAAATGCAGCCCCCCTCCCCCAATTCCAATGAGTGTAGCCTGCCCCATCATTTTAGTTCAGGAATGACTCCTATCAATCATGTGACAATATGTTTGTTAGGCCTAGGCCTACTTATAATTTGTCAACATTTAAGTTAACCTAACAAGTTAAAAGCAAGCCTGATTTTTAAGGAAATTTTCAGGTTGCCCATCGGACAACCTGAAGCTAAATTTAGGTTGTCCAAAATAGTTTTTGGTTGTCCGAATGAAAGTGATGAACAAAAGATGAACAATTCTATTTCCTGTCTCTGCCATAGAAAGCAAACATTTACTTTAAATTCTGCATTTTTCCATATTTATTGGCATGGTACAATGATGAATGGTAGCCAATACCATTGTCTCAATGCCACTTCTTAAGGGGATTTTTATGACATACTTTCCTGCAGATGTAGGGAACTATTCAGTTACAAATAAAATCTACTCGTCCATCGGACAAGTTCAAAGAGAGAAAGTGGTTGTCCGATGCAAGTTTTACCCGTCACGGACGATCGGACGAGTGCTAAATTTCAGCCCTGAAAAGGGTAGACTAGGCTAAAGGAGGGCATTCCATAAGGCCAAGAGAATGAAAGTCATAGATTTCTGTCCGGAACAATTTTGAAAACTCACTGTAACTCACCGGAGCCCACCGGCAGTAACTGCCGATGGGGTCGTAAAAACTGGGGCAGACAGCCGTTTTTGCCTTTGGCTTATGGATAGCCCCCGTCTTTTCCGTAGAATAGGATTGATTAAGTTTTTGAATCCATTGACTGTCATAGCATTTACAGCTTCCTGTGTCAAGTTATTCCATTCTGTAATAATTCTCTGACTAAAAAAATGCTTCCTAATATCCAGTGGACAGTAGTGACTAGTGTTTCTGAAATTTTAGCTGATGTCCTCTGGTTCTACTACTTTCTGACAGATTAAAAAAGATTGACTGATCCACATTTTCTAGTCCCTTAACTATTTTAAAAACTTCTATCAAGTCTGCTCTAAGTCTACGCATTTCTAGTGAAACAAAACCAGTTCACTCAAGCCTTTGATCATAACTGATGAGAGTAGATAGTTCTTGGATCATATTTGTAGCACGACATTGTACTTTCTCAATATTAGGCCTACCTATGTCTTTCTGCAGATAAGGGTGCCATGCCTGACAACAATATTCAAGATGTGGTCTAACCAGTGACTTATACAATCTAATTACATTGCTACTACTTTTACAATCATAGGTTCTGTTAATAATACCAAGTAGCGTATTAGCAGAGCTTACAGCTTTTGCACACTGTCTACTTGGACTCAACGAATTATCAATAAGCACACCTAAATCCTTCTCATACTCAATGGCTTCAACTTGAACACCACCTATGAAATAACTCCAATCACAAGACCATTCATGCAACATATCCAAGTCCTCTTGCAACTCAGCCACTTTATCCATTGAATGGACATCAGAAAAGACCTGCGTATCATCTGCAAACTTCAGTACTGAATTATTCAAATTGACGTCCAGATCATTAATATAAATTATAAGAAGTGTAGGACCTAACACCGAGCCTTGTGGCACACTGCTAGTAACTGGAAGCCAATCAGACATATGACCATTAAGTACTACTCTTTGTAACCTTTTATCCAGCCAGTTCTCAACACAGTCAGCCACTGCTGAACCAATAGCCATGAGCTTGGACCTTTAAAATAAAACACATAAGCTAGGCCTGTGTGGTTATTTGTCATTAGTCATTTGTCATTGGTCATTATTTACATAGTTAAAAACCTCATACTGTACACATGTGTAGACTTTCTTTGCCTCTGAGTTCACTGCTGACCATCCAAATAGTCTTATTGAGGGGCTAGGCTAAATATAGAACGGGGACCCCAAGTTCGTTCACCCCTGAATTTTGTTCCTTGTCCATAATTCATTGAATAATGGATGAAATAGTTGGGAAATTGCAGAAAATATCAAGCATTAAAGTCCCAATATGACTTTGTATAAAGAAATACTTAAACCGCCAAAAATTGTCATAGCACAAGAGCCAGATATATGAAGTTGGTAACAGTTTAAGAGGTTCTAATGTACCTAGAGGAACAGTCTTAGCTTCTTTTGAGAGTAATCTTTGTCCAAAATGCAGATGTTGAATTCCGATTGCTAACTGAAATTCGAGTTCTCTCGTAATGAGCCTATCAGTCAGGAGTATGAACCAGTGAAGTGTGTTTATGATTATTCATGAATAAACAACTACAGGTGCCTTGCCTACATGCTCAACTGTAGTGAAATGTACGCACGTAAACAGTGCAGAGGATTTGCTTGTATATATTCGACGGATGGACTACACAAACAGCCTAGGACTATACTCAGGTTAGTGTAGGCTTAGAATTGAATTGTAGTTAGAAATAATTACCCATGCCAACAAAATTGCTGCAAAACTAAAATGAAAAAGGAGGAAAACCTCACCTGAAATCCTAAGCAAGATAACATTGCCTGGCACAGCTAGGCAAAACACAGGCAGGCTGCAGTGCGGCCGCCAATGTCACGCAAGTTGACTGCTTACGGTAAGTGTGTTACAGCTATATAGCTACATTCTTCGTGCATCCAGCACATCGTAGCCTGGCATTCGTCGTTGATTAGTGCACAGTGAAAATACGATAAGCGAGTGCATATGCAGTAGATGTACACTGGCTGCATCATGCTGGCCGCGAGGTTCTGGACAGTCGTCGACATGATGTGATCTCGAAGCATCTGAGTAATGAATATTCATAATGATCTAGAACTTCCCACCGTGATGAACCTTTTGCATATTGAAACAGCCGTTACATCTACAGTCATGATTTGTTTAAAACAACCTTTCACTTTCGTAAAAGTCTTTTTTCTCCAACAAATCATTTCTCTGGTTATGTTTGGGTTTAAGTAACCGTAAGCACCGCTCATTTCTCTTATCCAAATTTGTATGTACAAAGTCGTTTTGGGACTTTAACTGATAAACAATCGTAGTTAAACAAATTCCAACTACATGTTTTCAATTTGCCTGAATACAACATTTTTCTGACATTCAAAAATTACCTAGGCCTAGGCAACTAACTTAACAAGCCTAACCTACTTTCGAAACGAGCAAGCTTATATTTTCGTGATTTCACGAGATGTGACTGCAAAACTGTAATAATATGGTGTGAGTCCTTTTCTTACATGGGAAATTAGACAAAGTCAATGAATATTTACCTGATTTCTATGTAAAGGGACAATTGAAAATATGGGAACGGATATGTGACCCTCTGGAGTAAAATTCCTGAGGTCAGAGACAGTCACAAGAAATTGAATTCCGAGTTGCACTCAGCATACATATTCCTGGGCAAAATCTGTTTTTGTACAGACAACATATTTCCAAAGATAAAATGTCGAAAACTGGGGACCATGTGCTGCAGTACCTATGTATAATCTTCTGACGGATTTAGTGGCTAAGGTGAACGAACTTTGGACCCACCATGCTACTGTTAGTCACCCTAAGCCAGTGGAATTTTTTGCCAATTCACCAAGGGCCTGACTGACCACACAGCATGTGCATGGGGTAATAATGTCCTTCTGGGTGGCTCACCATTAACCAAAAGAAGAAGAGGTTGTAAATTTAATAGAAGTGCACAATGAGGGAAAGCCATTGCAATAGGCTGTACACTGCACTATTAGTGCTGATAGTCGTAATCGATTAATCATCAGTATTGGCGATTTCAGTTTGGGAGTCCGATTAATCGCCTTCTAAACCTAACTTACGATTTCTTGATTAGAAGTACTTAGCACCATATCATATTCAAGTAACAAAAAAATAAAAAATAAAATAAACTTGGAAAAACAATTTGTCAGAAATATTTTTAATAGTTTTCTTACATCGTTGCAATACCCTTCAATAATGACAGTGCTTATCAGTTGAGTCAAACTTGTGTCAAAAAGTTCAAACTTTTGCTTCCCATCACACCGCACATTCCATTCCAACACGTAACCTTGTGTCTTCCACCTGTGCTAACTGTTCTACCATCACACAGCACTCATCACTGCGCACACAAACCATTGCGTTTATAAATACAACCAGTTCCCTTGCACAAACGAACTTCCACACGTACACTTTGGACTAACCAGTCTGCTTCACTGGATGTTCGCGGCGTTTGTTAATGTTGTGACTGAGTTCCAATGTCCTTAATGAGTAAACATAGCAGAGCCATTCAACAGATATCATTAGTCAGTAGACCCTTGTTCCACTACAGTATGGGCTAAATATTTCCACGAGATTTGTTTCTAAGTTTAGCTGCGTCTCCGTGGTTTACTGCTTCTGCGTATTAAAAAGCACATTACAGTATCTTTAGTGTTTGCACGGGTAACCCATGCACCTGGGTCCATTAACAGCCCAGTGGGTCTGTTAGCCAGTTCCAAATTTACTCCCCGGTTCTGAAAAAAAATTTTACATGAGAAAAAGTCCTGTAGTTTTCATTTTCCCAGAAGATCAAACCATTTATTTACTTTTTTGTTGAAAAAGCACCATGAAAAGAGATTTAAATCACAGCTACAACTGATTATTTTAAGAGTTTTTCTAAAGAGTCTTTGTCATGCAGCAGAATTATTTCTCCTTGCGTCGATCCCAGTCCATGATTTTTACAAAGTGATCTAGGTTAGGCATAAGTGTCCGAATTCCACGGTTGTGTGCGCTGCCTACATACGTAATGAATAATGCTTGGTATATAAACTGAGCTTATGTGGGGCCCATTCCTCAAAAGTGCGAAACGTATGTCGATGTATGTGAAAAGCATCACAAGGTCATCTTTAATACATAGTAGCTTGTTCATAAGATTCTGATCAGCCATTGGCCCGTGAAAAACAAAATAGGCTAGATTCGCCCCTCATGTGTGATACAAAAACTGGAATAGCAACTTCCCGAAATTTTGAATCAGTAAATTTAGCGTTCAAAACTTTTGTTTAAAAGTTGGAATTTTTCATTAAGCCCCACCCCCACCCACCCCAGAAAATATCTGCTCAAGTAATCTTAAGTCCTCACCTGCCCTTGCGAGTGTGTCACATTAATTATGTACAGTCACTCCGGGATGTAGGACTACGTTGTTCAAAAAAGGTTGACAGCCTAACAAGATCGAGATACAATTGCCTAAAGTAGGCCCAGGCTATACCTCGCGCTTCGTTAATACTGTACCTCAAGTATACCAAAAAGAATAAAACATATCTCTATTTATGGTTAAATGTGCCACTATATGCAAATCAACCCTTTACCATGTGTGAAGAACTAAGATAAGACTATTGACACTGTAAATATTCATGAAAAGTTGCAGACGGAACCATGCTATTAGGCCTACATTTAGTGGGCACCAAAAGGCACTCGCGGGAAGCAAGTTTCTGATAGATTGAAGGCTGCCCGGATGCGAGTTCGGATGTGGGTTATCTAGCTGGCTACGTATACCTATATATACCTATACATATACCTATATACAGTATACGCATGTGGGCTGAGCATGCTGCATTCTCGCTGTTAACATGTGTGGTAGAATGTACAAGGCTTGTCAGTGAAAGTTCCACAACATGGGGCACACGAAGACATGCGAACATCGTTTGTTTACATATAAAGTCATTTGTTTACATGATATACGGATGTGAAAGAGAATAACCTAGCTGCGTCAAGGCCCCTGATTGGTTAAAATTTTTGTGTCTTAAATGTCTAAACAGCTTCAAGTTTAGCTTGCTATCAGAAAACGACTCAAAATTCAATCTGAGAAACTTACGGAACCATGTAAAGTACTCATTCTTCTTAATTGGTTATTTTTTTTATATGACCAGTTTCTTTTATTGGTAATTTTTGATTTGAAACGAAACGGCACGATTTTGTTGTGACAATTTTAGTCTCCCTTAAATGGTCACTACCTCTTCGATTACAAGGGTGCATTTCAGGCATGTGTTATGAAGTCTCTCTGCCTATCAAAATAAGTTGCTATAATATCGGGTACCCTGAGCCGAAGGGTACGGTGATTGGGTACCCGGTTCCTATTTTTTGTACCCATGCAAACACTACAGTAGTATCTTTGTGGAACGGACCCCAGGGCTAGAACTTTCTACGAAATAGCTTGCATACTAATAACCACACTGGGGGTATCATGGTAGATCAGCTAGAAGGTGTAAAATGTATTCAGTGTTGGCATTGCTTTTACAGTATTAATGTAAGTACAGTAGTAGCCTCGTAGATTCACATGCGTAAGTTTTTTCAATTATCACACAGGTACAAAAGAGGAAAAGAATTATCGTTGTTTACATTTAATTTGTTTGGTAGCTGTTTTGTAATGTTGAGGCCATCCACCTCTCCATGAAACCACAGAGGAAATAAACACAGTGTACAGTATACCACTGCAGAAGATTTTCTGATGTGTTTCTGCTATGTACCAGTGACAGTGCATTGATGTCATACTTGTTCTCGATTAATCGCTGTAATCGCAAGAAGAACTGCTCAATTAATCGATTACAAAGGAAATGCTCGACTATCAGCACTATCGAACAATTTTTAACGTTAGTGACAGTACCTGTACATACAGTAGCCTAGGCTGTGCACAACATGATCGCTCACTAACATAAGGTAAAGATGAAAATTTGTTTTAAAACACACTAATTGCAGAACTGAGAGATTTGGAAATTTGATGTGTATGGTGAATATGCATTTTTGAAAAAAGAATGGATGTTTTTTACAAATAATGACAATTTTTGGCATGATGGATCCTCATATTTGCTCATCTTATAGGAACCCTGTTCCTTTGAAAGCTCAAGTTTAGGAGGTCATGAAGCTTGATTGTATGCCAGTGTAGTAAGACACCTTAAAGTAACATGTAGAATCATCAGTCTTTTATTTTTCTTTTCTTTTAAGAGCCATGATGGTCCTAATTTGAGAAGTATTTATGGCTCATTCAAAGGCAATATCCCATCCCCAATACTGTATTTGACTCTTCTAATCACCCACAACAATTTTGTACATTGAAGTTAATCTGAACTCCGGCATGATGGATCCTCATATGTGCTCATCTTATAAGAGCCCTGTTCCTTAAAACCTGAGCAGTTGACTGTCATGCATCTCTCACATGATACTGTACAGTACTTACAGTACAGTCATTATAGCAGCACAAATAAAATGAAGGTGTCAAATAATTGAGAGTGGTGAATACTTTTGATATTTCTGCTGACATACTGTATAATGTATACTTCCAGGCACAGAGCTAAGTTTTTACAAACTTTTGAACCCTTTTGAAGATTTGAAATAGCTGCGTAAATGATTTGGCAAGTTTGCAGGTTTTTTCCTTTGATTCAACTTGTTAAAGCTCATGTACAGGACATCATGAAGCTTGATTGTATGCCAGTGTAGGGAGAAACCTTACAGTAACACATAGAATCATCCATCTTTTATTTTTCTTTTCTTTAAGAGTCATCAGATTGTCTGCCTTACTGGACTCAACTTCGCCAAAAGGTCCATTGTGGTGAGTTTAATATTTGTGTTCTTCAAGACAATGAATCTCTGTTGGAGTTGGCAGTGTGTGTTGTGCAGTTTTTTTAGATGGAAGCATACAGTAAATCAGAATTTCTATCTTTCCAGTCAACAGACCATTGTAATTTGAAATACTCATATTTTCCTTCCTACTACTTTTAGTCTTATAGCACTTAATTTTGTTAAACTGTAAGCTGAAATGTGGCTAACCTAGATCTGTGTTAGTCTAAGATCAGTTTGTATCAGCATCAGTGTTTCTGTAAAGCCACTACAATCCAGTTTTGAAGGAATAGCTTGCCTTTTTAAGCTCTGATATTCAGAGGCAAATAATGTAAAAGAGGGTTACATTTGTTGAAATTGATATAAAGTGAATGACATAAAACATAAATACTGCATTGCTAAAACATCAGTAAAATTGAAGTATTGCGGCAAGTGATACCAAAAGGCTGATATTGCACCAGTCACTAGTAAGCACCATTTAGCACCTCTCATGAAGATTAGAATTATTGAGTCGTAATTGCTGGTATCATGTTGTAAATTCCTATTTCTTTCATTATTTACAGGGCTTTGTTGAACTTCACCTATTACCTCTGAAATCTGATCTGAAGAGAATAAGGCTCAACAGCAAACAATGCAGTATCCTTTGATTCTAAGATCAGTGGCTGAAGTGAAAGTTATGGCAGGGTGGAAAATTAGACATCATGAGGGCAATGTCATTTTCTTGTTAGCTTAGGGCACATTTAGGCACTTCAAAGGGTAACACAGCCAAACATAAGATTTTGTATTATCTGTTATGATTGGCTGTATTTTGTTAGGGAGGGCAAGAAGACTAAGTTGGCCTTAACAAGTATGTCAATTTATAGGGCACCAAGGCCATTGCCAAAATATGATGGCTGTGGTCTTTGTTTAATCCCAGCCCTGTTATGGTTGTAATGTAAATGCTGAGATGAAGAAAACAGTTTCATTTTGTTGTAGGTGTTGCTTGCAGCTTAGATAATGTCTGAGGTGTGAAGCTTCTTTGTGTCCAAGGGAGGCACTGGTATATATTTATATGAAGTCAAAAGATAAATTTAGTAAAATTCTTTTTGTATGTAGATCCAACAGTTCTGATTTGAATCAATTTAGTCATTTGTTGAATTTGGTACAGTCCCTTGTTTTATTCTCCTTGAGGAAAATTATCAGGAGTCTATCGTGTGACAATCAACGATATCTGGGAAGCATCATTCATTTACAGTGATCCTACTCTAGCTATTTGTCAGAATGACACTAAACAGTAAGTATAGCTCTGTCTCAATGATAGTACTCTTAGTACCAGACTATGACAGGCTTGTAGCAAGTCCAGCCCTACACTTCCATTATATTTGTGAGTGGTTGCCTGTGTGAGCAGGCCTTGCATTCAAGCTCATCAAGTATTTTCAGTTTATGTAAAGTTTTGTAGGAGTTACTGTCATGTCTGATAAGAGATACCATCCTTGTCCTGTCACTCCAGCCATTGAGTGTGCACTGCAAGCTTGCTTGGATGACAGTGCCAAAAACTCACATGAAATTTGAGATGAAGAAAATGAATTTGGCAAAGGAGAATAGCTAGGTGCTATGTCCTTTCTTAAATGGAGTAGGTGTTTCAAAAAAGCAATGCAACAACACAGTATTTATCAGTCTATAGATTTCAGATTTCTATCCCATTTGTAGTCTAATGAGAGAGCAGGCTGTTTTTGCACTTTTTTAGGGAGTAGATCACCCTGGCAAGGACTTTTATAGGGGTTTTGTGAGTTTTTGTGTATGTCAGGTAGTCTGCATGCATAATGATGCTATGGAATCTTTGAAAAAGCTTCTAACTTTTAAAAATGTATCAGTTAGACAATCAAAAACATATTTCTGAGGAAATTTCGAGGAGAGATGCAGTGGTAGATACCCATCACAGGGAAAAGCAACACTGGCTGACCAACAGGTTATTATTAATGTACTTTTCCCTTTGGAAATTTACCTTTGGAAGTAAGGATCAAGCAAGATAGTCTGCATGGGTGTGACTTATATGCAAATTTTTGTTAGTATAAGCATTCTTTTTGAATCAAAGTTCTTCTCATTAGTCCATTTTCTATCTTTCCACAGAAGGAATCTTCACTTTTTCTCTGATAGCCACCAAGTGGCAGTTGGTTCTGTGGACCCAGATCAGGCCAACGGGGAGCTGGTTGTGCGTATTCCCGATGATGCGTTGTTCATTGTCAGAGGTGAGGGCCCACTCTGTAGAGCTATAATAGTGTTGTTATTTTGGTATTTCAGTTATAACTAGATATTATTTGTCTTTTGTTTTACTTGGGTGTGCAGTGCAGCTGGCAGGATGGGTTGTATCCTTTTGATATTGTATCCTTTTTTGGAATGGAATTTTGGATACCAGTGGTTTACCAGGGACTAAATTCAATGACTTCAAAAAATGCATAAAAATTTTTCTTTTTAAGGATGTGAAAATTCCATCTCATTAGCTTGTAGTTTGGAGATACTAATTTTCAGAGGACTGCAATTTTTTCTAGAGATACAGTGCATTATGGGAAATCTGTGGTGTCATGGTGGAACATTGATTAGACGTAGCATTGTATTTCTTTATCATATTGACATTGCCGTAGGGAATATTTAACAACTTTGTTGGCTATATTCTACATATAGTTTAGTGTTGTGCTGGATGTACATGGAAAGATATTCAAACATTTCAACAGTATCAAATTTCAAGGACAAATGGGATATTCAATTATAAAGAAGAATGTAAGGAATCTGAGCCAATGTGCCCACTTTACATTACATTCCTGTAACCTTGATGAGAACTGGAGGTATTTTTATACAAAAAAAAAAACACTAATCTTTGAAAATGAGATACCTTGAGTTAAGAATAGAGAATGGCTACAGGTTTTGGAGGACATGAATTTAATTTTTTTTTCTTCTTACATGAAACCCTTGAAATGCCACTGGACTATGCCTTTAAATGTAAATCAATGCTCAATGTGCATATTGGGCTGTGGAAACCTTCAAGTGCTGACTATAGCACATGATGAAACAGTATCATTAATGGATGCAATCACTTCACATGATGTAAGGACAAGTTTGACACATAGTTGGCAAAATGTATCTGAAGATGGAAAAATGTTATATTTTTTTATTTTGGCTGTAACCATTACTTTTACCCATATTACTTTACTGGAACTAAGTTTTTGTCTTAAACTTAAGCATTACTAATGAGTTGGATGGTTTAACAAATAACCATTGAAAGCAAAAAGCTAAAAAAGAAAAGATTTGGTGGTATTTAAAGTAATGAATACTAGTACTGGAATTGTGTTTTAATATCATAAAGTATTTGTCCTTGTTTGATTGGCTGCTTCACAATGCCTTTTGTCCTTTGTTCTTCAGATCAACGAATGCTGAGAGTAAGCATTGAGTTCTCAGTAGAGAGACCCCAGGGGGGACTTCATTTTGTGATACCAGATGGGGAAGGATCATTTGCCAAGGTTTGTGTTGGTTAATGAAATCCATGAGATAAATTGTGAGTGTTAGACCTGGTGTATAAAGGAAAGAAGCTTGGAGGAGAGAAGGCATACCTTTGTTCATCTCAATAATTTATTTTCCAAGCAAAGTCAAACTTAGGCTCCTTTTGTTAACTTTTGTATGAGATGTATCCTTAAATTAGTGAAGTGTCCACAACAGAGTCAACTGTCAAAAAATCTGTGGGAGTCACTGTGGTATTTTGGGGTCAAATTTTCAAAATCCTTGAAAAGAAACTGATGCTTCAATCCATGGAATGAGTGAGTTTATTACAACCTTTGATACTTCTATTTTGAATGTGGAAAAATGAAGATTTGAGACAGTTACGTGAGGTGTTTGAGAACATTGAACAGGTAATCATGTAATACTGGGCCTAGATTCTCTAACCTACATGTTAGGTATTGCAAGTTGCAAAATTATGTCTTTTTGAAGGTTTCTATGGTCATTCATGTGACGTCCAATATTTGACATGTTTGAAACATTTTTCTGCAGTAAAGTTTGGTTCGTAGTTGAAATCTCAAACAAAATTAGGTTTAAATAAAGTTCGTTGGATGTATGTTAGAACTCTAAACCTGCTAAAATTATTGAAACATACAATTTTCCATCAGTTTTTATTTCTGTAATGGTTTCTTTTATTTTTAGAGAGGAGCTCACATGTTTACTTGCGGTGTTGAGAATGCCTCACGACTCTGGTTCCCTTGTGTTGACACTTACTCAGAGCCCTGTACCTGGAAGCTAGAGTTTACAGTTGATAAATCTATGACAGCTGTGTCATGTGGGGAATTAGTGGATACTGTCTATACACCTGACTTGAAGAAGAAGACATTCCACTACATGTTAACTGTCCCAACAGCAGCTCCAAACATATCTTTAGCAGTTGGGTGAGTAGTAACCATACATCATTTACTTCTTACAGGTTTATTGGGAATAATTTATCTGGCATTGTGTATCAAAATACTGTATGTAGATGAATTGAGATTGATGATGTACCTGTAGATTTTATATGGGGGCTAGGAGGAGGGAGGGGGAAAAGGAAGGGGTTGTAGAGAGGGAGTTGACTATTGCTTATCAACAGTTTTCTGGTGGGTAGTCTGAAATGAAATCAATATATCTACATGATGCACCTCTAGATGTTTTGCAAAACCCATTTGTATCACTCATTTAATTACAAGTTTACCTTTTCAAATTTATATTTTCTTCCAAAATAATGCTGAGTTTCAATTCCCTTCCCATTCTATAGGCCATTTGAGATATTTGTAGATCCTACCATGCCAGAGGTGACTCATTTCTGTCTTCCTGGTCTTAAGTCTATCCTGATGCATTCAACTGCCTTCCTTCATGAGGTGAGTTCCCTTGTTGCTTACAGTTGCTACATATTCTCTCATGTAATTTGGTGATTTTATTCAAGACTCAAAATCAATAAATCAAATCAGCTCTTCCAACTTTTGTTTTTTAAGTTCCATCAGCCAGTGCCAAATGGTGGCAACCAAATAAGTATCCCAGAAGGGGTTTTGCTGCCCTGGTGGAGCATTGACCCCAGAAAGGTCACAAGAGGGAACAGTCATCAAACCCCTCAGCTTCAAGAGCTGGGTCTGACATGGGTGGCATCAGTCAGTATTGGGTTTAAAGAAAGAGATAGTGCACATGAGCTTAGCCAGTAAGCCAAGAAGCTATCTGTTCCTTTTGTGATGAGAAATTGGAATATTTCTGTAAGAGTTTTAAGGAATCCACAAGTTTGAATTACTCTTGAAGAACATATTTTCAGCACTAGCTCTTTTTAATTACGAACTTAAGTTACATATTCATCCCAAGTGTTCAGCACTAAAGAGTGGAATGAACACAAAAAGCCAGCAACTGTTCATTTTACTAAAAAGGCTGAAACAAAGTACACTTAGTTTTCAAACATTTTCAGGAGAAAAGCTTTATCTATATGTGTTCATTGTAATTTTAAGGCAGTAAATGGTTAATGTCATTATTTTTTTTTATTTCAAGGCATTTGAATTTTATGAAGATACATTAGCAGCAACGTATCCGTACAGCTGTTACAAACAGGTGTTTGTGGATGAAGCGTATGAAGAATACTTATCGTATGCAACTATGTCAATACTTAGGTAAGTGAAGGTGTCATCGGAATAGAACAATTTCACCAAGAACACTGATTTGAGACACAATGAGATTGCAAAAGTTAAAAGAACAATGGCAAAGAGGTATTGTGAGCAGGGAGACAGAGATGTTAGACTCCTTATTTATCAAGCAGCTTTGACTCAATACTAGTGTGCATTTTAATTGGCAAAGTCATGGCCATTAGAACTAAAATTAAAGTTCTGTCTCCATTGACTGATGTGCAGATGTACGGTATTTTCAGATTTGCAGCTAACTAATGTACAGACTTATTTGCAGCATTTTAGACCTGGGTCATGTGACTTGAATTTGAGTGGGACTCCAGGCCCTATTGTTTTTGTGACTTGTAAATACTAGCAAAGACTTGCAACTTGACTTGGATTTGCAAAAAATGGCTTGTAACTTGACTTGGACCTGCCAAAAATGACTTGTTACCAACACAATTAATAAGCTCTCATAGAACCCTGTAGAACTTAAAAAGAATCCAGTTTCAGTTTGTGTGAATCACCAAAAATATGTCAAGATTGCTCTTCAGTCACCGGTCTTTGACTTGGGACTAAGTAGTGTGAAGTGCCATGATAATTAACAGTCTGATTAAGTTAATAAAACCAACCCTCCCTTGACTTTGTCATTTTGCCATGAGGGCCCTGGCTCTCCTGCTAGGAGTTCTTTCATTGAATGTGTGTTCAGTCATGGAGGAATCATCATGAGACCCCACTGTGAGAGCAAAGTGTAGGGTTACAATATACTATCCAGCTTAATATATTTGAAATGCAACAGTTTGTTCATGTTAAATAGATCCTGTTTATAGTCTGTCTGACAAAACAGAACCTGGCCCTGTTTCATGAAGAGTTACGATCGATGTTAAGTTTGATCTGCCGTGCAATCAAACTTAAAAATTGATCTTAAGTATTTATGGAAGAGGGCCCTGGTGTCAAAGCTACTGCACTCAGGCAGCAGGGCAGTTGCCCCCCCCCCTTCAAAGTTTCAAAGCAACTTTTAATAACATTGAGCTGTGTAAACTTTTTGAGATATTAAAAAAAAAAATCATGGCTTAGATGCAACTTCAAAGGCACAGAAAGTGCCATTTCTGGCAATATAGCACATGTACATAGCAAAGTAGGTTGGGATGAATCACCCCTTATGGAGTATATTTTGCTCATACTTTTCTATGAAAATGTCTGAAGATGCAGTATTCTTAGTGAGCTTGGCATGCACCCATCCCGAGTGCTTGTTTTTCCATTACTACTTCCTGTTGGAAAATTTTGGTGAGATTATTTCTCTAATGCCCCAGAAAGACATCAGGATCATCCATCTTTCCCTCCTCCCTCTTGTCCTCTACATCATCGATCCCAGCCAGCTGTAAGTAGGACATAGTACGACTATTGTAATTGAGACGTGTCAAACTGTGATTTTTGTGGTCTGGTAAGTGCCCACTCAGTGTTTTTTAAAGGAGCTTAAATGCATCATTCTAATGCCCACAATTTTTAAGTACCCTGAATTTCCAGGGGCTTTGCCTTCTGAGCCCCACTAAGGCGTTTCCCCTGAATCCTACCGGGATCCCTAAGGCCGGCCTCTGCATCCCATGCCATTGTGGGAGTTTCAGTATTTAAACCTGAATTCCCCCCCCCCCCTCCACCTTGACAAAGTTAGAGTAACTTGCCTGATATGTGAAGCTTTTTGCAAGTTTTCCTGGTATGCTACCACCAGTTGATGGTGGCCCTCTGCTTAGACATTGCCCCACCGCCCCCTCCCCTCTTCCCCTAACAGAAAAATCCTGTACATTGCCATGAGCACCCATGTATGCAAAGTGGCACATACAACTCTTTTTACATTTATTACACTTCTGAAACAAAACATCTTCAGTGCATCTATTTCTTTGCGCTCCCAGTGTGACAACATACTCGCTGGGAGGCTATTGGATCATGGAAGTATACTGTCTCAAATTTAATGTGGCAGACGTGACCAAGAAAAAGTAAAGTTCAAATGTCACATGTCAATTTTCACAAACAGTACCATCACCAAAAGTAATTGCTCATTAATATCTTCAAATTTTTCAGTATTTTCTGAGAAGATGAAAGTACCACCTTTAAAGTTTGTCTTTGGCAAGGAATCAAAAACAAAACTGGAGATACAGTACTTCTTCTTTGAAATGTGGTAAGAAGTTAAAAGAGTCCATTTTCTCCCAAACAAGAGTATAATTCTTTTTTTCTTTTCAGCACAAACTTACTCCATTCCAAACACATCATAGATCAGACATTTTCTTCTCGACGTTGCATGGTAAACGCCCTCACAGAACAATATTTTGGGAGTTACATCAGTCCTAATTCATGGTATGACAGTTGGTTGACTAAAGGGATTTCAAAATACCTCTGTAATATCTTTCTAAAGAAATTGTTTGGCACCAATGAATATCGCTATCATATCCATAAGGTAAGAAAATTTTCAGTTCCTCTCTCTTTCTTGACTTTTGTCTAAGTTATCAGTAGAAGAATTTAAAGAACTTTGTTGTCTGCTATTCTTGAAAGCAGACAGTTGTAACAGAGCAGATATTTTGAATTTGAAGTCAGCATTTTTGGGGTTTACTTCAGTTTTAACCATAGCTTTTGAGAAAGTTGAATTGTATGATCTTAAAATGAGGGAAAAGAGTGTACACAGTGATAAATTTAAAAAACACATAACCATTAAATGTCTATCTCGTTTGCCGAAAGCAAGATTTTTAAGAGCAAGATTTGGACCATTAACAAAACATTTATGATTGCTACAGAAGGCTTTCTTAACAAATCCCTCCAAAGGGTTCTAAAGGAGGACATACCACAATTTTCTGTCCTGTGTCAGCCACCCTCCCTTCCCCTCTGGGCTAGCTCTCAGAAGCCAGATAAAAGTGTTCTCATATTCTCCATAGTGTTGTACCACTATTGCAAGTAGCTGATATTCCCATACCGATATTTCAGTTAGACTTAGTATTGGCCGATGCTGATCTGATATGATATTTGGGAAATAAGTATTCTGCGACTAACCATAGGCTACTGGGCACATAGATGAAGTGTCCTTTCATCTTGATGAGGTAAAAGATTGGATCTTGCATTCAAAAATACTCAAATGATGTACCAAGTAGTGTACCTTTTTCATGACATAAGGGATGATAAATTTTGGTTTGGTAATACTGGCATTTAAGGTAAATTTTGCCGATACCGATACAGGATGAAAATGGAGAATATTGGCCAATACCAATGGTGAATGCCGTTAATCATTCCAACACTAAGTCTCCATGGATCAATTGCCCTTGTAAATAGGAAAGCTCTCAAAAGACTTCATTCTTGCTAAACCAATTTGTTTTCATGACCAGATTTAAACCCCTGTGTGTGACCTAAAGCCCCTAGGCTCGCATTTGATGACCCTGGGTTTAGAGTGATTTAATATTATTACATGGACGCTATCTAGGTTGGATGCAGTATTTATTAGAGCTAATACTAATATTATGTTATCCAACAGGATTTGAAACGTATCTGTGAGTATGAGCAGACCATGGGAGGAATAATTCTCAACCCTGAACCATTCTTGGATCACTCATCACTGCAAACAGAGAAGAAACCTTCTCATCTCTATTTTCCCACTGATAACCCTCACACTATCTCATACTCCTACTGGAAACTGTTTGGTATCAAGGCACATTATGTCATGAGGCTGATTGAAATAAGGATTGGGCAAGAGCTACTTTTAAAGGTGAGATTTGAATCTGTAGGTTACCTGGAAATGAAGATATATAAAAACAAAAAATGTTTTAGAGGGCTTATAATTTGAGAATTGTAGATGGCATATAAAAGTAAGGTTACAAAGAGTTACATATTGAAAAGGATATTGATGATTCAAGAATTTTTTTGCTTTTAGTCTCCTAACTGAGGGAATTTTAATTAGAAGCTTTATGATTATTAATGTGCAATGCATCTGTCAAGAAGGGAATCACAGCAGTTACAGATTTTCTCAATTTCTTTTTAGGTAGGGAAGGGGGTAGATAGACCACCCTGAGTTAGGGGTGTATTGAAATTTTTGTTTTAGCCCAGTAGCGTAAATGCAAAATCGTGTTGTCTTTTGCAATGCTTTGAACTGAATAAATGTTGTGGAAGTTAAATACCTGAATATTATACACTACTAACCAAAATATAATGAACCCGTTGTTAAGGAATGTTTGGGGGGGATTTAGCCTGATGTTGTGACAGCCCATGGAAAAATGCTGCTAATTTGTACATCTTTAAAAATAGCATTGTATTAAATTATTGGCCAGATTATTTGCTCTATGTTATATATGTTTTTTGCCTTGTTTAATATCACCATGTGTTGAGATTTCTCTAAATAAAATTTCAAGTTTCTTCCACATTTTCCAAAGGTTTTCAACAAACTGTTGTCATTAGCAACTTCAGCCAGCCAGCAGAAATTTATGTTACATTCCTGGGGTAACATGCTCATTTCAACTAGCGGGGTGAGGATTTAACTTTTTGATTTCACCCTTTGTTTCCCGTGCTACTATCCAGACATGTAGTGTGAGTATACAATGTCATGTGGAGTGTCTCTGGTTGTGAGTATGAGTATGAGAACCCAGCTTTTTCATGAGTAAGAATACAAAACTTTGCATTATCCCCTATGCATAACTTCCAAAATCTGTGAGTACAAGTACGAGTACAAATCCATTCTCATGAGTAAGACTGACTGCATGGTCAAGTGGTTAAAGCATCTGACTTGCAGCGGGAAGGTCTGGGGTTTGACTCCTGACCGGGTCATACCAAAGACTTTAAAAATGGAACCTACTGCCATTGTGCTTGCTCAGCATAAGCAATCAAGTTTGGGAAAACAAGCCAGTGAGCCACAACTGGAAAAAAGCTGTGGCCTGCCCGAGTTAAACCAGTTAGAAAGTGAGCAGTAAAACCTCATCTAACTCAACTCTAACTCATGAGTACGAGTACAGGCAATTGTGCAAACAAATGAGTATGAGTACATACTCACTGCAAGTGAGCTACTATAGTAGTATAGTAGCTCTTACTTGGCACAATAGATGCATTAACTAGACAGCCTTGACTAGCACTTTTAGACTTTCAGTCTTGAGGCAGGCAGTACCAAGGCATATCAATTCAAAGTAATTTTGCTAGTAAGAGGAAAATAACAGTCCTAGATACTGGGTAAGATACTTGCATTACAACTCCTGTATCCTCCTTCTCTTTAGTACCAACACATGTAGCGATAACCTAGCCATGTGATTCCTTACCAAATAAATCAAGTTTGTAAATATTTCTTTCGCTGCTTTTAGAATGTTTATATTTTTTTGTTTTGAGAAGTATGTGTGTATAAATAGTTAGAAACCCTTGCACATGATATTAGAATGTAAAGACACATTTTTTTTTCATTACAACAACAAATCCTACTGTTATCATAATTTTCCTGAAAGTTTTCAAGATTTTGGCCTCCTTATAATACAACAAAATATATGAATTTCACCTAAAACATCATTATTAGTGTCATATGGATAACATGAAGTAAAATGTAGGGACATTTTTAGACTCACATAGAAACTAATGGAGTATAGGTGGAAAAATACCGATTGGGTAGTCAATATTTTAGCTAAAATATCAAGGACCATCTGTGTTGAATACTGATAACTGGTTCAATACTACTCATGGTGTATTCAAAGGAGTCAAAAATCCCTCCATGAATATTCAAACCCATCACACAATCAGCACTTTTTCATTAGAAAACCTCAAAACTGGAGAAAATATTCCAGGCGTCACATACATAAACTTGATTAATTTACTGTTAAGGTGCTGTTTAATTCCTAAAAGCTATGAGTTCTATTCACGTCAGTGTTAAGCTTCAAATACTTCTCTTTTCCTTTTTACAACAGTTCCTGAAATCACTTTCTTCAGTGTCTGGTAAGGATCTAGCTACTTTTGTGGAGCAATGGGTTACCCAAGGTGGTATTGCACAATTCCACGGAAACTTTCACTTCAACAGGAAAAGAAATGTTGTAGAATTGGAGCTCAGACAGGATCCTAGCAGACCAGGAATTAATAAATATGTGGTAAGCATGTGTTAGGCTAATTTCATTCTCTCTGAAGATGGCTGTTTCTGTTTGTAGTGGTACTTTCTAAGTCACACATAATTTTATACCCCCACTCTCTGTTTTGTCTCTTTAAGGGCCCATTAAAGGTGACCATTCAGGAACTGGATGGATCTTTTGAGCACACCCTACAGGTGGAGGAAAATATAACAAAAGGTGAAATTACTTGTCACTCAAAGAGTAGAAGGTGAGTGGAACTGGTCAAAACAGACAGAGTCAAAGTAAAGATTTAATTGTTGAAGTGGCACAGTTGAAGATTTAAGAGCCAGCTGATGTAGGAGCCATATATATAAAAGTGTAACTTGTGTATATACAACATTTGTAAACTTGTTTGTATATATACTGTGTGTATATTTTTTGACATAGTCATCCACAAAATAACTGTTAATATCTGTATTTTCTTAAATTATAATCTGTGTTTTTCTTTTTCAGGAGATGTGTTTAATTGATGATCTTGATAGGTTATGTTCCTGGTCATTGAATATAAATCATGCATACTTTAAACCATGCTGTATGCTCACAAACATTTCCACTGTTACCTAACCAAGGTCACTTAGAAACATGGAGTTGCACAGTGGTTATGTAACAATGATTAAACCATTTTCTGGTGGACAGAACTACTTGCTAATTTGCCTTCTTTTTTCTTAGTGTTGGATAAGAAAACAAGTTTTGAAAATTGGAGCAAACTTTATTCCTTACATAGTTAAATAGCTGAAGATTTTTATGCAATATTTTCTCAGAAGATGTGTATTTATGTACTGGTTTGCCGTTGTACTTCTCAGACACAAGAAGAAGAAGATTCCATTAATGAATGGGGAAGAAGTTGATATGGATCTAAATGCAATGGAGTAAGTTTTTCAAAAGATACAAAGATAAAACAAGAATTTTTAGAAGATGATAAATACCACCTCAACCTTTCAAAACTCTTTTTACACCAAAGCTGTCCTCACACAAAGTCAGGGGAAGCAATAAATAGTATACTTTTTCATGTGTGAGGATCGTCTGTCATTCAACACGTATGTTTGTCAGTGTGCTTCAGAGCAACTTAATTTCTTTTTTATTTATTTTTTTAAATTGTCCATTTTTGCTTTCTTTCTATTTTGTAACAACGTTCATCAATTATTGCTGTGCAGAAACAAATGGAAGTGGGTTTAGTTTGAATAGTACTTTCTTTATCTGTACATCAAAAGTATGTGATAGAGGGGGCTCAACTGAAATGGCTTTAGCCTGTATAATGTCTGATGGAGTTAACTCAACATTGGCAATGTCCAATATGATTCTTACTTTTTGTCCTTTTTTTAATTTGAGAGTTCTGATATTATTGGAGATTTCGTCAGCTGACTTACATTGTAATATTTTTATTGTCTAGTAGAGGTGTGTGATGTGAAAGAGAATAGAGAATGTAGAACTCCTAGATTTTGTGTTGTTGTTGCTTTAAACCATGCTGCTATGTAATGATATTGATTCACCAATAGTGCAAGCGTAAAGATGTGGTACCAAATATCCTGGTGCAAAATGAATCACTTTTGTATTAACACTGGCAAACGGCATAGATGAATACTGTTGTTTTTTGCCAGTCCAGTGTATGTGATATTGGTCTTTCTGAGTGTCTGGTTCACATGATTGATTGAGCCCTAGTCTCACTTATTTCAAGACATTCGTTTTCCTCCCCTCACCCCCTTTTTTGGAGGTGGGGTGATGGTGTACAGCCAGACAATAATTGACCAAATTTTCTCCATAATGGTAACTTACCCATCCCTTTCAGTGCTGACTCACCTGTCCTATGGATCAGAGTGGACACTGCAATGACCTTGGTCCGACATGTCTTCTTTGAGCAACCTGATTTCCAATGGCAGTACCAGCTGAGGTATGAGAGGGATGTTGTGGCCCAGATCGAGGTGAGTGTGGAAACAAAAATCATTACTAGAGAGTATGTTAATCAAAATATGAAAGTTCTTCTGAAAAACAACGTAATCGTAAATTGTTTCCACTATATTGCCATTTTATCTCAGAAAGAGATATGGATATGTATATAGTTGTTGGTTCTACTGCATAGTGAAGTCTTAAGGACATGTATTAAAACACAATATCAAAACACGGGGAGACCACAGCATCAAAACTCTGGATGACTTGAATATTTCTTGTAGGTAGATTTACTAGATTATCCTTGGCCTTATGCACTGTATGGTAATAGTAATATTACTACAGTATGAACTGAATGCATATGTTCTTGTCCTTATGCACTGTATGGTACTAGTAATATTATTACAGTATAAACTATGCATATCCTTGGCCTTATGCACTGTATGGTAATAGTAGTATTACTACAGTATAAACTGTATGCAGATGACATAACAGGACCATAGAAATTAGAGCGCATCCCTTGGCTAGGGTAATCCCCCAAGTATAGAGTAAATTACATTTATTGTTTGTTCTCTATTGATGTCAGGGTTGGTTACCAAGAAGATGGTGATGTCATTGCATTAGGTCTATGAAAAGTGTTGTACCTAGAGCCCGTAATATCACAGTCATAAAGCTATCATTATTTTGTCAAGATCAAAGGTTAAATGAGTGATCACGTACAGGTAAAGTGTCCTTGGCTTCATATACTGTGTAGTAATATAACTGCATGATGGAGAGTGTGCTAATCAGAGCTCCTTAATGACATGCACTTACAGCAGGGGTGGAGAACCTCCGGCCCGTGGGCTGTATGCGGCCTGTGAGACAATTTTATTTAGCCTGCAAAGCAATTCATAATTTACAGTAAATTCAGAATCACTTGAAAAGTATTGGTGTTGATCTTTGTCAATGTTGTTCACACCAGCAGATCACAATGCTTCTATGGATGTAAGTGAAGGTAGCTATTAGGGAAGGGGGTGACAATGACTTTAAGCTGTTCATACGTCACATGTGTCCTTAAATTCAATTTAACATTTAACGTGTGATGAAATTCTGCTGTGTCTGTATATTACTCCTCAGGCTATTGATGCCCTAGCTGAGTTTCCTAGCATGGGAACTATTTCTGCATTGTCAGACATAATCTCAGACCACAAAACATTCTACAGAGTCAGGACAAAAGCTGCTAACTGCTTTGCCAAGGTAAAGGTCTTTTGATATACTATAGTATGAGGACACATGCTCTGGTTTCTGACTACTTGTTTACTAGTTAACTTATTGTTTTCTAAGTCAATAATGGAAGTTTCCTCCTTACAGTGTTTTTACTTGCATATTAAGTATGTATTCAACCAGACAACATTGAAAGTCAGAATATTACCCCGCTTGTCACCAACCATTGTACTTTTTTTCAGTTTTAGTTTTATTGCACCTTGAAAGTGGTTCACTTCTTTTTCCTGTTGGTTGTAGATTTTGTTCATATTGTATGTAAACATAGTCCACACTTACAAAACATTTTCCATACCCCTATCAGTCTGTATGTAGTACTGTGCCATGATTTACACAACGTGCATTTCATCAAATGTTTTAGCCTGATGATTAGATATCATATTGGTGAAGTGTTCAAAATACCAGCTTTGCTTAGGAATGTATCATGATTACACATATCATGTAGTGTCTGCAAAGAAATGTCTGTAATAATTTTCATGTACTTGTGTTACACATTTTTGTGGGAGGATGGATGACTTTTTCACAGTGCTTCTCTTTGTTTGAAATATTTAGGTAGCTAACAAACTAATGACAACATTCAGTGGACATTCTGCTCTCATTACCATCTTTAAGAAGATTTATGGCTCCTACTCCTGTCCAGAGATTGTCAGGAGAAATAACTTCAGTAATTTCCCCTCGTACTTCCTTATCAAGGTAAGAAATTATGCAGAAAGATGTTAGGCCAAGTAGAAAAAGTTACTTTTGTAATGTCATTCAGTTTTTTATCGTCAATGAGAAGCAGAATTCATATGTATTAAAGTGCATATCCTTATCTGTGTGATAATAGTGTTGAGTTACAACTCAACTGTAGTGGAAAAAATGTCTTCTTATTAAGAGGTGAATTGTCCTCTTGATCTATTATTATGAGTAAACCCATGACTTTTAGACAAAACAGTAACCTTGGTTATTTAATTTGACCAGTTTTTAGTGTTTTAAACAGCTAAAAAATGAGGATGCACTATTTTGTATCTTGTGTATAGAAAATAAAAATTAAGCTTAAAACTTTGGAATGGAGTTATTTTGGCTTCCAGATTGGTGATTCTGCATGATAGCTATTCCAGTCCTTCTTTTGCATATGTAACCTTGTAATGGTCATATGTCTGCATCCTATACAAGGATATTTTTGCTAAACCTTACACTTTTTTGTCTAGATTTTAATAATCCTTAATATTTTACAAAGTCAACTAGGTGATCAAAAAACTAAAGGGAGCTGAACTTGTTTGAAAATTTGTTTGAATTTTAAAGGCTTTTCATCAATTCCCACCTAGCTTCTAGAAGTTTGAGTCTCTGCTATACACATGATGAAATTTCGTACTCAATTCTTGACTACAGTCTGTAATTTTGTAACTAGCAGAATTGAGTAGGTGCCTAGTGTAAGTGTATTCTTTGAGAAACTTAATGTGTGATCACTGAATGGAACTCTGTGAAACAAAACATATCATGCCCTTTAATTTAGAGTGAAATGAAATTCATTGGAACCTAGGAAAGTAGCAGACACTGGGTCAGAATATTCTTTGTTTCTTTTTTTGAAATCATAATGTTATTTTTGTCATGAGAGACAAAGTGTAAGCACAAATGTAAGACAGCTGTTGCAACTTTGCTTTGATAAACTTCTTGAATGTGTACTGAAATTAAATTTACATTACTACCTTTTACCTTTTTAATCAGGAATTACCCAAGGCAATGGGTTTGATCCGTAACACCCATTCCATCTGTCCAAGAGAATGTCTCAACTTCCTCCTAGACTTGATCAAGTATTGCGATAACACAAAGAACCATGTGAGTTGTTACCCTTTACTTTTATTTTACCTTCAAAGTGACATTGTCTGTTAATATGTCTACTAAAATCTTTCAGTGTTAAGGTTTATTTTAAACCTCTACATCCATCTTATGTCTCTGTGTTTGACCTTTGGGTCATCCAAGAAGCCATATTTTGTGGGAATATGGGAAGATGAAGTTGCATACTGTACTAATATTCTCTAAGCCAGCGCTTCTCAACCGGTGGGCAGTGAAGCTCTCACAGGTGGGCCACAAGATCCGCCATAAAAAATAAAAAATTAAGAAAAAAGAATACACTTTTTGTAAGGTGGGCCTCAGAAAAATTCTGAGAGTGAAAGTGGTCCTTGACTTAAAAATGGTTGAGAAACGCTGCTCTAAGCTGTGTAACAGCCTTCAAAAGCAGCTTTGAAATTTGTGTGAGTGTTCTATAAATTGGAATGGTTTATTTTGGAAGGCCTGGAAATGTTTCAATTTAGTTATTTTATTTTATGAATCTGGAAATGTATTTGAATTTCATCTGCAGAATTCATATATCTTGAATGTATTCTAGTGTGATTAGAATTATCTTCTGCATCTTTTGAAAGCTGAAGTTAGGATTCAAAATGCTAGCGATGTTTGATTAGAGACAATGTTGTTGGTCCTTGATATTAGCTGAAAGAAGTGCATGATTTGTATCATTACGAAGGGTTCAATACCTGTTCAACTTGAGTAAATTATATTTGACATAAGGTGAATTTCTTGCTTTTGGTTGTATAGGGTGGCAGTAATTATCAAATTGGTAGTGGTATTTTGCTTGAGGAGTTGAATGGTGTAGGGTGACAGTCAGAAATTTTTGGTCATGGCCCATTGTTTTAGTTTTGAAGAATATTTGGGGAGCATGAGATTGTTTCAGAAATCATGGAAAACCCAAAATTTAGTTTCTTTCTTAATTAATGTGAAAGAAATTGAACAAATGGTAAAAGAAAACTGAAAAACAACAAAAGTTAACCAGAATGCAAAAATGCATTGAGGTTTCGATGATATATGTTCTATTCCAAATAATGCCATGATGTCCCATATGTTTCAGTCACTGGTCAAGTGCTATCTTAACATGTTGGAAAATAATTTTAGGTTCATATTTGATGGTGGGAATTCCTGGAAAAGTTTGCATTTTGACATCTGACGACTCAGGATGATGATCTTGGGAATTCTTGGGAAAATTTGCTTTTTGCCTTCTGGTGAACCCATGAGACGATCTTGGGAATTCTTAAAATTTTGCTTTTTGACCCCAGATGACCTTTGACCTCCATCAAAACGATAGAATTCTTCCTCTTACCATAATGCATGTACATACTAAGTATGAAATTTATTCAAGCTTCCTATCTTGAGATATCATGTTAAAAACATTTTCAGTGTTTGACCCCCCGGTGACCCTACATGACCTTTGACCTCCACCAAACATGATAGCATTCATCCTCCCACCATAACACATCCACATACTACCTATGAAATCTATCCAAGCTTCCTATCTTGAGATATCGTGTCAACATGGTTTTCAGAGTTTGACCTCCGGTGACCCCAGATGACCTTTGACCGCCACCAAAAACAATAGGGCTCTTCCTCTTACCATAACGCATGTACGAACTAAGTATGAAATTTATCCAAGCTTCCTATCTTGAGATATCGTGTTAACAAGGTTTTCAGCATTCGACCCCCGGTGACCCCAGATGACCTTTGACCTCCACCACAAAAGATAGGGTTCTTCCTCTTACCATAATGCATCTACATACTAAGTATGAAATTTATCCAAGCTTCCTATCTTGAGATATCGTGTTAACAAGCTTTTCAGAGTTTGACCTCCGGTGACCCCAGATGACCTTTGACCTCCACCAAAAACGATAGGGCTCTTCCTCTTACCATAACGCATCTACATACTAAGTATGAAATTTATCCAAGCTTCCTAACTTGAGATATCGTGTTAACAAGGTCTTCAGCATTTGACCCCCGGTGACCCCAGATGACCTTTGACCTCTATCAAAAACGACAGGGTTCTTCCTCTTACCATAACACATCTACATACTAGGTATGAAATTTATCCAAGCTTCCTAACTTGAGATATCATGTTAATAAGATTTTCAGCATTCGACCCCCAGTGACCCCAGATGACCTTTGACCTCCACCAAAAATGATAGGTTTCTTTCTCTTACCATAACGCATCTACATACTAAGTATGAAATTTATCCAAGCTTCCTATCTTGAGATATCGTGTTAACAAGGTTTTCAGAGTTTGACCCCCGGTGACCCCAAATGACCTTTGACCTCCACCACAAAAGATAGGGTTCTTCCTCTTACCATAATGCATCTACATACTAAGTATGAAATTTATCCCAGCTTCCTAACTTGAGATATCGCGTTAACAAGGTTTTCAGCATTCGACCCCTGGTGACCCCAGATGACCTTTGACCTCCATCAAAAACGATAGGGTTCTTCCTCTTACCATAATGCATCTACATACTAAGTATGAAATTTATCCCAGCTTCCTAACTTGAGATATCGCGTTAACAAGGTTTTCAGCATTCGACCCCCGGTGACCCCAGATGACCTTTGACCTCCACCAAAAACGATAGGGTTCTTCCTCTTACTATAATGCATCTACATACTAAGTATGAAATTTATCCAAGCTTCCTATCTTGAGATATCGCGTTAACAAGGTTTTCGGAGTTTGACCCCCGGTGACCCCAGATGACCTTTGACCTCCACCAAAAACAATAGGGTTCTTCCTCTTACCATAATGCATCTACATACTAAGTATGAAATTTATCCAAGCTTCCTATCTTGAGATATCGTGTTAACAAGGTTTTCGGAGTTTGACCCCCGGTGACCCCAGATGACCTTTGACCTCCACCAAAAACAATAGGGTTCTTCCTCTCAATATGGGGCATCTATGTACCAAGTATGAAATTTATCCAAGCTTCCTATCTTGAGATATCGTGTTAACAAGGTTTTCGGAGTTTGACCCCCGGTGACCCCAGATGACCTTTGACCTCCACCAAAAACAATAGGGTTCTTCCTCTCAATATGGGGCATCTATGTACCAAGTTTGAGAACTGTCAGAGTTTCCCTTCTTGAGATATCGTGTTAACGAGCAGTGTCACAAACACACATACACACACACATACACACATACACACACACACACACATACACACACGCACATACACACATACATACACACATACGCCATCACGAATGCATTGGTTTCTCTTATCATCGAAACCAAAAAAATGTGCTGACACAAAGTTTGTTTGAACAGCAGTTGCCTCTGATTTTGTGCCTCTGATTTTGTGCCCCTGTGTAAAGAGGTAAAGAGTTTCAAGTTTTTGTTAGAATTATTGTCTATTGTAATTTGTTGTTTCTGCTTCCATAATGCCTATACATTCCATGTGATAATATATGATGAGGTTGGCCATGGTAGGACCTCTGGTCATCGCAGGGTGTTTGTGAATTTTTATTTGGTTATTGTCACACAAAATTACTGAACACAGATGTAGGGATGTTATTCATCTGACCACCAATTTCATGTAGGGTTTGCTTCTCATTTTTCCTTGCATTCTAGTATTCTGATAACTACTATCGAGCAGCTTTGATAGATGCTCTTACCAATACCATAACTCCTGCAGTGTCTACAGTCAATACCAGTGTAGATAACTTGATTCCTGAAACAAAGGTTGGTAGTATTCTGGTTGCTTGTTTTAAATATAAATTATGAGAAAGTCAATATTGGCAGAGAATGCTAACTTTTGATGGATTATATTCATCTTGGTTTAACACGCTCTTGAACTGTAATATTTTGTAACCATAGAAGATTCTTCATGTTATTGACACATGACTTTGTATGAGAAATTTGAATTAAACTGGAGTACAAAATTTTTCCCATAAAAGCAAACAAACACAAAGTTGTAAAGAGTGCCGGCAGTCCTGCACCGAGAAGTGATATATACTTGTTACATCATAATTAGGCATGGTTAATGAAGGCTAACTTGAATGTTGCAAAGCAAGAAGAGAAACCAAACAGTAAAATTCTAAGTAACTGTAAATAAACTCTTGTAGAAAAGGGTTCCTTGGCTTCATGCACATTAGGGTAATGTTAATTTACAGTGTAGAATGTACCAGCTGGAATCCTTTGTGATCCTTGAGAAAGATGCCTGTCTGAATGCATTACCTAGTGCAAACATGGCCCATAAGTTCAGTTCAGTTCAGTTCAATGTTTATTTCTAGCAAATTTGTTCAAGTATCATCCTGAGCAGCAATCTGTACTTTTAAGGATGAAAACTGGTTTCCCGGAACCATTCTCTCTGGTGTCATTTTTCTTCTCAGCTCATACTTGAGGAAGTTGTTCGTTGCCTGAACCTTGAAAAGATCTTACCATCGTATCAGTACACAGTCACCGTCAGCTGCCTAAAAGCCATTAGAACACTACAAAAGAATGGACACCTACCCAGTGATTCGACACTCTTCCAGAGCTATGCCCAGTATGGACATTTCATTACCATTAGGGAAGTTGCCATGGAATCACTTGTTGATATTGTTAAAGGTGAGTATATCTCATTTGCATCAAAAGAAAGCACTTCAGCATTTTCATCCATAAAATTTGTAAGATTGCTTTCAAGTTAAGTGAGTGGTGTGTTAAGTCATTGGCTTTTATTGTGCAGTTTTCCTTGCATCATTCAAACCTATATTCCTTTGTGGTATTCCAGTATAGCTTTTTGAAAACTTGGCTGGAAACTTGCTACTTTACTTGGTCATAGACCCTTTTCCAAATAGCAATTGCAATGGATTGTGGGATAGAGTTCTGGTAGGCAATGTTGTTGTCAACGGCATTTTGCTGTGGCAAAAAATGATGTCCAACAAAATTCTATCCCACAATCCTTTGTAATTCCTATTGGGAAAAGAGTCTATTGTTCAGTCTTCCTGAGGACAGCAACTGAAAACTCTCTCCAACCCTTTACTTGTAAAGCATCATGGCAGATAGTATACTATATCGGCATTTACGTAGAAGAGCTACAGTCATCGTAACTTTCTGTTATGTTAAATTGAGACCATTTTAACACAGCCTTGAAATATATAAGAAGTTAGGATGTTTTATGCTGTCCAAAGAAAACCTTGAGTGTGCTGTCATCATTGCATTGAAAACTTAGTATGGCCAATGGCTGACATAGGTAACATTTAATCTGCCATTGGACTTCATGTATTTGTAATTTTATAAGTTTTTTGGAATGTAGAAATAATAGCTAAGGCAAGCTCAATGAAATTAGAGAATTATACTAGCATTGTATCCTTTTTAAATAGACAAAAAAGGGATCTCAGTCGTTACTAGGACTATCTTGTATCTTATCCTAATCTGATGATTGGCAATCAGTCAGCCATGATGTCTCAATATTTGGATACTTTCAGTGTTGCTGGCCTGCCCTCATTTTGTGATATCCATCTCTCCTCATATCACCAAAAGTATGTACTAAGGGAGGAAGGCAGACATAAGTAATTATGATCACCCAGCAAAGGTGCTTTTATTTCATCCAGTTGAAATGCAGCAAAGCATCAATGCTAGCAGTAGTAAAATGTAAGATAATTAGCCAAAAGTCTATCTTTAAGACTTCACTAATATTTTAGACTTGTTATTAAAAATGTGTAAATTGTTTCAAAGATAATTACTGTACTACTGTTTATCACCTGTTTTCATTCAGAAATTTACTTTTGATGAAAATCTATAAGAATTTGTAGAAGTTTATAGAAGAAATCTGGAACCCTTTACCTCACCTAGTATTTTGCTTTTTTGTTGAAGTTCCTTGAAATTGTCCCAAGATCTTTGGGATAGTAGAAAGTAGTATCATTTATACAGCATCTTGTTTTTTGTTTTCAGTGGAGAATAATGGAGATATTTTTGGGTGGTTGTTGGACCTAGCAGAACAAGACCCAGTCCCATATATGAGGTATTGAAGAAATTAACCATAAAACCATGCATGTGAAGTACAAGTGACTAATATTATTATTGACTCCTACTTACCTCATATATTGTATACTAGTGAACAAGCCCACCTATCACAGAATTAGCACCTATAATGTTTACTCTCATGCACATGCTATATGTTTTTTAACTCATACATTATCCAAAGTAAACATAGTAACATTGTATGTGCATCTCTTCTCTGTGAATCTATGAGAGTGAAACATGTAATACTTCCAAGTGTTTGTAACAGATATAAATCTAAAGGTATTAAAGAGAGCCTAGTGGATGAAGTATTTAGGCATCAGACTTGAGTTCCAAGGATGTTACCGGTGTGATTTGTGCCTGGTTATCTCAATTGCCCATTTCCACCTAGGGGTTAAATGAGTTCCTGTGAGGTAACTTGCCATGGGACATGGGTATACAATTACAGACAGGTGGGTTATTGTTGACCAGGGGTAATATTTGTGAAGTGCTTCTGGTATTTAATACCTGTGATTAAGCTGATTTTAGGTAGAATCATAGTGTTTTAGTTGAACTGACCTAAATTTAAAAGAATTTAAATTTGAGGTCTAATGTTAAGTTAGAGGACATTTAAAACAATGTTACTTAACAAGCCCCCTGCAGGCTTCTTTGAATTTTTGGGTGAATAGCATTGCAAGAAATTTGTCTACTTAATCCTGAATTGTGAGGGTTATTTTATTATGCAGCATTACAATGTCAATATTCATGTCATTTGTATTACTTCTTTCCCAGACACAAGATTTTATCACTTTTGATTGAGAACCCGCCCTTCAAACAGCGTGAGTCATCCCCTCTCAGTACTGATGCTCTAGTTGAGAGGCTTTGGACTTATATGAAGTAAGTAAGAGCAAGTGTTCCCATTCTTCATAAGATCATTTAGACTTGCTCAAGCCTTGCACAATTGCAACAAGTACTTACTGCCCTTTACAATAATACTTCATAAGTAAACCTGCATGGTACCTGATTTTTCCCCATGCAATCTAATTTATTATGAAGCATGCCAAAAACTGTTCTGAGTTAGCATAGCAATCTTGTAGATTACAAATGTTTTAGTACTGTAATGTACATAAGAATGATGTCCTTTCTGTAGGAAATTGTAGAAACAGTTGATTAGCATTTGAAGTAGTTTTACTTATCAGTGCTTTACAAAACAAGCACAAAGTAACTTTTTTATTATAAGAAACCATGAAAAGTCATTCCTATCTTTCTTTTTTTTTTGTGGAGAATTTTAGGTGATGCAAGTTTTGCATCATTTACCCTATCTACTCATACACAATATCTTGTGTTAAATGATTGGCTTTGTTGTTAAATGTTTTAACCCTTACATGTTTGATTTACATGGTTATTTAGCTGCAACAGTTTCCTCCGTAAACTATGTTGTGACACATTTGACAGCAAAGTGATTTTAACCCCAGAAATTGGTAAAATATTTTAATTCCTCAAACAAATCATCTGTGTAAGCAGTAGCATGTATTTCAATAGAAGGTTGCAAATTCCTGGCTGTGATCTCAACTTGTTTTCGGTTATTTTTGTTGAGAAATGGAGCAAGCCTTTTATTTTATAGTAGTATCATTTCAATACTCTTTCATCTGTGATTTGTTTGTAGTTTCCTAAATGATAGCATGTGATATATTTTAACCAATCACATTGTTTGATTTCTTTACAGCTGTAACAGTTCTCATGACTGCAGGTTGAGGTGTGATGTTGTCGATTTTTTTTACAAGCTTTATGGAATCAGTAGACCAACGTGTCTTCCCATGCCTGAGGTTAGTATTTTGTATAGTTCATCTTTGCTGATTTTGTTTGAAGAGTTTGTGACTTATGGCACTATATGTAGACTTGTAACAAGCCTATATTTTCATTTTGAAACCAGTTTGATTGTATCTACATAATTTTCATTTAACTTAATGTAACTCAACATAATGTAACTTAAATTAATGTATCTTAACTTACAGTGTCACTTAAATGTAAATTAACTCACTTTTTTACTTAAGTTGATGCTAGTAGTCAAAGAATTAGTTTAATGATATTGGCAGCTTGCATGACAGGTTATGAGCTACCTGGATTGACATCACAAATTGCTCATTATTTTCTACCACAAGAAGCACTATCATAAGCACTATCATATTATAGTGATATACCTTCATATTGTTTTTTTTCTTGTAGTAATAAAAGTCTCATGTAGAGCACAAAAGATAAAAATATCTAACAATGTAGTTAAATAGAAGAACGCTTATTCCTCCTCATACTCATGCGTAACTCAAAACCTTTTTTGCTTGACTTAAACTTTTTGACTCTTAAAAGTTCAGGTCCATGAAATTTTCCTGTGGGAAAAATTTCTTTAGTCAATATTTGTCCTAAAAAGCAGTCGCCAGTAGTCATAATGATGAGCTAAAATTCTTCAGTGTATTTGTTGCTTTCCAGTTGAAAGCTATTAAAACATGAAACAAATATTTTTTGAGTTGGACCTCAAAACATAAACATTCTGACCAAAACCTTTTCTTTGGTTTCTGTAATGTAGAAAGGTCAAGCAGGCAAGGAGCATGCAGGGTGACATACTTGTAATTTTTACCCTTAAACTTTTTGTCCCCTGGGATCATCCTGGAAAAGTTCTTGAAGCAGATAAGAACAAAGCATTTTCATAAAAGTACATTTTCTGTCACATTCATCTGTTTAATCCATCTCATTACTTCCCAGCTTGGCATGGTACTGAATCTGAAGGAGAAAAAGACAGTATTACACAGCCAGGTATCCCCAGATAACAGTGTGGTAGAGGAACCTTTCCAACAGGTAATTAGAATGAGAATATTGCCTTAAAAAATTGTCCTGTTGATAAGATATTCAGGACATCTTTTTTGGTACTCATTGATTTGTGGATGCATTCCTAGAATGTGTGTTATTTCTGAAGGTAAATTTGTGTAATACTGTTGAAAATCCCTCACAATTATTGCCAGTATGTCTGGAATGGTGACTGAAACTTTGGGGTGTCGTACAAAGATTTAGGAACTTGACCAAGAGGACTCAAAAATCAATGACTGACATAAGGACTGCATATTTTTGTTTTACAATGTCTAATAATGATACTTAGAATAATCAAACATTCTTTCCAAGGTGTACCATGTTATCATCATTTTGTTCATATTTCATTATTTTAGGATAAAATAAGAGAAGCAGCTTTGTGCAAAGTTAAAGTGAAGAATGTTTCTAGTTCCCTCCTTGATACTTTGCTTAGGTCTGGATCTAAAAGAATTTAGAGGAGGCATAAAATCTGCTCTATAAAATGAAAAATTATTTGTTGCTTATAAACCTTGATAAGGAGAAAGTGTGATGTCTCTGCAGGAAAGCTCTTCTGTTCCAGAGGAAGTCCCAGAAGTTCCCCATGAGGAAAGGAAGAGGAAATTATCATCTCCCCTTGGCACGCCAGTAGAGACAAAAATGCCTCGAATGAGTAGTGATCAGGTAAAACGTATCTAGTAATATTTTGTCTTATCAGTAGTGATTTTTTGAAAATCTGTTGACCTTATACTTAAAGTGAAAGTCTTATGTCAGGCAAGTACTATGCAGTATAATGAGTAGGTGGGGCAAAGAGAAAATTCGATATAAGTGATTATCTTTGGTGGACAGGTTGGTATTTGTAGTATTTCTTTGCTAGTATTTTATCATATGAATGAATTCATATTTGTAAGGAGGTAAGACCGTCTTTGAAAATTGTGGGTAAAAGTCTTTAAAAGTGACTGAAAATTTCAGCTGGGGATCAAACAAGTATGTCCTGTTACTTGTGCTGCTGGTGTGCATCATCATGGGTAGGTGGAGCTTAATGTTAAAACTTCAAAAATGTAAAGTGACTGTAGGTATATTTGATTATCTCCATATACTTGTAAGGTATAAAATCGGCACTGGAACCTATCAGATCTTCCTGCTTGATTCATTTTACCTTCTTCCTCGGTTATGTAGACTGAAAATTCAAAGAGATAAAATGAAAGTACCACAAATAAACAATGATTTCCACTTAGTTTTCTGACCTGTTGAGTTTGCAAGTGGTATACCCAACTATATTTTATTTTACATTTAGTCAAAAGGCAGAGAAGTGATTACTGATACACAATGTTCCCTTCAGAGATTTGTTTCAATGTTGTCCATTGTATTTTGAAGTGGTCATAACATGACCAAAATAAGTTTTGCATAATGCAAAATAGAAAACAGTGATGTATAAATATCATCACACACAGTGACAACTGGTGCAATTCGGGCAAATAGGATTTGAAGAAAAAGTAAAGTAACACTGAGGTTAAGTTGTCGTAGCAACTACATGAAAAGGATACATCACAATACCTGTAAAACATACAGAACACCGAGCACGGACCTAGTTGGTGGCTTCGAGGGACATTATCAGAAATGTGCATGGGTGCATATGTGCACATGTTTTAGCTTCGCTACATAAGCCTCAGTTTTGTTTTTGTACAAAAAGGACGTGTTGGGTGCGCAGTACAGATCAGCTGTGCACTTGTATGGCAGTCAATAACAAGCACGCCAATACTTTGTGTAATGTTCAGTAGCGGTGTTATCGCAAATGCTAAGCAGTCACCATGTAGCAATGCACCATTGACATTGTGGTCATACGCACTGCTCTAGTATCGTAGCAGAGCCAGCTGTGAGCAGAAGTGTATGCAATGATGTACATGGTAAGGCATACTAGCATGCACAGCAATGAGTGTGTGGAAAGATGGGTGAGCTGACAATGTTATTGGCTGTGCCACCAATGACATCACGTTGTGAGACGTGCTCATAATACGTTTATTCACGATTAAGTTTCACAAGGATTGCCCTTGGCCTATATTTGAAAGTTCATATGGTCTTATTCCAGTATATATAACTCTATTTTAGTGTGGAAAATATTTGTTTCATTTTAAAGCTGTACCCCAAAGATTATTCCCTGAGAAATTTATGTTGGTCATGCCATGTCCATTTTAAGAAAACTGTATCCAATTGTATCGTAGCCCACAGAAAACCTCACTCTTAATTTTTTTTTACACAGGAGGAGCCCTTTGTAGACGTAATTACTAAAAGTGAGGATGAGAGACCCCCAACACCTGGAGAAAATCTTTCAGATTATGGAGCTCCACCTACTCCTGGTGGGGATAGCATCAAAGAGGAATCCATCTCATCTTCTCCCGTTATGGGTAAGGGTTGATGTGATCTTTGAGGACCTGTCTTTTATTTCTTACATTTGTGTCAGTGGGAGAAGGAAATCTTTGTCAAATTTGTGAAGCTCTGACGCAAACATCTGTGGATGAGTATGTATGTGCAAGTTGTTTAAGTTGTAATGTATTCATGAAAGGAGCATGTTCCTTATTGAAAAGTTTGTAAAGCAGAGAGCAGGGTTGTGGAAATCGTTTGGGATGCTCTACAAATGTCTCCTGGATGTGATTTTTGTGATATATGTGGCTAAAACTTTTACATTATCAATGGTCAGCTAAAAAGAATCACATGCAGGAACATGCAAAACTATGGAGACATAGTTTAAAGTAGAAAAATACTGGAGACCATAAACAGTAGTATATATTTCAGGGCTTGACATAAGCTTCAAAAAGGGCACGGCAAAAATGCCATCGGTAGGTCTTAAAAGTGAAGGGCACCACGGCAGATACAAAGGGCATGACGGCAAAAATGAATATGAGGGAGGGGCACAACGGCATTTTGTCAAGTATGCATTATCGAGGGTGGTACATCTAGGCCTAGTAGCCAGAGGACTGTAATCTCTAGGCCTATACATCCTAACACCTCCCTAAAGTAATGTAGGCCCATCTTTCCGAAGCTATTTTTATCGTATCACGCGGAAAATATATTTTTTTTTACATGAACATCTGGTCGATGCGGGCACACTTTCTCGAGGCTTTAGCATCTTGAATTGTTTCTTCCTTTTTGTTCTTTCGCTTGAAGGCATGATGAACGTAAATCGGAAGTGCTTAAAAACTTATTGCGAGCGTGGTTCATATCCAGCTAGCTCAAAGAAACTTTTTGCATATAATTAGCGCCCTTAAGAGATACGCACGTTTTTCCCCCCTTTTTGTACGTGGTATGTTCCGCAAGATCGTACCAACTCGTTGCATTTTCCCTAAATTCGACGATACTACTTTCATTGCGGGGATTTTGTGTAAATACTCCCTCCCGCCTCAGCACTAAATATCGGAACTTGAAAACGACTAAAAGCAAGTCTGATCTCAGCTGTCTTTCGCACAACGTCAATGGGCCTTAAGTGTGTGTTTTTGCTCGCTTCAAGTGCGAGATTGTCCCATTGACTTACTGTGTAAAAGCATCGTAGAAGCAACGTTGCTTTGAGTGGAAGGATGATCGCTGATTTATGTTGCGGTAAGGTAGGAGACGCTAGTTTTGCACTAAAATTTCTAAGAAATGACTGATCGTCTAACTTCAGCGTGAAACCACAATGCGAAGGACGATTTGAACCAAAAAATATTGGGAGTTTTAGGAACTGTAACTTAGCCTATTAAGGTACTTGGGATGTGCATAGTGAAAGGGAGGGCACCGACGGCAAATCAAAACGGGCATGACGGCAACTTTTGCCGTTGCGCGAGTGCATTTTTCGGGGGCGCCGCGGCAAACATCGAGGGCACGACGGCTTTTTGCCGTCGGTGCCGTCGGTTATGTCAAGCCCTGTATTTGCAGAACCGAAAGATGATATTAGATATTTTCATGTGACTTGATGATGAAAAATCTGATTTAAGTGAATTTTTGTAACATTTTGCAATTGTGAGAACTAAACCTGTCAGTGATTTAGGATTTTAACTCTAGTCTGATTCTTGAATGGGGTAAAACATGTTTAAAATCTGTTTGTGACAAGTGTAGATGAATCTTCATCTTAACACCTACTATTAGCTCATGCAAAGGAACCTTATGGCCTGTCTGTCCCTGTAGTTTGATCTTTAAAATAACCTTAGGTTCCCATGCAGTCTGGACTTCATTTTGTTCTTGAAACCATTTTCATTTTTAGTGCATCATTTTTTATCATTGAAGCTGTGTCTTTACTTGCAAACCTTCTCAAGTCTCTCTCTATTTGACTAGGGTTTTGGACATGGCAAAAATTATCTTTTTATCTTTATCTTATTTTGTGATGACATTTTTACCTTCTGTCTACCCTGCAGGTCTTCTTGATGACATTGAAAGTTCTCGTGACAGCTTCCCTGGCAGACTGTCAGGGATGGGATCAGCTGGTCCACCTGACCCAACCTTCTCTGAGTCTAAGCCTTCCCCTTCTGACCCTAACCTTCCCAAAAAGAAGAAAAAGAACAAGAAACACAAACATAAACAGAAGAGAGAGCCATCAGAGATGTCTTGAGGAGTAATTTGAGGGAGTTTGGGGTTGAAAATGGATTACTTGCTTTATGAAAGATTGCAAGTAAAAAACCATGTAGTCTGGAGTGTATAGGTTTTCCTGAATTCAACAAATCTTATCTAAGTTGGCCAGAGTGTTCAGTAGACAATGAGTCATCAAAGTAGTACTTTTGAAGTAGGTCAAAGATCAGTTGGGTTCACAGAGAGGTCAAACAAAGAGAGGTCAAACATTGGAATCACACAAAGCCTTCAACTCTTAGGGGTCATCTCCAAATCTTATCAATGTTGGCCAGTTTTCAGTAGATGATGTGTCACGAAACTTATCCTTTAAAAGTTGGTCAAGGTAATTTGGGGTATAGAGAGTTCGAACAGTAGAATTACACAAAAGCCTTCAACTCCTAGGGGTTGTGTTCAGATCAGGTTCAGGAGATTATGTGTCATCAAAGATGTACTTTTGAAGTAGGTTAAAGGTCATTTGAGGTCATAGAGAGGTCAAACAGTGGAATCATGGAAAAACCTTGAACTTCTAGGGGTTACATTGGAATCTTATCAAAGTTGGTCAAAGTGTTCAGTAGATGATGGGTCATCAAAGTTGTACTTTTGAAGTAGGTCAAAGGTCAGTTGAAGTCTAAGAGAGGTAAAACATTGAAATCACACAAAAGCTTTCAACTCGAATGGGTTGTGTTTGAATCTTATTAAATTTGGCCAGTGTTCCATGGATGATGGGCTACCATAGTTGCACTCTGTGTTGATGCTAAATGTCATTTGGGATCACAAGGAGTCAAATGGTGAAATCCATGCCAAAGCTTCTTTTTATGGGGTTTTTGTTATTTTGTGATTTACTATTTTGTCATAGGAATGATTATAGTTGATGGACCTGACAAATTGGGGTACAAATAGCCCTTTTTGTCAGCTGAGTTACCTAAGGTATTATGCCCACAAATATAGAAAAATTGTCTCCAACTGGGTGATACAAATTTACCAGGCAGCTCTGATCCGACACAGCTGTGGCCATTGAAATTTATAGCACTAAAGGTGCAAGATTATGGCCATCTATGTAACATATAATACATCCTATTTAACATGTGTATGCTCACTCCATTAAAAGCTTTAGACTCTTTTGTTTGGATCCCTAATGAAACTACATAACGAGTAACTGAGCGAGGAAATCATAGCTGAGCTACTGCATCATTGATGCTCTTGTTTTAAGTGTGGATTTTAATTAGTTCTATTCAGGATGGCATAATTGCTATCCAGTGTAGGCACTGGTTATCAATTATTGCTAATCAATTTTCTTACTCTATTTCCTCCTTGGTTGAGTTTGTAGTCACTGGCATAAGATTCATACAAGGGGAGGTTAGTAATATGATTGGGAGGTAACAGACATTTTGTTTTTCCGTAGAAATGAGGGACAATCTTACTTTCCCTTAAAACTTGATCACATTTCTGATTATCTTTTCCAGAAGATTGGTGTAGTCAGGCTAGGAGATAGGTTTAGTGTTCAGATTCTAATTTTTGAAACTACTGGCTAGCCTGTATGAATGTACGTTTTGTGAAACAATGTTGTTTTGTGAATCAAAATTTCAGGTCTATTGAATTGCAAAAACCTGTACAAAACAGCATAATATGTCACCTGTCTCCTGGCACATAAATATTTAAGCAAACTTTCTTTGGTTGCATGTGTGTGCGTGGTATATTTTTGGATTACTTTTTAGCCACATTTTTTGGTATGTAATTTGCTGATTGAGAATTGTAAACAAACAGTATGCAGCAAACCATTAGTAATATCTTACCATGTTCTCTTGGTGACTGCTCTCTGTTCTGACGTCTCTGTTCCGACGTCACTATATTCTGACAAGTCTACATGAATTTCATTGTTAGGATAAGGGCTAGATTGGGGTGACAGTATTAGGATTACGTGTGTCAGAACATAGAGACGTGGGGATACAGTAACGGTTCTTTTATTAGTTGTTGTCCTTCACTTTGTTATTATTTAGAGTAACTACCATTTTCTCCATTGCTATTCTCTACGTACAGGTATCATTCCCGAGTCTCCATTGCTATTCTCTACGTACAGGTATCATTCCCCTGCCTCCATTGCTATTCCCTATGTACAGTATCATTTCCATGTCTGTGATGCTTGTTGAAAAAGTGTTAATAGTATATAAAATTGATTTCTCAAGTCAGCTCATATAGACCAGAGCCCCAGAGGGTATCTTTATCAGGAATAACTGACCTCATGGGCTAATGAGGACATCCTCCAAGATACTGTAATGGATGGCTCCTGGGTTGGGACCATGGCTTTCCCTCCTGTATTGCACAATATCAGTACACAACAATACCACAGATAGGATGTCTGTACCTATGTATTTATGGTCAATGATTACACTTGTACCAATAAAAGGACCCCAAAGCATGCACAGCTGATGCCATTACCAAAACTAGGCCCATAACCAGGGTGGTTGGGGTCCGATCAGATGCAATGACCTCAACCCCTCGCAAAGAACTCCCTCAGTTCCACACTTGGACCTGCATTAACTTAAAAAAATGCAAATAACCCTATCAATTAGCATTTAAGAACCCCCACTTTGAGCTCATCTGATCAAACATCCCCTAATAGCTTAAAAATCCATTGCTGACTGGTCTTTGCCACAGCTTTTCCCAAGACTGACTAATAACCAATAGAGTGTTGTTATGGAAAAAGTGGTTTTCATCTGTGCCTTGGAAAGTACTATCATGTTTACTCTAGGTCTTGAACACCCATGTTTTCAGGATCAATGATTCAATTAAAGTGCCTGAAAACATGAGGTCTTCTAGCTGGTGACTGATGCAATTACCCAAGCCAGGGATGCGACCCCCTTTCCCCTCCCTCAGATGGCGAGTTCCCACCGGGCCAAATCTTGTGGGGAAAATTTACATAAAAGCCAGTGTCAGCACAAACCTGAAGGATTCCCACAAAGTCGTGGGCAAGTTACAACAATCTCAAAGGAGTGCCTTGAGCGACCTAAACAAAACTTGCATATGGACCAAGAGAGCATGTACCATACGCCACATGTAGAATTTGTCAGGAATAAGTCAGGGACATGGCTGGGTGTGAATAGGGGCGCTACAACGCCAGTCTAAAATTTATTTGATGATGTTGATCTAAAAGGTACCCAGGGTTGTGTGTGTGTGTGTGTGTGTGTGTGTGTGTGTGTGTGTGTGTCAGATTGGACCAATTTGATGTTGCATAAGCCCTGGCATCCCCAATGCTTAACTTGGAGCAGTAGCGTAACGAAAGGGGGGCAGGAGGCCGGTCGCCCCCCCCCCCTTGTCGTCCTGGGATGGTCTGTTGGTACACTTGCTGATCTTTTCGGTACATCCGCCCGGTGTGGACGGTGACTAGTCTCCCCGACGGTTTACCTGTTTTAGCTCTCAAGAGGACAATTTCTCTAGTAAGAAACCGAAGTTTCCGGTGCGCTTCGCGCCTGTAGAATCACACCAGTTTCTTCAATAGTTCCATTCTACATAGCTAAATAGCGTAAGTCCTGTCACCCTCACCAAGTAACATGTAGGCAGAGTGCTCAATTTATGTAGACGTCGTAAATTTCATCCCATATCGCAAAGCTTAGTTACTGTTCTCTTGTGTGTGTGTGTGTGTGTGTGTGTGTGTGTGTCATACGGTAGGGTCAGCTTGTGAGGGTCTCACGGAGCAAAGTTTGGCTATTTCAGAGGGTAGTCTTGGTGGTTTCGATACAATGTATGTTATCCCCGATACGGTCTACAGCCTCTACAGTTTTTCTTTTTTTTTTCTTTTTGTTCTTAATGATTGCGTCCGTTTTTATTGTAAGCCTACTAAAAATTTTCTCCAGTTTCGCGAGCTTTGCAATTTTCGGTACGCTTTACCCACTCTTCCTCAGTTCCGTTACTTATAGCTAAATTTAGCACAACCCCTTTCCATCTTTTCAAGTACCTTAATAAGAAAATACATGGATTTATGTAAATATCGGAGATTTCATCTTATTTCGCTCAACTTAGTTAATGTTCTCTTGTGTCTGTCGTGCGGTACGGCTAGTGACTCGAGGAGGGAAGAAGGCTTCCATGTAAGTTGTGCCCGATAGGGCCCAACTGCCATGACAATTGACCTATGTATAAGCCTATTTGTCGGCTTACCCCCCCCCCCCCAAAAAAAAAAAAATCGCGCGCTTGGCGCGCTTTTCACAGTTTAGATTCCGGGAAAAAAATTAAATCAGCGCGGAACTATTTCCTTCTAGTTTATTACAAATTTTATGCAATATATGCCCCGCAATGGCATGGTATAGTACACAGGTTTTCCCCCAAATCCTCCCTCACCATCCCCTCGAAGCTATCGGGGCTTTGGGACGTTGGCCCTCCCGTCGGGGAATCTGTCCCCCGTCGGGCAAATCCTGGCGCCACCTCGGGGTGGATGGAGGGAGGGTCACGGGTGCGAGGTTGATTTTCTTAAGTGATAACCCTCTGAAAAAGTGTCGGTACATTGACTTCATGCTGTCGGTACATTTACTTTATTTTCATCCCTGCCCCATGGGCGGCTCCAAGAAATTTTGTTTGGGGGGCAAACTTAAGTCCGTATTCGGGGAGGTTCGGAAGACCCCCGCAATATTAATGGTCAGCTCCGGATAGTACAATAGGAGTATGGTTAGTATTATGTATTACAGCAATGCACCATGTAGTTTTCAAAAGCTCTTCAAAGACCATTTCAGGCAGTCAGTCATGAGCTGACTACTTTAAAAATAAATACAAGCATATCAGCCGATCGCTACTCCATAGGGACGGAGTAAGAGGCAGGTGAAATGGGCAAAGCGGCTTGATCCGTTTGTATAAAATGAACTCCACCTTTAAATATTTTGTTTCTTTCATTGTGTCACAATATATTTCAGCTTTGCCAAGAAGCCATAAAATGTTGGTTTTCTTAAACTAACGAAAATTTCGAGCATAAAGGCACTTGAAATTGGTGAAATGATAGCACTATTTTGGATCTTTCCGAAACGAAATTTTTGAAGGGGGAGGGGAATTCCCCTAACTCAGAACGATATCTTATACTATATACAAATTGAAATAGCTAGGCCATCAGTCAAAAGTTTAGTTTAGATTGACTGTTTGGTGTGTTTATTTTAAATCAACTGAAACGGTATACTTTAGCACAGAGGTGGAGAACTCTTTGCCTGTACATGCCATTTGACAGTCATAAGACCAGTCGTGGGCCAACGGCGCTGACAATTTGAACAAGGGAAGGAAAACCTTTCCTTCTATGGGAAACAATACGTTTAGCTTGGCTACATGCCCGTTAAAAACCTTTTTGTAGACAGATACCTATATGCTAAGGCTGGCCAAGTGACACCCGGGTAAAACTGCTTTTAGTCTAAGGTGACCAGACGTCCCCGATTTTCGGGGACAATCCCCGAATCCAGTGTTCTGTCCCCGATGAACAGGTGTCCCCGAAAATGTCCCCGATTTGAACAAATGCCCTTGAAACTGAAATTTCCTAAGATTTTAATTATAATGTTGACAAAATTAATCTTTTGTCGATCGTGTAGCCTTCTGTACGTGTTCCGGGGGGGGGGGGGGGGGAGATAAACGGCTGGCTGTAGCATGTATTATTAGCGTAGTATATCGTTGAGATTATATCATAGTGCCCAAGTACAACGGACGTAGGCTCTACGTATCTGCAATCACAGAGATCGACAGTCACGAGAATCTTTGATTTTCTTATACTGCTGTGGTCAAACACACACATTTCTGTAGCCAATTGCACACCTAATCATGTTTATTTTCCTTACATGGTGTCTGGTCTAGAAGCGTCCCTGATTTTAACCCCCAAAATATGGTCACCTTATTTTAGTCGTGAATGCTACTTGTGGGTTGTGCATCTAATAGCCCCGAAAGCTCTGAAGTGTCTGCAAAATTATGGGTATTTAACTCCATTACCGTGATATTATGATGCCTAAGCTAATCAGATTATCACAGATATCACAGCGTGATTATTTGTTTTAATTTCCTTAGCTCGCACTAAAGGCAGATCCATTTGAGATGTCTGAAGTATATATAGTAGCAAACAAACAACTAAGAAATCGCGCGCGAATCGCGCCGAAAAAATGTTTTGAATGCACTTTATTAATCTTCGCATTGCATTGAAAAGTTATTTACTTCTTTAATTTTAAACCCACTCCAGGAAAAGAGAGGGCCTAACCCATCTCGAATTACATGTTTTATTTATATTTTTGGAAGATTGAAGACCATGCTTTGCGAACTTTGGGGGGGGGGGGGGCAAGTGCCCCCCGTGCCCCTATGGCGAGCCGCTAATGCCCTCCCCCCACTTCTATCACCCCAGTTACGCTACTGACTTGGAGGGCCCGGCTAGATAAGATGTCACAGCACTACACAAGAAGAAGGCCTAAATACGGGACAAGAGTAATTTGGATTTTTTGTTCGATCAATCTGTTGGAAGGTCTTTGCGAGGTATGGCGTGCACTGTTGGCTTGGATTTAGAATCACAGAACGGGAGTTCAGCCTACGCCACTGCAGATATTTTAAGTGTCATTAGCGCATGCACACCTAAGTTGCAAGCAGGTAGGGACACATGAAGTAACCATGAAAAAGAAACACATCTCACCGGTGGAGGGGGGGGGGGCGTTGCAGCAGAGAGAACCATATGGTCCCAAACCAAAACTGAAAGGGCGAAAAATTCCCCTAAAAAATCATTGAAAGTATTTTCAAACATTTTTGGTAGATTTAGTATAATAGATTACTGACGCAGTGTAACAGCAGCTCCGCCAGGAGTCTGTGATTCGCCGGGGGGGGGGGGGGGGGGCACAGAAGATTAAATCGTGATCCCTCCCCTTCGAGGAATTTCTGTCTATTTAAGGCCCATTGAAGCAAAATGGTACTAACTTTGGCAAAATGACGTCGCGTGACGTCAATGTATAGTTTGCTAAAATTAAAAAGAACCATCGCGACACCATTACAAGAGGAGCCTTACGATGGGCTGGCGTGCAACATACAGAGAAAATTGTTACCAAAATATTTCCCGGGCTGCAGGGAATGATGGCATTACCCGGATCCCGTAGACTTTCAGTTGCACCTAAATATTGTTTTTATTTCGATATCATGCCTGAGGCCCGCTTTCCGGAAGGCTCTGAACCAAGGGTCCCTGTACCGAGCTCTTTAGGAGTAGTATGTACGGGTGGCGTGTAGCGAGCGTAGATCGTAGATCCGGAACCTCTATGAAAATTACAAAATGGCGATGCAGTGAGCGATGAGAATTCAGACGATAAGCGCAGTGGCGTAGCTAGAGGGGGGGTAGCCCCCCCCCCAAAAGCCTCCGAAGGCTTCTGTCGGAAATAAATAAAAACAATTCATTTGAAACACTTACAACACTTCTAATGTTTTTAAGCAGAATTACACATCAATATGTCAACGTGAAAATCAAAAGTCGGTCTCAAAATTGCCCGGAAAGAAAAAAAAAAAAAAAAGAAGGTCTCCAGAATTTCGAATCGTACAACTATCAAGATAATCACCTGTCGGAATTTTTTAGCTTGTGCCCCCCACAAAAAATATCTAGCTACGCCGCGTGCAGTTGGGAATGAGCGAGAGAGCAGCAGGAATAACCAACCGGTCGTGGGCTAACAAGCATGTTTCAGAATACTTTTTCTTTGTAAGTACATTAACATTTAGTATCTACCAATGTTTTGAAAAAATGTATACCGACAAATATTAACTTCCAATTTTTCTGATCATGCTACAGAAATGTTACCGTGTGGGCTACTCATGATATAAGATTTTTCTAAGATCCCCGAGTCTTGATGGGCGGTCCATAGAAAAAGTGTTTTGGTCAGAATAAGCTGGTGTGTTGTTGCCCTAATAATTATCATGAGATATGCGATGAGAACCGTGACGTATGCGGGCGAAGCAACCAAAAAGTTTGCATACAAATCATTTCCATGACAAAAGTTGCATGCAAAATCTGCAATGAGACACATGAATTCCCTGCCAAGTGGATCTGCCAATTGGGGAGTGAGTTTTCTGCAAGATATACTAAGTTGTAAATGCTTTTAAGTTTCATATAGGCTTCTCCTGAATTCCTCTAGTTGCATTATTGCAATACTATACTACTCCAAAGTAACTTCTATGCACACGAGTAATCGGCTCGATTTTAAAACCCTCACCGACGAATAATAAGAATACGTTTAGACAGGTACAGTACTGATAACAAGCACAGTAATGAAGTGAGGCTGTAAGCGCGCGGAGCACGCAAAAATTTTGATACATAGTTTGAATTTGGGAATATTTTTGATAGTTTGAGAACGATTCATAATTTGAAATGATTTAGATCTATCACCCAGGCAAAAACACACCACCTATAGAAATTGCCTTTCGGGCTCACTTTAAAATTTTAGGAAATTTTCTGATGTCGATGGCGGTGGGGGAGGGGCGCTCCCATGCCCTCTGTGCTTAGAGATACCTTGCAAAAGGAAATGCTTTGTTGCGCTGAAGTTTACCCCTCAAATTTATCCTTCTTGTGGTAGAATGTTTTACGATGTTGTCACAATTGACCTCTGGTGGCCTCACCTGACCTTTGAACGCCACCAAAAATGAATAAAGATGAAAAAGGCAGTGTCTTGGATGGGATTCGAACCCGGGTCGTCTGTGAGAAACCGAGCATTTACACTACACCATCTACAAACTCGTTATGCGTATGATATTTCTAATCATCTTTTAGTCACAGCATCCTTCACACGTGTTCATAATTAAGTATAATTAAAACTGGAATTACCAATTAGCCTATTGTAACAGTTATACTTTTGAACAGATATATGTTGGTCTGTATAATTTCTTTGGAATGGTATAAAACTCAGCCCGCCTTACTCTTCGGTGGTCACGAAAATCGGCTAAACAATTTGTTGGAGGTGAAGCCCAATGTCTATTTAGTCAACAAGCGTTTCAAAGTTTAACCTCTGGTGACCTCGGATGACCTTGACTTCCAACTTAGACCCATACGGTTCTCTCTGATCTCTAAAATGACAAATCTGTATACTAACTATGAAAAGTGTCCCATCATCCCTGTCTTGAAATATCGTGTTTTTCAAGGTTTTCGGTCTTTTGCTTCTGGTGACCTAATAGCCTATGACCTCTGACCTCCACTGAAAACATAAGGGTTCCTCCGCCCAATATGATAAATCTAAAGTGACAAGTAAAGAAAAGAAAACTGTCCATCATTGCTATCTTCAGATATCGTGTTTACAAGCAATTTTAAGGATTCTGTATTTTCACCTCCTGTGACATCAGATAACCTTTGACCTCTACTAAAAACAACAGAGTTCATTTTCGGACTGTAACGCATCCACATGCCAAGTATGAAAGAATCCATACTTCCTACCTACAGATATCATGTTCACAAGGTTTTCTGTTTATGACCCCTGGTGATCACACATGACCTTTGACCTTCACCAAAATCAACAGGGATCTTCCTCTCAAAGTGATTAATCCAGATATGCAGTATCATATCCATCATTGCTATCTTGAGATATCGTGTTTACAAGCCAAGCGTCACAAACACACATACAAACACGCATATGCATACTCACACACATACACTCGCTAGCGTGATTGCATCGAATCCTTTCGCCCTCGTCAAGGAATCAAAAAAGGATTATTGGCAATTTTCTAAAATAAACTTACATTTTTGAACAGATATGTTGTAGGTAATGTTGTAATGTTTAACTATCTCTAGCCTAGATGTTCTCTGTTACCTAGTAACGGATTTTTGTTGTTTTTTCTATAGTTTATTCTTACTCGTGTTTTGTATGTATTGTTTATGTTGCCTTATGTGATTATTTTGACCTCATAATGTATTATTTAAAGGGGATTCACCATACACAAGCTTTAAGTAGCTTTCTGTGTAATCTCCTCGGCTGTTTCTTTTTTCCGAACCGCTTATTGTTCCAGTGATCTTGAAATTTTATTGTATTCTAAGAACAGCCGAAATAAAGTTGAATTGAATTGAATTGAAAAAAGTTTATCTCGACGCTTTTGAGGATGTGCGGTCGAATTATAGAACTCCCTTATTGCAAAACCCCGTGCAACCTCTACCATTATTCTTAGCCATCTTTTAAACAGTCCAGCTATTCGCTTTATTATAAGAAATCGACTTGTTAATCCGAATAAGTCTAGTACGAAAGAAAGAAAACAGCGACTTCGGGTATTCTAGGGTAGGCCTATTCAGTACCATTTGAAACGTTATTAGTAAATGTCTTTCAGTGTTTTTTCCTCGTGCTTCGCGCACGTCCACCTATAAATGTAAGGGGCCACTTTCAGTCACCAAAGTGGGGGCAGTCGCGGGGGAGGGGGATATCTTGCCCAAAATTTTAAGCCCTATGCCCGACAAATAGCATAGGCCTACATTTTGACCAGAGGCGCCTTGCCCATTGAGCCCCCCCCCCCCCCAATTTTATCAGGGGTGTTTTATGATTTTGTCTGAAATGCGTTTGAAAACCCTTCATATGCAATGTTAATATGAGAAGTTTTCGTAATAACATGCATTTTGACTTAGGTACGCTTCTTTTCATCTCCCCCCTCCAAAGACATTTTATCGCACGACGCCTCTTACACCTTCATCCAGTCCTTACTTCTCATGCCCCCACATTTATTTTTGCACGACGCCCCTGACTTTGACCCCAAATAGCAAACTTTCTGCCCGAAGAGTGGATGCATCCGTCAACCTCCCGCTAGTTCGCCTGCGCGCGCAATTTTTTTCCACGAGGTTATGGGCAAATCATGCCAATGGACCAATCAGCTTCTTGGAAATAGGTCACACCCATAGTTCCAAAATGACAGCTTTTCGACCCTTATATTGTAATTCTGACACCGGATTATGAAAGAACAGGTCAAATAACCCCCAGCTCTCAAAACTCTTACTCTAAAAATAACCTTAACCATGATTTTGAAACAAATTTGAAAAATTTTGAAAACCAGATTTGCCGATAACCTCGTGGGAAAAATGATGAGGCCGCCTGCGCACCCATATCCTAATTATCTCATTCTTACGTCTCATAGGAAAGCTCATAGTCTCATAGAAAGTTTCTGATCGATCCATAGTAAATTCTGTTCGATATGAAAATAAAATGAATGGACTGAAAGGATTTGAGGTCGTCGAGTGGCAGAGTGGTTTATTTCAGCTGTTGTGCACCAATGTATTTTACATGGGCTTTTGCTCAGATCCCTCTTGATGTAAGGGGTGCTTGCCATCAAAATCGGTTGCCCATCCGACAGCGTTAAATCTACAGTTGCGCGCCGGACTGAAGCGCCCTCGGCAGACCAGTTAACTAACTGACTTGCCTTTACTAAGGATTGACCAGTCACAGGGGGATGAAGGGTATGGGAAGCCACACTCATAAACTAAGCGTGCAAGACGTCTGCAATGAGGCGTGGGAATTTCCCGAACGTTCGGAAGGGACCTACAATCCTGGACAAAACTGTTGGAACACTTCCAACCGTTGTACCGTGTAAAAGACCACTGTATTCTATAGAGTAGGCTCTCCAACATTACTTCCAACATTGCACGGGGAAGCGGGGGTGCAGGGGTGTTCCAACGAGTTTTGTCCAAGATTGTACATCACAAGTGGCTTCAGTCCACATCGCAGGACATCGTTCTCCCTTGCTTTAATTTCTATGATGTGCACGGACCTTTAAAAATAACTCGCATCACTAACAAAGGGCGTCTTAGTTTTCATACAGACAAAGAGACTATGTACAGTTTCAATAGCTGTGTGACACCTTACAAACTCTGCCATAGTCCGTATATGATGGCTTTGTGTCCAATAGTTTTTATCGTTTTTAGTAAACAATATTTGTTCGAAACCTAGTATCTTAAATAATAAAAGAAAGCTTTAAGTTACGGTTTCTTTGTAATTTAGAACAATTTATGGATTTTTTTCTAGCCAGGCTCGTATCATTCCTTTCAGGCCTATATCATGATAATGTTGCCATAAAATATTAAATTATTCAGCACATATATAATACATATTCATCTCAGATTACTCTGATTTTTAATGTTAAAGGTTCGTAGGTTCAAAGTCAACCACGGAGTGAATTCAAATCAGCCACGTTTGAATCTCCCCCGTCCTTTTAAAGTGGGCAAAGGCACCCCAAGTGTCCAAAAGTTTATTCAACCAAATAAAGAAAGCTTTCGTAATGGGATATGCTTGGTGAAGAATTGAAATATTATCGTAACTATTTATTCTTCCGTGTCAAATTTATAAACAGACGTGATAACCTATCTAACATGAAAACAGATTGGATCAAGAATATTTTACTTGTATATTGTGCTTGAGCACAAATAACGAAAGGCGATTCTGAGAGGGATTGGGGGAGGATGTCACATTTAATTCATTGTTAGCAGGGCCGTAGCCTGGGCGAAATTTCTAGGGGGCAGTTCATGACACTATCTAAGCGGAGCACCAAGTGGCGTGCATGCAGATAGTTAACACCGGGGCGGACCCTTCCTTTTTCACCTGTAGGCCTACATGATGCGGTCCTGGGGGAGGGTGCTAAGGGTAGGGGTACATGTAAGACCTGGCTTAAGTACAAAATTGTCCTATCGTTGGCAAATCTTCAAACTGATTATATCTTTAGAAATTGTCATTATTTAGTGATATTCTTCCTATTTGGCTAGGCGTAAGGTGACAGTTGCTGTATTAGAGATGGGGACGACACCCTATACTCTCTGAAAACTTTTTGTCTATATGTGAGGTGACATTTAATGCAAAATGGTGCTATCTTTGAAAATAATTCTTAAAGTGTTGAATTTATTATACGTTTAGGAATCCTCATTATTTAGTATTTTTTCCTATTTTGGTAGTGTGTAATTGAAGGGGATTTTGCCTAAGGGGAGGGATGGCACCTCTACCCTTTGAGAAATTTTTCTTCTTCTAAGTTTTCCTAGATCCATAATGATCTTATCTTGGTAAAGCTTTGGGACTGTTAAAATGATCTGAACTATTAATTATTTACTGAACTTTCGGCTGTGGCATACATGGCACCCCTACAAGGCTGATACCCGATGCCGGCTTCTCCCTGGCGCTCCTAGTATTCCACCGGGGGAGCCACCGTATTGGTAGGTTCGTAGCCGTAGCGTAGGCCTTGCTAGAAAATTTCGGTCCCAATGTCTCCTAGATGGGGCCCAAAAATGATACATTTTAGACCCTAAAGTTCCATCTAAACATTCTTTACTTTTAGATTTCATGCTTTAGGAAAAAATGTAGATTCCCAAAAGAAAAGGAAAAGTTAGATTTGATTTAAAGGGAAAATTCAGTCACTCCAATTTGAATTAGTGCACCCCATAGGCGAAGGAAAAGGGGGCAGGGGACGACCGTCTCCGCACTCTGATTGGTGGAGGGTGAAAGCCTTGTTTCGTCCCCCACTTTGGATGACATGCTGCCAAAATATGGCATTGAATAGGATGAAATTACTTCAAAGTTTGTCAAACATAGCACCAATTTGCATCTAATGCACTTTAGATAGGCAAAAAATTTCCAAAGGAGAGAGTGACACTTCTCTTCTTAGACCTCTCTCCCAGGACACTGATCACTAACAATCACTTCCGCCCCCCCCCCCCCACTTTCAAAAATCTTCCTACGCTATGTACCCGGGTATCCTGCTTCACGAATGACTCTTGAGAATCATGTTACAATATGTCCATCACTGAGTTGTGAAATTCATGGGCGTAAATCCCGGGGGGATGGGGGGATATATCCCCCAACATTTGAGTAGGGGGGGATCGCCCATGTAATCATCCCCCTTAATGTTTCAGTCTACAGTTACGTTTATGATGGAAAGTATATTTTATTCTTCCTTTTCGTAAGAAATTTTTCAATCTCGCTCCACTTTATATCACAAATGTTTCTCAAACTATCAGAATTTTAGCAAATCGTTGGCAATCTATCAAAATTTTCGCGCGCTCCGCGCGCTTCCAACCTTACGTCAGTGTCACTCATATTATCAATATCTTCCGATAACAACTTTCGTAGAAGCACAGCAGCAAATTCGTAGAAGCACAGCAGCAAAAAGTTGAAAGTTTACGAATTAATAGGTAAAAGACTGGCTTATGGCAGTAGCATGTAGGTTTGTTGGGCAATTGAAAGTTTCTCGATGTAGAGTCTGAATGCAGGTTTTGTAATGGAAATATTATTCGTCACTGTTTAGACTCCATGTCATGACCATTATTAAGGTAATAATACACGAAACTGAATACACGAAACTGTTCTGATCACAACACTTTCCGAAGAACGGAGATACATCTCCAAACATCTGTGGGGACCTCGCATCAATATGGGATCTTTCAATCTAATATGTAGCATGATGTAGAAGGTTGAAAGTACGTATCTGCCGTTATACATTTTTCAAAAATGTTTACCAGAGCTTCGCCAGTTTGCGCTGAGCCATTATCGGTATAGATGGTGATTGTTAATACACTTATGACGAAAACAGCACTCTGTAACGCTCTTATTAGTCCTTCACCCCTTTTGCTATACCTATCAGGGAGATCTAATATCACCTCCCTTCACCTATACTCTCCCTCCCATTTTCCATTGCTGGCAGCTGTTCGTACCGATTTTAGTTCAAAAGTAGTAAAAAATACGATAGTTGTAGAGTCAGTGTTCGGCGTCGTACTCTGTATTACCATTTGGATGTCAGGTAGTACACGCATTGTCATTGCCCCCCCCCTCCCCAATTAATATGATTAATGCAGAACTTCCAGGGGGTCCTATTCAGGTATCTGCTAGCCTTAGATGCCCTTTCATAATGTACAATGAAGGAAAGGACATATTTCGTAATAACTCAAGAATGTTTCTGTGGACTTAACGCACATATTTTTGTGTAAAAACTTTCCCAAAATAGAAGGCAGTAAAATAGACAAAAGGTAGGGGGCTTCAGGAGATTTGTTGACAACGTATCTGTCTCTTAATAGACAACATATTCTCCTCTTTTACCTTACCGAAAATAAGCATTCGCTAAATTATAGACATTTTCCGGCCATATATAATCAGTTCCAAAAACATCCCAAAGATAGCACCATTTTGCATCTAAAAGACCTTAAATTAATATAAGCAATTCTTAAAGGGGAGGGGAACCCCTTCCCAAGGACGACACCTTTATGTAGTGACAAACGAAAGATCAAAACTGCTGCATGCAAATGCAGGAATGCATGAAAAATAAAGGTGTAATTTTCGCAGACTTGGGGGAACTGAGGTATTATTACATCATCTATGGTGCCCCTAATCACAAAAAACCTTGTGGCACTACTGATTTCAAGCCAACTTGCGGGTCTTGTAATGATCTCCGAATTCAAAATCCAGTTGTCTGGGATGACCCTATATGTTGATCCCTGCATTTTTAAGCTTAACAGGACATTGTTGCTCTTGTACAATTTCAATCCAGTGCAGCTTATCAACGAGTTTTTTGCTCAAAGTAGGATTTCCTAAATGTATGAATATACCAATAGCCCACCAAAGAACATTACCACTGAAATTAACCCCTTAAAACAGTCTTCCTCGCACTTCTGAAACATTAAAACCCAGGAGCTTCCGGAGGCTTTGCCCCTGGACCCCACCAAGGGCCCTAAGGCGGGCCCCTGGACCCCACCCGTCATGGGCTCGCGCTTCGCGCTCGCCGTGCACATTTTCCACATTTGCGATAGTTCACCCCACCCCCACCCCCAAGATGAAAAGAAATCTACGCCCCTGGTGAAATTCACGTATAGAGTAACTCCTTGGTTTACCTTGAATATGCAATATTTGTGTTCTAACATACCATGAAAGAAAGGCCTACTTGAAGTGAAATAAAAGTATATTTGTGAGATTTACGAGTTACTGGAAAATAAGTTTGCGGTGACTGCTTATGCCCTTTTAATGAAAAATTACTTTACAACCTCATTGAGTTTAGCTAATAATTAAAGGTAATCATTGGCTATTTTACCTTAAGCCAGTTTATTCGCTCGTGTATTCGAGCGGTGTACCTTGTACTGGAGGAAGATGATTTATATTTCAGGAAGAGAAACCCACATAAAAGAATGCGTCCGTGATTGGGGTCCGGGGAACTACCCGGGAAATTTTTTTGGGAAAGGAACCCTTATATGCAATATCCCGGGGTTCGGGGGCCTTTAAATCATAATTTGGACAGTGAAATTTTCAGCATTTTAGTTTTTTTCTCAAGTAGGCCAACTTTCATTTAGGGTTTGGAAATCTCAGGGGGCAGTTGCCCCCTGCCCCCGCAGGGATAGTTGGCACCCAGGCGTATCCTTTCTCTGTCACCCAGTGCCGCCATCAAGGGGGAGGGAATAGATCTAATAGGAAAGGTCTAAATGGAGGACTTGACATTTACGTAAGGTCCCTCAGATGCAAATTTTGGCTGTCTTTAACAAAGCTTTGAAGTGACTTCTTTAGAAATTTCATTACATAGTGCATTTTTTCTAGGGGGGGGGGGGGTGTAGAAGAGCCGGGCGAATACACGTACTCTTTGAGAAATTTTTGTGAATGTAAGAGGGCTAAGATGCCAAATGGTGCTATATTGGGAAAACTTTGAATTGGTCACATGTTTACTAATTCTCACTTTTAGTGTCTACAATTTTCTTTTGGGTTTGGTGTAAGGAAAGAGTACTGTTCAAGGCACCCTTCCCTTTGAGAAATTTTTGTGATGATAAGGTTGCTTGGTTACAAAATGGTGATATCTTTGATAAAGCTTTAAGTGATTATATTTTACAGAACTCTCTATTATTAAGGTTTTGTTGGCTGTGGTATGGCACGGTGCAATATGCCACAGCTGAAGACTTGGCGGGGGACCTTCCCCCCCCCCTTTAGTGCGCTACTTGGAAGGCCACCATCGGTCGTTGCGTAGAGTATTGGTACATTTTTTGTTAAAAGCACCGCACAGATTGGCGGAAATGACACTTTCTAGACCTGCAAAGTTGCATCTAAATATTTTCGTGTCTTCTTGCTTTAGAAACTAAGAATTCAAGAAATAAAATTAACCTTAAAAAAACGTATTCAGTAAAATCATTTGTATTAAAACAGAGAACACAAAGTATTGTGCAAGCTAATTGATTTTAGAAAGGCAATCATATAAGTATGCTATTGCACCGTGCATGAGAAACAATACTTAATATTTATGGACGTCGGCTACGTTGTGGTATCATGCATGAGGATGGAGATTCATTCGTCAGTGTGAGTTACCTGCATAAGAGCCCATATGCGGCGGGGTGCGGGGACCTCCTCGGGAAAATATTGGGGAAAGGGTACCTTTTTCATGCGATTTCCCAGGTGCCGAGGGTCTTAAAAACATAATTAGGACAACGGAGTTCCTATTATTTTCACTATTTTTTCAAGTAAGCTATTTTCAGTTGGGGTTTGGAAATCTGCCCCTTGCCTGCCTCCGCAGACTACGGCCCTTTTTGGGGATATTATATTCGCTATGTCCCCCTACAAAGTTAAACCGCCCCGTGATTCAAATCAAGAGTATGGTTACTGAAGGCATTGGTCAAATGAATGAAAACATTACAAACATAAAGTTTTGTATTCGATGCCTCTCCGGAAAATATGGAGAAAAGAAGCCCTTACCAATTTATATTTGTTTCATGCAGAGGTCGCAGGGCCGTAGCGAGCGCGGGGTGGGGTGGGGTGGGGGGTGGGGGGTGTCACCCCCCCCCCCAATATTTGGTCGCCCGTCGGCAAATGTTCGGTCTGTCGGCAAAAAGAGGAGAGGGAAAGGAAAAGAAGAGGAAAAGAGGAGAGGAGGAAAAGAAGAGAGAAAGGGAAAGGAAGGAAGGGAAAAGGGAAGAAGGAGAATGAAAAGAAATAAGAGAAAGAGAGAACGGGCCAGTCTGTTATCGGCTATTTCCATTTTCGGCTCTTCATCTAATTGGACCTTTCAAGTTGAAGGCCCATCGGCAAACTGATTATGCATGTGACGGCCTTATACGGCCGTCGGTGTAATTGGACGAGTGACTGAGTCCGTCGGGAACTCGGGAAAAGAAAGGGAATTAACGGCTTCCGTATAGGTGCACTATTTAGGGTCATATGACATTCTTGAAAAACCACTTTCTGCACATTATTCCTCAATTTTATCATCACCATGGGGAGCAGCACCCGATTACCCATGGAGAGGGTATCCTTAGTCCGTCTTCTAAACCCTAACTTTGACTTCAAACACATTTTGCAAACTTCTGAGGATCCGGTTTACCCACAAACATCCTGGGAAAAAATAATGCGTGCCGCGCGTGTCTTCCCTTCACTGCAATCTCAGGCTTTTAACTTTTGAACACCAAAATGAAACAGATACAGAACCCATCTTCAGATCCTGGCGTTCAAAGCATATTTTGAACGCTTGTGTTAAGATTCTGTGTACTTCTTCTCCCTTTTTGAACGCCGGACGCCTATCCACTCATCGTATTTGAACGCCTGACGCGTATTGTGTTCAAATGCTGAACACATGGTGTTCCAATTCTGAACGACAGGTTCAGCTCCTGAAGTATAGTGGCATGACGGGAAGAATAGCCTAACATATTAGAATTAACCGTAATCTTTGCATTGGATAATGCATTATGAACCAAAATATAACAATCCTGCATGAGACTTAACTTTTACCAAGAGATTATGCTAAAACCTCAGAGCTTCCGGGGGCGAAGCCCCCGGACCCCAAGCAGGGGCCCTAAGCCCGGCCCAGTGTTTTAGCCAGCCCCTACTTGTGCGACAATATCGCATAAACGGCGACAAATGTCGCACAAAAAAATCTGACACGCAAATTCTACCCGGGTGTAAATTTTGAGGTTCCTCATTAGTGCAGAAATCCACTCAAATATTGCACCATTTGCGATCTAGGCTCCTTTCAAATTCCAAAAATTTCCAAAGGGGAGGGGACACCCCCTCCCCTTAGACCCCTCCCCCAGGCCACAGATCCGTAAATGTCGCATTGAGAAAAAACGTCCCAGCTAAAGCACTGGCGGGCCTCTTGATCCCAACCGCTTAAAACTATAGCGACCTGACGAGAGGGATAGCCAAATACATTAAAATTAGTGGGAATCTTTGCATTTGATAATATGCATTATGAACAAAAATATATCCATCCTGAGACTTAATTTTTCACCCAGAGATATACTTAAATCTCAGAGCTTCCGGGGGCTTCGCCTTCCGAAATCCACTAGGTCCTTATGTAACTGTATCAACAGTTAAAAATTGTATGGAGGACAAATATTTACTGGCTGGTGTATCTTTATTTTCTTCTTTACTTGTTGTTCTTAACCTTGCCGTAAAATTACTGAAAAACAATTGAAAACTCCAAGGTCAATACTTCATAACAAATTCTTGTGGTTAAATGTAGTTCTGGCATAGCGCCCTCTATCGGTGAAATCCACAGCGCATGGCGCCCAAAGCACCGCACCACTACTACACGTGAGCCTATATGCACATGCCTAACCTACCATAGACAGAATACGTTACGCTAAAATGCCCATCTCACACCAAATCATTGCATGGTAAAGCTGATATCCTGCAAACGAATTGTAAACCTTATTAGAATGATCGCAAGTTAATAACATTACGTCTAGAATGGATAAACGTGCATTTATAAATACGCTCCAAACTGAATATTGTCGAAACCAACCCAGTGACACTTAGGCCCTCCTATAGGCAACAGCCTAAGCCTGAGGTAATAACGTAAACAAGTTTCATAACAAGAATACTGTCATAAAACCATCGCACAGGTTCCTTTAGGGATAAGACTGATTAATATGCACAGAAATGGGTTTAAAATGTCTCACCGATCCTCCTCTAGTTCAAATTGAAATGACAATCAAATAATTCTTCGCAATTTGTCTCACAACATCTTCAAGACGTGAAAAAGATTCGTAAGTCTGCGATGAAAAGTAATTGGTGGCGCTGTTTAGAAACTACAACACGATCACACGATCGCTACACCTTAGGCGGGCCCAGTGGTTCAGCCAGCCCCTGTTTGTGCCACAATGTCGCATAAACGGCGACAAATGTCGCACAAAAAAAAAAGAAAATCTGACACGCAAATTCTAACCGGTGTCAATTTTGAGGTTCCTCATTGGGCAGAAATCCACTCAAATATTGCACCATTTGCGATCTAGGCACCTTTCAAATTCCAAAAATTTCCAAAGGGGAGGGGGACACCCCCTCCCCCAGGCCAATGTCCCAGCTAAACCACTGGCGGACCTCGGGATCCCAACCGCTTAAAACTATAGCGACCTGACGAGAGGAACAGCCTAATGCCCAAAAAATGGTGGGGATCTAGATTGCATTTGATGATGCATTATGAAACAAAATATATCCATCCTGAGACTTAATTTTTCACCCAGAGATATACTTAAACATAAGAGCTTCCGGGGGCTGCGCCCGCTGGACCCTACCAGCGGTCCTTAGGCGGGGCCCTGGACCCCACCCGCTAAAGCTCGTTTTCGCACTACGCATTACCAGATCCGTCGGCAAAACAATCTCCACACCCCCTTAAAGATAACACCTTCGCTACGCCCTGGGAGGTCGGTCTTACCCAGGGGCGTCCCTAAGGATCGATGAGTAGGAGAGGGTGATCCTTTTCCCACAAATACGGGTTACATTCTCCACAAAATGTCTGTGTCAAGAACGGTTAACTAATAACCCTCGTTTTAAGGTAATAATTGCAAAAAAAAGAGAATAGAATGGAAATTCTAAGTATGACGTGAAGGCAAGGTGGACCAAAAAAAAAAAAGCCGGAAAACACACTTAAGCATTTGGCGATATCAAAATTCAACCTTGGCGAACCCGTTTTCATTTGTCTGCTACAACAGCAAGGTCGACGTGGTAATGGAAGTATTGGCTCCGAGGTAGTATTTCCATGAACATAAGTTCGTCTTCTTTGACGTGGTGCTCAATTGCCCGCCTTAGGGCCTATTTCGGTAACCCAGAGGGAGAAGCACCCGGAAGCTCTGGCGTATTTACATAATTGCTGGCGCCACAATAAAACATTTGACTGTCTAAAAATGACGTTGAATACGCATCAAGAAGACCAACAATCGCAGTCTGTCTATATTTTTCCAATAATCGGAATTCAGACTAGCCACAGGTCGATTTCTTCAAGGTACAGTTGGATTAATGGTGGGAAAGGTGGGGGGTGTCATAGTTTCTATGAAGTTTTGCAATACTGAATTATAGGCTACTAACCTTGTTGTATGGGAAGTTATTATAGGACAACAAAAGATAAATGCCCGCGAAGCACGCCAAAAAAAAAAAAAAAACCGCACACACACACATTTTCGTACATTTCAGTAATGTATGCCTTCATTTCACATAGCAGTTATCTATCTACAAATAGCACTGAAAACGCACTTAATATGTCTCGCCTTTGTTTCATAATAGCCAGGACTAATGGCCCCTCGATTTCTTTATGATGCAGCAGGTTTGAAGTGCGAGGCGAGGATGGGCAATCGCGAACTCTCTAAATGTAAAAGAGTGAATTTCACTCTTCGACGATTGCCTACAGTGACCACTCTCTGTTTCGAGTGGAATTCCACTCTGCCCGGAGTGGTTATTCACTCATTTGGAGTGAATTACCACTCCCAGCAGAGCAGGCGCGGATCCAGAAATTTCGAGGGGGGGGGGGGGGCCTAAGCCGGAAAATCTCATGTGCACCGAAGGTGCACCACGAGCGCGAGTTCCTACGCGTGGGGTCCAGGGGCCCGCGTTAGGGCCCCTGGCGGGGTCCAGGGGCGGAGCCCCGGTGGGGGTCCAGGGGGCGAAGCCCCCGGAAGCTCTCGCAATATTGCATTTTAAGAGCACAGAAATCGGCTCTAGTTCTTATGTCAGTGAGATTTTATACCTTTTCATGTTGCATGGAATTTGATGAGTGTGGCTCAGTATAAGTTACTATATGTACCTGCAGAGTTCCGGAGAATCTAAGTTATCTTAAAACTTACACGCCAACATTATGAGCCCGTGTAGATAACTTGAAATTATTTTTGCCATAATGAGTGTTTTATTTTCGTTATACGGCATTCGGGTATAGGACGTCAGATGAAACAATTGCGCGCGAAGCGCGCCGAAAATTTGAATATACATTTAAAACCATTGCGATGACTAACGGTGTCAATTCCCTTTATATGTGTCTATCAATTAGAAGGTGGGTTCGATTCTAAGTTTTCAGTTCTCATAAGAAGAGGATGGTGAAAAAATGAATATCAGTTGCTTTACATCCTTACATTGCTGGCTCCTCTGAAATCACGGTTTATGCACACGAATAATTGGCTTATGGTAGAACCCCACCGATGAGTAATGCGAATACGTTCGGGACCATATTGATTGTAAAGGGAGCAATTCAAGGTTAGAAGTGCGCAGATAAAGCAAAAATCAAGAAATATTGAGAAGACATTGCAAAAATCGTGAAAGATTTCAAATGATTTTTGGTAAAAAGTGATAAAAATAAATCCATCACTCAATAAAAACGTACCTCTCTCCGTAAGCGTAAACAATTGCGCGCGAAGCGCGCCGAAAATTTTCGGTATAGAGACTCCCGGGAGCTCTGCATTAATTGTACACAAAAAAGGGGGACCAACAGGACTCTCACAACCTGACATCCATATGGGAGGAGAGATGATATATCACCTTCTTTATGGATTTCTGAAGGGTATACCCTTTAGAAATCTATGACCGATGGAGTTGGTGGTAGGGGGAACAGCAGATAACTGCTAAATCATGCCTTTTTAGGCAGTGGAATTTTTTATACGCTATATACAAGAGTTGAAGAGCCTTTCCTTGTTAGTACATGAGAGTGCAATCCCAGGAAGGGGTTTTCCCTCCCCTCTGAGAATTTTTGTTAATTTTAGGGGGCCTTTATGCAAAATGGTGATATCTTTTGGCCATTCTAAAGTGATTGTATGTTTAAAAAATGTCCACAATTTAGTGAATTCTAACTTTTGTTCGGGTGAAAAAGGGGAGTAAGAGCAGGCGCGGTTCTAGATCGAGACTTTTGGGGGGGGGGGGGCTTATGGGGGCTTGAAACGGAAGAATCATAAAATTTTCTCTCAAATATGTAAATAGGCCACGCGCACGCTGAAACCAATGATAATAAAAACAGTACCATTACCAGGGACGGCGCAAGGTTATTTTGATAGGGGACATGGGTTGAGTGATCGCCGTCGTGGGGGATGGTTTTAAGGGGAGGGGTGTTTTCCCCTCCCTCTGAGAAATTTTTGCTAATTTAAGGTTGCTAAGATGCAAAATGGTGCGTTCTTTGGGTAATTTTTTGACTATATGACTGGAAAATGTTCATAACTTTGTGAATTCTAAATTTTGGTTGGGGGACAGAGGGCCTTCTTAGGGTAGAGGTCTAAGGGGAAGGGTGTTCCCCTCCCTTTGAGAAATTTTTGCTAACTTAAGGTTGCTAAGATGCAAAATGGTGGGGTCTTTGGGTTATTTTTTGACTGATATATATGGCTAGAAAATGTTCATAATTTTGTGAATTCTAATTTTTGGTTGGGGGAAGGGGCGGTCCTAGGAGAGAGGTCTGAATGGAGGGGTGTTCCCCTTTCCTGTGAGAAATTTTGGTTACTTTAAGGTCGCTAAGATGCAAAATGGTGCGGTCTTCGTTACAGTTTTGACTGATATATGGCTGGAAAATGTTCATAACTTCGTGAATTCTAATTTTTGGTTGGGTAAAAGAGGGCTGTTCTAGGGGATAGGTCTAAGGGGAGGGGTCCTCCTCCCCTTTTGAGAAATTTTGGTTACTTGAAGGTTGCTTAGATTAAAAAATGGTGTTGTCTTTGAGATATTTTTGGACCCGATCATATGGGTTCAAAACATTCTTAATATTTTTGGATAGGTGAAAGCGACGCCTTTTTTGTCTAAGGGTATGTATCAACAAACCTCCTGAAGTCCCCTTTTGGACACATTACTGCCTTCTAGTCGGGGAAAGTTTTACGCAAAAATACGTGGCTGGAGTCCACAGAAATATTCTCGAACTATTAAGAAAATTTGCCTTATTTGTGCATTATAAAATCGTATCTAAAGGCTGGTAGAAACCGGAAGCTCTGGATTAACTATATGGATCAGATATAGGCCTACCCCGCCCTCCTCTTTTCTTCTCCTTTACGTCTTCTTTCCCTACTCTTTTTCTCTTTTCCTGAAAATTACAGGGGGGATAGACCTCCCTTTCCCCTGAGTGGCACCGCCCCTGTCCATGACATAGATGTAACGTATATACAGGCATGTATTTTTTTTATTTGGAAGAATGTAGCAAACGATACTGAGAGATACAAGCAACTGGACCTGTTCACATTAAAGGGAATAACGATTCGGCCTGTAGATTTGACTTAAAAGGACTGCTAGTATAGCTTGACGAGATCAGCGACGAAATGACTCGTTTTGAACTTCCAACAGATGATTAATCCGTTAACTTGATTTACATGTACGTACATACTATCATAGATGTTACTTATGTTACTTATCTGACCCAACTTCCATTGTATGAAATCGTGAACCTAATATGTGATTTCGAGACACAGACGACAGTTTCCCTTGACAAACTAAATCCACTGGACCAAGATGTGCACAAGTGTATTGGACAATTTTGTTTTTCTCAGTATACGCAAATATAGCATAACACAACCTCTGAAAATTTTTGGGGGGGCTTGAGCGAACTTTGGGGGGGGGCTTGAGCCCCCAAAGCCCCCCCCCCCCCGTAAAACCGCGCCTGAGTAAGAGACGGTTAATATATTGTCTTCAAACCTCCTTAAGTCCCAGGAAAAATCATGGGCGTGTATCCATCTCCAAAAGTGTGTGTGTGTGTTTGGAGGGGGGGACTTTTCACATTTGTGAATCGCCGTCCTGGTGGAAGAAGCAGTGGTGGTAGCCAGAATTTGCGTCACGGGGAGGCAATAAGTTTTGTGATCGTCGGCAAGAGGGAGGTGGTCTAAGGAAAATTTTTCTAGAACTGAATGCCCTCAGATTCGATTTGGTGCAACAAAAGTGTAGGATTTTTAGGTCTTTTTTCTTCTAAAAATTTCGTTTTCCTAGGCACAATTGCAGTCTGTTCCATCATTTTTGAAAAAGTGAGGGGGCCTTTTCGACAATGTCCCCCCTTTCAAAAAAGTGAGAGGTACGCGTCCCCCATGATCCACGCCCATGGGAAAATTGTGCACGCAATTATACCTGCGTGGAGTCCACAGAAACATTCTTGGACTATATATAAATTTTTTCCTTACATTTTAAAAGGATATCCAAGGTTGACAGAGAACAGTATAGAGCCTCCCGGGAGCTCTGAATTAGTTACAGTGTACAAAAGAGGGACCAACGGGATTCTCACTACCCGACATCCATATGGGAGGAGATATGACATATCACCTTCTTTTTAAGGTATAGCAAGAGCGATGGTGGACAGGCAAAATTCGTTTCAGAAAAGATTTTCGTCGTTTTTGAACGTCGCGGTAACATGTTTGGAAAATAAGCAACAGCAATTACGTACTTTCAATCTTTCAAGTCATGTGCTAGACTAGATTAGTCAAAGATCCCATAATGATGAGAGCCCTTCAGAGGAGGAGATGTACTTTTTAGAAAAATGTTTGCATTGGAATAATTTCTTGCGTCATAGCTTTGTCAATGGTATATGAAATCGGATGTAAACCCTGTCCTATGCGCGCGAAGCGCGCTGAAATTTTGAATAAATATTAGTTCATGACAAAACCTGCATTTGGAACCTGCATCGGACACTGTCACTCCCACCAATCTATGCTATTCAGAAACGAATCTTCTGAGAGAGAATTCTGAAAAAGCACTTTTGCTCCTTTGTTCCCCCGTGAGTAGTTACCGAAAGCTATTGATAATAAGGACAACTCTGACACAAGGCTTAATCTAGCGGAACGTGCCAAAATTTGGAATTTGTCGAGAATTTCCAAAACTTATGATAGTTTGAGAACAGTTTTGTTAAAGAAAATGTTTAGAACAAATGAACCAATCATCAAAAACACATCTCACCCTACAACATCCACAGAAATCTGTAGCTTAAACGAATTTTGGGACCATTTTAAAAATTTTCAAGAAGGAATGGGGGAGGGGGTCACACGTCACCCATTGCCCACTGTGCCGACGCCACTGTCTGTTGCTTACAAGCCTTTTGAGTTCATTTTTAAACTTTTCAGACAGTTACGAAATCGAATAGAGTATGCACTCCGCTACTTTGCCTGCAACAGCTGGTCCCACTGTGCACAACAGCACATCACCTGACAGCTTGTCTTCTGTATTCATTCTGCAAGGTCTGTATGGCGAAAACTTTGCCTCTCAATCCCTCCAGATTACAAAAAATTTCACACTTTAACACAAAATTGTTACTAAATTTCAGTGCAGCTAGCCGGGCCCATACTGCATATGTCACGATGTTTACTTATTTAGATCTTTAGTCAGGGATCATTACTCAGCTATTCACCTGTTTTCGAACATTGTAGCTCTCCTTTCGTCGCCAACCACTTTGAAAGATACCTAAAGAGATAATCCAGCTATAGCTCCACCCAACCCCTACAGAAATATATACTTTGAATACGTTCTTAGACACTTTTATTCATCTTTTGCTCTTAATTTTTCTTTCTCCTTTTCTTTTTTTTTCTTTTTCTTCCTTTTTTTCTCCTTTCGTTTTTTTTTTTTCGTGGCGAGGGGGGAAGGGGGGCCCGGGCCCCCCAGGCCCCCACCCCCTGGATCCGCGCCTGCAGCAGAGTGAAATTTTCACTCGAAGAAAGAGTGGTCACTGTAGGCAATCGTCGAAGAGTGAAATTCACTCTTTAACATTTAGAGAGTTTTAAGGTTGCTCGGGACTTTGCAATAATGCAAGGCACAGATCTCAGTCCTGTTTGAATTGATAATTGGACAATTAGCGGATATGGAGGATGCGCGCGAAGCGAGCCGCAAACAGCATTTTAAAGGCATTTTAGTTACGTTTTAAGCACTGCACCGACAGAAGGAGTTGAAAAACGAGTCTCCTTCGCAGCCATAGCAATACAACGTGTACGCACACTCATGGGCGGCTCTAAGAAATTTTGTTTGGGGCGGCAAACTCAAGTCCGTATTCAGGGAGGTTCGGAAGACCCCCCCCAGCAATATTAATGGTCAGCTCCGGATAGTAATATAGCCAAGTTAACAGGAGTATGCATAGGCGTAGGGGCCCAAGTTGATGGGGGGGGGGGGCTGTAACGATCTGCCCGAAAAATAGAAACAAAAATTTCCGCGCGCTCCGCGCGCGTCCAAAATGTTAATGTACATATCATATAGGCATGCATCCGTTATCACACCGCATGCCAATTACATACAATAATTTGCCACGTTACTAGCTATTCCATATTGGTTATAATTCTGGGGGAAGTCGTTACAAAAATGCTGCTAATAATCAGTGATGTAGCCAAGATTTTTCTCATGGGAGTGGGCAGGCACTATGTTGTGTGATCGCCGGTCTGGGGGAAGGGTCTAAGGGGAGGGGGACGTCCCCCTCCCCTTTGAAAATTTTTTGAAAAATTAGGTGTCCATACATGCAATCTGGTGCCACATATGCTACCTTTGAAGTAAAATTTTGTGTTTTAGTTTAGGTACAAAAAAAAAAAATCGGCGTCAGTGACGGGGGCATGGCCTAGTGGATTCTCAAATACACCACTGATAATCTTAATATATAAGTTTAACCATTAAAACACACTGGTGAATTAATACCGAATATATAGGTACTGGTGCAATCCAAATCAGAACTATGTTTTAATTACCAAGGAAGTTTTTTTAAAGTATCGACTTCCGTTAAGCTACATTATTGCATTATTTTTCTTTCAGTAGGTGCCCGAAAAATCCTCAGAATATCGCCCGAATTTTCACAAAAATATTTGTTGGGGGAGCTGCAGCCCCCAGCCCCCTGCCTCCCTCGCCTATGGGACTATGGTTATTATTATGCATTACAGCGATGCCCATGTAGTTTTCAAAAGCTCTTCACAAACCATTTCAGGCGGTTAGTCATGAGAAGACTACTTTAAAAATAAATACAACCATATTAACCGATCGCTACCGTACTACCATAGGGGTGGAGTAAGAGCCAAGTGAAATGGGCAAAGCGGCTTGATCCATTTGTATAAAATGAGCCCCACCTTTAAATATTTTATTGTTTCTTTCATTGTGCCACAATATGTTTCAGCTTTGCCAAGAAGCCATAAAATGTTGGTTTTCTGGATTGTTTTCATAAACTAACGAAAATTTCGAGCATGAAGACACTTGAAAACGATGAAATGATAGCACTAGTATTTTGGATCTCAGTACCGTTCCGAAACGAATTTTTTTACAGGGGGAGGGGAATTCCCCTAACTCAGAACGACGTCTCATTCTATATACAAATACCTAGGCCACTAGTCAAAAGTCTCATCGCACTGAGCTTAGATTGACTGTTTAGTGTGTTTCTTTTAAATCAATTGAAACGGTATATACTTTAGCACAGAGGTGGAGAACCTTTTGCTTATAACAGGCCATTTGACAGTCATAAGACAGCTCGTGGGCCAACGCCCAACGGCGCTGTCAATTTGGACGAGGGAAGGGAAACCTTTCCTTCTATGGGAAACACAATACTTTTAGACTACATGCCCGTTACAACTTTTTATAGACAGATACCTATGCTAATCTGGCCAGGTGACACCCTGGCAAAACTGCTTTTAGTCGTGGATGATAATCAACACGGCTAATGGGTTGTGTATCTAATGACCCCGAAAGCTCTGAAGTGTCTGCAAAACTATGGGCATTTAACTCCAACATTACCGTTACACTCTGTAAATGACATTATGATGCCTAAGCTAATCAGATAACAAATATCACAACGTGATCTTTTGTTTTGATTACCTTAGCTCGCACGAACGGCAGGTCCATTGTGACTGTCTGAAGTATATATACGGTAGTAGCAAACAAGCAACTGAGAAAACGCGCGCGAAGCGCGCCGAAAAAATGGCGTTTTGAAAGCACTTTATTAATGTTTAACCTTCGCATTGCATTGGAAAGTTATTCACTCCTTTAGTTTTAAGCCCACTTAAGGGAAAGGGAGGGCCTAACCCATCTCGAATTACATGTTTTTTTATTTATTATTTTTATTTTGAAAATTGAAGACCATGCTTTGCAAACTTTTGGGGGGGCAAGTGCCCCCCGTGCCCCTATGGCGAGCCGCTAATGCGCACACTCAAGTGTTTACAGCAAGTACAAACACATTCCGATTTCACGATTTGAACAGGGAGTTGTCAGGCAACTCCCTGATTTGAAGAAGTGGAAAACCAGCGCAAACTGCACCGACCAGCCTGCGACGCGACAGTGAAACCGGTCGCGTTGCAGACGTGTCGGTCAAGTGAGTGTGCGCCAAATTTTGTTCTCGACCATACTGTCGGTCCCGATTGCGATCCGACAGTCTTCGTCCTGACTACATCGGAAATATCAAACTGCCTCACGTTCGTAATAGAGTGGGGGGTCACGTTGCAGTTGAAAGATCGTGGCAGTCAGACGATGGCTTCAGAAATCAACGTGTCCATATAGCCTACTTACATATAGACTACTTACGGGAACGTGCTGTGTGGTTAACCTACAATCCGACTGCGACCCTACCAACTGATAAGGAATACCACAGTTCATTCCCAACAATCATCAGTCAGGTCCACTTGCATCACATTCTGAAAGGCTTTCATTTCGCGGTGTTGGACATGGTGTCTATTTCATGGCAGACAATTATTCAGTACAGTACTTCTATTTTCCCGACAGCCTGGATTTCTTCAAATGACAATTACTTCCCGAGATCACTTACTGGCACGTAACCTCTAATTTGTAAATACTTTCCGAACAATACGTAATTGTTTCCCCACAACCAAACAAAATAGTTTTCCAATACAGCTAAATCTGGGGGCATTTAGATTTCTGGTTAAATGTATACCAAGTAATTTTTCCACTGGACACTAATTCACTTTTCACTTTTAAGTGAAACCAGGGAGTTGCTATTTGACAAATAGCAACTACCTGGTGAAAAGTTGTGATCATAAAATTTTCCGACATTATTGTAGACTCCAACTTAATATTTTTTTCTGACAAAGTAAATGAATCTCAAAAGGGAAGACAGATTGCAAAACTTTCCTGGGGGGGGGGGGGAGGTGTACCACCATCCTTCTCTACAATGACACACCATTCAACAACCTCCCCTCTCTCTACAGGAAAAAAAAAAAATAAAAACGAGGTGTCTCTTTTCCTGATCTTTTATTTTTCCTGCAAACTTCCAAGCACTAAACACAGGCGAATAAATTGCAAGAACACAAACATAAATCCATTTTGAGAAGCTTAACTAGGGAAAGGAAGTTGAGCAATTCATTATCTATATCAGTTTTTACCAACTGAAAATGCTTAAAATCAAAAAATAAAATGCAAAAATTCTAAATTTGGTGACCATTTCACCTTTTATTCAAAATACTGAATATGGGGAACAAAACAAATAATCCATATGATTGTTCTGAACAATACAATTGGACTCCCTGACACTGATGAAGAATAAAGCAGTTGTAACATCACTTCAAGAGAAAAGTATAGCATACACACATCATCAACAAGTCGCTACAAGTTCTTCCTACTAACAGCGAGGAATCAAACAGATTCCTTCCAGGCTGTCCAGATCCATCCACAAAATATACCAGTTCAACATAACTAGTATAGGTTTAGCAACCAACCTATGTCCCGACATAATCTTAATAAAGTACAATGGAATGTGACAGTAGCACATGTGAAAGATTCTTTGTATAGTTTCTCCGATTTTTCTCTAGGTGGGGGGGGGGGGGTTCTTTTCGTAATGACGCAAGGCAGTTAGAAATGATTACACATCGTAAACATAAAGATGCAGTGCATTTTTACTACTGCTCAAGTCAGGAAAGGTGCCCAAATTGGCAGCACAAAGACGATGTATTTCTTAGGTAAATCTTAAAAACTGAAATTAGCTTTAACGTGTTAAGTGTAAATAATACAGCTGAAGGGTAAATAAAACATATTCTCTTATTGGATTACATAGAACCCCATGAAATAACTACTTGTCACTACAACTACTGAGACTGGAAATAAAAAGTCATTTCAATACATTGGAATTTCATTTTAGGACTCTTTTGCTTTCCTTTGTGTGAATACAATACTGCGAGAAGTTACAGGTCATTATTATCTACATCAATCACTTACGATAGTGTTATCTACATGAATATAAAGCATGACATATTTCATGTCTATAATTGCACCAAACTTACCATGTAATTAAAAATAGTGTTTTCAATACAACCAATTAGAAATATTAATTTGAAATGTGTTTAATCGTTAAATTCTTTTTTATATATCATGTAATCATTGGATTTACTTAAGTACCAACAGGGGTAAAATTTCATTTGGAAAATTTATGAATTATTTGGCATTCACTGTAAGATTTAAAAAAAGAACATTTATTGCTAACATTAACAAGGACCATCTTTTTCAATTACTCCTCAGTATATGTAGAGACTTGTTTCACCGTTTCACTATTTCTGTTGCATGTGCCATTTTGTTGTTGTTCCTCTTCATGAAATTTCAGGTTATTTTCTAGTGAGGGGAACAACCCATCATGATGGATCTTTTCTAAACAATGACTTCTTTCATGTATTTTCAAATAATCTGCCTCACTGAAAGAATTATCACATGTTTTACATTGATCTGGTTTTTCTACAGCATGGATTCTTTCATGTATTTTCAAATTGTTTGCTCTATTGAAAGTCTTACCACATGTTTTAAATTGATTTGGTTTTTCTCCAGAATGAATTCTTTCATGTATTTTCAAATTGTGTGCCAGAGTGAAAGTCTCACCACATGTTTTACATTGGTATGGTTTTTCTCCAGAATGAATTCTTTCATGTCTTTTCAAATGACCTGCCTGACTGAAAGATTTACCACATGTTTTACATTGATATGGTTTTTCTCCAGAATGACTTCTTTCATGTGTTTTCAAACTACTTGCATGAGTGAAAGTCTGACTACATGTTTTACATTGATATGGTTTTTCTCCAGAATGAATTCTTTCATGAGTTTTCAAAGTACCTGCCTGATTGAAAGATTCACCACATGTTTTACATTGATATGGTTTTTCTCCAGAATGACTTCTTTCATGTGTTTTCAAACTACTTGCATGAGTGAAAGTCTGACTACATGTTTTACATTGATATGGTTTTTCTCCAGAATGAATTCTTTCATGTGTTTTCAAATTTTCTGCCCTAGTGAAAGTCTGACCACATGTTTTACATTGATATGGTTTTTCTCCAGAATGAATTCTTTCATGTGTTTTCAAAGTACCTGCCCTAGTGAAAGTCTGACCACATGTTTTACATTGATATGGTTTTTCTCCAGAATGAATTCTTTCATGTGTTTTCAAATTACTTGCATGAGTGAAAGTCTGACTACATGTTTTACATTGATATGGTTTTTCTCCAGAATGAATTCTTTCATGTGTTTTCAAATTGTGTGCTAGAGTGAAAGTCTGACTACATATTTTGCATTGATGAGGTTTTTCTCCTTTGTGTTTGGTTGTGCAGCTTTTCATTGTACCAGCTGACTGTTGCAAAGACTGACAACTGGTAGCAAAATAACCTATGGTCTGTAATTGCGATTGTAATTTGTGTGGATTAAGTTCTGTTGCAGGCATTGTGATACTTAGCTGCTCACTACATGTATCAGTAGCATGATGCAATACACTGGCCTTATTATACAGTTTTGTTTCACCTGTTAAAAGGGTTTCACAACTGTTTTGGTCCACCTCCAAAGGACTGTTCAGAATTGGACTTTTGTCATTATGCACTTTATTTTGGGGACGTTCAGTTTCTAATGTTGTCAGGGTTTTAGCAGAACTCTTTCTGATATTTCCACTGAATGAATAGTGTTTCTCTAAGGACAGTTCAGCATCACACAACGGTACTCGATGTTGCTGTGCATCCAAAATACCTTGTCCCACACGTTTTGGTAGCATAACAGGAGAATGAAATGATCTCTGGGCCTTTCTGGGAAAGTAAATTGGCTTTCCATGAGTGTACTTTAAATGTTTCAGCAGAAATATGTGAATGCTGTAAATATTTCCACATTCCTCACAACGGTAGCTCTTGTCATCTGGAAAAATTAACAAGCAAAACATGCATCATTATGATTGGGCCGTTATACAGGTATAAAGTGTTTCCACATTGATTCAGATAAAAAACCATTGGCAGCTGGTTTCTGAACGAGGAAGCAAATATTTCCCTTCATTGCTAAATACTTAAGTCTTAGTGAAATCAGGGTCAGAAAGCCATCTGCTCATCAAGGATCTATGGTCCTATACCAAGAGGATCATGGATTCACGTGGCATGACTCCACTTCTTTTTTGACAAGTGCCATGCAGGAAACACTGCATCTGGGGCCAACAGAATTTCCATATCTTTAAAACCATGATGCATGGGTGGTTGAAGGGCCTTTATCTACACCACTGCATAAAAGGTGCACCAACCAAATACTTCTAGAGTACATCTTTATAAATTGGAAACTTTCTGAGTCTGACAACCAGACACCCTCTTTCAAATCCCAAATTTTAAAAGCCCTTTTCTGAATGAAACGTTTAGTAACTAGAAAATGTCTTGTGGTTTTTTACAGGAACTCTGGTTTTCTGAAAAAGCCAAAAGAAAGTACAAGCCATTTATACCACCCCCACCTCAGTACAATTAATTGTCAATATCTTAGCTGAACCTTTTCTCAGCCTCCAAAATATATTCCAGATGGTTTCTTTGAGCAAACTGATCCAGTGGCCTTCAAAAGTATACATACTCTGCAATCAAGTTACCTGTCTACCAGTCTGTCTGCTAGGCCAGTCCTTTATTAATCTATTTGCACCTGTGAAGCCTACCTTCTTTTTTATCACAATTACCAAATAAACCAAACTGAAAGAATTTATACAAATAACCAGAATGCAAAAATGCATGGAGGTTTCGATGATATATGTTTTACTCCAAATGATATCATGTTCAGGAATGTAGCTATGGTGCGGGCAGCATTGGGGGCCACACCCAGCACTCAAAGTTCCCGCCTGGCACTCTCCCCACCCACCACAAAACTGCCAACCGAGACCTAAAACTAGCCCCAAATTTACTCCCTAAAGTAAAATGAGGGAAAACTGAAAATTTAATGGCTGAAAATGGGGTAGATGCCATGGGGTGGGGTGAGGTGCTTTCCAGATATCAGACAATTATCCGGCACTCAAATTTGGCTAGCTACATCCCTGACCATGTTGTCCAATTTCTTTCAGTCACTGGTCAAATGCTACAGTATCTTAACGTATTGGCAAAATACAGTTTTGTGACCTTTGACCCCACCAAAAATAATAGGGTTTTTAGTCTCACCATAATGCATCTGCATACTAGGTATAACCAGAATGCAAAAATGCATTGAGGTTTCGATGATATATGTTCTATTCCAAATAATGCTATAATGTCCCATATCTTTCAGTCACTCGTCAAATGCTATCTTAACATGTTGGAAAATAATTTTAGGTTCATCTTTAATCTTGGGAATTCCTGGGAAATTTTGCATTTTGACCGCTGATGACTCAAGATGATGATCTGGGGAATTCTTGGGAAAATTTGCTTCTTGACTTCTGGTGAACCTATGAGATGATCTTGGGAATTCTTGGGAAATTTTGCTTTTTGACCCCTGTGATCTTTAACCTCCACCAAAAATAAAAGCATTCATCTTTTCACCATAACGCATCCGCATACTGAGTATGAAATCTATCCAAGCTTCCTATCAGGAGATATCGAATTAACAAGGTTTTCAGTGTTTGACTCCCAATGACCTCAGAAGCCCTTTGACCTCCACCAAAAATTATAGGGTTCACCTTCTTACCATAACACATCCACATATCAAGTATAAAATCTATCCAAGCTTCGTACCTGGAGATATCGTGTTAACAAGGTTTTTAACGTTTGACCCCAGTGACCCCAGATGACGTTTGACCTCCACCAAAAATGAAAGTATTCATTTTCGCATCATAATGCATCCACATAATAAGTATGAACTCTATTCAAGCTTCATACTTGGAGATATCGTGTTTACAAGGTTTTCAGTGTTTGACCCAAGTGACCTCAGATGACCTTTGACCTCCACCAAAAATGATAGGTCTCATCTTCTCACCATAACACATCCACATACCAGGTTTAAAATCTATCCAAGCTTTCTACCTGGAGATATTGTGTTAACCATGTTTTAAGTGTTTGACCCCAGTGACCCCAGATGACCTTTGACCTCCACCAAAAATGACAGAATTCACTTTCACACCATAATGCATCTACATACCAAGTATGAGACCTATCCAAGCTTCCTACCTGGAGATATCGTGTTAACATGGTTTTCAGTGTTTGACCCCCTGTGAGCCCAGATAGCCTTTGACATCCACCAAAACTGAAACAATTCATTGTCTTACCATCAAGCATCTACATACTAAGTATTTAATCAATCCAAGCTTTCTAGCTTGAGATATCATGTTAACAAGGTTTTCAAGGTTTGACCCCGGTGACCCCAAATGACCTTTGACTTTAACCAAAAACAATAGGGTTCTTTTCCTTACCATAATGCATCTACATACTAAGTATGAAATCAATCCAAGCTTTCTAGCTTGAGATATCATGTTAACAAGGTTTTCAAGGTTTGACCCCGGTGACCCCAGATGACCTTTGACCTCCACCAAAAAACAACAGGCTTCTTTCCCTTACCATAATGCATCCACATACTACGTATGAAATCTATCCAAGCTTCCTAGCTTGAGATATCATGTTAACAAGGTTTTCAGTGTCTGACCCCCAGTGACCCCAGATGACCTTTGACCTCCACCAAAAACAATAGGGTTCTTTAAAGCTCTTACCATAACGCATCTACATACTAAGTATGAAATTTATCCAAGCTTCCTATCTAGAGATATCATGTTAACAAGGTTTTAAGCATCTGACCCGGTGACCCCAGATGACCTTTGACCTCCATCAAAAACAAAAGGGTTCTTTTTCTAACCATAACGCATCTACATACTAGGTATGAAATTTATTCAAGCTTCCTATCTTGAGATATCGTGTTAACAAGGTTTTCAAAGTTTGACCTCTGGTGACACCAGATGACCTTTGACCCCAACCAAAAACAATACAGTTCTTTCTCTCAATATGGGGCATCTATGTACCAAGTTTGAGAACCGTCACAAACACACATACACACACATACACACACAAACATACACATGCACATACACACACACCATCACAAATGCATTGGTTTCTCTCATCAACAAAACCAAAAACTATCCTAGCTTGCTAATTTGACATATCGTGTTAACAATGTTTTCAGAGTTTGACCCCCCGGTAACCCCACATGACCTCCATCACAACAACAGGATTCTTTGTCTAACCACAAAGCATCTACATACGAAGTGTGAAATTCATCCAAGCTTCCTAGATCAAGATATCGTGTTGACAAGGTTTTCAGATTTTGACCCCAAGTGACCCCAGGTGACCTATGACCTCCACCAAAAACAACAGGATCTACATACGAAGTGTGAAATTCATCCAAGCTTCCTACATCAAGATATCGTGTTGACAAGGTTTTCAGATTTTGACCCCAAGTGACCTATGACCTCCACCAAAATGATAGGGTTCTTCCTCTCACTATAAGGCATCTAAATACAAAGTATGAAATTTATCCAACCTTCCTACCTTGAGACATCGTGTTAGCAAGGTTTTCAGATTTTGACCCCCAGTGACCCCAGGTGACCTTTGACCTCCACCAAAAATGATAGGGTTCTTCCTCTTATTATAAGGCATCTAAATTGAAAGTACGAAATTTAACCAAGCTTCCTACATCAACTTGAAGATATCATGTTGACAAGATGTCCAGAGTTTGACCCCAGTTAATCCAGGTGACCTTTGACCTGCACCAAAAATGATAGGATTCTTCCTCTTACTATAAAGGCATCTACATACAAAGTATGGAATTTATCCAAGCCTCTTATGTTTGAGATATCGTGTTAACAAGGTTTTCAGGGTTTATAAGGCATCTTCATACAAAGTATGATATTTATCCAAGCTTCCTACCTCGAAATATCGTGTTAACAAGGTTTACAGGGGCTGACCCCTGATGACCCCAGATGACCTTTGACCTCCACCAAATATGATAGGGTTCTTCCTCTTACCATAATGCATCTACATACAAAGTATGAAATTCATTCAAGCTATCTACCTCAAGATTGGGTTTTTACATGGTTTTCAGGGTTTGACCCCCGGTGACCCCAGGTGACCTTTGACTCCACCAAAAACAATACGGTTTTTCCCCTAAAATATGGGGCAACTATGTACGAAGTTTGAGAACTGTCACAGCTTCTCTTTTTGAGATATTGTGTTAACAAAGTTTTTAAGGTTTGACCCCTGATGACCCAAGATGACCTTTGACCTCCACCAAAAATGATAGGGTTCTTTCTCCTACCATAATGCATCTACATACAAAGTATCAAATTCATCTATGCTTTCTACCTTGAGATATTGTATTGACAAGGTTTTCATATTTTGAACCCTGGTGACCCCAGGTGACCTTTGACCCCCACCAAAAACACTAGGGTTCTTCCTCTCAACATGGGGCATCTATGTACCAAGTTTGACAACTGTCAAACTTTCTCTTCTAGAGATATCATGTTAACGAGCAAAGCGTCACAAACACACACACATACATACATATACACACATCCATACGTACACACATACATACATACATACATACAAACATACATACATACATACATACATAGATACATACATACATACATACATACATACATACATACATACATACATACATACATACATACATACATACATACATACATACATACATACATAATGTGATGGCAATAAGGCTGGATAAGACTTTTACTGGATTAGGTAACAAAATATCCAACACACCTTTGTTTTTGCTCTGCTTAATAAATCTTGGAATAGTTGAGGCTGGTACCATCTCTATTCCTAAGTCCTTTGCATAATCTTTTCCATAGTAAACAAGCAGCTCTGTGCCATTGGGTATAGGCTTGAAAGAGCGATAGTAAATTTGACCAAGATACTGGAAGGCAACCAGATTTTGCTCCTTCTCATTCCGCGCACAATTCACAAACCGCATCCAGTTGGAGGTGTACTCACTTTTGGCATCGACATAATGTGATGGTTTACCCTTGGCACATATCTAATGATATAAAAGGCAATGAGATCGTTTTGAAGGTGAAATGGTCCATCAATTAGCTCAACTATGTAAAATAAAAGTACACTCTTTAATCAAACTTGCAAACAATGTCACCAACTCTTCAGTTCAGATACACTTGACTCAATGCTCAAATAGCTTTGCATGTTATCAAATTTCATGAAAATACATCCACAGTGCACTTCTTTTTAAACACCAGTTTGCCTACAATTTGGCATGCAGCCTACCTTAGTGACCTGTGGATATCTGCATTTTTTAATGATGAATGGAACATATAGCAATGCAGGTTTGCTGGCTAGAAATGACATTTAATCAGCTATAAGCATATCTGTTAATAAGTCAAAGTCTTGATAAGTAAACTTGGGTCCTACAAGCATGATATCACCACAAACTATACATACATGGAATACATCAATGTCAAAGACCAATTTAATACTTGAGTAGAGCACTATTGGAAGTGGTACTAGATCTAAGCAAGACTTAAAAAAATATACTGGAAAATTTATGCCATATAATGACTGGAGAGAATTTTATAACAAGAGCATCAATGATGCTGTAGCTCAACTACAATTTCACTCAAACAATTTCTTTTATGTAGCTTCATTAGTGATTGAAACCAAGGCGTCATGCATGGACAGTCATGATGTAGTACCTTCAGTGCTGTCCATGTACAGTAAATGGTCACAGCAATGGCATTTTAGAGTTGCCCAGCTTGGGACATTTTTTAGTGCTTGTGGGCACAATACAGTAGGTAATTGTGCCGATGAAAATGAAGTATTTATACCCAAATTTGTCAGGCCCATCTAAAATTATTCTTTTGTCAATATATCATACAAAACCAAAACTCATATGGAAAAGCACTGGCATAAATGGCATTTAACATCAACAATAAAGTACACCTATGATGAACCATCATCCATGGAACATGGACCAACTTTGATAAGATTCCAATGCAACCCCTAGTATTTAAAGGCTTTTGATTGATTCTACTGTTTTACCCCAAACAACCTTTGACCTTCAAAAGTATAACTTTAATGACCCACCATCTACTGGATTGTCTGGCAACTTTGACAAGATTCAGACACAAACCTGTAAAGTTGAAGGCTGTTGCATGATTCCATTGTTCAACCATTTAATACCCCAAATGACCTTAAACCTTCTGCAAAAGAGCAACTATGATGACCCATCATCTACTGAACATTCTGGCCAACTTTGATAAGATTTTCATGTAACCAATGGGAGTTGAAAAAGCTTCTTAGTGATTCCAATGTTTGACCTCTCTATGACCCCAAATGACCTTTGACCTACTTTAAAATGCATCTTCAATGACCAATCATCTACTGAACACTGGCCAACTTTGGTAACATTTGGATATAACCCCTAGGAGATGAAGACTTCTGTGATTCCAGCTTTCACCTCTCTGACCCCAAATGATCTTTGATGTATTTCAAAAATACATCTTTGATGACCCATTATCTACTGAACACTGGCCAACTTTTGATAAGATTTGGATATAACCCATAGGAGATGAAGACTTGTGTGATTTCAACTTTAACCTCTCTAAGACCTCCCAAATGACCTTTGACCTAGTTCAAAATACATCATTGAAGACCCATCATTTACTGAACACTGGCCAATTTTGATGAGATTTGGATATAACCCCTAGGAGATGAAGATTTGTGTGATTCCACCTTCAACCTCTCTAAGAGCCCAAATGACCTTTGACATACTTCAAAAGTACAACTGGCACATGCCATCATCCACTGAACATTCCAGCCACATTTGATAAAATTTGCAGATAACCCCTAGCACTTAAAGGTTTTTGCAAGATTTCACTGTTTTGACCTTTGCATGACCCCCAAATGACCTTGACCTACTTCAAAAACACCCAGTTGATGACCCATCATCTACTGAATGCTCTTGCCAAATCTGACAAAATTTCAACACAACCCCTAGGAGTTCAAGGCTTTTGCATAATTATGCTCAGTTGGCCTTTTGTTTGACCTCTCTTTGACCCTAAATGACCCTTGCCCCACTTCAAAAGTATAAACGTACATGGTCATGACCTCACAGGTAGTACACCATGCATGAAAATGACCACTGACCTTAAAATTCTCAACACCAGTAATAAAACAAATACACAAAAGCCAAGTTACAATGACAAACACCCAATACTGTCACTGAATCTTTAAGACACAAAGTAACATTTGTTATAAATGACCCCAAACTGACCCATAAATCTGACCTTTGAGTCCATCCTTGACCACCACTGATAACCCTTTATCCTTGTATCACTGCATGATGAAATCTTGACCCTATTGAGACCTTGTCCACACCTTTTTGCTTGAATAAACAAAGATCAACAATCTGATCAGATAAGTTGGTGCACACACATGGCATTCACACCTCAGTCCATTATCAGTAAACATTAGCCTACTTGACCAGTACCGGTACTACTTATCACTTGTTTGGTGGCCTCGTGGCTAACAGAAGAAGTCCACAACAAAGGAAAGGAAGAGATTACAACAAGTAGCTATTGAATGTGGGAGAAAGTTTCTCTCTCCAGTTTCTCTTTGCAGAACAGAACCACATAATTTAGTGTCCCTAAAACTGAGAGGTGACATAGTGCGCATTTGAAAGGAATAAACTGTCACCCAAAATTTATTTTGAAATATCTTCTAAATTTACTTTGGAAGTATTATTAATGATGTTTCCATACATAAAAGATGAACATTAAAGGTAAAATAAGGAGTAAGTCTGCATGAACCTTACAAGGATGGTGCCAGGATTTACCGGACGGGGGGTACAAGCTCTCTGACGGGGGGGGTAATCCGAGGCCCCAACTGGGGCGATGAGTTGCCAAAAGGATATAAAAAGCAAAATTTTCAGTGCTTTGCCAAATTTACCGTATTTACCGTATTTACCGTATTTGATTTGGGATTAATGGTTAATCCACCTGAACCTTGCATGGCCTGTGCTTTATCATTCCCATTGATTTTTCACTAACATGATGTGCAATTGATCAGTACTGACTTAACCCTCTTACTATATAGTTATCTCCCCAATTACACAGCCAGAATACAGGTTTGGATATGTAGTCTCCCTGGGCAGCATTTGGGGGCAGGGGGAACTACTGCAATTCATCAACTGCAAAGTAAAAACACATGTATAGTAGGCTCTCCTTTTGTCACTTTCCCCTGTAATTGTTATGTATAGATTTATGTTTATTTATACTTTTCTTAAAACTGCATGGACATGCACCCTCAATTCCTTTTTATTTTGGAGTGAGGGGGATGAGGGTTTACAACTTAGGGACTGTAGCCATTGCCTATCACTACCACTGACACCACTACTGTTACTCGCTGAGCAGTACACAAAGTCAAACAATCAAGGTACAACATGGTGGGGTGGGGCTTCCTACTAGACCCAGGGTTTGTCTGACCAAAAATCTTGCCACGGAGAAGGTAAGGATAATTTTTTTCTTTTTCTTTTTGAAATTTTAGTAAATCAAATAAGGTAACGAAAATTTGTATTACTTTTTTACTTTTTTAAATATTAATGATACAAAACTGCAAGCATCTCTTGCACGGCATTCCAAGTTACTTGGCATAATATATTTTTCTCTTGTGTAGTACATTACGGTACCATTATGTATGCAAAACATTTCAACGTGTTTCACAAAGATAGCAACCAAAAGATTGTGTTTAAATAAAAAGTCAAAGTGTAATGTGATGTTTATTCTTATGTAAATCACAGTGATAATTATTTATTTGTAGTTCATGCATATTCTTATTTATGCAGATCGATACTGTCACGTGTATGCGTGGGCCAATCATAATGCGTATTTATGTTGATATATAAAGGGTAACACGTGCTAAGGCGTCACTTCTCAATCTTGGTTCTTTGTATGTAGTTGTCAGCAAGGACGTACAACCTTCTTTCCGTTGTTGAATCAGTTCAAGTGTAATAATTTTACTGGATCCATGAACTTATAATTTATCTTCGTCTCTTTTTTGGATTGTGTTATGTTTCATCTCATTACATCGGTTGGCAGCGGATGCGGACCTTAATTTGTACTTTTTACAAACAAGGATTGAGAATGTCGGTTTACTCTTGCGACCTGTTCTTCATCATTACCGAGATGAGATGATGTTACGTGAGTTGGCAGTTTACGGAGAACCCAGGCCTCTTCCATTGGTGTTCTTCAAACCACGTTCTACCGTTTTTTATTAACTTACAAACTTGACCGTGCAGTGTTTATAATTAATGTCCTGCGTCATCAAGGGACTACGTGGAACACATGTTGATGTGAGTTAAAACGAAGTTCCAAGTTATATTATCAACATCGAACGATTAAGTATGACAGTCAGAACGTGGTCCTAGTGTTATAGAACTTAAACTTAGCGTAGGCCTAGGCCACATTCCATTATATGTAGCCTACGTTAGGTTATAGTCTATTTGAATTTGCATTACAATATACTGTTAGCCAAAATCATTTCAAGTATTTTCCCATTTGTATAACAATTTAACCTGTCAACAAGTTTCAGAAGTGTGCACAATATAATACTTACCTTGGGATCATGGTCTACTCAGTCTCTGACATGACGTGCACGCTTATACGTAATAACGCATCCAGGCCATGCATGCTGTCCTCATGACATGTGCAGGCTACATGATGACCTCACTTTAGTTGGAACTTCTATCCACTGTGTATGTACTTTCATATAGAGGGCGCAATTCTCAATTCCAAGCAGGGAGGTGATACACTGATGTATGCAAGTTATTTGAATTCTGCAATGCATGAGGCCAACCGAGTTAACCCCATGGGGATTGTGATCAAGACGAGTAGATACAGTAGCAACCGTTAGAATGTGAGGACACGAATTTTGTCCTCACAATTTTTGAATGACCTCACATGTATAGGCGTGTAAACGAAAATGTCCTCACATACCTTAATTTGTCAGTACATACATACATACATACATACATACATACATTCATACATACATACATACATACATACATACATACATACATACATACATACATACATACATACATACATACATACATACATACATACATACATACATACATACATACATACATAATGTGATGGCAATAAGGCTGGATAAGACTTTTACTGGATTAGGTAACAAAATATCCAACACACCTTTGTTTTTGCTCTGCTTAATAAATCTTGGAATAGTTGAGGCTGGTACCATCTCTATTCCTAAGTCCTTTGCATAATCTTTTCCATAGTAAACAAGCAGCTCTGTGCCATTGGGTATAGGCTTGAAAGAGCGATAGTAAATTTGACTAAGATACTGGAAGGCAACCAGATTTTGCTCCTTCTCATTCCGCGCACAATTCACAAACCGCATCCAGTTGGAGGTGTACTCACTTTTGGCATCGACATAATGTGATGGTTTACCCTTGGCACATATCTAATGATATAAAAGGCAATGAGATCGTTTTGAAGGTGAAATGGTCCATCAATTAGCTCAACTATGTAAAATAAAAGTACACTCTTTAATCAAACTTGCAAACAATGTCACCAACTCTTCAGTTCAGATACACTTGACTCAATGCTCAAATAGCTTTGCATGTTATCAAATTTCATGAAAATACATCCACAGTGCACTTCTTTTTTAACACCAGTTTGCCTACAATTTGGCATGCAGCCTACCTTAGTGACCTGTGGATATCTGCATTTTTTAATGATGAATGGAACATATAGCAATGCAGGTTTGCTGGCTAGAAATGACATTTAATCAGCTATAAGCATATCTGTTAATAAGTCAAAGTCTTGATAAGTAAACTTGGGTCCTACAAGCATGATATCACCACAAACTATACATACATGGAATACATCAATGTCAAAGACCAATTTAATACTTGAGTAGAGCACTATTGGAAGTGGTACTAGATCTAAGCAAGACTTAAAAAAATATACTGGAAAATTTATGCCATATAATGACTGGAGAGAATTTTATAATCATGAAAAATAGTTTTTACAAACCAATGAATGTCTCAATTATGATAAAGCAGCAAACAAACCTGACATCTGTGACAAAAAATCTCTTGTTAAATCATTTCATGTAAAATTGTCAGGCTAGCACCAGTACAAAATTAAGGTAACTCTGCAGTAGGAATACACACAACATCGAAGACAACCTTTTAAGTGCCATGGCATGTTTAAGAAATAGTTACAGTGTATGTTAAGAATACTTTACCTCCCATGCATATCCACTACTAAGGGCATCCAGTTCTCCAACAACTTTGCCTTTGTAGGGACCAAATCGAACACCTTTTTTGAAATTCTTTTCAGCAAAAACTCCAAGACCAGCACCAATAATTGTGGTTTCCTTGATTGTTAAGCCAGATGGAAGGCTCTCTTTGCAGAAATTTTTGCTTCTTGTGGGGACAGGGGTGTCTTCAACGATTGTCAAAGGATGCTGAAGGCATCCTGTCTCATAAAATTCTTGGCAGTCTTCACAGTCTAGAACAAGATATAAAAGAAGGACCAGTATTTTATGTATACATCACATCTATGTTCATACAAGGTATGCAAAGAATGTAAGAAGTAGGAGCAATTTACTGGCTTGTTAGCAAGAGGTATTGGTCTCCTTAAAAACTACTAAAAACATGGAGTTGCTATTTGACAAATAGCAACTCCCTGCTAAAAACCTCTTTCCCCTTCTCTATTACACCAATTGCCTCAAGGCTGGATGCTGCCATTGTCCAGATCATGACATGTGATACAGCTTGTTGGAAAGAGATAATTGGCTCAGCAATGGAGATAGCCCCGGGCGTTAGAAAGTGACACATAACCCTACCCCACGAAAGTCCAATTTTTGGGGGTCGAAAATCTAACATTTTTAACAGGTTCAATACAACATGGCATACAACATATCTCTCATGTTGTAACATAACAATGGCAAGGAAATCTTCACTTTTCTTTTATGCATCAGATCTGCACCCAAAAAACTTGACCAGCGTCACCAGCCCCACACCATAGCTGTATTGTTCCCAAAGTGTCATTTTAAGAAGCACATGTCTCCAGGAAAACATAATCTTTATCTGTATCATACATTCTCTTACCCAGGGGTGGGAATCAAACCTATCTCCACTGAATGGCCACTTTGATAGTCATACACCCAGACCAATTATAGTGCTGCAGACAGCAAGGGGGCAACAAGCTTTCCCCATGGTCCAGCTGGCCCAGGAGCACAAGCGGGTCCTGGTAGGGTTGGGGGGGGAAGCCCTGGAAAGGTTGGAAGCTTTGAAAGTTTGTACAAATTGCAGGCATAACCAATTGTGAGTGTTGATCCAATATCTTTAAATGGCATTAAATGTGTCAGGCTACACAGACCATACCAAATGTATCACAATATGATTATTTGTTGTCTTATTTAATATGTATGAAGAAATAGTAAAAACCAACATAGAAAAACTGCCCCAAAGTGCATAGAAAACCAGAAAGCCAAAAGGCTTAGTGATTCCTTGCTGAAAGGGGTGCTTTGTTAGACCGAGGTTCATCCCTAATATTCATACTTCTGCACTACATCATTTTTTATGATGTGTTCATCCCTGCTGACCTCACATGACCTTTGAATCACACCAAAACTTGAATTACCAACCAGAATGCAAAAATGCATTGTGGTTTCGATGAATATAGCACTTAATGTGTAATCCCAAATAACGCCAAGATGTTCTGTTTCTTTCAGTCATTGGTTTAATGTGATCTAAAGGTGTTGGAAAATTACAGTTTCATGTTCATATTTGACCTTGGGAATTCTCAGGAATTTTTGCTTAATGGCCTCTGGTGATTTTAGCTGGCCTCAGATTTCTGACAAAACCCATAGGGGTTTTCTGATGGATTAAATGCAACACCATGGGAAGTATCCACCCTTCCTAACTTGAGCTATCTTGTAAACAAGGTTTTCAGAGTTTGACCCCAGATGACCTTTGACCTCCACCATAAAAAATAGGGTACTTTCTCTCACCATAAGTCATCCACATACTATGTATGAAATCTATCCAAGCTTCCTACCTTGCAATATCATGTTAACAAGCTTTTCAGAGGTTGACCCCCAGTGAACCCATTTGACCTTAAACCTCCACCAAAAATGATATGGTTCCACCTCTGACCATATGGCATCCACATACTACCTATGAAATCTATCCAAACTTCCTACCTTGAGATATCCTGTTAAGAAGGTTTTCAGGCTTTGACCCCAGGTAACCCTAAATGACCTTTGACCTCCACCAAAAAACAATGTACTTATACCTCTGAAGATTATGCATCCACGTGCCAAGTATGATATCTATCCAAGCTTCCTACTGTGAGATACCATGTAAGCAAGGTTTTCAGAGTTTGACCCCTAGTGACCCTAGATGACCTCTGACCTCCACCAAAAACAGAAGCATTCTTTCTCTTACCATAATACATCCACACACCAAGTATGAAATCTATCCAAGCTTCCTACCTTGAGATATCGTGTAAACAAGGTTTTCAGAGTTTGATCCCTGGTGACCCCAAATGACCTTTGACCTCCACTAAAAACAACAGGGTTCTTCCTGATCAGATCCAAAACCTGTCACCCCAAACTCCAAAAATTAATTTATATATTGTGGGAAAAGTTTTTGTGTGGTGGAGTAGGATACAGATTCAAGTTTGTGGGACCACATTTTTCTTTAGCAAAATTGTTCCAAGTTTCCAAGATATCCGCTCCGAAAATTCAAAATGGCGTCATCGAACGCGACAGGACGGAATTTGCTAGGGTTTGATCCTATTAAAAATAAATAACTTTATAGTGAGATTTCCTTGGGCATTCTATTTATCATGTAGAAAGGGACTTCCATCAATATCAAGTTTTTTTCAGATCCCCAATGAGTTGGTGGTGGACCCTTTTTAATTGGCCCAATTCTGTCCCGTCGCATTTTGACATGAGTTTTTTCCTATTTTACGTATGAAACAGTCAATGATTCTGCACAGGACTTTGTGAACTATCAATGTTTCAGGTCCTAATTAGGATCACCAACTAGTATGTTTTGATATAGATTATCTCATAATGTTAGTATGTCTATTTGAAATTTTCATGACGGGACAGAAATTTCGCGCGAAGGGACGGAAAATGGTGCGACTGGTCGGAAAATTTGCAGCTAGGGGTGTTTCTTATCACTGCTTAAATTGCCCTCTGTTTAATTAAACCTAGCATAGATGTTCTCTGTGATGTACCATGGAAGTTATGTGAATTTGTAAATTGACCATTTTAATTTAAAGTTGCTTAAAAATTGAACTACATAATAGAATTTACACTGTTGCCTAATTACTGTATAATGATAATATAGGAACTGCACATTAAAACACACATAATAGTTAGTTAACACTAACATGCACCAAAATTGTTTTCAAATCGTTCTCAGTTGAAATCATAAGTCAGTTTAAATAGTAATCAACTATTATGCTTTGCAAAATTGAACACATTTATCGTAGCATCTAGTCACACCTTTTGCTAGAGTAAAGGCGTTTAGGCCATGTAATTCAACTACATTACAACTCAACATAGAGTAGTGTCATCATCAGTCAACATCAGCTGTATTCAGTATTTATGTGTAATTATGTGTGGGTATTTGTGGTTAAAAGCACTTCTTGCATTTAATTACTAGGCCCTACAGAGGGACTTAATTTATGTGACGTCACATGAGTGGTATTTCCAGGCACTGAAGGCAAAACAAAAACGCAGTAAGCGTATTTACAGCACAGGCGCACAGCAAAACTGGCATAGATATTTCTGTGACACAATGGAAGCTTGCCCTTCAAAACCAAAGAAACGTGGGATCCTGCCCTTCAAAAACAAAGAGATGCGCAATCACGTGACATCAGTGAAACCCCTCTATACAGACCTGCTTTCTACAGTTTTTTTATGAGGATATTTGAATCACAAACAAGACAGGAAACAAAACTCAGGTAACACCATGGATGTACTTAATTTTGTGGTGTGGTGACACACACAACTAACCCAACCCTATTCACTTGCTATAAAAAAGATACAATTTTAAAGCAAAACAACAAACATCAAAAACAACCAGAGAGTCAATAGGCTTTGGTTTCCTTGCCTCTGGAATACTGTATTAATTGGTAAAGTCATTATGGAGTTGATTACTGTTGACATTATGGGCAAAATGAAAGATCCATGGAGAATTTGATATCATAATAGGAAGTGTCAGATTCACCAAGGTTTACCAAGTTCTCAAGTGACTTATCTTTACAGCTTAATGACCTATTGACCTCTGGTGACTCAAATGACCTTTGACCTCCATTATAAACATTACAGATCATCCACACAACATGGATCATTCTCATGCATGCTAAGTATAAGATACTTCACTGTAAGTCCTGTTAAGATACTGTGTTTAGCCCTTTCCAAGTTTTTCTCCACCACAAAACCAGAATACAAAGATACAGTTTTATGTTCACATTTGACCTAGGGAATTCTTGATAAATTTTGCTTTTTGACCTCTGGTGACCCCACATGACCTTTGACCTCCACCATTAACAATATAATAGGGTTCTTCCTATCACCATAATGCATCTGCATACTAAGTATGAAATTTATCCAAGCTTCCCACCTTACTGTATCGTGTTTACAAGGTTTTCAGAGTTTGACCTCTTGTGACCTCACATGGACTTTGGCCTCCACCAGAAACAATAGGGTTCTTTCTCTTACTATGGGGCATCTATGTACCAAGTTTGAGAACTGTCCGAGTTTTCCTTCTTGAGATATCATGTTAACAGCTAAGTGTCACAAAATCCCCTAAACTATCACACACACACACCCATACACACATACATACACACACACCATCATGAATGCATTGATTCCGTGCCTGCCTTCAGCAAGGAATCAAAAACAGGGATGTGAAATGTCCTTAATTTTCTACACTTTACATTGCAAAATCAAGATCATCCACTTTTTAAATTCTAAGTCACTCTTCAGAGGGACAGAAATTTTAACCCCTGAAATCTAGGAAACAAACAGTGTTATTGAGTTTCATACTGTTGTAGGAAGGCCTATACATTTGATAGTGCACTTCTCTTCCATGTCATGTAGCTAGGCTATCTCCCACACAAAGTTTCCATTATCGCCAGTAATAAAGGATTCTGCACCTAGTTAATGTTTAATGGTAAGCATACTACATTGTGTATACTAAAGTTTTACAAATGTACTGGTAATATTCTTTCGCAGTGTATTTAAGTAAACTATCCAGAAATGGCATGAACTGCATAAATGGTGAGCTTAAAGATTATTTTAATTTCAAGTAATTTTGGAATTGTAGGAATAGTCTTGAGGACCGGATCAAATGGTCATGCAGGCTGCATACAGGCATACAGGCCAACAGGCCAGAGGTTCCCCACCCCTGCTCTAATAGTGTTGATTGCACATTTACAAGCAGCCAACTGTGAAATGCAAACTACTGAAAGGATTTTATTATGACTGAAAGACACAGAAATTTCACACCTGCACATATCTTCTGAAAAAATTTGAAAACAAGTGAAGTATCTACATTCCCATAGGTCATCTAATATTGATGATTTGTTAAGGTGATTTCGATATTTTAACCATCAATAAATATCACCTCATAGCATGTACATTCCCCCAACCACTGTTACAGTATAAGTCTGATTTCACTACTCTAATAGAAATACCCTAGAAGGGTCATTCCCTGTATGGCCAATTAAACAGAAGTTTCCTGTCCTATCAAGGGAATGCAACTTGGTCACTTCTCAGTGTGACCAAGAAACTTGTGTGAATGGCATCGGGTTTTCTCGCAGTTGCTCTGATAGTGTGTTACGTAACATGTAAACTCAAATTACACTTGGTCATCCCAAGCGTAAACGTGCCATTTGTGCTTTGAGCAATTACTGGAGTTTGGAAAGTTGTAACCCTCGAATTCCTATACATAACTTGGGTCTTCTGTCTGTTGTAAAGAGCTGAGGGCCATGCATGAACACACTAGGCTATAGTTAAATACAAAAATCTGTAACATGGAACAGCCAACTTATCACAGATTTTTATCGTTTGTTTTTCAACCTTTATGGCCAAAACAGTTTATTGATATATGCCCTTAAGCGTAATTTTGGAAGTATTAGTACAGTGTCTGCTTGAATAATACCGTCATCATGTAAACACCAAAGCACAAAGTGACTGGCAAGTATTTATTCATACATGCACACAAACAGTATTAAATTATGTGCAAAATTATAAATTATAAGTTTTGAATAGCTAAAGAGTTGTATCAGAAAACTGATTTTTGCAAAATATTTATGACTGCTAAGTAAAACAGTACACTTGTGACATGTGACTACATTTCCCAAGCTGACAACACTGTGATTATGCATTTTTAAACTTCATGAAATTTACACAAGTAGAGTAATTCTGATATAATTTACAACTTTAAATAAATCACATTTGGGCAATTCAACTTTGTATTTTAAACTTTTCTTACATATGAAATGGTCATCATCTGGCACAGTTTCCTCCTTATAGCACTTATGAGTATTTTTTCTTTTTGGGTAACATCTTTCTGGGACTTTTGGCTTCTTCTTCTTCTTCTTTCCTGGAATAATATATGAGAAAAGTTCTTGAAAAAAAAATAATCAGAAGAATATAAATACACTTTGTACAACCGTACAGGTAGTGTAACCTTAACAAGAAGTCTCACCTAATCTACCATACCTGGTACATTATGCATTAACATTTGTATGCATTCCATTAAAAGGGGAAGAAAATATTTGGATTCACACGATGTTACTAAGAAGTTCATCTTCACATTTTCCTTGGTTTTGGATATGGACATTCCTATTCTTTAAAAGAGAGGTATCATTTTTCACAAACACGAGCATTCTCATTATACATTTTAAGCTTGTCTTTTATGTTTTTCTTGTTCTTGATTTTTTCTCCCAACACATGACACCATGTCCTAATTACAAACTTCAAACTTATTGTACCATACATATACTTTTGAAGCTATTTCAAAGAGTAATTGTACAAACAAGTTGAGTAGCATTTGATATCAAAATGAACATGAAAGATAACTCAGTCTAAGATATCTGAAGACTTGCTCCAAGTCACCACAATGGCAGCTGCATGCATGTTTCCTGGTAATTTCAGCCTTACCTTTCTTCACCTCATTGCCTGGCTTTCTCCTACCACAATATGAAAGATCCTTCCCATTCTCTGAGGCATTTTCTTTAGGTTCATCACCACTTGCCTTGTTCTGTATGCAAAAAAATTAATCACATATAGCAGTATTTCCTACAATATCTTACAGAAGATATGTGCAATTTAGGTTCCAAGACTGCATGCACATACATACAGCCTAGTCAGCCTGAAAAGCCAATGTCATAGAATTTTGTAGAGTCAGGGCTGAAATTTAACACTCATCCTATCGTCCAAGACGAGTAAAAGTTGCATCGGACAGCCACTTCCTCTCTGTGAGCTTGTCCGATGAGCTTGTCCGATGGACAAGTAGATTTTATTTCAAACTGAACAGTTCATTACATCAGCAAGAATCAAGAACTTATATCATTAAAGTCTCCTTAAGAAGTGGTACTGGAACAATGGTGTGGACTGCCAATCATCATTGAAACATAAAAAGAAAAAGATCATTGGAAAGCATTCAAAATTTAAAATAAATGTTTGTTTACTATGGCAGCAACATTTAATGCAATTGTTCATAGTGTTTGTCACTTTCATTTGGACTACAAAACAATATTTCAGACAAACAAAATTTGGCTTTAGGTTGGACAACCTAAAAATTTTCTAAAATGTCAGGCCTGAGAGTGTGAAATTGCATGCCACAACATAAAATTTGCAAAACAAAAATATTCATTAAATTTTTACCATGACTGATCAAAACAGTTTTGCATACCTTTGATTTATAGGAAGCTGATCTAACCACAGATTCCTGTTTCTTCTGGCATTGCTTAGAAGATGTGTTTCCTAAAAAGTAAACACTAAATTATCAGTTGTATAGAAACACACTGAATGTGAGCATATTTAATACTTCCATTAATAATGCTGATTCTTACAAGGGAGAAGGATAAAATTTGTCTTCTAGTTGCTCTTACAAATTCTAGACAGATTACAAATACAAGTCCTGAAATTTCAATTTCTGGCAACTTCATCAATGATTCATGCTGTATTGGTTCTGCTAAAAAAGCTTTTCTTCATACCTAACACCTTTTGTTCTAGTAGAATACTATCATGTTGCATACCCCATTGCCTATTCCATTTTTGCTACCCCATGAAAGATTCTCTTCCACTCAGGTTGTAAACAAGAACACAAAAGTGCCTACAAGATCAAACTTTTGTGGTTACATTAAAATGTAAGATGTAAGGAAAACTTCTTGTACTTCCGTGTCCATAATGCATGGAACCTTTTTCTGGAGAGAGTAGTATGTGTGAAACCAATTGCTGTAGCTGTATGGTATGTCAATGCTAGGACTACAACTATCCAACCTCTTGCATTTGTAATAGGAATGAAAGTAGAAAAGATGATTACTTTAGCAAGATCAAATCGTCCTGAATGACTGCATGAAATTTGAACTAAGTGTTATGAAAGACAGGGCTACTCAAGAACAGTATATCTAAATGTCAGAATGTCACTCTCACAACTATGAAAAAAGCTGTTATCAACTCATACCCACATATGCTTGCAAAAATCTCCTTACAAGTGACAGTGCATATTCCACAATCTAAAGTCCCATTCTAAGCTGAAATTTAAACTGAGAAAAGTTTTTATACAGAAAAGCATTTATGCCATTTAGGCAGCTAATCTATCAACTGCAATAGGCACAGCAATTCACAACTGAACTTAAAAATTGCCACCAAATCATATAGGTACCTGGATGGCTGATTGATTTTTTGTAAGGCTGCCACTCCTCGTCATCTTCATCACTGCTCCCTGTGTGTGTCCTCTTCCTTGATGATTTCTTTCTCTTCTGAACCATAAAGTCAGGCATTGGCACCGTCAAACCTTTATTTAAAAGTAATGAAAATTTGTTCATTGCTTTACTTTTCTTTCAGCAAGAATAGTGTACAATTCAAAAGGCTGCCCTGGTAGCCCACTGAAGCATAGCTCTGAATCCCACAAGTGGACCTAAGGGAGGGATTTGGATCCTATTGTACACCCTTAGGGGAGCCATTACTACTATACAGCACCAGCATTCCACTATGAAACATTTTATGATAAAATTCTTGCTATATATGACAGCCTGATATAATTCCCCATACATCCCTTCTCCCACTCTCTGGATAGTGGTCTCTGCATTGGCACTATTGTAGAAACTTTTCGAAAATGCCAGTAATGGAATAGCCAATTATCTTTAAATTTTATCATGTCTGCCAACAGAAGGGCTGAATTCAAATTTACTGGGTACAGTTTATGCAGTATGTATAGCCTACAGTATGCTTGAAGACTGCAGTTTGTAAAGACTTAATGTATAACATTATCTCAGGCAAGATGAGATTTTAAAATTGTTCTTGTGTTCACTTTAAAGACAGCTTGATAATTATGTTGATTAATTGCTGCACAACATCAGGGCTTGACATAACCGACGGCACCGACGGCAAAAAGCCGTCGTGCCCTAGATGTTTGCCGCGGCGCCCCCGAAAAATGCACTCGCGCAACGGCAAAAGTTGCCGTCATGCCCGTTTTGATTTGCCGTCGGTGCCCTCCCTTTCACTATGCACATCCCAAGTACCTTAATAGGCTAAGTTACAGTTCCTAAAACTCCCAATATTTTTTGGTTCAAATCGTCCTTCGCATTGTGGTTTCACGCTGAAGTTAGACGATCAGTCATTTCTTTAGTGCAAAACTAGCGTCTCCTACCTTACCGCAACATAAATCAGCGATCATCCTTCCACTCAAAGCAACGTTGCTTCTACGATGCTTTTACACAGTAAGTCAATGGGACAATCTCGCACTTGAAGCGAGCAAAAACACACACTTAAGGCCCATTGACGTTGTGCGAAAGACAGCTGAGATCAGACTTGCTTTTAGTCGTTTTCAAGTTCCGATATTTAGTACTGAGGCGGGAGGGAGTATTTACACAAAATCCCCGCAATGAAAGTAGTATCGTCGAATTTAGGGAAAATGCAACGAGTTGGTACGATCTTGCGGAACATACCACGTACAAAAAGGGGGGAAAAACGTGCGTATGTGACTTTCTCTTAAGGGCGCTAATTATATGCAAAAAGTTTCTTTGAGCTAGCTGGATATGAACCACGCTCGCAATAAGTTTTTAAGCACTTCCGATTTACGTTCATCATGCCTTCAAGCGAAAGAACAAAAAGGAAGAAACAATTCAAGATGCTAAAGCCTCGAGAAATTGTGCCCGCATCGACCAGATGTTCATGTAAAAAAAAATATATTTTCCGCGTGGTACGATAAAAATAGCTTCGGAAAGATGGGCCTACATTACTTTAGGGAGGTGTTAGGATGTATAGGCCTAGAGATTACAGTCCTCTGGCTACTAGGCCTAGATGTACCACCCTCGATAATGCATACTTGACAAAATGCCGTTGTGCCCCTCCCTCATATTCATTTTTGCCGTCATGCCCTTTGTATCTGCCGTGGTGCCCTTCACTTTTAAGACCTACCGATGGCATTTTTGCCGTGCCCTTTTTGAAGCTTATGTCAAGCCCTGCAACATACTAAACAAATAAAATCATTGTCCCAAAATACATTCACGGAAAAGTACCAAAAAAATTATGACTTCAATCATCTGTGGGTCATACTACTTTGCATGAAAAGAAGGACCAATTGAATTCGAACCATATCTCCCAAGCGTACATTAAGCCACTTCGAATTGGTTGATAAGATGTAAAACAAGTGAGATGTAGATGACTATTGCACAACAAACAACAAAAAGTAAACAAAACAAAAACAAGTGTATACTGGTCTACAGATTCTCAAATTACATCACTTTGTAGGGAAGACATGTTCACAAAGGAATAGCCAGTTACTTCAGTGTCAAGTCAATATAAACTTAGCTTTGAGCAATGAAAATTGCTCAGCACAAGATGCTATGGCAGTTGTTTACACTGAAGAAGATAGCTGGCATTGAAAGTACATTTTTTAATGAGAATTTGAACCATTTGCTTCCAGGAAGTAACTGGCCCCTAGATAGATTACAATGAAGTTGTAGTTTGTGTCCTTAATACAATTTTAGGACAGCATGTCAGTCCCCAAAGTAGGATTAAAATTGTGGGAAAATTTCAATGTTTTTTTCTAAAATGCACAAGCTGAGCACACAGTTATCCTTCATAATCAATTTGGAATACACAAAGCAGCTCTTATTATTACAAAGACTGAAGACACAGAAGACAAAGTTCAATCAAAATGGCCAGGCAGTACCAGGCCTTAATGTGTCAAACCTATTTCTATCATCATTTCGTAGTTTCTCTTGATGTTCTGAAGTCTAAGCTTTTCATAATTTGAAAGCTCCTTCCAGCCAGCCACAGTAAAGTATTGCTTTAAATCATCATACTCATCTGGGTTTGAAGCCATGTTTCAAATTCACTGATGATCAGAACCTTAAAAGACAATAAGTAACACAGAAAGAGTAATTAAATAGATGAAACATACAAAACCATCACCATAGCTAGATTGTACCTCCAAGGAATAATGTAGACTACTCACTATCTAACTTGAGCCACACCAAACCTTACCAATTTATAAGCGATCCCAGTATTCTCCCAATGTTGGCAAGCTTATATGTCTCAGCTGACTTGTGTGTGGCATTCTAGATGCTCAGAAAATACTTAACCCCTGTGTAAGTGAGAGAGTGGTATGAATCACCTCAATATAAACTTAAATTTTTGCTAACATTACTCTTGCCAAACTTTCTGACATAAACTCCACAAAATAAGCTGCAGCCCAATGAGCCCATACAACAAAGATGACAACTTGTACAGTTATCCTTGAAGCTGGTGGCTGGCAAGCCGATTTTTACCCAAAATCTATGAGCAGAGACATTGTGTGTGAACATTTAAATGCACTGGTAATACAGCAGGGTTCTCCACTGGTCTGTTTTCTGTCCGGGGGCTCTTGTGATTGCCATCCTGGGGGTCTAAGGGGAGGGGGACCCCCTTTGGGAAAATTTTGACAATTTAGGAGGGCTTAGATCGCAAATGGTGCAATCTACTTCCTTGTTCTTAGCCTTCCCTATGTGTTCAAATCTGGGCATTTTGTGGTCATTTCCTTTTTGCAGATTGCCTTTTCTAAATATCTTTGACTTTACTTGAAGATCTGAAGCTCCAGTTTCCAAACTTCAAGAATGAAGTGGTTCACTTAAATTTAACTGAAATTTCGGGTGAAAATCGGGAAACCCAGGGAACAGTTCAATTGAATGGTTTCGTGTAGTGGATGAGTTTGATGGTAACAGATTCCTACTGTGGAAACATATGAAAGAAATGCAGTAAGTGCATACTGAATGATATAAGAGCTCAGGTAAAAGTGAGCTGGGTTTGCATCTCCGATGTTTTATTATACATTGCTTGTCATGAGTATTTGAAATCAAATAATAAAAGGCAGTCAAATGACTAAGTTGTGGTGTTTGTGATTGAGTGTACAGCCAACTTCTTGACCGGGCGGGTCAATTTTCTGTGTGGGCGGCAAAGTTTTGTCCGGGCGCTAAAGTAGTGTGGTAGATTTTGTACGGACGGAGCCCCCGGACAAAACAGCTAGTGGAGAACACTGATACAGTACTGCTGTTTTACTGGAAATGGGTCTTTATTGTAAAAGAACACTCACACATTACTCCATCAGGCTAGGCTAGGCTAGGCTAGGCTAGGGATGTCGTGAAGATGAGGTCAACATTGAGCACAACTGGCTGCAATTGATTTGTTATTTTCCGAATCCTTGTTTGCATTGCTAAAACTTAAAAGCCTTTTACTTATCAATTTCTATAATTTCTATAATTTTTTCAGAAGTTGCTAATGATTATTCTGTGAAAAGCATTTGTGTTTATTGCACCATCACTGTCGTATCTTCTAAGTGGGCATGGGGATTGATGCACTTATTTTATTAAAATGATGTGCTGGATGGACAAGCTCCATAGCCTCAAGTGGCTCTGAAAAACATATATCCAGATATGACTTGACATATTTTCAGACAACTTGGGCAAAACAAATCCCATCAGTTGACTTTAAATGCACTCTTGCCGTAGTGTGTGGTCTGATTTTGTCCTTAAACCACAGGTTCTTCAGATTTGATGTTTGCCAATCACTTGTATGGCAGTAGGCTGGATACTAACAGCAGGTAACTTGCACAGACCTGGGCTAGGCTGGTTTGCACTGATTTGACCATGGAATGAGTTTGGTAACAAAAGTAGGTGAGAGAATAATGTCCATCTATAGAAGATGGTCAATGTGAATTCTTTTTAGAATGTTCAAGGGCTATCATGCACTTGACAGCTGGTAATGTAACTGCCCAGCTGGCTTGTACAATTTGAGTACCTGGCTCTGTAAAACATTGCTAGAAATCATATTTGGCTGGTAACGAAAGTAAGCCTAGGCTAGTCTACGCCTTAAGTCCGACCACCACCATGCAGGAAACTTTCAAAATTTGTCTTATCGATAAAGTTTAACATAGCCTACCCACAAACATTAGGCTTTATAATAGTTCTTACTTCAATTTTAGCCTAGGCCTTGCCTAGTCTGCAGTCTGCTGAGTGCCGACCTAGTTTTGGTGTTGCTTTTGAGCTTCTATTCTAATTTCTATGTCTGCAATACATATTGCAAACTTGGGCTACCTCAGCCTTAAAAACTGACTGATCTCATTTTCTCTCATATTCACATGTACTTCTAAATCACTGATATAATGATCCATTGTAAGTTAAAGATATTTCTATTCTTAGAATTCTCCTAATGTACTTAGTGTCCTAAATATGTCCAAAAATATGATTTCTACAAACGATCCCATTTTGTTTTTTCTTTTTTCCACATTCTACCAAGCTGCTCAATCTTGTTGCTAGGACATTCACACCACTGTATGCTAAAAAAGCAGTGTTGTTCAATTGTGATATTGGCCTAGGCTGGCCAATGTTACGGATAGGTTGATACACGAGCATACGCATATGTATCAACAGTTACAACAGGTGAATTAAAGCCATCTAGAGAGTGTGCAGCAGCTGCTGCTAGGGCTATAAATAGGGTGCTTGGATTGATCAAGAGGAATTTCAATACTTTTAGTAAAAGAAATATTGTACTATTGCCTAAATCTGTATAGGCTAAGCAGTTGGTAATACACCATCTCAACTATGCTACTCAGGTTTGGGGTCTCTTCTGCGAAAAGGACAAGTTCAGAGGAGAGCCATGCACTCACCTTATACAGACTCAAACATCTTGGGCTTACCACCCTGGAGTTGAGCATTTTTTGGGGGGGGGGGCTGCTCCAGGTGTACAAATTTCTCTCTGAAAGGAATCCTTTGTTATATTGTAGCTGTTCAAAGGTTCAAAGTAATTCTCAGGTTTGACAACATTGTAAGAAGCTTGTAGGGCCTAAGCTAAAGTATTTTGCAAGGCATGACATTAGGAAGTTCAGCTTTTCTCATAGGGTTACCAATGAGTTGAATAGTCTGCCTGAATGGGTAGATAAGTCCACAGAGTACTGCTTAAAGGTTAACACTGACAAAATCTTCCATGACTGGCAGAAGGCTGAAAGTTGTTTTACTGGGCTCGTTTGGTGTTGGTTAGTTGTTTTCAGTAAAGGGTTTATGGCCTTCTGGGCATCTTATGGTGCGCCTTAGGCCTCCTTTGCTGTTTAACCGTCAGCCTAGGCTATGTTATATGTTAACTTTCCAGTCTGGCTTTGCACCAGCCTTTTTAATTTTAATGTTAAGCTACTGAGGGCTAACATTTAGGCTAGGCTTAATTGCTTGAGGCTAGCCTTGGCCTAGTTAGTCTAGGCCAATAAAAGTAACAGTTAATAGTCCGCAGTCTGCTGACCTAGGCCTAGGCTAGTAATATCTGGGTCACTTTGGGCTTCTTATATAAAACAAAGTGTCGCCTAGGCTACGTAAAAACTTGGCCTTGTCTACGGTAGGTACCCTAGCCTAGCCTAGGCCTGTATGGGGTAGGCCTAGGCTTGTCCGCAGTCTGCTGACCTAGTATTTGGGTCGCTTTGGGGCTTCCCATACTAGTTCAGGTAGCCAAGTGTATGTGAGAACTAACATTAGGCCTAGGCTAGCCTAGTCCTCAGTAAAGGACTGTGGTCATTCGACTACAGCTCACTATACACAGTCCTTACACCAACCATTGGAAATAGCGGGGGGGGGGGGGGATCGGCCGTCTGTGTGATGGTTGAAATTGTTTTTCTTCTCACAGCAAATTTTGAGAGAAAAATCCTAATTTACAACTAGGACTGGATAATTAAGGCATAAAAATCGTCATTCAGGTAGGCGAAGTTGGTACCGAAAGGCCGTGAAGTGCACTACCTTTCTATTATTACATAGGCCTAGCCTATATGTAGTATTTACTATACATAATGCTAGGACTGCCTGTGCCTAGCCTAGGCCTATAGGAACTACACAATAAAAATGTGCGGCACGTGACAATGTTACGCACACAGCATTCTGATGTCAACAACAATTTCGAACGCTACAGTAAAATTTTACAAAGTGGCAAAGTTGGTGATTTTATTTTAAATTTTCAGACCTTTGCAGAGGTTAAAGTGATAAAAAACAACTGCCATAGGCCTAGGCCTATTATGATATAGGGCCTAGGCTTAAGTGTAAGATTTAGAAAGGAAAGGGGATGGTAGTAAATTAAAGGGGAATTTTCATCATCCCAGACAGTTCCAATTCTCCCAACTATGCAACTTCTAGCTCCTCCCATAACTGTATGAAGCTACTCTTTGTGCAGGAAGAAACCTGTTTTATTGCTTAAGGCCATGTCCTGGTGAGCATACAAGGCTATAAAATGTAATAAAAGCACTCTCTGCCCTGTGTGGAATGTGAGCTACTCTGCATCTTTCATAGTTTCAAATTTTCAAACTTTGATGTCAATCAAAGAGCAGTCACCAACTGAGAATTTTCATAGGCCTAGGCTACCCCTACACTAAAAATATACTTTGGGGTGATGACTGTCTCTCTTTAACTTACTTTCCTAGGTCTTCAGTTTGCTAGGCCCTAAGTATGAAACGAAAATCAATTTCAACCAGCACTGTGCTTGTCGAAGCCTTATTGAACCGATTATTAGTGTTAGTAGCGCAAGGGCTGTGATGTGGAGTGGAATGTGCCTAGCCTAGGCCATGTAACGTAATGCACAGCCCTGTTCAAGGGCTAGGCGTAGCCTAACGTTTATATAACCTGGATTTTTGGCGTAGGCTAGGCTGCAAATTCTGATTTCAGGCAATCTTCAACACAAATCACCGCCCAGGCTTTATTAGCGTACAAAAGCTACAAACTAGCATAGGCTAGGCCTTCATTGGAATAGCGTAGGCCTATCCGGTTACGGCTGACCGGCGTACAGAGAAGTGACATTCCAGTCTGGCCTAGCCTTGCATAGCCTAGCCTAGACCTAAAGCAAGTATTGCTAGCCTATGTTAGGTCAGCAGACAGCGGACTATGCTAACCTAGCCTAGGTGCTAGGCTAGGCTAAAGTTGTTATAAAAGTTAGGCCTAACGCTACGCCTAGGCTTTGCTAAACTATTCTAGCCGAAGATGAATCGCTGACACTGCGTTTCTCAATCTGCAGTTGGCCCAACCTTCTTCGATGTTTCGTTTCTGAAGAGTAAATAGGCTAGGCTATTATGGACCTATTGTTAATCTTGCACTGGCTTAGGCATGCACGTGCGTCATGACGTGTACGTATGGCCGGTGTACGTGGACAGGACGCTAGTTTAGGACAGGACAGGTGTACGTGTCGCTTACGCGTGACTCGACTTAATTGTGTTATACACGTTAATGGCAAGGAAGAGTACCAAGGATATTAAGTGCACGACACGCAAGGCAGATACGTAAGTAAGGCGCCAAGCGCGTTCCTACCTTTCTTGGTTGGTGTGTTAGTTGGTTGGTGTGTTAGTTGGTTGGTGTGTTAGTTGGTTGGTGTGTTAGTTGGTTGGTGTGTTAGTTGGTTGGTGTGTTGGTTGGTGTGTTAGTTGGTTGGTGTGTTGGTTGGTTGGTTGGTTGGTTGGTTGGTTGGTTGGTTGGTTGGTTGGTTGGTTGGTTGGTTGGTTGGTTGGTTGGTTGGTTGGTTGGTTGGTTGGTTGGTTGGTTGGTTGGTTGGTTGGTTGGTTGGTTGGTTGGTTGGTTGGTTGGTTCGTTGCAGGCGCGGAGCCAGGGGGGCCTGGGGGGCCCGGCCCCCCCCCCCTCGCCACGAAAAAAAAACGAAAGGAGAAAAAAGGAAGAAAAAGAAAAAAAAAAAGAAAAGGAGAAAGAAAATTAAGAGCAGCAAAATGAATAAATGAGTCTAAGAACGTATTCAAAGTATATATTTCTGTAGGGGTTGGGTGGCGCTATAGCTGGATTATCTCTTTAGATATCTTTCAAACAAAGTGGTTGGCGAAGAAAGGAGAGCTACAATGTTCGAAAACAGGTGAATAGCTGAGTAATGATCCTTGAATTAAGATCTAAATAAGTAAACATCGTGGCATATGCAGTATGGGCCCGGCTAGCTGCACTGAAATTTAGTAACAATTTTGTGTTAAAGAGTGAAATTTTTTGTAATCTAGAGGGATTGAGAGGCAAAGTTTTCTCCATACAGACCTTGCAGAATGAATACAGAAGACAAGCTGTCAGGTGACGTGCTATTGTGCACAGTGGCACCAGCTGTTGCAGGCAAAGAAGCGGCGTGCATATCCTATTCGATTTCGAAACTCTGAAAAGCTTAAAAATGAACTCAAAAGGCTTCTACGCTACAGACAGTTGCGTCGGCACAGTGGGCAATGGGTGCGGTGTGTCCCCCTCCCCCATCGATTCTTGAATTTTTTTTTTTAAATGGTCCCAAAAGTCGTTTAAGCTACAGATTTCTGTGGGGGTGTAGGATGAAATGCATTTTTGATGATTGGTTTATTTGTTCTAACCATTTTCTTTCACATACTGTTCTCAAACTATCATAAGCTTTGGAAATTCTTGACAAATTCCAAATTTTCGCACACGCCGCTATAGCGTCAAGCCTTGTGTCAGAGTTGTCCTTATTATCAGTAGCTTTCGGTAACTACTCACCGGGGAACAAAGGAGCAAAAGTGCCTTTCAAGAATTCTCAGTCAGAAGATTCGTTTCTGAATAGCAGGTTTTGTCATGGACTAATATTTTATTCAAAATTTCGGCGCGCTTCGCGCGCATTCGAAAGGGTTTTCACCCGATTTCATATACCATTGACAAAGCTATGACGCAAGAAGTTATTCCAATGCAAACATTTTTCTCTAAAACGTACATCTCGTTCTCTGCAGGGCTCTCATCATTATGGGATCTTTGACTAATCTAGTCTAGCACATGATTTGAAAGATTGAAAGTACGTAATTGCCGTTACTTATTATCCAAACATTTTACCGCGACGTTCAATAACGACGAAAATCTTTTCTGAAACGAATTTTGCCTGTCCACCATCCCTCTTGCTATACCTAAAAAGAAGGTGATACATCATATCTCGTCCCATATGGATATCGGGTAGACAGTGAGAATCCCGTTGGTTCCTCTTTTGTATACTGTAACTAATTCAGAGTTCCCGGGAGGCGCTATACTGTTCTCTGTCAACCTTGGATATCCTTTTAAAGTGTAAAGGAAAAATTTTTATTATAGTCCAAGAATGTTTCCGTGGACTCCACGCAGGTATAATTGCGTGTACAATTTTCCCATGGGCGTGGTTCATGGGGGGACGGGGGACGCGTCCCCTTCACTTTTTTGGAAGGGGGGACATCGTCAAAAAGTTCCCCTCAATTTTTCAAAAATGATGGAAGAGACTGCAATTATACATAGGAGAACGAATTTTTTAGAAGGAAAATAACCTAAAAATCCTACACTTTTGTTGCACCAAATCGCATCTGAGGACGTTCAGTTCTAGAAAAATTTTCCTCAGACCCTCCCCCATGCCGATGATCACAAAACGTATTGCCTCCCCTTGACGCAAATTCTGGCTACCACCACTGCTTCTTCCACCAGGACGGCGATTCACAAATGTGAAAAAGTCCCCCCCCCCCCCACTTTTGGAGATGGATCCACGTCCATGATTTTTCCTGGGACTTAAGGTTTGAAGACAATATATTGACCGTCTCTTACTTCCCTTTTTCACCCGAACAAAAGTTAGAATTCACTAAACTGTGGACATTTTTTAAACAAACAATCACAGACTTTAGAATGACCCAAAGATACTACCATTTTGCATATAGGCCCCCTAAAATTAACAAAAAATTTTCAAAGGGGAGGTTAAACCCCTTTCTGGGATTAAACTCTCATGTACTAACAAGAAAAGGCTCTCCCACTCTTGTATATAGCGTATACAAAATCCCACTGCCTAAAAAGGCACGGTTTAGCAGTTATCTGCGGTTCCCCCAATCACCCACTCCCGCCGGCACCATCGGTCATAGATTTCTGGAGGGTCTACCCTTCAGTAATTCATAAAAAAGGTAATATATCATCTCTCCTCCCATATGGATGTTAGGTTGTGAGAGTCCTGTTGCCCCCCCCCCCTTTCAGTGTACAATTAATGCAGAGCTCTCGGGAGGCTCTATACCGAAAATTTTCGGCGCGCTTCGCGCGCAATTGTTTACGCTTACGGAGAAAGGTACTTTTGTATTGAGTAATGGATTTATTTTTCATCACTTTTTACAAAAAGTCATTTGAAATCTTTCACGATTTTTGCAAAGTCTTCTCAATGTTTCTTGATTTTCGCTTGATCTGCGCACTTTTAGCCTTGAATTGCTTCTTTTACTATCAATAAGGTCCAAAACGTATTCGCATTACTCATCGGTGGGGTTCTACCATAAGCCAATTATTCGTGTGCACAAACGTGATTTCAGAGGAGCCAGTATTGTAAGGATGTGAAGCAACTGATATTCATTTTTTCACCTCCTCTTCTTATGAGAACTGAAAACTTAGTATCGAACCCACCTTCTAATTGATCACAAAAGGGAATTGACACCTTTAGCCATAGCAATGGTTTTAAATGTAAATTCAAATTTTCGGCGCGCTTGGCGCGCAATTGTTTCATCTGACTTCCTATACCCGAATACCGTATAACGAAAATAAAACACTCATTATGGCAAAAATCATATCAAGTTCAAGTTTTAAGATAACTTAGATTCGGAACTTCTGCAGGTACATATAGTAACTTATTCTGAGCCATACACATCAAATTCCATGCAACATGAAAAGGTATAAAATCTCCCTGACATAAGAACTGGAGCCGATTTCTGTGCTCCTAAAAATGCAATATTGCGAGAGCTTCCGGGGGCTTCGCCCCCTGCACCCCCACCGGGGGCCCTAACGCGGGCCCCTGGACCCCACGCGTAGGGACTCGCGCTTCGCGCTCGTGGTGCACCTTCGGTGCACATGGGATTTTCCATCTCGGGCCCCCCCCCTCAAAATTTCTGGATCCGCTCCTGGTTGGTTGTTTGGTTAGTTAATTAGTTTAGTTAGTTAGAATGCCCACATAACTTTCTTTTTTGAAGTTCGTTTTCCACACCAAAGGTAGGCTAGGTGCCCACTGTGGGCCGGGGGTTGTAGAATATACCCATAGTATTCCCCACCTGTCGTAAGAGGCAACTACAGAGAAGGACGTGAATCGTATTTGAACTGTAATCCAAGGGGATGAGTGTCCCCTGGGCCACTTTGGAAATTGTTTGACTATTTAACATATCAAAGTTTCACATCATTTGTTCCACACAAGCCTGGAGTGTTGATTGGGTTATACCATTGTGATATGGGGGCTACTTATTGTGAAGTACTAGTTGAAGCACGTTTTCCTTCAAAGTTTGTAGTATTCTATGATCATAAAAATTTCTTCTTTACAAAAAATATTTTCATCACAAACTTTTTTTCCCTGAAAAATGTTTGCATAATTCAAAGCCAAATACAGAGTGAACCACGTTCATTTTTAGTGGTGTCAGCCAGTTTGGCCAGAAATCTATCCAGCCAATAAAGAGTATCAGACCTGCCAACCTCTAAATTTGTAAACCTTGAGATTTTCACACAAAAACCTGGAGAATGGCACCTCAGACCTGGAGATTTACTTTTTTTTTTGTAGTACCTCTAAACATATCTTATACTAAAAAATAAAAAAATAAGGGTTTTCAATAGAATCGTTAATGGTACACTAACTATATTTTGTTGACAAAAACTTGAAACTCAGTCATAAATCTGCAACCTTTCAACATCTTTCATAAAATCAAATATTCACTCTGCTTGTAAGTATAATCGAGCTAGGTGGGTTTAGCTTTCTGCAAAAAAAAATGAATTTACCAACATAGGGAAAGACTTGAGGACAGATTGTTCCCAGGAATCTGAGGCTAAAAATGGTGCGATGTTTTGAATCCACTGGCCAAATCCCTGTTCAGGGAAAGCTTCCGTTTCTGGTTTCAACTATGCATTGGTTTGCAATCATCGTGTGTATGTAGCAGGGATATACAGTGAGTGCAAGGTAAAAAAATCTGAAAATTATAGGTTTTATAAAGTGAATGCATTCCTGTGGTGGGTAAACGGAGAGGGGATTCCCCATCCCCTTTTGGACAATATTTGCTTTCGGGGGGGGGGGGAGCTGAGGTACAAAATGGTGCACTGTAAATCTCAACTCCCAGTTGTTTTTTATGAGAACAAAATTATCACTGCAAAGATGTGAAAAACTTCTGAACACCTTTCATATAGAACTTCCAATAAAGTTAAACACCCAAAATCTTCCCTACATTAGCAAAAGGCAATGTACTTTTTGTCTTCCCATGAAATGACCGCAACATAATGACCGTTCATATAAACTTCTTGAACACCCTTTATCTGGCTATTACGCAGTGGCGTAGGTAGATATTTTTTGTGCGTGGGGGGCGGGGGGGGGGCAAAAGCAAAAAAATTCCGACAGATTATTATCTTGATAGTTGTACGATTCGAAATTCTGGGTTTTTTTTTTTTCTTTTTTTTTTTCTCTTTCTTTTTGCTTTTCGGGCAATTTTGAGGCCGACTTTTGATTTTCACGTTGACATATCGATGTGTAATTCTTCTTAAAAACATAAGAAGTGTTGTAAGTGTTTCAAATGAATTGTTTTTACTTATTTCCGACAGAGTCTGGAAATTTCCGACAAAGGCCTTCAGAGGCTTTGTGGGGGGGGGGGGCGACCGCCCCCTGCCCCCCTGGCTACGCCACTGCTATTACCAAACTTATACAGTATCACAACAATGAACACCCCAAACTGTTACTACATCTGTAGAAACCAAGGTATTTTTTGTTTTTCCATAAAGTGACCACTAGATGACCTTGACCTTAAATTAGATCTGATCACCCCTTATGGACTTAGTGCCAAAGTATACCACATCAATGAACACCCAAAGTTATCCCTATGTCATAAGGACATAAGGCATTTTACTTTTAAATAAAGTTACCCCAAATGACCCATGGATGACCTTTGATTCCAAATCCCTGACATCACGGATAACCAACAAAAGTATCTTGTCATCATGCTCTGTGTGTAAGTTTCATCAAAATTTGTCCAAGCATGTTTTCATGGGGATTGTCTGAAGTTTTGAGTACTAAGTTCTCGTATAACAGTGTCACATATGGTCAACATATCCTAAACCTTTAAAATAATACAAGAAATTAAGGTAATTCATGATGCCATCTTAAAGTGTACCTAAAGTCTGAAAATTCAAAAATATATATTACAGAGCATGAAAACTGAATTCCAATGGTCCAAGTCCCATCTTCACAGGACTTTCTTAAGCTGAGATATAAAATGTTGAAGTTTATTCACTCGATTTAAAAAGGTAGATTGCGCAATAATTTGTGATGTCATTGTTGTACTACTCAAATTACAATCTTTGTATTTCTTTGTTTTTCTGAAAGCCACCGCACCTTGTGCCAAAATGTGATCGCGTTGTTACTGCTTTGGGGTGACTTGACTATATAAGCCCTCTCTGTACAGCATGTCATGCAAGAAAACAGGAAGCGGTCAAGGTCATATAAACATTTTTAATTTTAAAAGAAAACAAAGCATTTAATGTGAGTTGTACAACAAGAATGTCAAAAATTATTGCGCAATGAACTGTTTGGATTTAAGTGAATAAATTTTAACATTTAATATCTCAGCAATGGAATAAGCTATGACAATGGGAGTTGGACCAATAAGATTAATTTTGTAACCTCTAAAATATATATTTTTGAATTTTTAGACTTTAGGTCCACTTTAAGATCAAGCCTTCACTTGAGTGTGTAGCAGATTAATTTGAACAGTACAGGCACTCAATTTACACGATGCTTCAATATAGATACACTGTTCAGAGTGCAGTGTTTTTTTTTTTTTCTTCTTCTTCTTCTTCTTCTTCTGTTTGCACGTCCAACAAAATTCCAACCACTGTTTCCAGATTATATTCCGTAGGCTACTTCCGGTCTCGAAAAATTATGACAGAAATACAAGAGAAAGACGGAGGATTAAGTCAATTCTTTTTAATAAGGGAAACTTACATTCCTGAATTAAAGCCTAATATTTCCAATAACACTATTTTTTTAACGACTCTGTCTTAGTTTTTCACCGTGAGGTTTGGAGATTTGACCGTGAGCTACCTAAAAAACCGTGAGACTCACGGTGAAACCGTGAGAGTTGGCAGGTATGGAGTATGGTTGGCGACACATTAAAATACTATTTCCACTTTTTATTGGTCGAATTCTTAAAGGGACTACACAACTCGATAAGCATGAAAGCTGTAGACTGTGTCAGAACAGGGAGCTGTTAGGAGGGAGACACAACTTTCTATAGCACTTCGAATCAATGTTTGTTCCCGATGGTAATCTTGCTTTTATCCTCAAAATTCCTGTTACAATTAATAGGATCAACTAGGATTAAGGGACCTTTTGTAACAATGACAATGCAAACTTCTACTCCTTACATTAAACAGTTAACTTTTCGTTGCCAGCCGTCACAAAAGTATATGAAATTTTACACTTTTGTCGTTATTAGTCGCAATAAATGTCATTTCTGTTAGCTTTACTGAAGACCTCCAAGACAACTTACATTTCGACTGTGTTCGAAGTGATGAGGAAATAGGCCAAAATTGGGAAAAATTAATTAGGCTTGAACAATGTTCGAAGCAGACGACGCATCAAATTCGTCGGGACGTAAAGGAAGAACACTATTTAAACTTTCATTGACAGTCGTTTAGTGAAAAAAAATCTTGATTACAGCATAGCCCCGTCGGTAACAAACCTCAGATCAAAGCATGTTTTTACAAAGGTAATTGTTACAGAATTACTTGGGTGTGAAAGGGGCAGATATTTATTAGGAAGGGTAAAGTCAACAAGGCTAGATAATAGTTACAAAGAGACCTGTAAATCAAATTTCGATACCTGAATGGGATTAGATCATTTTCAAGTACTTTTTGTCTGTCAGGTCTGGTTGTTGCGTCTCCTTCCTAACAGCTCCCTGGTCAGAACTAGCTAGATTCGCTTACATTGAGTTTTCACAGAAAGTAACTAAATGATCTGAAAGTTTTGCGTTACTGTGATATATTTACCACAGAATGGCAGGAAATAAAGCTATTAAGGAATGAAATGGGTTTTTGAAGATGAAAGAGCAATGTGATTTCTCTAATAAAATTATTTTATTTGACGAGGAGACATGTCATGGAAAAGTTATAGCAAAATAAGTCTCTTTTATCGACACCACAGTGTCAGGTAGCAAACCTACATGGGCCCCATATAGGTGAATCCATATGGGGCCCATATGAGTTTGCACCCAAGATTTACAAGGGGCCCATATGGGCCAGCCCATATTCCCATATTAACCATATGGTATAGTTCTGGGGCCCATATGTGGTAGTTGCCCACATGGGCCCCAGAACTATCCGATATGGGTCACATGGGTCATATGGGCTGGCCCATGTGGGGCCCTTATAATTCTTGGGTGCAAACTCATATGGGCCCCATATGTCAGTCCATATGGTACCCATACGGGTCCCATATTGGAATGTTACCTGCATATATGGCGTGATCAGCAGGCGCGGTTTTACGGGGGGGGGGCTTTGGGGGCTCAAGCCCCCCCCCCAAAAAAAAAAAAAAAAAATTAAGAGGTTATGTTATGCTATATTTGCGTGTACTGAGAAAAACAAAATTGCCCAATACACTTGTGCACATCTTGGTCCAGTGGATTTAGTTTGTCAAGGGAAACTGTCGTCTGTGTCTCGAAATCTTATATTAGGTTCACGATTTCATACAATGGAAGTTAGGTCAGATAAGTAACATAAGTGACATCTATGATAGTATGTACGTACATGTAAATCAAGTTAACGGATTAATCATCTGTTGGAAGTTCAAAACGAGTCATTTCGTCGCTGATCACGTCAAGCTATACTAGCAGTCCTTTTAAGTCAAATCTACAGGCCGAATCGTTATTCCCATTAATGTGAACAGGTCCAGTTGCTCGTATCTCTCAGTAACGTTTGCTACATTCTTCCAAATAAAAAAATATATGCCTGTATATACGTTACATCTATGTCATAGTCAGGGACGGTGCCACTCGGGGGGAAGGGAGGCCTATCCCCCTGTAATTTGCAGGAAAAGAGAAAAAGAGTTTGAAAAGAAGACGTAAAGGAGAAGAAAAGAGGAGGGCGGGGTAGGCCTATATCTGATCCATATAGTTCATCCAGAGCTTCCAAGAGGCCATATTCCGGTTTCTACCAGCCTTTAGATACGATTTTATAATGCACAAAGGAAGCAAGGCAAATTTTCTTAATAGTTCGAGAATATTTCTGTGGACTCCACGCACGTATTTTTGCGTAAAACTTTCCCCGACTAGAAGGCAGTAATGTGTCCAAAAGGGGACTTCAGGAGGTTTATTGATACATACCCTTAGACAAAAAAAGGCTCCTCTTTCACCTAACCAAAAATATTAAGAATGTTTTGAACCCATATGATCGGATCCAAAAATATCCCAAAGACAACACCATTTCTGCATCTAAGCAACCTTCAAGTAACCAAAATTTCTCAAAAGGGGAGGGGGACCCTCCCCCTTCGACATATCCCTAGAACAGCCCTCTTTTACCCAAACAAAAAATTAGAATTCACGAAGTTATGAACATTTTCCAGCCATATATCAGTTAAAACTGTCCCGAAGACCGCACCATTTTGCATCTTAGCAACCTTAAAGTAACCAAAAAATTTTTTCGCAGGAGAGGGTAACACCCCTCCCTTTAGACCTGTCCCCTAGGACCGCCTTCTTTCCTCCAACCAAAAATTAGAATTCACAAAATTATGAACATTTTCCAGCCATATATATCAGTCAAAAAATAACCCAAAGACCCCACCAGTTTGCCTCTAGCAACCTTAAATTAGCAAAAATTTCTCAAAGGGAGGGGAACACCCTTCCCCTTAGACCTCTCCCCGAGAAGGCCCTCTTTCTCCCAACCAAAAATTAGAATTCACAAAGTTATGAACATTTTCCAGTCATATAGTCAAAAAATTACCCAAAGAACGCACCATTTTGCATCTTAGCAACCTTAAATTAGCAAAAATTTCTCAGAGGAAGGGGACACCCCTCCCCTTTGACCCCTCCTCCACGACGGCGATCACTCAACCCATGTCCCCTATCAAAATAACCTTGCGTCGTCCCTGGTTATGGTACTGTTTTTATTATCATTGGTTTCAGCGTGCGCGTGGCCGATTTACATATTTGAGAGAAAATTTTATGATTCTTCCGTTTCAAGCCCCCCAACCCCCCCCCCCCAAAAAAAAAGTCTCGATCTAGAACAGCGCCTGGCGTGAAGTGTTAGTTCGCACGGTGAAAAGCCATGCGTTCAACAAGATGCAACAAACTTTTCGATATGGTGCCCTAGATGCAAAATGCTGCAATATTTGACAAACTTTGAAGAAATTGCATTTTATTCAATGTCACATTTTGGCAGCATGTCATCCAGAGTGGGGGATCGAGCGAAACGAGATTTCCGCCCCACCAATCAGAGTGGGGCGGTCGCTCCCCTGCCCCTGTTCCTACGCCTATGTATAGTATCATTTAGATGTCAGTTAATGAGCATCATGTCAGTGCCTCATTTTACATAATTAGTTCAGAGCTTCCAGGGTGCCTATACCGGTGTCTGCCAGCCTTAGATACCCTTTTATAATGCACAGTGAAGCAAAGGAAACTTTTCGTAATAGCTCACGAGTGTTTCTGTGAAATCCACTCACGTATTTTTGCGTAAAAACTTTCCCCGAATAAAAGGCAGTAAAGTAGCCAAAACGGGGGCTTCAAGAGGTCTTTTGACAACATAGCCTTCTCTTTGACAATATCCGTTCCTCTTTTACCTAACCAAAAATTAGAATTCACTAAATTATTGACATTTTCTAGCCATATATGCTCTGTTCCAAAAACATCTCAAAGATAGCACCATTTTGCATCTAAGTGAGCTTAAATTACCAGTAACATCTCTTCCCTTTAGACCCGTCCTCAGAATGACATCTTTATGTAATGACAACGGAAGCGTTCCCCACTTCTGTATACAATCGCAGGGCGCATAGAAAGGTACAGCCTACGCAGACTTTGGGGGGTGACTGAGGTTACATTACGACGTCAACTGTGGTTCCCACAATAAGCAAACTCTGGCGGTGCCACTGATAGTAAGGATGAATGTTAGAGGGCTGGCACATTTGTTAATAAATTCTGGGGACTTTTGGGACATTTGGGGCAAAAATATGATTTTCATGATTTTTGTGCATTTCATATTTCCAAAGAATTTACTATAAGTAAAATATAATTTAAGTCAATTTGAACCCTACTTTGATCGATATTGAAAAAATAATTATACAAAAAAATAAACACAAAAATCAGGGACATTCTATAGCAAATAATGCCTGATATCTCAAAATAGTGTTACTATGATGTACATTATTTTCTTTGCTAGAAATCTTTTTCTATGGAAACAGGAACAATTTCAATAATGACTCAAAAGCATTACGGTCCATTTTTATACTTTAACCCTTAAAGAGGGATTTGCATCACCCCAAGTATGACTTTTACTTGGTGGTAAGCCCCGCCCATAATTGTCTTTACTGCTGTTCCTTGTGCAGACACAAACAGTTCACTGCTCAAGGCCACATCCTGGTGAGCATAAAAGACCCCATGTGTAATCAAAACATTCTCTGTGCGTGCTGTGTAAGATGAGCTGCTCTGCATCTTTTGAATTTTGCAACTCTGATGCCAATCAAAGAGTAGTCATCACTTTTCCTTACCCCTTTGTAAAAGTAATACTTGGGGTGATGCAAATCCGTCTTTAAATAGAGTGAACATTCCGACCTTGGAGGAACATATACCCCACGATATTTTCCTTAGAAACACTAATTGATTTTTGCCAAAAAAAAAGAATGTTTGTAAATTTGATGTATTTGTACAGCCTAATTTAATACCAGCTAGCATAATTGAATTTGAGTTGATTTGAATTGCCTAGCAATGTATAGAAAACCAATAAAAATAAAAAGTCATTTTTGCCCATTTTTTTCGGCAAAAATATGATTTTTGTGATTTTGATGTATTTCATATTTGTAAAATTCCAGTACCAGAAATACATGACTTGTAGTTCATTTCACCTTTACTTTGGTCAAAATTGACAAGATTTAATTAATGTGCAAAAAACAAAGAACATAAAAGAATTTCTATTGTAAAAATTTGCTGTTATCTCAAAATACAGTTTTAGGACGCATTTTCACGTGCGTCAAAGTCAATTTGACATTGGTGCATTTGTTTCTATTTGTCTACTACAAAGTTCTAGGTTGATTTGGTCAGACAGGTCGCGCTCACGAAATGAGAGCACAAGGCCGTCTTCGACATGGGGTTCACAGGCCCCAGTAAGCCAGCCGTAGGGCCCAATTATAGTGGTCCCTGTGGCGGACCAGGGGGAACCCCGGAGGCTCTGGGTATTAACAAAATTGTGGACACTAGGAAAACAGCATTCATACCTGTCCACAAATAGCACTGAATTTGCACTTAGCAGACCGCGAAGACTGAAGTAATATATAGTCTCTTTGTGCAAAATGGCCTTATTCAGAGTAACGAATGGTCGATTTCTTCCAGATGCAGCGGGTATGATGAAACAGAGAAGGGTGGATTATCACAGACGTTTTATAGAAGTTTAAATAATTAGGCCTATACTCACTTTACGCTGCGCCTGAGAAGTCAAAATGAGGCAATTTTGGTATTAGATGAGTGCCTGTGAAGCGTTCCAAAAATACACTTTTACGGGGCTTTAAGTAATGTTTGCCCACATTTCGCATAACAATTAAAAACAACTAGTAGCAGTGACTTCGAACCAAACAGATCTGAAATTACAGTATCTCCTTTTGTTTCATAATAGCCAGCACGAACGGCCAGTCGATTTCTTCATGATGCAGCAGGTTGAGGGTTGGGAGGATGGATAATCATACTAGAGGTTGCATAGGATTTTGCAATAATCCAACTTACGCCTGTCCTAGTTGAATTAATAAATTGACGTATAGTTACACAGGGCGCAGTGTATTTTAAAGGCATTTCATGTACGTTTTACTTCGTTTTACGTTGCAAAAACAATCTTTTATGTTAAAATCCCCCAAACTTTGATTATGTGATAATTACTCTTAAACATTTTCGTGGATGAGGGCAAATGGCGGTTTTACCGACAGTCTTTGGTTTGCGGACCAAGGACCGTAGGCCACCGTCCGCTCCGCCAGCTCGATTTACTCATGCGTCTCTGATTACATACAAAATAGGTAGAACAAACCTTCATATAAAAGTAGATTGGACTTAAACGCCACTGTTGTTTTTGTGTACTTCGTCTGCAGAAGGTATAATGCTCATTCGGAAAGCGAGCCTCCTTTGCAATCATTGCAATACAAAATGAACGCGCTTTCAAGTGGTTGCAGGAAATACGTGCCCACTCTGAATTCACGATCTGAGTAACCGGAAAACGGCTCGTTACCGCCGGGCACACTGCGCCAACCCCGACTGAGACGTAGCTGTGAAAACCAGTCTGGTGGCAAATGGTCAGTTTAGTGTGCGCCAAATTTGTCCCCCAAAACTGATTGAAAGAGGAGAGAAGTGTTCGACTTGAAGTTTCACCTAGTGAAGGGAAAGTGAAGGTTATTTTATGGGCACATGGTCTGTACGTGTAAATTGCACAGATCAACAGTTTTATGCATTGTTTTGTGTGAATTTTATGCTTTAGAAAATATCACTTAGGCTGTAGCCCCACTTTCCCTCTCAGCAAAATTTGGTTCGCTCGTCGACGGACCAATGTCGCCCACTTCGGCAATCCATCAGCCAAATGTCCGGTGGTTCGCCGGAGGTCCGCCCATGGGCGTGACGCTGATTGGTTAAAAGCTTTTACCCATCATGCAATGTTGTGTCCAGCCAGCGGACCCCCGATGACCATCCGTCGGCTCTCTAGAGACTGGCCGCGTATTGATCGTGAGTCGTCAATGGCCGACGGTGGACAGCTGAGTACTGACTTGGTTAGACCGTGACGTTTTCAAAGTTTATCGATATCGTGTAGGCCTAGAACATTGTATTTCCATATTTATGCCCTCGAGGAGTGCAGACATTTATCACTGCTATATCACCGTTATAACACCTCTCTTTCCCTTTAAGGGCCGCAAACCTCTGTTAATTGTGTGATGGAAATATAAAGATTTCCATCTTCAACTTGAAAGTAGTTCTGTTGTAACTGGAAAACTTTTGGTTTTGATCAAGGTTCGTCTAACTAATAGTTTGCGTTAGCCCCTACATAGGGTAGTCATGTTGAGCGTTAAGGGCTTTTACCTGAATCTCCAGTGAAAATCAGCTGGGATCAGTGTCTTTTTTTAGGAAACACCTCAGACTAACCTAAACAAATGAGGCTACACGTTGTCGGTCCTCACATATGTGCCCCTTTCTTATTTTCTGATTAGGCTATGTCCCCTACATCTCGGACGAGGTACCGTATAATCACATCGGTAACTAGTTAATTTTAAAATGTAGTTAGTTACTTTTCAATCGATCGTAACTGTAACTAGTTACTTTTTCAACGCTATAACAGGAACTGTAACGAGTTACAATTTTATGGAAATACTATAACTAGTTACTTTCAAAATGTGACGGGAACAACCATTTTTTCCCAGAGCTAGTACTTCCATGACGAAATTAGCTTTGCTGTTGTAGCAGACAAATGAAAGCGGGAGTGCCAAGGTCAAATTGCAATTGCCAAATGCATTTTGTTTATCTTGTCCTCCCGTTAAACTTAAAATTTCCATTCTGTAATCTTTGCAAATATTACCTTAAAACGAGGGTTGTGAGTTAACCTCATTCATTGAATGTTGTACCTCATTCATTCAGGGGCCGAGAAACAGGAGGTTGGGGGTTACAACCCCTCCACTTTTTGACAAGGGGGCTGTCCAACACAATTAACCCCCCAGTTTTCAGGTACACTACAGAAAAAATAATTCATGAAAAACTGAAAAAAGCAAATGCGATAATAATAAAAATAAGCGACCTTTAGTTTTAACTACTCCCAGGTTCCTAGACTAGACAGCTAAACTGTCACTAACGTTAGTGATCAGTCAGTTGTCAAAATTGTGCCAAGGTCCGATACACCTGGAGTGGTAATGGAGTGAAGTGTACCTTTGCACTGCATGTTCACAGATCGCGAGCACCATTCGCGGCTGGACCTTACACAGCAAGCCAAGGACTTGCTGGGAGGACACAAACACGGAAGAACATGTTTGGAATTTTTTTCTGATTCTTACCATGATCCTCCCACACGCACACCAAATGAAAGTGGGATATCCCATGTGCTTATATCAAACAAATATGGCCTAAGTGGCTATAGGCCTAGTCTTATTACCTGGCATGTAGATTAGCCGTTCATTGTGTTTCGTTTGCCTAACTTTGTGTTGAAGATTGGCAGGATTATAACCAATGCTTTTGGTTTATGACGGGGGAAATTCTCTAGATTTGGCTGGGGACGGGGGCAAAACGGGAGAAAACGTGATGCAAAATGTGACGTATCCCCCCCCCCCTCAGCGAGGGGTCCAACGGCTAGTGTTTGGGCTTCAGGGGCAAACTCATGAAGTTCTGGGGTATTTAAAAACTTATGAGCACTAGAACAAAGTATTAACTATTTACATAAAGCATTGAATAAGCACTAAATAGATCAATAGCACTCTGTATACTCTTTTTCAAAATAGCCTTTTTCGAACTCGGTCGATTTTTAGCATAATGCCGGCGGGAATGATGGTGGGGAGAGTGGATGGTCATACGGGCTGTACGAGCTTTTGCAATACTTATAGAACTACACGATACAAGAAGTGACTTTTTCCAAAGTCCCCTCGACTATCTGGTGAAGAGCCAAGGGGCAAAACCAAATGTTACTTCCGAAGGAGCTCTGCTCCCCAAGGGAGCTACGTCCTCGAAAGGACAACAAACTTAACTCACCAACCTCTCCACCCTCAGACCTACATCAAGGGTCTGTCATTCGTGGTCCCCATTCAGTGCGAAGTGTTATAACGAAAGAAGGAATAAGACAGATGTCAGAGCCGAATATCTAAATACGCACCTCTGATGAAAGCGCGGAAAGCGAGCCTTACAATAGTGCTATGTAGTACAGAAAATATTATAGTTACTGATCTCGAGAGACGCCATTTTGTTGTTTACGAGTTTTACTTCCTCATTTTGTCCTGGATACCTACAATCTTGGACAAAACTCGTTGGAACACCCCTGCACCCCCGCTCCCCCTACAATGTTGGACGTAATAATGTCAATTGGAGATGCACCGCTTTCGTTTGGACACAGCATTGTACTGGGGGACGAGGGTTTCGTAAATCGTGCACGACATCATATTGTACACGGCACAACGGTTGGAAGTGTTCCAACAGTTTTGTCCGTGATTGTAGCTCTGTGTACCGCAATAAAGCATCGGCGCGTAATACAAACATTACGTCGTTGCTTTTGGCTAGGGAACACGAGATTTCAAAGTCAGGAGTATATAAGGAAAACTTTAGGCCAACATGACTTATCTGTGTTACGAAAATTACTCAAAATCTTTTGAAAAACGGATAAAATCACATTTAACTTCCAAGTTGAATGTACACTGTACGTATGGAGACCCACAAATCATCTGGCTTTTTGCCGTACTGCGGAAGCGCCCTTACAATTTTCGAGGATTCACTTATTACTAGAAATACACAGCGACGCACTGTGTCAGCATTCCCACTTTGCAATTTCTATGGTGGACATCTAAATGTCACCTGCCTATTAGATGTGAGAAGCATTAAAAACTGGAAAAATAGTCGCAATTGCCTTCAAATTCCATCAGATATTGACCATTTTACGAGGCAAATATTTTTGCGCTTACATCATGAACAAAAATGCAGCAACATATGCAAATTTGTGACGTTAAAAAGGGACTCATGAAATATGTATTATGTTATCCTTTGTTTGTTTTATCTTCACTCGCACTACCGTTGTAAAGTTAACATACTGTGAGGGTTTTTGTTTTGGAAGTAACTAGTGACTACTTTGCAGTGGCAGGAGCGGATCCAAGGGGGGGGGGCTTTCCTGGGCTCAGCCCCCCCCCTTTTTCGCCACATCAACAATAACAAATACGCGAAAATTAGTATATTGTTATTCTAGGTGAATATTCGAGGGGGCCTTCAGCCCCCCCCCCTTTTGAAATGTCTGGATCCGCGCCTGAGTGGCGTAGCTACGGGGAGGGGCATGAGGGGGTATGTGCCCCCCACGACAAAGCCGTGCCACCCCAGGTGCTCTTGGAAAATTTTGGAATGCACAGTTCTGTATATAAGCCCTATAGTGAGGGAGATAAATCAGAAATTGTTCGTAACCCTCCAGTGCCCCCCTGCTCAAAAAATCGCGCCACTGCTACTTTGAAAATGTCGACATTAAACACCCTACAAAAAACTAGCTGCAAGTAACTTACAGCTAATTTATAAAGGATTAACAAAAGAAATACAGACATAAGCGTACGAGGCGGGGGAAGGGGGCATATGCCCTCCCAATATTGGCAAAATTAGTGGATCCATTCGGACAAATGAAACAGCCAACAAAATAATTTTTTTGCAACCGACACAGCGGTATCAAAATTCGGGCAACTCGGTCCAAAATTCTAAATTCGGGCAAGAATTATCCCTGACCCCCCAGGAATATTGACCCCAGTACGCCTATGAATTGAATCCCGTGCAAGACTCCACATCACAATTTCTGCATAGCAAATGAAGATGTATAACTTTAAAACTGTGATGATAGCCTTTGCTAATTCCAACGTATTGATATCAGGGGAAAGTAATCTACCACAGTTTAATAAAACAGCTGTTTTGGTCACATGTCCGCAGGTCTTTAAATCTACTTAGTAATCATATGTATTTTGGAAATGATAGGCCTCGCTGTTTGTCAGGAAACTACACTTCAGACACTTATAATTTCTGTTGAATACTTATATAAACCTGTTTTTCTTTTTTGATGAATTTTAGAGACAACTCTATACAGATGCAACACGAAATTCTTTATAACTCTTGTGCAAGATGATGGATTGCCAGGTAATGGCCATTTATCAAAAATGTGCTGCAAAGCTAGAAGTCAACACTTCTAGTAAATCTGCTGTAGTAGAATTTTAGGATCACCAAATTTTACCCATCGGCAGCAGGCCCATACGACGGATTTTCCAAGGTGTGGTTCGAATAGACCAGTTTCACATAACGACATGTTTTGAATACTCGGCCATGTTGAGAGGACACAAGGAAACCATGTGTGCTTTTTACACTACACTCAGGGAACTTCAGCCCCCGCAATTTTTTTACCGTGGGCACTTTGGGCCCCTTTAAAAGGCTTTTATTTTCTTGAACATACTGGACCGCTTCGATGATTAGCCCCCACTTCAAAATTGGCTTCCCGGTCTCTGACACTTCACCACTACGCAATACAATTGTGCAATATACCATAAATACACAGTACAGTTTAACCCACATCGACATGTGGCGCCACCGCTTGACTTCTACTGCTTGGTCAGTTTGCATGCGCATGTATGTCTGCGCCGCCGCTCCACTACATGGTGGCTCTTTGCGATGCTATTCAAGTTAGTAAGACGTAGAACACCCTTATCCAGTGTTCATTAAAAGATTGGGGTGAACACTGGTGCTAGCTGGGAGCTACATATTTTAAAAATCTTATTAGTGAACCCATGCATCTGGGTCTGCGACCTTATGTATTTTAATTTCAGCGAAACATTACATCATCTTCATTTAAACTAACTCTTTCAACACCAGTATGGTAGAGAACATTTTATCTGTTTCTACAGGAACAAGTTCATCGTCACTTATATGGATTTACAATAAAATTTAAGTCATTACCACCATTTGATCCGACTTTCTTATTGATCTACTTTTATCTTTCCGTTGTATTCTTCTGTTAAATGCATCACTTACCAGGCTGCCTTGACATTGCACCCCTTCTCCCTCCTCAAACTGTCAAATTTATCTTCCGATCTCTTTCGATGCTCTTTCTTACACTTCTTCACCTTATAAAAGACAGTAGACGAGTTGGGAAATGTTTCCACGCAATGCAATATTGGAATGGGTCAAAGGTGAAGTGTACCATGCTTAGTGTCCCAGCACGGGTGCTGCATGCTGAGCATGCAGAGCGTAACACGTTGCTGTTGTCATGGTACACTTGACCTTGTGACCCGACCGGAAGAGTCGAATTTCCCAACACGTCTATTAAAAACAAATCATATTTTGCACTAGAAACGTAGGCCCTACTTGATTGACGAGATTTGTGCTAATTTAGTACCATAACCTGACCTGGAGAATTACCTGCGGTGCGCGAGCGAGTCGGAATTTTGAATTTCACACAGAACAATCTGTATTTATTGAGAGCAAAACTATCGAGGGCTGATCAGGGTCCTTTCGGGAATAACATGCTGTTTTCTCGACAAATTTCCCAAAAGCTTATCGTTAGGCAATTGCAGAAGAGAGACCAGGCATAGCGCCTAGACCAGGAGTGCCCAACCAGTCGACCGCGGTCTACTGGTAGAACGCGGACTGGTCCTAAGTCGACCGCGAGGGTTGTAAGAAAAGTGAAAAAAAAAAAAGATTTTCTATGTGTGACTGTGTATGGCAGTGTATGTTTTGTAGATCTCGGGTGGGTGGCTACTTGGAAAGTAGATCTTGGGGCAAAAAAGGTTGGGCACCTTTGGCCTAGACACTTATTGATGAAATTGCGAAGCCTTACAGTGTAGGCCTAGGTTTGTTCGCAACTGGATAGTATCGCATTTTATTATATATGTACTGAGTTTCTCCGAAGAAGTTGATGAAATTAAGACCACCAGTAGCCTTCCCCGTTGCCTACGTAGCAGGCTGTACGGTATATTCCTTGTTCAGCACTAGCGTAACTGAAGGGAGGGCAGGGGGCGGTCGCCCCCCTCCCACTTGGCTTCCTGGGATGGTCTATCGGTACATTTGCTGATCTTGTCGGTACACCCGCCCGGTGGGAACGACGACTAGTCTCCCCTACGGTTTTACCAGTCTTTGCTCTCAAGAGGACAATTTCTCTAATAAGAACCCAAAATTTTCGGCGCGCTACGCGCGCTGTAGGGTCACTCCAGTTTCTTCAATAGTTCCTTTCCACATGGCTAGATAGCATAAGTCCTGTCACCCTTACCAAGTAACATGTAGGCAGAGTACACAGGTTATGTACAGGTCGTAAATTTCATCCCATATCGCAAAGCTATATTTGCTATTCTCTCGTGTGTGTCATGCGCTAGGGTTATAGTTTGTGAGCGACTAACGGAGCAAAGTTTGGCTATTCCATCGGGCAGTCCAGGTGCTTTCGACACAATGTATGTTATCCCCGATACAGTCTACAACCCCTACAGTTTTTATGTTTTTCTTTATTGTTCTTAATAATTACATATTTTTTAGTGTAAGCTTACTAAAAATTTCCGCGCGCCTCGCGCGCTTTGCAATGTTGCGATTCAGACTCAAAAGAACACTATCAGTGCGCAAGTCGGCTCTTGAAGTAGTAAGTGATATTGTGCAAAATGTGCCGTGCAATGACATGGGATCATGGGCATAGATCGGGGGGATGGGGGATATATCCCACCAACATTTGACTAGGGGCGATGGCCCATGTAATCATTCACCCCCCCCCCCCATGTTACAGTCTATAGATACGTGTATGCTGGAAAGTACATTTTATTCTTCATTTTAAAGAAATTTTTGAATCTCTGCTTCATTTTCTGTCACAAATGTTTCTCAAACTATCAGAATTTTAGCAACTCCTTCGCAAACTATCAAAATTTTCGCACGCTCCGCGCTTCAAACCTTACGTCAGTGTTATTCATAATCGATATCTTCCGACAGCAACTTTCGGAGAAGCACAGCAGCAAAAAGTTGAAAGTTTACGAAATAATAGGTAAAAGACTGGCTTATGGCAGTGGCACGTAGGTTTGTTGGTTATTGAAAGTGTCTGAAAGTGCAGGTTTTGTCATCGAAATCTTATTTAATGAAAAATTTCGGCGCGCTTCTCACGCATTCGTCACGCTTTGAACTCCATGTCATGCATGACCATTATTAAGATAATAATAAATGAAACTATTCTGATCACAACATTTTCCGAAGACATCTGTGGGTACCTCGCATCAATATGGGATCTTTCAGTCTAATATGTAGCATGATGCGGAAGGTTGAAATTACGTATCTGCCGTTATACATTTTTCAAATATTTTTACAGAGCGCTTCGCGCGCAGCCATTATCGGTACACATGGTGATTGTTAATACACTTACGACGAAAACAGCATTTTGAAACGGTCTTAGTAGTCATTACCCCTTTTGCTACACCTATCAGGGAGGTCCAGTATCACCTTCCTGCACTTATGGGCCCTACTCTCTGTCCCTCTCATTCCCCATTGCTGGAAGCTGTTCTTCCTGATTTTCGTTCAAAATTAGTAAAAATACGATAGTTGTAAAGTGTTTGGCGTCATACTCTACATTAACATGTGGATGTCAGGTAGTACGCATTATGTAATTGCCCCATTTAATATGATTAATGCAGAGCTTCCGGGAAGTTCCTTTACAGGTACCTGCTAGCCATAGATGCCCTTTCATGATACACAATGAAGGAAAGGAAATATTCCGTAATAGTCCAAGAATGTTTCTGTGGACTCCATGCAAGTATTTTTTAGTAAAAACTTTCGCGCAATAGAAAGCAGTAAAAATAGACAAAAGGGAGGAGGCTTCAGGAGGTTTATTGACAACGTATCTTTCTCTTAATAGACAATATATTCTCCTCTGTAGCATTCACTAATTTATGGACATTTTCCAGACATATATGACCAGGTCCAAAAACATCCCAAAGATAGCACCTTTTTGCGTCTAAAAGACCTTAAATTAACAAAAATTTCTTAAAGGGGAGGGTACGGCACCTTTATCTAGTGACAAACGAAAGATCAAAACTGCTGTATACAAATGCCGGGACGCATCAAAACTAAAGGTGTAATTTACGTAGACTTGGGGGAACTGAGGTATTATTACTTCATCATCTATGGTGCCCTTCAATCACAAAAATCTGGCGGCGCCACTGATTTCAAGCGAACTTGCAGGTCATGTAATGATCCCTGAATTCAAAATCCAGTTGTCTGAGATGACCCTGTAAGTTGATCCCTGCGATTTGAAGCTTAACAGGACATTGTTGCTCTTGTACAATTTCAATCCAGTGCAGCTTATCAATGAGTTTGTGCTCAAAATAGCATTTCCTAAATGTATAATTATACCAATACCCAAGAACATTACCTCTGAAATTTACCTCTTAAAACAGTCTTCCTGGCACTTCTGAGACATTAAAACCCAGGAACTTCCGGGGGCTTCTCCCCCTGGACCCCCACCGGGACTTTTCCCCTGGGCCCCACCAGGGGCCCTAAGGCGGGCCTCTGGACCCCACCCGTGATGGGCTTCGCGCTTCGCGCTCGCCGTGCACTCTTCTCGTGCACATTTTCTATATTTGCGATAATCCACCCCATCCCCCCAAAGTTGAGAAGAAATCTACGCCCCTACATGGGATAGTCAGGCACCTTCATATCTACTTTTCACCACCCCCTCGGTAAAGGAGCTGACGGAACTTGGGGTCGCTGGCATGGCCAAGCCCCCTGTGGGAAAAATTCTGTCGCCACATATGGTCAATTTATTTATTTTAGCTTTCCAAAAAGAATCATTTCTGAAATAAAACCCAAAATTTTCGGCACGCTTTATCCACTGGTCCTTGGTTCCGTTACTTATAGTTAAATAGAGTAGGCTACAAACTCTTTTCATCTTTTCGAGTAACTTCATAAGTAGAATACATGGGACCATGTAAATGTCGGTAATGTCATCTCATTTCGCTAGACTTAGATAATGTTCTTTTGTCTGCTTGTATCTGTCTTGCGGTGCGACTAGTGACTTGAGGAGGGAAGTAAAATGTAAGTTGTGCCCGGTAGGGCCCAACTGTCAGGACAATAGACCTATCTAAGCTTTAAATAAGCACAGATTCTTTTTAGTGTAAAGGCTCACCCAAAGTAATTTCGCGTGCTTCGCGCGCTTTTTCACAACTTAGAGTCCGGCAAAAACATCAAATCGGGACGGAACTATTAAACTAGTAAATACAAATTATTTGCGAAATATGCCCCGCTATGACATGGTTTAGTACACAGGTTTTCTTCAAATTCTCCCTCACCAACCTCTCGACGGGATCGGAGCTGTCCGAGGCTTCGGGTCTGTCCCCCAGTCGGGCAAATCCTGGCGCCACCCCTGGGTAGATGTGGGTCATGGGTGTGGCGGTGCCTTTTTAAGTGATAACCCTTTGACACTAAGTGTCGGTACATTGACTATATGCTGTCGGTACATTTACCTTATTTTCATCCCTGCCCCCCCCCACTTCACGCACCCCAGTTACGCTACTGTTGTTCAGTCGTAGATAGACGAGGACCACTGTGCCCCCCCCCCCCACTTTTTGCATGTTCGATCGAAAATGAAACTAGGCTACCTGTGAACAGTGGCCCGGCATGCCTTCAAGCGATTTTTGAGCAAAATTTAAATGGTCTCAAAGGCGTTTAAAGATGAACTTATTTTGTTTTCTGTAACAATTCTTCCTATAACTTCATAACTTTTCGCGCGCTACGTGGGCTTTCATCTTCAGCTTTATCTTGTGGTATTACAACGCCCCCCATTTCAAATATATTGGATTTATTCAATGGTAAAGGTTCCGTTGTTATTCCGTGTGGCGTGATTCTGGAAAAATACGAAATTCCATCGATGCGAAGTTCTATCCTCTTTTTCCTATCTTTTGGTTAGTTCTCTTTTCAGACTCGAGATGGTGGCAAACATGTTTTGTTAGACAAAAGATTTTTCAGTTGCGTCGGGGAGCCTTAATGGGTGAGACAGAGTATGTAAACCCCGACGACGACCGGGCAGCCGTCACAACAAATTTCGTGGGGTTCTGCTCTTAAGTAGGGCAGATTCTGCAATAAACCACCCAAATTTTTCCAATTTTTCTTAATGAAATCAAAAATTTTCAATTGCTCTTCAATACAACCCCAAATTTCTCGGCGCGCTTCGCGCCCTTTAAATTTCAAGTCCGCCGTCCTTTTCGGCACCCATTGCATATCTGTCGGGGCTTAGGGTAGCTAGCCCCCAGTCAGGGCGCTTATCCTCCCTGTCGGCATATCCTAGCACCACCCCTGACTGAGCTTGCATGCTTGTTTTTCCATGCATGGGCAACGATTTTCCCTACAAATTTCGGCGCGCTTCGCGCGTCAATCCTCACAATTGTCGCTGTATCACTTAGGAACATTATCAGCACAAAATTACCAGTGAACTTTTCTAGCGCACGACACAATCTAAGTGTACACCTAAAGTTAGAAGTGGGCATCAATGGATTTTCATAGGAATCTAATACTTCGAGTAACATTCGTAACATGTCAGTGATGACTTTATGCTTTGAATGTACTCGAACCACAAATTTATTCAAAAAATACCTTTTCCGTCCATGATGATTGTACATTTCATCCTGTTGCAAGCTGTTCATGCAAAATTTCTTTCAATGTAAAAATACAATAACTTTGAACTGAATTGAGAACTGTGAAGAGTTTGGTGTACCCTCAGTGTAATGCGGAGGTCAGCCCAAAGCTCCATGCTAGTGTTCCCATCGTGTTAATGACTTACACATTTCGAGGATTTTCTCTCAGTCTGAATCCCACCAAAAGTACTGAGCAAAACCAGGACCTTATCATTGTAGCCCAAGGTCCCCTCACCGTCCTAAAGCACTCAACTCTTGACCTACGCTTGCAGGGCTGAGGAAGTATCTTGATCATAGCCTTGCTGCGTTCACTTGTGAGACTTTCCAAGCCTCTGTATCGCAAGAGAAGGGAGAAATTGCCGCCAGGTAAGGAAAGTTTTCTCGTAGGTAGGCACACGTAGGTCCGATTTTATCCGTGTAGGACTTGAGATATCATCCCCTGTGGTCCCTGCAAACTGTCATCATCTGGTGGCACCTTGAGCTACAAACATAATCTTCTTTCGCCCCCCCCCCCCGCCAGAATTCCTGGCTACGGGCTTGGGCATATCACCAATTATTGGGCAAACCTCCAATTTCCCAAGTACGTGTCCAGCGTTGGTGAAACCTTTGCCCAACTTTTTAGAGTGATATACGGTACGGTACGACAAGACGATATTCTAAGATATGCTACGTACAATACCACACGAAACGATCTCGTGTGGTATTTCAGGTACCGTAACCGTGTCGCAACATATATTATTTAAATGTCATCATTGTTAGAAGATTCTATTGCCTTTTATTCAATATCGTATACAAAGTTTTGAACATGCTTAAAGCTTTACGACAGGCCCCGATAACCTACGATACCCTTCTCCGCGACAATATCGTAGCTATACACGGTGCCACAAACTGTCGTTTATCGTGGCATGTCGTCGCTTATCTTAAGAAATTGTAAGCAATTCTGTAACCACTGTTCCCGGCGGTACTCGCTAAAATACGTTACCAACTTACCACCCTGCCTTATCACAGACTGCCTAGCTGCATAACGACAATGGTAGCACTGAGGATCTCCTCATGATCAGTGACAGCCGTGTTTACCCAAACCAGGAGCTCAAAGGTACTGGTCGTAGTAATTCAAGGTATACAGTCGGATCTAAGTCAGGTGTTGTCTCCAGCCCCCTGCTTCTGAGTGCAATAGTCGATATAATCCATATCGATTTGTAACAGAAGTTGATCTCAACATATTCATTGCACGTTTAGCCTATGTATAAGGAACAATACTGGGGTTAGTGGCAAATATCGTGTGGTATGAAGAAACATAACTGACTGTTGACTTGTAATATCAAAGTAATGGTTCGACTCGTGATGACAAGAAAACTGAGAAAAATGATGCTGACCAGACGAGAGCTTGCTGTTTTATGCATCGTCTGCCTCTTTGCTGGGGCGTTTCTTCTTCATCGTAGAGTGACTTCAATTCGAAGTGGTTTCATCATGACTGGTAAGTCCTAGGGTAGAGCTACATTACCGTATATTAACGCAGCATTGAATTGACCACTGCATCTTGAAACTAATTTATCATCTTCTCTGATATCGCAGAGTCCAGAGTGTGTGCAGTTTTGCGAAGCCTCATTGTAGTCGTCTACTGTCTAAGAATCGTGACAAAGAGTGTTTTTTTCAAAGAAACTTCGGAGTATCTGTGCGACATCACTTAAAATGTGTGTTGGCTCTTTGAACATGGAGAATTTTATTTAGGAGAAACAGTTCCATATTTCACCACTTCAGTAGATATTAGATACACAGCGATACTATGTTTCATTTTCAATTCATGTTAGCCTACTGTACACAGAAAAGAAACTAGATTTTTGCCTTTACCGCATGCCTCATGATCCTTTTCGAATTTTAGATAAAGCCTTTACACGAATGCTAAGTAGTTGGCATATATCAATAAGATTTCGTTATGGATACCGAGGAGTTCTTCAAGTTATTTTGGCAGGCGATTCAATGTCCGGTGTCCCTATAGGGCTTTTGACTAACGAAGAACGATTGTAAATGCGCAATTTTTGAGGTGTCTTACCAGAGTAGAGTTTTGAAGGCCTCCCTTCTAAATCGCTCATTTTCAACCAAATTTCATCGAAAAGGGGCGACCATAGACGTATGAGGCCGAGGCCTAGGGGTCGGTAGCCCGATGAGCCCTCAAAATGTGGCATAGGGGTCGGTAGCCCGCTGAGCCCTCGAAGTGTCACTTTTCAGGACAAACTTCATAGTCCTGATGTTTTGCCAATTAGTTAAAATTTCAAGACGGCACCTCCCTTCCCCATTATAAAGTGTTTATCCTACCAAGGTGCTCCATCCCCCTCCATAATTTTCAGCTTGAAGATTTTTTGGTCTTGAAAAGTCCAAAATTTCACGAGGTCATGTCAAAACTCAGAATTTGAGTTTTTCAGCCTCCAATCTGGGAAACATTTCGACAGCACAGCCGCGATATAGCCTAGATCTAGTCTTGTAACTGATTTTGTTGCCATAAGGATTCTTACGTATTCTGTGTATTTTTCTGTTGAATGATTTTTTTTGTAAATTCAAAGGACTTTTTAGTCAGTGTAATCGTAAACTTTAACTGAAGGTACAAAAATAAAGTCACAGCTCTTACAACAAAGTTTATTTTTCTACACCGCTAGAGCAAAAGTTATCTGTAAGGTGGGGGCAAGTCACTTTGTCTATAGTTTTTTGGGAGAGGGGTTACTTGCATGGGTCTGAAATGGGTCTCGCTGTAATGAAAACAATAGCTGTGAAAAAGATAGATGTATGAAAACCTAGAGGCATTGCCCTGGAATGCCCACTCAACTGTGGTCACAGGATCCACCGATTACTTACAACATGAGACACATAGGGTTGTGAAGTCAGGATGGGTAAAATATAGGCTCAATCGATCTTTTTGAAATTATATGTACTCTGTAAACAATTGAATACTTTTCCAACGAACATCAGACACAGCCTATTTAATTTATACAGCTACAAACCACAGAGTGAGACACAAGTAGCCTAGTGCTCTTGGTACTGGAGTGTGTCTATCACTTGCCTACGTAGCAGGCTGTACGGTATATTCTTTCGGTCATATCCTCAACGTTTGCGAAACCTTAAAGAGGCTGAACAGAGTCCGCTCCTCAGGGTAGCCCATCATCCAGTTATGCAGGGAATTTGTCTTCCAGCTTCCTGAGTTCTGGAATCATAGACTTTAGTTCAGTTTTATTCACTGCAACTGCAGCAGTCTTTCAAACGAGCTTTCTAAACCTATAATCCCACATTCTACATGTAAAACTTGAGTGATCTCAGTAGGCATTGCACAGACTGTACAAACAAACGTCTCCGCTGGTTGTATCACCGTACCTGTCTTTTTGTTTGTCAGTAACTGTCATCTTTCCGTTATGGCAATCTCGTGTCTTGATTTATTGCACGGTTACCCCGCAGAGAGATCTGGTGCGGCGATCAAGTAGTTGCAACATGCAAATATTTGCACTATCGCAGGCTACCCTAGGACACAGGTATAATTTACTTTTGGAGCTCCAGTGACGTCATCAAACAATATAATACAAAAGGAATCTGCAATTTTCTTTTCAAACCCTAGCGAGGAGTGTCATTACGACAAAAGAAAACAGTGTGCCTCTTGGTGTGGAATTCAGCATAGTTGTACGAGGCGGGGAGGGGCTGGGACTGCATCCCCTCTTCGGACAGAAAATTTGTTAATTTCGACTGAGAAATATATATGCTGTTTTTCGGGCAAAAATGCTTTACATTTTAGGACGAAAGTCGGAAGTGGTCCCATACTCTTATGATATTCAGTATGATTTTACAGCGGAGAATTGACCATTCAAAGATTCTAGGAAGAATCTGGAAAATCATGCAGGTCATCGCTGAAACATTATGATGTAACAACTTTACAAAAGTATTCTGGTAACGATCTTCGGTTAAGCACTAGGGTTTTCCGCTGAGCAGGGGCATAGATCGGGTGTCGGGATAGGGCGAGCAAAAAAAAAAGTTTCCGACAGCCCTAATTTCAATAGAAAATGTATAAATAGTTATCTGAAGTGTTGAAAAAATAGCATATGGGATATGGGGATATATATATATGCATTATGTTGAAAGGGTTAGATAGCCTGGGAGATTCACATTAATACTTTAATAGGCTCAAATTGACGTTTTCTCGAAGCCCCAAAGTCATCTGTATACCACAATTTTATATTTATATACTCTGCCTGAATTAGGGGGGCAAAACGATATGTTTGCCCTCCAATATTTTCTATGGGGTCAATTTCCCCCAGGATCGACCCCTCTGTCGCTGAGCACTACGTTTTTTTCCGCTGAGCACGTGAACTAATCATGGTCGCCCTGCAAAGAGGGGACGTGTTTCTTTTTGGTTCTTTCCTCTTACCAACTTCTACGCCTGGGAGAATATAAAACGTTTTTTCACTAGCAAGAGAATCTTTGCCAAAGTCCCCTCCACTCTCTCACTAAGAGCAGACGGGCGAAATCAAACGTTACTCCCGAAGTTCTGCTCCCCTAGGTGCTACGTTCCCGCGGGGACAACAAGACTAAACATGACCGAACTCTTGACCTTCAGACCTCTACATAATGGGTCTGTCATACGTGGCTCCATTGCCAACCAGGGCTGGATTTAAGCATAGGCCAGTGGGGCACGTTCCAAGGGGCTCCCACAAAATTACATTATTGTATTTTTTGGGTAGTTTGTGAAGATCATCTGTTTTAATTTCAAGTTCGTTTTGTAGGCTTACATGTAAGTAAGAAGGAAAACTCTCATGGAGTTTATTTCTATTGTGTGTGTGTGTGTGTGTGTGTGTGTGTTGGGGGGGGGGCTGGAAGTGACCACAACCATTGCCACCCTTTCGTGTCTTGCGCCACTGTAGTCTTGTGGATAATTATATTCGAAGGGGCCCCCACATTAGTTTGTGCTCAGGGACTCCCAAAAAGGTAAATCCGGGAAGCGATCCCACACCATGCGTGTGTTACACCAGCAAGCGAAGCTGGGCTTTGAGAAGCATCATGCATATTCATTAGATCCACTATCGTCATTCGAAGAGTTAAGCGAATAAGATTGACGTTGTAGAAGATACTACGTGTAGTAGTGAATTGTGAGTCAAGCTTCGGCCGGAGCATACTTGTTGGCAATATTTTCAGTTTTAACAATGGATGAATAAGGCTGTGCTTTTTACGTGCTTAGGAACGAACACAGACAAAAACAGAAAACCGAAACAAAACCCAGACCGGATCACAAACGCAGTAACAAAACTATGTACATGACGCAATAGCAAACGAAAGGGCCCTTTTATTATAAACCTGACCCATGCAAATAAGAAACAACAGGGCTCCCATGCTCTCAACAACATTTACAACAACTTGCATTCTCATACAAATTTAAAAATATTTACATATTTACAAAGTGAAACAAATTAAAGGTGCACCAACACCCGACCCTCCGGCGTGGAGACCCGGGAACCCCACCGCCTGCCGAACGCCGTATTGGACAAACAGGTAAACTCTGCCTCAAATCTCAGCCTAATCTCCGCTGTAAGTAGATCCAGGATAACGTCTGACCGCCTTATGACGCCCCTAAACAGCAAATCACACCTGTCTCTCCACAAAGCCAGCTTAATGAAGGCTGCTACAAAGGTAAGTATGGTTTCCACAATTTCGGGACAGGTCGGGGGTGAAAGGCCATAGAAAGCATAGTCGTGGCTGACCGCCCAATTGTTGACAAATGTGAGACGGTCAGAAAGGACTTGAAACCACTCCGAAAGGAGAGAAGCTAAGTAGCACTGCCAAAAATTATGTGACATATTCTCTCACCGCGTACAACCAGTGCGAGGCCATAGAGCAGCTCCAAGACGCCACTGCAGACGCTTGAGATTTGTCACAATGGATGAAGGTTTTATTCTTTTTGTAGGATATTGAGCTAATGTTATCGTCCTTTCAGGTGCATGACATCTCAATAGACCTTATGCATATAATTTCACAAAGGAGAAAGTGCTCCCTCGTTTGGAGGAAAATGGAGGAAAAGCGCGTGTCATTGCAAGTTACACCAATAAATGCAGACAGCTGATTTGTCAACCTATCGTATACGCGCGTAAGCCTACTACACGTGCGGCGAAATCTACGCCGTAAGAGCACATCACGTGCTCCTGTGCTCCATTGTTTTCACCCAAAATGACGTCAGTGTGACGTCAATGCATAACGTCTATAAGAAGAGTTTTCAATGAAAGTGTGATGTGGTTTTGGCCCAAGACGAGCTTGTGTCCATTCACCGTTTCATAGACCCTTTTCCATGTAGCAGTTACAAAGGGTTATAGGATAGAGTTTTGCCGTGAGTCGTTTTAGTCAATGGCAATTTACTGTGGCCAAAAGGGAAGCATAGCAAAACTCTGTCCCATAATCCTTTGTAATCTATTGGATCCAGACTCATAACCTTATAAATATTCATAAGCAAATCGTTTTTCCTATCAAAGAAAAGGTATTTGTATTTTATGTAGTATGCTTTTCTTCTTATTTCCTCCAACATTTTTTACAGGATAACAGTCTGACAAGTTACTGTTTAGTTAATAGCAAACCTCCTGCTGTAAACTGATTTCTTTTCATAATCAGACTCAGGCTATTGGAAGCCTGGGAGCAATAGGCCTTTGATCTATTTAAACCATTTGTTATCGTAGATTTTTCTCTACCCCATTATCTTATCTTTTTTTTTTGTTTTTCAAAATTTCACACTATTATATGAAAATTTTTCTTCACGTGTTGTTTATCCTCGACCAATCCACCGACCAACACACTTTCACCACGGGTCCATACAACTTCCCCTTTAAACATAACCGTCGACCCTAAAAACAGTCCATTTTCCACCCGAACATGAGCAGTGGGATACGGGGCCCACTTAATTATATACTATAGATCCTAGTCCAACTTTGTTACGGTCGATCACTGTTGTTAGTGTGTTATCTGAAAATAGATCCGTTTGGTATTTCATCTGTTACAGGAAGCTAAATGCCAAAATTTCTTGTTTGAATAAAACTTCGTAAAATATATTTCTTCATATCATAAGGGTCAGATTACATTAAACGATATGGTCATAAAACGGCTGGTTAAATGTTATCATTAAATTTTATGATATTAGGGTCTATTAGTATAGGGAGCCAGTCAGCAGGGAACAATCTTAACCTTAACAGTCGAAATAAAATCATATGTCACACAACCTTATCGAGGTTAATAACTACCCTAGGAGGACAATGACCTTTGACCTGTCGACTTACCAACAACAACCGGTAGTTTGATGTAACAATGAACAATTTTCGTAAGGCAAAGCGTTGAATAGGTTCCCATTCCCTCTCATAGTCACCAGGACGAGACTTTACGTGATGTAAAGAATGCAAAGATCCGTACCTACAAGCGACAACTTCTCAATATGACAGACGGAAGTTGCTCAGACAAAAGTGACAAAAATATCGAAGTTTTTGCAACGTCTCTCATGCAATGTAATAGGATTAGATGAGGTGAATCCATAAGTACACATCCTAAGGGAAGGTCGATAAATATTTCTTTACCTAAAATATGCACAGAATGTGTCATCTCATAGATTCCAAAACATCGCGTGTTATATATGAAGGTTCATTTCACCCCTTTCGGTCTCTTGCACAATTCGTTTGCTTACACCACAAAATATGCTTATTCCTTTTTTGTTGTAGGAAATACATCTGAAAGACCTCAGGATGAATTTGAGGCGGAATTTAAAGGTAAAGTATATTTGACCAATTACAAATTGTTTCATTTGAAAGACTAATTTCAGCCATTTTGAATGTCCTGGGTATGACGTTAAACTGCATCCAGGTGAGGTGAGAAGGTAGTGCGTGGCGAGTAGTTTGTCCCCAACTCTCGCCTATAAAATGAGCATATGATACCGCTATTACTCATCCCATGAATGGCGGGTTGTCGGCGCCACAAAACCGAGCAAGCCCCTCCCCGCATGACTGGGCCCCACGTGGGCTGGGAGTTGTAGAATATGCCCAAGGTATTCCCCGCCTGTCGTAAGAGGCGACTAAAGGGGAGGACTTGCACTGTATTTGAACAATATATGAAACCGAACTTGAACCATTTTTTTTTCTTTTTGACACTATATAACACATTCGTGTTGGTGTGTCGTTAAATCTTATCCAACTAACTAACTTCAGCCATTTTGAAGAGCAATAAATATTTTTTAAAAGAAAGGAATTTCGGAAACGGTATATCCTAAGCCTATTTCTCAACTATTATCATTTAATTTGTTAGTAGTTCAAAAGTCACTTCAACAAACGAAAGATAAAAGGGCTTTGATATATCAGCATGAATATACATCCTATCGGTAAAAGATTTTTCAAGACTACAATTTATTTGTAACTGCCTGGGAACTTTTGCGATAACCGTAAACATTGCTCCCTCTACACACTTTGCAACTTAACGTTTTCTAGTATTTCCCTGTTTTGCTTATTCCGTTTAAGGCATTTCACAAGGTCAAAACACGGGTCAGTTTGACCCAAAAGTGGTTCACAGTGGCGGATTTAGACGGGGGCGCACCCGGCGCGCGCCCCCGCCCCCTAAAATTTTCCAAGGTTTGTTTTTTTACCTTCGTAGAACGGATCATTTCGCCTACTTGATTCTTCGTCATGTTGTATTGTCTTATAATTGCTACAAAATAATAGCAGTTTAAAAGTATACAGTTTCAAGTTTTCCGATGGAATGGCAACAGGGTGACATCGAAGATCTCGACCGTATCTCGCAACTTATAGGGCATGGGAAGGGCCATTTCCTGCAATCTGGGAGGCTCATTTTGCAAAATTTCACTCTTACGCTACGCTCGAACCAATGATCGCTTACGGCTTACAGATACTGGGAAAGTCGAACTCCAAACTGGTCATTTGTCAAATAGGCGTACAAGGCAGGGGCAGAGGGCAGACTGTCCCCAAATTTCCACAAGATCTTAATTTCTGGCATGGGTTTGCACAGCCATTTGAGTCTTAAAAAATCTCGCATGTTTTAATTCCACTCAAAATTCCTATCGTGCCCGAATTCTTCCAAAGATTTGCCAGAAAAATTAAAAAGCGTCAAAAAACTTTTATTCCTCAGCCTCTTTTTATAGTCTTGCGCAACACTTTGCCCGAAAAGTCCGAATCTCCCAATTCTTTGAAACATTTGCCCGAAACATAAAAAAGCATCATAGTCAAAGTAAAATTTCATGACGAAACGAAAAGAACACAAAAATTCGCGAAACATCCGGGTCGCTTATGGAAAAACAATTTTCCTCAGTCTCACTTCATAGTCCACGTGCAAACTAAACTTTGCCCCAAATGGTAGAATATTCCCGCGAAAGTTGTAAAAAAGTTCTGGGATGTTTTCAATTGCTAGATTACACTGACAGACGGAGGGTGTATAGGTGTATACAAAGCCCAAAATTTTGCCCAAAGAAATTAATCAAAGACCATTTTTGACGTGTCATATTTCTTTATGACAATACTACCAGTAGTCATCATAAGGCGAAGATTCGGTTAGTCGGGACGTATTCGGGCAGCTATGTGTGGTCACGATTTTGCATTTTTCAATGTGAGCCACCGTCAATTGTGCAAAACTTGCTACTTATAGGCTGCAGCGCTTTTAACCCCAAATCGGGCAACGGTAAAAGTATCTTTTTCTTCAATTTCACATATGAATTTAGTGTGAGAAAATCTTCCCATAAGTCCGCCTGAAAATTCTTCAAAGCCATCTTGGAACGTGACATACCGGTTTTTCTCAGAAGGTGTTAGTAGTAAACTCAGTAGCGTGTGCATTGGGGGGGGGGACGGGTGGGCCATGGGCCCCACCTCTATAAGTTGTCGGAGGAAAATCAACTGGTCGGGGGAAATCGGGAGCAGTCTGACCTACTCTGGCGGAGCAACAGGCGTGCTCTCCCATGTGTGTTTTAATATGCTTCAAAATGTTTCAAATATAGCACCATTTTGCATCTCAGCTGTCTTTCTTAGGCAAAAGTTTCTAGACCCCTCCCCAGGACAGCAAAGAATCAAACCTTGCGCACCTCTGTTGAAACTTGTTTTACCTTCCAAAGGTTTATCACTAAATAAATAGCAGTTCTGAAAAAAAACGTTAAATCATCTATTGATCTATAATTTGACGAGTATGATTTTTTTAATTAATCATCTAATTAATCATCTATTATAAGCCAAGGAGGAGGGGCGAAGGGGACAGTCCCACCTTATTTGTAGTATTCTATGTTTATTTTTTACAATATTGCCAGTGTTTCCCCAAATTTATATGCAGTTAATAGGCCTGGGAAGTGCCATTTCCAGCTATCTGGGAGGCATTTTGAGCCAAAATTTCCTTGCGCTCCGCGCCAAACGAAGGTGGCGCGGAGCGCTGAGAGTCTGTCTATGGGCTACGTCTCCCCCTCTCCTCAAATTCCTGCGCACGCCACTGAGTAAATTCATCTATAGTCGGGAGTTCGGGCAGCAATATAGACAGTGGCATAAATTCAGTGGACCTTCAGTTCGGACAAGTGTCGTAAAAGATACGCAGTCATAAGCATGTTTTCAATTCCGTTGTATGGTTTTTTTTTGTCCCGGAAAGGTACAAGACCATTTCATCCAATGGTAGTGGTACATGTTTTCACTGACCTAGCCAGCAGGGGGCAGAATGCCCGCACAGAAATTTTAGGGACGCGGTCGACGACGATGTTGAAAAAATGAAGGGGATCAAAAATAAAACGGCGAGAGGAGGGACGGATGGGATGTTGTTCGGGTGGAAGGGTGAGGGTTAGAGGCCTAGAGCTAGAGGGAGGGTAATTGGGAAATATTTCCTTCACAACTGTGATCTTTTTATGATATTGAAAACTATGACGAAACAGATTAACAGAACAATGTAGGCGTCCACATAATATTTCGTTTTTCGTAAAAATTATGAATAATATTATTCATTGATAGAATGAAAATTAAGACATTTTCAGCACATGGATCTAGTGTGAAAAGAAGCAAAATATAGCACGATTTTTTAAGCCCTTCGGGACAGCAAAAAAATTTCAAAAGGAAAGGGGACACTCCATGACGGCGGTCAAGAACGGGAACTATGAACAGACTTTGCCCCTGCATTTTATTTGGTGATTTTCTAATCATTTTGCAATTTTCTCATTTTTAATTGAAGGGAAAATTTTTGGCAAACGAAAGCTCAAAATATCGACTGCTTAGACTCTACTTACAAGCCTGGGAAATGCCATTTCCGGCTATCTGAGGGGTCGCGATTTTTCAAAATTTTCTGTACGCTCCGCGCCAACTGATGGTGGCGCTCCGCTTAGATAGTCGTTCGGGCGGATGTTTGGCCGTCAGCGCGCCCCCTAAAGAAAAATCCTAGATCCGCCCCTGGTTCAGTAGGAGACCTATCGAAATCATTGGGTCAAAAAATGACCCAAATAAGGCTTTATTGACCCAAATTGGTTTGCAACTTGACCCAATATGTTAGTTTAGTTCGTAAGTGAAGGATATGAGTGTAACATTTGTTTGTTCAGCTTCATTATCATTTAAGTGTGGTTTTAATGTCATATTTCTTTTATATTGTTCATTGACACTTTTTCATTGTTTTATTATTACGTTCACTGAGTAGTGCGAAGGCCTTGGTGAGTCAAATAAGTCACAGCTAACCGGGTTACTCTCACGTTCTGTATGGTGAATAGAATTGAATTGTTGCATATTCATGAAGATATCCTAATGAAGATGAGTAATAATGTACATGTCAACCAAAGATAGTTATCATATTCTTTATTTTGCACAACTCCCTAAAAATCAGCTAATCTGAAAATAAGCAGGCGAATGGTTTATTCATCTATTAACACTTAAAGAGGTTGGTTTTAAAAAAATTGAAGGATGCTAAGGTCTTTTGACATGCTTCTCATCATAGGTAAGATAGAAAATAAATAAAAAAGAAAAACTCACATAGGTCACTTTAGAATGGTCTCAACAGTAACGAGGTTAGATCTCTCAGCTTTCCCATTTTTTGAGGAGAAGACAAATGGCCAGCTGGGCGGACCAGTCTACGGAAGCCAAGGTAAAAGAGTCAGTATAAGCAAAGCGGAAAAATATTTTCTGACACAATTGCTTTTCCCCTCAAACATTGGTGATTTCCTTTACCTATAGTGATTCAGTACTGTATGACATCACATGCTCACAAGTGGAAGAATTGTTACCATCATCCGTCCTGCGATCAAGCCCGTGGCCAAGAGAAGCCAGGGTACGGGGCCCGATAGAAAAATCCCCTCCCTAAAAATTGAGAAGTGTTTTTACTGTAACCTTAATGCATTTTGGTATGTGTTCCCTCTATAAATATTTCGCTCCCACCTGGAAATTCTCTCGCCCCTTCATAACCTTGTCTGGCTACGGTCTGCTTTTCAGTTTTCACGAGCTTTCTTAAAGTGTACCTTAAGTCTAGAATTACAAGGATGTATTTCAGAGGTTGAAAAATGAATCTCATTAACTTATTTAGCTCCCATTTTCATAGTTGATTCCGTTGATGAGATGTAAAATGTTGACACTTATTCTGAAAAAGTCGATTACGCAAGAATTTGTGATGTACTTCTTGTACAACTCATAGACCTACTCTTGCTTCCTTTTGAAATCAAAATGCCCATATGACCTTGACAAATTACTGTTTTCTAGCTTAAATTTTTTTAAGGAAAGGGCTTTTATTGTCAAGTCACTCTGTAACAGTAAGGTAGTGGTCATCATTTTTACTTGAAAGAATAAACTTCAGGGTTTTATATCTCAGCACAGGAATATCCCGTGAAGATGGGAGTTGGACCATTTGGATATATTTTTCTAAGCTGTGTTACATATATATTTCTGAAATTTAAGACTTAAATTTTTTCACTCGTTTCAGATAAAGATCTCATGCCACCCTCTGTTGAGAACATGGAAGAAACAAAGCGGATTCACACCATCGACTCACCTTTACAATATTTCCTGACTATGTACACGGACGGTTTAGAAATCACGTGGTCTTCAGACGTCACAACGAAGGAAAGTCTCCTTAATGCTTTGAAAGGTTTGTACAGCTTTTGAGAAAAAGTTCTGTGGGCTATCTCCCCATGCAGGCTAAAGCCTGAAACTTCTCCCAAGAAGGAGGTACGACCCAAAGGAACAAGAGACTTTCGAGAGGTCCTCAGAGAGTCTTCCAGTTGTGCAAGCAAGAACCGTTTGGGACATCTTCGAACTTGCAAAGGTCAAATAAGAGCTGTCTGAAAAGTCTGTAACAAATTTTTAAGGTATATACAGTTATGAACGAAGGCACGTCATAAATCTTTTTATAAAAGGTGAAACCCGAGAAATTGTAATTCATCGACAAAAAATAAATCACTTCTTCATTCAAATGAAGTACCCCCTTTCTTTTTCCCTTGCTTCATGGGAGGGGGGGGGGGGATTGATGATAATATAAAACGTTAAACATTAATCCATACCTGGAATAGATTTGGGAAAGATACATGACTTTACTGAGAGGAGCATGCCTCTGATTGCAAAATCCCATACAGCTCAAAATGCCTTTGAAAATGTAATAAAAAAAATTTAAAATGCATTAGCTTAAAATAATTGTCAGGGTTGTATCCTAGTCATTCTAGCCGAAGTGGGAACCAAACTCAGATCCCAGTGGTCACATTCTGGGTCATTCCGAGTCTGGTCATTTAACAATGTAACATATCGTAAAATGGTTCACTTTCATAAGTACAAGTAGTAAGGTTCTTGTTAGAAGTCAATTTTTTTAGCCTAACCCACCTAGTAACTCCATTTGTCGTGTGTGACAATTCCTATCTAACGTTGTGCACCAGTAACAATGAATCCTAAAATAGCATTAATGTTTCTGGTTTTGGTTTGAGTCGGCTCTGGAGTCCCAGTCACGATACAGCCCCTTCCGGCAATGGCGTCGCCAGACTTTTCGAAGTGAGTTCTTGGGGAGTACAGCGTTTCTTCGGAGGGGCACGCCAACATGAAGAACTGAGCAGCTCTGCAGGCGTTTTGGCGACACAGAGCTTTCCTCTGTAGGCGTTAGGGCCTAGGGGCCCACCGTAGGGCTTTTGGTGGGGTGAGAAGGACAATGACCTGGTGGGGGTCCAGGGGCAGAAGCCTCCGGATGCTCTGTGATATTTAAGAAATTATAACCATTAGAATAAAGCATTTAACTATCTCCAAATGACATTGGATGTATTAAGCAGACCAGCAAAGTAGAAATTACAATTTGACATATTTTTTAGACTAACTCCCATTATTTAATGATTCGGGAGGGCGAGGGGTAATGAGTGGGGAAGGGTAGTGAGTGGGGAAGGGTAGTGAGTGGGGAAGGGTAGTGAGTGGGGAAGGGTAGTGAGTGGGGAAGACGAATGATCCTAAGGTTTGCATTGGGCTTTACAACGATAGATTTGGTCATGTTGCCCAATAGGAATTAATTTTGAAATAACTTCTAGGTATGCCACTAAGGGAGCCCTTACATTAGAGCATCGAAGGTGTATCTACGGCGGCGAATCCGGGGACTCGCTAGGAAAATTTGGAAAAAAGAAGCTCTTGCATGTAATTTCTTAGGTTTTGTGGGCCTTAAAATTATAATTATGAAAAAAAATTGCTGCATTTTCTTCAGTAATAAACGGGAAAAGGGTGGCTTGTACGACCATTCCTGTTACACGCGCGAAGCGTGCAGCCTAATTCTGGTATTATGTATTAATGAATATTTTTGTGCAAGCACTTGTTCTCCTTATGAAGGGGTCACCACTTTATCCTCCCAGGTGAGGTGCCTGGCTCAGCCTCCGGGAGGGTTCTGGAGAGCAATCTTCCCCCTTGAGAATTTTAAGGCACCGATATTTAAAATAAACGGACATTAGCTGATAAGATAGATAAGGCTGTTAAATTATCTTTATATGCTATTGAATGCAAGTTAAAAATGCAACAAAAAATCGCACTCACAACCGTTTTCGATCATGAAATGGGACTAAAAGATAACCGATGTGGGCAGGTGGGAACTGTACTTAAAGGGGAGAACACACGGCTGCAGTGGTCCCAGAGCTGTTAAAAGTAGATGCTGAAACAATAAGCCTGAAAATATTTACCAGTGAGCAATGCTTTACAAAGTTTACAAAAGTAGATGCCCGCTATAAGAGCACCTCAAAAATGTAGTTTTGAGATAATTTTGCCCATTTTTAGCCTACGCCCGTCTGATAAAGTGACAACGTGTCCTCGTGTCCAAGTCGATATAAATGTTGTGTGCGTGCATCATTTTCTTTAAAACCTTGAATCTCTGGGGCATAAGGACAGCCAACGTTAGGGGGTACGAACCCCCTGCACCCCCGACGCATGTTCCTTACAAGCCGATTCCGGAACCACCCATTCCGGACCAATTCCGAGTCCATTAAATAACGGACTCGAGTCCAAAATTAAGTCTGAGTCCCGAATCGCGCGTTACAGCCCCGGTAACTATTTCTCTTATAAGACTTTTGATAATAGTCAGTGAAGAAGAAATGTTAAACAAAGTGTTGAAAAGTGAAGTGGAAGACAAAAGCATTATACTGGCGCACTTTCAGAAACGTGATAAGCAGGAATTTACCGTCTAGACAGCGTTATCTGGAAATGAGGTGTTTAGGGAACTAACTTTGTTGCGATTGAGTGAGAATAATGTCATTTTGCTTTTAATGATGACGATGGAGATGAATCAATTTAACTCTGAATATATACTGTTTCCATTGTTCTCCATAGATTATATGCTTATGATGTTAGAAGCAGATGTTCAAGTTCGATGGGAAAGTTTAAAACAATCAGAAGGAACAGCTTTTGTGAGTCTAGGGACCAAGTCTTCAAATGGCATGTCATTAAATGAGTATCTAACTAAAATAGCTAAATTTTCCAACAAGGGCGTTAAAATCAATATTCCTGACATAGACTCAGCTCGAGTCGTTTTGCAGAACTTAAATGAACTCGTGACTATTCTCCATTCACCTGTTTGGATCCATGCCAATGTTTTGCCGGGCCCAAACGACGACAGTACCCCTGTTGATTCTCGAAAACTCTTCGGCTTTGTAAATGATTTATATCCGGGGGTTACTCTGTGTTTGGGATGGGCCTCGGACTGGGATCCCGAAGATGCCTTTCAAAGGTACACGTGGCAACAAGTAATCGATATGGCCAAAGTATCCGCCACAACGACTCAGCCAATAGCATTCGCTGTTCGTGCGGTGTTTGCATTCAATTCCGTTCGACAACTTAAGTTTTTACTTAGTCTCACTGGGAGATTTTCCATTTATGTATGGATCTCTAAGTATGACATCATGCAACTCACAGAACTGATAAAATTTCGTCAATTCATGGATCACAAAAGAGTATTTTATAATTTGCCTCCCGATTTTTTAAAAGCAGTTAAGGCTGTTTCCCCCGAGAAATTGTCAGCGGGCTCTGAAAGCAAGAAATGGAACAGGAATGTCTGGGCCCCAGTTCTCCTGGACGACGCTTCTCTTGTCTTTCTCGGTGAGGACCAGGCAGCACTGGAAGGTTCTGGTAGCTGGTTAATATCTAAAATACCATTTCAAACTGAACTACAAAGCTCCCGTGTTGTGACCGTCGCAGGAAAGGTGCAATTTTTAGACTTCGAACCAATCAATTCCTTGACATCTGAATCAGGGGTGGAGATTTTCATTCGTAGCACGGGTGTAAATCCACCGACGCCAGATAAAATACGAGGTGTTGTTTTATTCATAGGCAGAGATGGCACAATAACATTTTCAGAGAGAAACTTTAAAAAGAGTGGAGGTTTCGAAATAAAAACCTCAGCACGTCTTCCTCAAAACGACTGTTATAAGTTTAACATTGTCGACCATGGTGAAAACTCTCCAATATTTTGTGAGGTCACGGTAGTAAAATGTGAAGAGGACGAAGGCACGTTGAATTCTGAAAACGTAATGTTGCACCTGCAGGTAGCATATCAACAACCATTGTTTTATGTAGTGGTTCACCCCCGGGGTCTCAAACACCCTATCATAATTGAAGATCTTGAAGTGGTATCGTGAGAAAACATTGCATGCAGGGATAGATGTCATTCAAAATGTGCGACGTCATAGATATATAGAAGAGTCAGTACCGTCATAATCAGATTTAATACATAGAGTAGCCGACTGCTTAGAAGTTGGTGTGTCTCTTGCTAAGTTGGTGACGTCATGTTTTGTGACCAGTGGTCGGGAACAAAATAACGAAAGTGAGTAGAAACATGAAGCATATAGCTGCTACCCGAATAAGAGCTTCATGCAATGAGGGATAAATTCACTGACAGCTCTCAGGTCATACAGAAGTTCCCCCATAGACCCCCTCACCTAGTCTCATCCGGTGTTTCACATTCTCACATCCTGTTTAAGGGGCATCAACAGTCATCCCAACTTTATTGAGGAACAATACTATTAATTTTCCTCATATTTGGTTCACAAGTATTTTTCGTAACGTTTCAAGCGTCAATGCTGTATAAGCCCCTAGCAATCGAACACTAGTGACTTATTTTAGATGAATTAGAAATTAAAGATCTTGTGATATGAAAATAGTTCGTTATTTATTGTTAGAAGCATTCAAAAATAGAAGAAAACCACAATTCCTATCACAATCTATGCAATGCTGATCATTTTACAATTTTGTTTCTATTTTGCTTCTCTTTTGTGATAACCATTAGCTAAACTCTCTTTTTTTTTTCAAAAAACTCTCTGGCGAAGAGCCAGGGGCGAAAACCAAACAATACTCCCGAAGGAGTTCTGCTCCCTGAAGGAGCTATACGTCCCCAAGGGACAACTCAACTCAACCAGAACTACTAAGATACCTGACGTGCGAAGTCTCGTTCTAGACTGCCTCCGCCAGTGAGCTCCGCCGCCGTGATCACGGATACTCCTGCGCCAGGTATTAAGTGATAAACATTAGCTAAACTCCCACTCTGGTATCGGGCACTCGATGAGCCTATTGGCTTCCTGACCCTCAAACGTTAAACTTAAATAGGCCTATGCAAACTTGTGATGAAGAAGAATCTGGAAAGATTTTGTTTTGTAATCCTTCCTTTTGTTAGCCTTTATTTCAAGGACAGTTGTAACAGTGATATCCCCGCGGGGGTGGGGTGGGGGTGGATGTGTAAGTTGTCTGCTTGAAAAGTGTAAATACTACCATAAAATGACATGTTTTAAGAGGTACGGTAATTTATATACAGGTTTGCAGGAAAAATACTAACACCATGCAACACTTCACACCGTTATGTTTGCATCGGTAATATATAAGTTGCCTCAGAAATCGTCCATCTTTGGAGATCGTTAGAAAGGTAAAAGTTATTATAATAGTTCCAACTGATCTTGATTACATTTATGATTACGAAGAATCATAAATTAATATGGCAAGCCCGAAGTCAAGAGGAAGGGAAGGGGGCGGCGACCCCTTAGAAAAAATATCTCACCCATAAAATCAAAACTTAATCATTAAGGCTCTCACTACAAGTCTGCCTTAATGCATTTTAGAATAACTCGCCCTCGGAAGCTAAACCCCTTGAGTATCTTATCTGGCTAGAGGCCTATAATATGGGAAGAAGCTGTTTTGGTATTAGGGTGCCTGCTATTGCCCTTCATACACAGAACACCGTCTAACCATGGTGTTACCCCCCCCCCCGGTGGTAACTCAATGATTTAACTCCCTTCCCTCGCGTTGTCTCAAACTACTGGACGACCATGGGAAGCCGGGAGAAGGGAGACATTGTCGGGCTGATATTGTACGTGACAGAAGCATAGAGAGGTCACCTCCGCGGTGACAAAGGAAACACCCCCCTCTTACTGAGGAAAAATAGAGAATGCTAATGATTGCAGTACATTTAATTTTTTAAATCAAAATCAGGCAAAACGAAACAACGGGTTTGTACAACTGGTTGAAAATCAATGAATAATTCAAAATATAAGTGTCATGTTGTCAGCTACAGTGCTATCTATTAATCTGTGTAGTTCATGAAGAAAGGTGAGATTTTATTATCAATACTACTTGATTTCCCCCCAAAATAGACTGTACAGAATTAAAAACTATATACTATGTTAGTTTACTATAGATCCTTACTAGGTCTACCTCTACCTGCAAAGCATCAAACCTGTTCACACCATTGTCTGTTATGAGGACTTCATAGGTCTTTTGTATTCCTTGATTTTCATGGATCCACCTCTGTGACGGTGGATACGATTATAGTCATCGATATCCACCCAACCCAGTGGTGGATCTTTATAGAGTCAGGAAGCAACCCTGGTAGTTTTAAAAGTTCTGCTGACGCCCTATCCATCTATTGTAACCAGTCCTTTCTGTACGCGACCTGCCAACCTTTTGTGATGGCGCTTTTCTGAGACGGTGCCTGAAGTATAGTCTATACTTACTAGAAAGCGCAACCAAAACACTACTCTTTCCCTGACCGAACTCCTTAGCTCCGCCACAGACCCCACTGCTGCAGGCACCAGCAACCCACTGCCTGTATCTATAACGACATACTAATTTTACTGTGAGGGACAGGTTTGGGCTCATGTTTTCACCACCAGAAAAAATGTAAGGAACTGACCTTTTCTTATTGAGATCATAAATATATTTAGCAATCAGGTTACTAGCGAAGCACATAGCTCCTGTCGCATTACTTTCAGCTTCATTATCATTATACCCCCTCTTTTTCGCCCCAGTCTTCGTTTACATGAACTCTCAACGTACTACAATTCTACATTTGGAAAGAACATAGATTTCAATATTCAGCCATTAGCTTTTACGGCAGTGGCTAGAAAGAAGGATGGCTCACTGACCCAACAACGGTCATCATTTACAGTCGTGGACTAAATATGTATGTCATTTCTATTCAACACACTTTAATGTAAAATTGGCTGAACTTCATTAAACTCAACAGCATTGTCATATGCGCCAGTTGGGGCAGCTCTAGGAATTTCTAGGCTTTTCGCCCTGCTTCTCTCGTGGTCAAAAGTCACACGCCGGTCCTTTTTGGTCTTTTTCTTAACGGTACTAAATCGCGATCTTTTCAGCTCTCGGTCCTTCAAAGCCGCTTTTTCCAAGACTTGATTAATTTTATCAATAGCCGGCACCTCTTGATAAATACTCTCTGCTTGTTCATTGTAAGCATGTACCTCCCGAGGGGCATTATCGGCTAAAGCCGCTACTGGGTTTGTTATAACTTGGACAGAATTCACATCCCGTAATATCACTTGAGGGTCCGAGTACTTCGGCAGCTGTCGTTGTGGTGGCGCCCTACAACAAAGAAATATTATTATAGTGACTATGAGCAGGAGTGTAGCCATTGCCAAAAGTGGCAAGAACCAATGCCATGATATGTCTGATAAGTTGAACATTGTTGATCACGTGACTTCTCGATCCAGTTCGTCGACAGCACAACTGTTGCTTGAACAAATCATTCACACGATAGCAACTAATGCATAATGCTGACGTTAATTTCTCTGCTAGATCTAATGAACTGTGTTTATCGTCTTTGTTTAGTTTCTAATTTCTTCATTACAATTATCCTGCTGCAGAATCATTCCAACTTATTTAAAAATAATATAATGCTCTTAACGAAGCACATCCGGATCTCTTAAAACTATCGGAAGTCTGACTAATTACACTTGGAACGTGTGGGTTTGCCTCAAATGTTTGCTTCCTCTTTAAGTACTAGAGGTAAGCCTCTCGAAAGGGAATCCATGTGTGTTTTACTAACGATGAACATCACACAGTTCAGTTTCAAACACGCTGTCTTTCTACAGTGGGAGTTCACTGAATTCTAAGGATCGGTTCAGAAGTCATAGAAGTGAAGGCTCGCAATCAGAATAGAACCACTCTGTTGTACGAAACTGAAAGAAAGAAATATGATAATTACTGTTCGAAAGATGGTGTTGATAATTACATTAAAAATGACTGTAAACAATAAAGAGCTGTCTCAAAAAGTATACATGGGTAACTGACTGGGAATACCTGTAAGTGGTATAAAAGCCATCTTGTACTGGTACACAGATTAACAAAGGCACAAGAAGCGGGGGAGAAGGGGGGGGGGCTGGGGCTAAAGCATCCTCAGTCAAAAATGTGGTGGGCAAAAGCATGCTTCCGCCCTTCTCAATTCAAGGAGGAAAACCCGTTATTCGTTCCCTCTGTAAAAATGTCAACTGAATATTTTGCAATAATTTTCCTCAAACTTTGCCCAATGTATTGCACTAAATTGTATCTAAGGACCCTCAAATATTCAAAAATTTCCAAAGAGGAGTAAGACACCATTCCCCTGGACGGGGTCCTAAACAGCGCTCGGCCCCGCCCACCAGTCGAGAACCGCTTCCTACGGTTAGTATGCAGAATAGCACGCATGATAGATTCAAGGCGAACACGGGGTGTCTCTTATAAATCACATCAATGTTTAGAGTTAATGTTCATATATTAGAAAATTAAGGGAAACAGAGCAACATTTTAATCATAACTTGGTAAATTGCATCTTTGTATCTTGTATGGTAGATGAGATATCGCATAATTTATATAATTTACAAGGTTTTAGACAGCTTCTTTTAAAATAAGTTAACTACACTCTAAAAACCTCTTCAAATGGGCACTGAATAGAAATCTATTCAAATATTTGAATTGTTTCGGCTCAAAACTAACCAGTTTCTGATCAAGAACGAAACAGATCTAATCAAATATTTGAATAGATTTCGTTTCAGTGCCCGGTTGAATAGATTCTATTCAAATCTGAATAGGATTTTTAGAGTGTACCCTGACACTTCGTGTTCATAAGGCTGAGATTCCTTTCCTTCGTTTCTCGTATTTTCTATGAAACAGGAGGTTATCACTTACTTTTCAATATCACAATTTCAAAAAGTTGCACACAATGCACTCATTTCTGAAGTTTTCTATCATTTAAACATTAGAGTTGCAGCATTGCAAAAATGGGCATGGATTATAGAACCCATAACGTGTCAAAACGGTTCAACAGTACAACATAGGTCCTAGGACAACCCCTCCCGGACAATTCCTCCCTTGTCGACCCCCCTCCCACTACACCCGGGACAATTCCTAACCATGACAACTACCCCAAATTAATACTTGTTGCTTTAATGTAATTCAGTGCATCTCAACCCTCCTAAAAAGATTTTCTCCCCCCTGGAAGATATCTCGCCCCTTCAGTACCTTGTCTGGCTACGGGCGGCCACATTAACCCTCAGACAGCTCACCCCAGTGAAAATTTGGAACTGTCCCTAGGGAGTTGTCAGGGAGGGTTGTTCGGGGTGGTGGGATTGGTAGGTCAAGGTTACACCAAACAAGCTTGACACAAGTCATCTTGTATGGAAATTGACATCTGCCTCCAAAATCATCATAATGGCAGTATCTTTCAGTTGCAAGTAAACAAGATAGGGGTATGCTGCTTGTTGCATTCATGTGTTATTTTATTCCACTTTCTTTTACCTAAACTCTTAACCTTACCACCTTCTTTTAAAGGAAGGGTTTAAGCAAAAAATTAATTTTCAAATGTAAAAGAAAAACCACATCTACTCAATTTGGTGAAACTTCCATTCAAATCGGACATGTAATACCCGAGATATCAGTAAATGAAGTTAGTAGGCCTACATTTGTGACCCAAAGTATGCTTGAGGCAAGCAGGAGTTATATCACTTCCTCACATTGATGAGAAATGCTTTTGTTTCCTTTGTTTTTGTCAGTCTTTTGTGCTGATCTTGAAGTTAATAGGGATAGAACCTCCTCAAGGGGAGTGTAAAATTCCCAAGCCTCTCGTGCAATCACATTCCGATAACATGTGGTTCTGGAGGAGGAAATTGGTTGTGAAGTTAAAAGAAAAACTAAAGACTGCTCATTAATGTGAGGCAATGACATCATACGTGCTTGCTACACATTATGATGGAAAAGTGACAACTGTAACTGTTAAAATCTTGAGAACCACACATTGGATTTCAATGCAAATTTCACCAGAATGCAGAATGCAGTTGCTCCAATTTTAATTAGTTTACCCCCTGTTTCCTAATCAGGAGTGGTGCTTCTTATCATTTGAAAATATTTTGTTACTGAATTTTAAACTTCGTGCACCATAGCAACTTGTTACACCTTTAATTCTCATACGGAAATAGAAGGCTATTTGTAAAATTTACCAGGAGTATCACAATAAGTTTGGGCGGTCAGACCGCTTAATTCCTTTAGTGGCCAAAGTTTTGGTAAATACATATTCTCATCTTTTCTGTAGCACCTTGCGATAAATTTTGTCGACTAGACGTACTTTGAAAGTAAAGAGAGGAGGGAAAGGGGGAGGAAAGGCTGGTGTTGGGTAGGGATGTCAATGCACAGAATGAATCCAATGCCAAGCAAACATGAGGCTTCCAGTCCATGCTTGAAAATTAAGTGAGTGCAGTCAATTGTTTCGTGTCAAGGGATCAAAAAATCAACACAGATAAACCACAACCTGCTATCAGCGGGGACTGACCACTAGACGGAAGATCCACTAGACTGAAGGTTCGCTAGACCGAATATTCCATTGGAAGAAAATCTTCTTCGGGTTACAAGTAGAGTTTGGATTCGGGTTAGAAACAGAATAAAGTTTAGGATTAGGATAAGGATTATCTTCGTGTAGGATAAGGGTTTTGGTAAGGATAAGGATTAAGTTAGAGTTAGGATTTTTGATCTATTTGACCCTTCGATTGACCCTTCGAGCAAATCTTCGATCTAGTGAACCCTGCCCCGGCCTGTCATTAATCCGAGGTACGTCATTTGAAATCCAGGTTTCGTAATACTCACCTTGAATTTTGTAGAAACTTTCATTGTACCTCAGGATGGTCAAAGAAGGATTTCCTGTCTGGGGCTAAAGTCGTCACATTCCCATTAAAATGGATATTAAACCAAGGAGATTCTGCAACAAACGTTTGGGAAAGCGGATGTCAACAATTTAAAGAAAGCTTTTCACCCTCTCCTTGGCACACATAATGTAAAAGTATGAGAGCAAAATGCAGCCGCCTCGAAGGTTCAATTTGGTTTAATTGTAATAGTGTTATTTTCTTCTACCGAAGGAATTAGATTGCCTTTATAATTGAAAAGCTAGTGTGCTCTGGATAATTCACATTCGATGTACCGATGCAGGTATGTGACCATTGCTTCAGTCGAGGAGCCATGAGGCTTAGGAGTAGGGAGGAGTTTCCCTACCTGGACCGACTTGTTTAATTGAAGAATGTCAAGTTTGAGCTTAACTGTTGAGTTTTCATCCATCTGACTTTATTAGTTTACATGTTTTTTATTTAACTTTCATTTCTTTCTTATTTTACCAGGGTAGTCCAGTCAACATCAATTTGCTCTTCCCTGGATCCTGGGTTACAACATCGACAACATAAATAAAAGACAAAGATTAAAATAGGAACAAAAACATACAATTAATAGCATAAACTATCAAAAATGTGAAACATAAAACGAGACTTAACAAGAAAACAATAAAAGCACAGTTTTTTAAATAAAGGATAGAACTGGTTAAACTTTGACAATAAAAACATAAGAGTTAAAAAATCAAAATACAGCTAAGAACATGACATAACATACAAATATAAAAATGATAGAAACAGATAAAATGGTACAAAAAGATAAGATAGGGTGCTCAAGAAGGGTTAATTAGATTTAGAGAGAATTTCTTGTCTGAGTCGTCTTTTAAAAGTTTCAACTGATTTACTGTCTCTTATTTTGTCATTAATACTGTTCCATGATGTAGTTCCTCTTACCGTAAAAGATTTTGCATAAAGTGACGTGCGACATCGAGGCAATACGAGGTCGTGTTAGCCCGGCTTGTGCAATAAGAATGCACATTTTGCACATTTTGAAATTTTGTCAGTTGGCCTCTTACCTTCGTGCGATGTATCAATTGCATACACTTGCGAAAAAGTGGCTTGGTAATTCAAATTGATATAATTCACTTCAAGCGGCAGTTGCCTCCAATGAAAATCCCTCAAATCAAATGTTTCCACGAGAATTCTTTTGTATATACCTAAGGAACAAAGACTTCGTATGTATATGGTTCGTCGACAAATTATGACTGTTTGGTTTAGATAAAAAGAAACATCTCACCTACTTGTAACTGTTGTAAATCACATAAATTACCCCCAAGTCCACCGAAAAATTATTGAATCCAAACGGAAAGATTTGCTCACGGTTATCCATCTAAGAACGTGTTTTGAGTAAGCGACATGACATGGAATGTTCTATTGACACCATGATGGTTGCCCATTGCCAGTCATAGGACGTCGATAGTGCAGAGGTCTTAAAAGTCTGAACAGAGGCTTTCAAATGACGGCCTGTGTGTCAGAGTTAGCCCGTAAGAGAATAACCGGCTCAACATAATGACACATGGCCAATTGTCCCTTCCCACAAAACTTCATTTTATGATCTCTATTCATCAAAAATAACATAAAATAAGAAATTATTATGACAGTGTTATGGATTGCTTCTATCTCACATATAGCATACATGTTTTATTGGGCCACTTGATCACTGGTAATGTGGATTAATATTGTCAGAAGTTTGGTGATTTCAAGATAGTCTGTCCCTCAAACAAAATTTCTAACAGCCAAACTGATGTATAAGCAAGGGTTAAATTCTCTGGGTCAGGTGTTATCACGTGATTGTGCCGTATGCCCATATGATGATTTTGACCTCTTTCAATTTCTCATGTTCTAGAGAAATTAGCAGTATAGAGCTTATGCACCTACGTCACGTTTCTCTATTTTTCCATCCAAGCGTACATTGTGCAACAATAGATAGTTCTCACATGACGTCATAGGAGCTTTTCACGTGTAATATGTCAGCCATCTCATAGGGCAACCCCGGCATGTACGTACAAGCTTGCCCTATGACATGGCGGTTGCCAACCCCAGTTGTGACGTCACTGAGAACTATCTATTGTTACTAAGGTGCTATCGTGAGCGCGTATCTTTAACACACCTACTACGTATGGCAGTTCCATCCAGTAAGCCAAATTGAAACGCGCTGACGTCACGTGCATAAGCTCTATATGAAGCCACAACGTTTGCAATCTAAACTGAACCTACAGCGAGGAGGGTGCCGCCCCCCCCCCAAAAAAAAAACAAATCTGATAAACAATACCTTGTTTTTCAGTTTGTTTTGTAATCTATTGTTTTGAGCTTGCAATAGATAGAGATATGGAATCCCCGTGAGAAATGTGCAGTTTGTTAGACTCTAATGCCCTTCATGCCTTCACATTATCAAAATACGAGATTTTGGAGGAGAAAAATGGTTGTGAAGTTTAAAAAAAGCAAAAGAGTTTTGATGAATGTGAGGTTATGATGACACGCTAATAGAAGGTGACCTTGTCACACTGAAGTAGGTTTTAGGGATTAACACAAATTTAACTTTCCTGTGATCTCTCTCCAAATAAGAACTCCATGCATCAAGTTCACTCTAAGTTGAAAAAGTAATTATTCACCTGCTAAATCTTGAGAACACAGGTAGGAACAGAATGCAAATTTCACCTATCTATATCGAAATATATTAAATCTAAAGTTAAGTCTTATCCCTTCTTTCACATGTCTTTGTACTTTCCACTTCTTATGACTCCCATGCAAGAACATGTACAAAGTCGATAAATTTAAAGATCTTGTACTAGATAATGTATATGATCAAATATGTGTGTCGACAGGTGGGGCGGGGGCGTGTCCTCCACATTTGAAAGTGGAGCAATTTGTCCCCTCCTCTTTTTCCAGGACTCTAACAAAATCAGTATAGGCACTGTTTGATTCCATCGCTTGAAGTGTAGCTGATTCAATGTAATAAAACTCGAAAATGGTGGAAACAACCATTAAATGGATAAAAATCGGATTTCACCACAGATTACACCACAAAACATGTGGCCTTCCAATTTTTACCCCCCCCCCCTTGATTTCATGGTTTGGTCAAACATTTGTTAATTTATCCTTCCATCAAGTAATGTAAATACTTTTTTTCAATTCAGTTGGAGCTTTCAGGTGAAAAGTTGGTTTCGATAAAACCTCTTAATTGTCAATTTTAGAACGACTCACATTCCTCCAAAAAGAGTGGAATTCGTTAAAGCTTTTGCTAATATCATGCATGACATGATCGGGTACGTTTCCCTAAAAATGTAACAGTTCACCGACTTGGTAACGTCAGATAGTGAACCGCCTACCCCCTTTTCACGTTCAATGTGTGTAGTTTGATTCGTTTTCATATTAAATATACAATTTCCGTAATAACAAGCATGCCAACTCTTCATATGCCAAGGACTGTGTTCCGTAAATAACAACAAAGGAAATTAAATCTGCAATGAAACCAGTTAATGGAATATGACCTCCATCGTTAAACTGAAGAAATGATTGATGACTATTTACCCTATTTTGTTGTCACAATAGCAGAAAATATATATATTGGGCTAATTTACATGCTTGTATGCATGTTTCTCTCAAGACATGCCTTGAATAGGCAGAACGTAGGCCTGACAAACCTACACTCTTAAATATTGTTTATGTAGGCCTATTAAAAATTTTCGAAACACTTTTTTAACCCTGTCACTTACACATGTGTAAATACTAAAACAGACCAAATCAGTAAATATCGCGCGTTCACTTCTCCAACTGGTTTAGGTGATAAATATGTGGAAATTGTATAATTGCTGAACATATAATGTTTATAAAGTAGTGGCAGAAAATGTTATAAAAGGTAGCAAAATGACATAAATATCCATTGGTAATTACATTTATACTTCAAGGCTGAGAAATTTAAATGCATGACAACATCAAATTTCAATTTTATTTATCACTGACCTAAACATGTATTATATGCCAGAAAAACCCTTGCATTGTTGTTGTAAAGAATACCCCATGCAAGAAGAATTAGCTCTCCTCGTTTAAAGTTTTTATTTTCTTTGTAACGTACTTTTTGTTTAGTAATCAACACTAACTTATTTCGTATAAATTTATAGAAAGCAAAAAATATCGTTTTAGGCCCCATAAAAAAAAATTACTTGTTTCTCATCACCGGCCGGGCCGATTTTGGACGCCGGGTGGATTTTTTTTTTATTTTTTATTAAAAAATAAAAACCTCCCGGGCCGACGTTATCGTTTCCATGTCTGCATTTTTTTTTAAAAATAAGAAAATGTGATCTCTGACATCGTTTCTGACGTTTTTTGCATAAATATATTGCCCCAAATCACTCCGACCAAATCCCACAATCAAACGTTCTTCCCGTACTTGCGATCATTGCTGTATCAATATGCTCTGCCGCGCACAGACCGTTGTGGATTCACGAAAATGTGTTGCTAGTCCGTATTGATACTGAATCACACACAACTGTCACAGACTGCGCGGTCGGCTAGTGCCAGCATGCCGTGTTAAGCAAGTACGATACTGTAAGTTTTTCAGTTGCCACTCGCGTGGAGAAATTTCGCTCGAATGACGTTCATGTGGTATGCATAGCAAAACCTATTGGCAAAGTTTGCACCACGGAGTACTGAACTTGAAGTGACAACACAAAAAGTTTCTATGCACTTAAAAAGCTCCCCCCCCACAAAAAGTAACAGGGATCGGTGAGTTGAAGTTTTACATCGATTTGAAGGGAATATATTTAGACTAAATGTGTAGACCGTGTAGTACATTCAGTACAAAGGAATGAGAATGATATTAAAATGCAATATTTCAACGTTGCGAACTGACCAGCTGCGGGGGTTTCGCACCGTAGGCTACTAACGTTAGTTACTATACTGTGCCAGTTGAACGTTGGGCTTTAGCGTGTGTGTACTACAGTATATAAAATAGGGCCCAGACAGAACACACTGAAAATTGGTTGGTAATAAAAAATAAAAAATAAAAAAGGACCGGGCGACGGATTTTTTCAGAAGTCAGTGATGAGAAACAAGTAATTTTTTTATGGGGCCTTACTTACGTTTGTGTTTCTGATAGTATACGTTATCATTAGGATGACCTTTCCAAAGGAGTTCCCCAAAATAATAGTAACTTAAAAGTTGCTAAAACTTTAAAATTATATTCATAAAGAATGGATACCATTGGTTCGTACTCGTATAAGAATGAATTCGTACTCTAACTAGTGAGAATGAATTGCACTCTTGAGAATGGATTTGTATATTCGTACTCGTACTCACACATTTTGAAAGCATTAGTGCTCATGTAAAACAAGTTGGACTCGCACTCATGAGAGACAGGTTTACTTGTATGACCTACTCACAACCATGGGGTACACTTGTACCAGGTTTGCCATATTGGCTTATACTCCGGCAAATTAAGGAAATCTGGCTTATTTTGAGTCCGTTCGGCCCGCAAATTGTTAAAGCAAATTTAGTGATAATTTTGCTAGTTAATTGATAACAAACATGATTTGGGGATATTGTTGAGTGTCTTGGACACTTTGTAATCATATTTGGCCCAGTCTGTTATTGCTGACTTCATGACATGAAACTCACACAAGTCTGGTACAGACCAGACAGCAAAGAAGAAAAGAAAGCAAAGAGAAAGAGTAAACACAAACAAAATAAAAAATAAAAAAAACTTAGAGACTCAGACAACATGATAAACGAAGGCAACAAAACACATTCGCAAAGTATTCACATGCAGTCCGATTATGATTGACCATTATACCATGTCCTGTTGTCCTGCTCTACCGGAGCTTATCTTACAATATTTTACACAACGTCTACGTATGAGCTCAAAATATATGTATGAAAGACACACATAGAACCTTACATTCGATGACCTAAAATTGATCTGGAAATTCAAAATGATCAAACTTACCTTTCTTAACACTCTGTATTTGTAAAAGGTACTCCTCACCTTAAGTCCAGATCATTACCTGACTTCTTAATGCAGTCTGTATGGGCAACTTATCTTATTCAAGAACACTTTACCGGCAGGCTAATAATGCCTCACTTCCTGTTTATGCGAGGGCGTGCTTTAATTTGACCTGAGAATAACAGTGAAAATTTTGAACATTGATCGTACAAGTAAATGAAGGGGTACGAAAACTCTGTAAAAATATGGATCATTGAACCCGAGATATAAACTAGATATCTCTGTAACCTTCCTGAAATTAGTTAAGTGTATATGCGCGGACTGTTTAAGCCTAACTGCTTTATTTAATAGATCTATACAAGTGAATGAATCGATTCAGTCACTGTGGTTTGAGTATGAGGTAATTGAGTTAGTCCTAGGCCTATTTGTATTGTACATACTGACATACGAGGCATCTCTACGTCAAAGTGAAAAAGAATTGTACTTTTTCAAGTGTCGTAGTACAACTGAACTTCGAATGCTTATGCTACCAGTATGAGATGCCTGCAAGTAACACTAGGGAGTGCTGCCGTACTCGTACAGGCTACCTATTACAGTTTATGGTCGTTATGACTTGTTACAGAACGTCCTCTGTTAACAACTTAGAATAAATTGGCAAAAGTGAAAGTGATGGTTGATAACTATTCTTCAATGCATCCCGTTACCACCGCTTTACTTAGGGGACCACCATTTGAATGGAATATCATGCATAAGGTTTATGAAAACGTGATCGGACAACCCCCACCCATGACATCCAGGCGCGGATCCAAGGGGGGGCTTTCCCGGGCTCAGCCCCCCCTTTTCGCCACATCAACAATAACAAATACGCAAAAATTAGCATAATGTTAATCTAGGAGAATATTCAGGGGGGTTTCAGCCCCCCTTTCGAAATGTCTGGATCCGCGCCTATATACCCCTCGGAGAACTTCCACCACTATAAAACTTTGAATTGATCTGGGTGGGAAGTGTCCGAGGGAGTTCTCGGGAGGGGGACTGTACGGGTGGAAATTATCTGGCGGATGGGGGTGAGTTTCCGGGAATATATGTGTATAAACTACTAAGTTAGTGAAAATTTCGTAGTAGCCTTTCCTAGAAGAGTCGCGCTGAAGCAAGAAAACCTTTAAGTCGCTTTTATTGGCCCAGTCCCTTGAGATATATGCTAACTTGAACTGAATATATAGAACCTCCCAAAGATGACTGCCTCACGGAGAGCAATAACTAAGACAATCTCCGGATGTCTTATTGTATGTCTTGAATTCTGATTATTTTACTCTATGAGGATGAAAGATAGTTTTAGCTACTTTCTTCATGATCACATGAGATCAGCTAGGTTTCTCATAAAGTTTTATGCTTATGGCCAAGCTGAATAATTTTGAAACTGGCTAACTTACATATGCAATGTCCTTCTAAAGAATTTTTAGTGGCGGAGGGAGATTTCCCCTAAAGAGACCATCATAACACTGTCAGCGCGCAGAGTCGCCATTGCTTCATTGGTCAGTAACTTAGTAAGTAAAATTTCAAAACTTTTTCAGAAATGAAAGTACGAATGACTAACAAGGTGCATTTAAATGTTAGTTTTTCTTTTCGCTGAGATGTCATTTTTTTAAAGAAATTCAGTACCCAAAGAAAAGGTAAATTATAAAAAAAATATTAGGGTAAAATTTCTTTTGTACTTTATAAGCTTAAGGAAGAGCACTTGTTAATTGTAAAATGCAGTTAGAGGCGGCCACATGGCTGTATGATGAAATATCAAGAGAAGTTGGGCTTATCCGTATGAAACAACACAAGTTACCTCTCTCCTACACAGAATCTAAGCCCCGCCCTCCAAGCCCACACAGCTTGCTAACATCTCAACAGGGATATTACAATAATTGAAAATGGCATCTATATTCATATTTTGTTTTTAAGATTAGTGGCATTAAGGGTGGATAAAACAACCAATAATAAAATAGTCAGATTGCAACGTTATTCAACAGTGAAGCAAGCGAGTATATCAATTAGATGGTCTTGAGTTTAAGATCCGAACGGGTCAAATTAGGCAACAATAGATTTCAGCCAAAAATTTTCCAAGTTTTTCCCATCTCAAAGGAGTGCGGGATATTTGTCTGGGGGCAGGGACTATCCCGTCTTTGTCTGAAATCTGTACTATCCGAGAAAATTGCCTGAGTTCCCAAAATCTACTACCAGAAACAGGTTTTGCCAGAAACAGCTAGGGGCGTGGTGGGGGATGTTGCAGTACTAGAACCTTGCTCGTGCGTCTCAATTAAAACTCAGGATTGCAAATTTGAGCTTAGATGTTGAATTCCAACCCACTCTACCTGGAGTTGTAAGTTATAACCCTTTACTTGTTTTTTTCCACAAATCTCTTAGAACGTCGTAGAAATCGCTGCCAAGTTGAGGCCTTGAATTATCACTGTGTATTATTGTTTTATTCATGCACAACAAATAAAAAATTATTAACTGCGAGAGATTCACTTCTAAGTAAAATTTGGAACCTTGATATTGTTAGCAGTGGCGCCGGCACGGGAGGCATGGGACGCGTGCCCCACCCCCCCACATCGATTTCTTTTTTTTTTTTTGAAAATTTTAAAATGATCCCAAAAGACGTTCAAGCTATATTCTGTAGGGGTAGATGAGGTGTGTTTTCGACCGAGTGATGGATCAATTGTAATCATTTTCTGTCACGAATGGTTCTCAAACTATCAAAATTTTCGCAAATCCTTTATGAACTACCAAAATTTTCTCGCGCTCCGCGCGCTTTAAACCTTACCTCGATATTGTCCTTATTATCAATAATTTCCGAAAGCTACTCCGGCAGGAGCACAACAAAAACAGTTGAAAGCTGTTTACGAATTCTCAGGTAAAAGACTGGCCTTGTGACTGGCATATAGGTTGTTGGGGAAATGAAAGTGTCTCGACGCAGAGCATGAATGCAGTTTTGTCATGGTAATCTTATTTAATGAAAAATTTCGGCCCGCTTCGCACCCATTCGTCAACTTGGTTTGAACTCCACCTCATTACCATTATGGTTATAATACATGCAACTATTCTGATCACAACACTTTTCCGAAAAAGTACATCTCAAACCTTTGTAGGGGCCTATGGGATCTTTCAATCTAATTTGTAGCATGATGTGGAATTTTGAAAGTACGTATTTGCCATAACACATTTTTCAAAAAATTTTACCTAGCGCTTCACGCGCAGCCATTACCCGTATAGATGGTGATTGTTAATACACTTACGAGGAAAAAAGCATTCTGAAACTCGTTTTTGAGTCCTTAACCCCTTTTGCTATACCTATCGGGAGGTCTAATATCACCTCCCTGCACCTATACTCTCCCTCCGATTCCACATTGCTGGAAGCTGTTCGTCTGGATTTCCTTTCAAACTTAATGAAAATACGATAGTTTTAAAGTTCGGGGCATCATACTTTATAGTATCATTTGGATGTCAGGTAATAAGCATCACGTCAGTGTCCCATTTTATATAATTAATCCAGAGCTTCCAGGAGGCCCTATACCGGTGTCTGCCAGCCTTAGATACCCTTTTATAATGCACAATGAAGCAAAGAAAATTTTCCGTAATAGTCCAAGAATGTTTCTGTAGACTCCACGCACGTATTTTTACGTAAAAACTTTCTACGAATAGAAGGCATTGAAGTATCCAAAGAGAGGGGGGCTTCAGGAGGCTTGTTGACAACATACCCTTCTCATAGACAACATGCTCTTCTCTTTCACCTATCCAAAAATTAGAATTCACTAAATTATAGATATTTTCCAGCCATATATGATCAGTTCCAAAAGTATCCCAAAGATAGCACCATTTTGCATCTAAGCAACCTTAAATTAACAAAAATTTCTCAAAGGGTTGGGGGAGCCCCTCCCCTTAGACCCCTCCTCCAGGACGGCACCTTTACCTGGTGACAAAGGAAGGATTTCAGACTGCTGTCACAGGAACTCTTTTAAAAGGTAAAATTTACGCAGACTTGGGGGGGGGTAACTGAAGTGGCATTACGACGTCATCTGTGGTGCCCCCCCCCCCATCACCAAATTCTGGCGGCGCCACTGATTGTTAGAATGTGTAAAGAAATATGAAAAGCACAAATACATGGCACAAAAAAGAAAAGCTAAGAATGTTGTAAAATAATGATAATATTTAATGCCATGCATAAATCTTTGAGAATTATCATCCAAATTTCAAGTCACAAGAGAATTAAATGCGTTGATTCTAAGTTTTATATAGATAATAATATATCTTATACATACATTTTGATCGAGTACAGGATAAAATATTTATGTGATTACAAGCTACCGTACATCGGAATCACTTATATTTCAACTGTCGTGCACTCCTTTATACTATGAGTCTCTACAATCTTGGAAGGCGTTTCATATTTTATCATTATGCAAATCACCATGAGAGGAAGAATTATTTGAGAAAAAAAGATTGTTTACGTGTGTGTGATATAAAAGAACGACTGATTTTTTGTTTTGTATAAAATCACTCAAGGATAAATTCAGGCTACATGGCAGCTTAAAGTTCAGTACTTACAAAGTCTTGGTTAACCAAACACTTAGCCAAATTTTATTCGGCATTATTGCATCAAAACGGGCAGCTTATTCTTAGTATCTCTTTTTATTTCAATTCTCTGCATGTGTTCATACTTAAATCGAAATCATTTAACGGTGACAAACGATTTCGGCTGAGAGAATACACAATAAAACAACAAAAAGAATTAAAAATATCATCCTTGAAGTTTTAAGACTTATGACATTAAACAAAAATGTAGAAAAGCACAAAACAGACAAAATAATACTGATGTAGGGAATCAGGCTTGTGTGTCAGTTAATTAATGTTTACTTACTGTTTCCCACAGAAGTTACCATGGTACTGATGACACTTTATGAAACATAACTTAACATTTTTCCTTCTTATGTACGGTTCTTTATAATATTCCAGTTAAAAAGTTAAAAGAGTATATGGTGTTTCACTGAATGAATGTTTTTACTCAATTAATGTTTTCAGTATTTAATTACTACAGTATAGATAGTATAGCTGTTCTGTTTATAAGCCATTGACGTTTCGATCGTTTGACAGTATGATTTAAAACAAATACGTGGAACAACTTCCCGAGCTGATTTCCCTATCTGCTTATTTCATTTCTCAGCAGCATAAAAGAAACACAGTTTGCTTCATTTAAATCTGTATAATGCTTATTCTTTGCTCACGACCTGACACTAATTGCTGCCTCACTGAGGAAGATTGTGACAGCGCTCTCTATTTTATTTTAACATACCTTGGTCGGCAGCCTCTGCATTAGGATTCACCTCTTCCCAGAAATGATAAGTTGAAAGAGAGCAATCTGCTCCCTCGGACAACTATAAATTACGACTTGACCAAATCTAATATACCAGGTAGTAGTCACTCCCCAAAATTCATCTATAGATAAATTTTGAGGGAATTGAATGTTTGGCAAACATATCGGATAGTATTACGTCTCTTTCTAATTATCCTATCCATATTGCCCCTGCTACGTCAGCAATGTGTATCGCATGTTCTACACTATTCCCATTACAAGATGCGTGAAGAATTAAATACCTTTTTTACTTTCAAGTAAGATAAACATAAAACTAGTCTACCCATGCATCTCTTAAAAATCTTTATCATTCGAGATGTTTTTTTTTACAAAATACAGTTATAATTTTACACTCGTAAATTTACACGCACCGTCATTTCTTATATATATTATAGTGCTTAAAAAACCAATTGAACAGTATGTACATGATCTAAACTAGCAAGCTACTGGAAAACAGGACAGGCTGAAAAAATAAATCTAACATTTAAGACATTTAAATATAAGGCACATGTTATGAAACCCTGAAGATTTCTTTAAAAGAAATCTCATTCAATAAAAAACACAGTCATGAAACAGGAAGCTGGAAGATTTTCAATCTCCCTGCATAAAATAAGGTCATGCTTTTACATTACGGTGGTAAGCATTTTGTGTACAGTAATAAGGTATATCTAAAGACTGTATCCTCTTTCATGAAGAGTTATGATCGATCTTAAGTTGGATTACATAAGCCTTCTGGATGATAAATCAAACTTAAGATCTATCGAACGCGGCTTCCCCTGGCTGCCTGGTCTTTGATCGAGAGAACAAATACATCCTGATATAAAGTAAATTCTGAACTTCTTAACCTGAATCTTGAAACAATATTACTCTTTAAAAGAGCTTGCAAAACAGAAGGTGCATCAGAGGGGGGTATACTTTACCAGCTCTACCTTCATTGAACATATTAAATGTTTTCCCTGGGAAGGTGAAACCTAGAATGATACACAGTGGTGTGAATGTATCTCTGCAATTATCATATTTTCATAAAATTACCGTAGCTCGTATAGGTCTCTCATGCTAATAGCAACATGGCTAATTGCAACACGTGTGATGGGTGCATTTTCTGACGTCACCCGCCATTTTACCAGGAATCTCTCTTTAACGCAGTTATTACTCCGTAAAAATTGCCTAACATAAGATTTTTTTGAAGTGTCATCCTATCCTCAATATTAACAACAATGTAAACTTTCGTTACGTCACTTTCTGACCATTTTATGCCGCTCTGTCATGGTTACTCAAACCTTCCATTCTTTTGCCAACAAAGACCTCGAAGTCACATAGCAATAAAATAAAAACATTATTGTAAATTCACATAAAACATGACTTGTTTACAGTATACTTTCACTTTTTGAATAAATCTGGTTTGAGGCATTTTGGCAAATTTCACTATGAATGAATATTTCAGTTCACATTTATGACTATCCTTCAAACGGGAACCTAACGATAAGGTTATTAACACTATTTACATACAAATGCACCAGTATTTTCACAATAACTTGAATACCACTTACTTTATACAGTTTCGTACTTGTCCATGGAAGAAAAATCAATACCTCTGACATGGCTAATAAGTTTTATTACAATAATATTTCATTTACAAGGCGCTGATTTATGCATCAAATGAATCCAATTTTAAAGGCCCAGCACACACTACCCTGGCAAAATGCACGAGTAAAATTTACTTTACTTCATAGTTTCTCTCTGGGTAGAGAAGTGAAACATCATAAAGCTTCTAGCTTAATTAAATTCACAACATAATAAACTCCCCGGAACAGTACTGCAGCATAGTATCCACTTCTCTCAAATAGTCTCCAACATCAGCTGTTTTTTGAATCACTGTCCTCTCCTCTCGTTCTTCTTTATAAGTCTGTGTGTTCATATCTCTTGGATATTTTGTTTGTATTGTTTATGATTTCAATGATTCTCCAAATAGCCCGATAAAATCTTATTTTACCAAGGAGACTTCGTAAGTACTGTGCTAGTAATTCGCGCAAAGAAGAGGGCGCTGCACAGAATTGCAAAGTTATAAAAAGTTCTGGACGACTCGCTGCAATCATAACAAGACTTTTCGTGGTTTTCATTGATCATCTCGGCATATCTAGCTCTTGAACCATTGTTAGGTGCAGGTTCAACTTGAAGAATTTCACACATCATCCCGTATAAATCGATCTGGAACAAAACACAAAATAGAGAAGTTAAATTATATATGAGACAACAGCCCGACGTACCATGTTCGATAGAGGACTTTTCCAAATATTGAAGGGGCCGGCCCCACTCACTCCACTGCCAGTCTGTGGCCCTAAAAAGTTTCAATAACTGATACATTTTCATCGCTTCTTCAATATGTTTACGGGGGGTTGAAATAGGCATACGGGGGTCAATATTTCCGGGGGTCAGGGATAATTTTTCCCTAATGTAGAATTTTGGACCAACTTGCCCGAATTTTGATACCGCTGTGTCAGTTGCAAAAGGGCATAAATTTTTATTCTTCTCATTTGCCCGAATGGATCCACTATTTTTGCCCGAAGTGGGAGGGCAAAATTCCCCCTGCCCCCCGGGCCTCGTACGCTTATGGGGGTTGATTACTCCCACCTTCTCTTGTAACAGTTATTAAACATCCTTAATGCTCATAAGCATACGGAGCATATTTTGAATAACTCAGATTCAGTATTAATTTGAAAACAATGACATTACAATAAATTTGAAAGACGGGTCTAAGCTGAAATTTACTTTTATATAGAAAAGAACAACTGAATTTAAAGGTAGGTGAACAGGTGACAATCATAGCGTTGATAGATTAAGACTCCCTAGTGAAAAATCCATCAGAATTATGTAAATATTTTTCATCGTTCTCAAGATATACCTCAAAATTCGACCATGTGTTAAATTTCTTAATAAATATTCCAAAACAATGATGTGGAGTTTTGCACAGTGTAAAATTTCTTCTTTATCCCATAAAAAAGGTCTGCTTATTCTGGTTCCTCTACCTATCACATTTTAGTAATCTGTATCATCTGGTTATTACGGCTACAAAGTACCGTAATTCACCATTACTTACTTAAGGATCTGTTTCTACTTCCGCATTATGTAATATTAATTTAAACTTAATTACGTTGATATCAATCTATTTTGTTGTATGTGATTAGGGTAGAAATAAACTTGAAACTTGATATAATTTGCCTGTCAATGACAAGCTTCCATCTATTTTGGCGTATAATGTGGATATTTTCCAAGTAGTCAATAGCTACTTTCAAAATAAGCCCCTCAGCGCACACTGACATTAGCCTACATATGTCCTTGGAATGAAGATCAAACAAGCAAAATGCCACAGAACTTATATTGCGATTCCTTTCTTCTACGTCACGAATTTACACATTGTAGCTCATGTTTATTTAAAAGTAGGTGAAAAAGCAGTGATTTACTTGGCAATATTTGAAGGATTTTGTTTGGACTTGTGGATATATTTACCGTTTTAATATTTTACATCAAATCAGGTATGACATTTAAATGTCCACAGAGCTCTAAGCATTCAAGGTAGAATGCGCCTTCACTCCCGTTTTTTCTCGAGATAAATCTACCTTCAAGCAAAAGTGAACTTGAAGCTAGCAATGAAGACGTGATAGCCTCATATAAAACAACACTGTTATGCGATTCTTTAAACATTACCTCCCTAATCTCATCGTTTCGTAGTGTAAATGCATGGATTTTTAGCATACTTTTCCTTTCCTTTGGCAGTATGGAAAATACATACCCCAGTCCATATTAAGGTCAAATACTATATTGATCAACAAAGCAAAGCATTCTTTAACAATGTACGGGGATAACAATACTCTTGCTTGCTTTAGGTTCACTTTAGGAAACAAAAGTAGAAACTTCCTCAGCCGATATCTCTACCACACATCAAAATCGAATGAAAATATAGATTTAGTCGTTGTTTTACATATCAAAACTAAACTTTTGCTGAATCTCTTCCTTTAAACATAGAATAAACATTTTAAAAAGAGGCATAGAAATTATACCGATTTTAGTGGCTTTGCTGAATGACCCTTCTTGAAAAACGGACCCTGGGCGTAAAATATTCCTTTCATGTCAACATCTTCGTTATCGTAACCATGATCAGATCTGTAGCTGTTAGCTGGATTGTATCTCTGCAAAAGGAAGACAAAATTTTGCACTAAGGGCGTTTTCTGGACATCTTAATCTACCAAAACTTGAAATAAAAGAGTCCTTCCATTTAACAAAACACTCAAGTATAGTCTCAAACAAAGAAAATGTTCGGAATGTCTTACTGACTATGGTCGACTAATTCGGTGGTGCCAGAGAAGCGCTTTGGGCCGGAAAGTGGTGGGCGTCATCGTTGCCATTGTACCAACAGTAGACGTGAAATCTGCTGCAGCAATATTTGTTCGACCATTCGATGGGCTTGACAAAATTCCAAATGAATTGACTAGATCAGCCAGCTTTTGAATTTTTTGTTTAATTTTCCATTAATCAAAATCACTTCAACCATGGAGGTGTCAATATTTTAGACACGAACAAGTGTGGTTTATGATTTCTGTTAACTAAAATATATTGCTTAGCTCTAAAAGGAAACTCACGTACCGGTACCTAACTCTCGAGCACCAAATTTCAGTCCAGGCAGCTCACACTTTTTATCCAATACTTAAAAGTAAGGAGGCCTTCTGAAGTTAATGGGGGGGGGGGGAGGGGCACTGCAGGTACGGTGGGCTCTCATAAGACATGTTTGCAGAGACATGGGTTTTTTTTATTTGGGGGCGTCATAATTTCTTGTGACGTAGGGTATTCATGTCAAAACCAGTGCACGGAGGGCATGGGGGAGCGTGCCCCTCAATCGATTTCAGATTTTCTTTTTGAAAAATTAAAAAATGATACCCAAAGGGCGTTTAAGCTATGGATTTCTTTAGGGGTAGGGTGAGGTGTGTTTTCCACCGAGTGATGGATCTATTGTAATCATTTTCTATCACAAATGGTGATCAAACTATCAGAATTTTCACAAATCCTTCGCAAACTATCAAAATTTTCGCGCGCTCCGAGCGCCTCAAATCAACGTTTCTGTGGACTCCACGCACGTATTTTTGCGTAAAAACTTTCCCTGAATACAAGGCAGTAAAGTAGCCAAAAGGGGGGCTTCAGGAGGTTTGTTGACAACATACCCTTCCCTTAGACAGCATGCTCTCCTCTTTCACCTTACCAAAAATTAGAATTCACTAAATTGTGAAATTTTCCAGCTACATATGGTCAGTTCCAAAAATATCCCAAAGATAGCACCATTTTGCCTCTAAGCAAAGGCAAACAAACAAAAATTTGTCAAAGGGGAGGGTGTCCTCCTCCCCTTAGACCCCCAGGACGGCACTTTCATGTTGTGACAAAGGAAGGATCCCCCACTGCTGCGCATAAAAAGGCACAATTACGCAGACTTTAAGGGTTTAACTAAGGTGGCATTACGACGACATCTGTGGTGCCCCCAGTGACCAAATCCTGGCGGCGGCACTGTTCAAAACGCCCTGCAGATTGTCGGAGATGACACTTCTCAGATCATATTCGCAGTAAGTCCAAAAGTAGTATAGGAACGTTGACTGCAAAACAAAGGTTTAACATATCTATTTCGAAAAAGCAACGTAACGTTTCAATTATTATGCTTTTGCATGCAAATACCCCCTTACATGGGCCCTGGGCAATTATTCCTATGACCCCTAAAAAGTATGATCTTTCAGGTGAGATTTACAAGCACATGACATAAAGGCAGGCAAATTCTGGAATACTTGATTCACGTTGGGTACCATGAGCACATGCGTTTATTCTACAAGATTTGACTTACAGTGAACACTTCCCACGTTGAATCAGCATAGCCGAAAATAGGGAGAACTCTGGGATGTTTTCCATAATGAAATCTTTCAGGAATTTCTTCTTTCTTGAAGACGTGTAGGTGTGGATGGGCATTTTTCAGTTCGTTGTAAACCTGATGTGAATAAATATCAGATGTTACTTACTTGTAAATCGGTTTTCCTACAAAAATATCATTGCCTTAAAATCACGAAGGATATTGAAAGTCTCAAAGTGTAGGTTCATTTATATTAATAAGAAACACACACTAAATACACCATTCTAACGTTTTGAAATCTAAGCGAAGCAGAAAAACGACGGTTCAGGTTGTTAATTTACTAGCTATTACATATCTCATACTTTTCCCTGTCAAGGTGCAAGATTACTTTGTAAGTCCCTAGCATGTAAGATTCGAATTCACTTGATGCTTAAAAGGTTGTTAGTAGTTAATTAATTGTCACCGTTTATGGTTTTTCGAATTTGTTTATCAGTTTAATGATTTTATTTGCAGCCCTTACAACTTTTTGGGATGCCAAGTTCATACAGGAAGTTATCTGGTTGCTGTACTACTGTTACGTATGGTAAAGTAAATCTGATAGTTTCTTTAGAACGGTACAAGCAAATTACCTTTTCGAATTTTCCTTCGACCGGTCGAAGTTGGAAGGTGGGTCCATAATCACCAATCACAAAGTCGACATCCGATTCGTTAATGTAGTCGTACAGCTCGATGATATTCGAGGAATTGACGTTCACGTGACCATGATCACTGATCACGATCACGTTCAGATCTTCCTCCATTCCTTTTTCTTTGATCTGTTGAAACAGGTATCCCACGTAGTGATCCAGAGCATATGTCACATACGTAGAATTTTCGTTCCCGATCCCAAAAATATGAAGCGGAGCGTCAGGATCTGCAAAATAGAGCAAGGACATGTCGTAGTCCTTCTCTGCGAGCCACGATATCGTATCATCGATTCGCTGCTCCTTCGGATAGTTGAAATAGTGCCAACGTGTTATCGGTACGCTGATATCAGGTTTGTAACCTTTGATGGGGACGTGGGTCCCTGGGAAAAATATACTGGATACCTTGAGTTTATTCTTCAAAGCAGTCACCCAGATGGGCTCAGCTCCTGCATCGAACCATTCGCTGACATTGAGAGTAGCTTGGTAGGTAGAAGTTTGATTCTTGGTGTCGGGGTCGAAGAAGAGATTGTGAATCACGCCGTGACTCTCTGGGTACAGACCTAGGGAGAAATGATACAGAAAAGATATAAAATGTTTGAGGCGGTAAATAATGGTACACATGAGAAAATTAACGTTCACACAGTGACCATTGGAATGTCCAGCCGGGTTCAGAGGATCCACAATGATGCACATGGTGAAAATAATCTAACGCAGCTCATGCCCTGAGCCAAAAGGAAGGCAGGGGCTATACCCCTTAAAAATTTCCCCCAAAAGATCAAAAATTACCACTGCCGTAATGCATATTAGGATGTCGCGCCCCGTGAAAAATTCTACCCCGGGAAGATATATCACCCCTTTCAACTCCCTTGCCTGGCTACGGACCTGCCGCAGCTACTTTCAATTGGGAAGGGGTAGGGTGCCACTTTTGCCCAAAATTTTAATGCAATATTGTCAAAAGTTTGCCCGACAATAGCAAATAATCTGCTCGAATGGGGGCCGAAGCCCCTAGCCTCATCCGTCTTGTATGCCAATAGACCTTTTCCAAATAGCAGTTAAAAAGGATTGTGGGATAGAGTTTTTGTGTGCATTATTTTTGTCAGTGGCATTTTACACTGGACAGGAATGATGCAGACCAAAACACTATCCCACAATCCTTTGTAACTGCTATTTGGAAAAGGGTCTATGGAGGTCAGTCTTAACAAGTTGTTTCGTACTGAATCCTCCACGTGCCATCAACAGTGTATCCACATCCTTCTACTGTATAGTCTACTGTTGCTTAAAATCTCTGAATGGCCACGTAATATCACTTAAAAAACACACTTAAAGGACAAGTATATATTCAATTGATATAAATGTACGAACCAATGATATCAATTTAAAGACGTATATATAATTACTGTAGCTGGTTTCCAGGGAGAGTTAATCAATGATAGAATGTAATATTGCAGAGCTCAAGATATCTAGCCAGTAGTGTGGTTGCACTAAGAAACAACACATTCACATTGTCATGGTAAACTACACGGTGTTTTATCAATTGAGGGAATTTTTTAAAGCGTCAGCTGGCAGGCGGGGTAGTGACAGACGATTAATCTTGGGCAATGTAGATTCTTTAAAGGAGATTCATATAGAAAATGTTTAAGAGTGGAGAAGCAAAAGTTCAATAATTTTGGAACAGATTAAACAATAGTGAAAAGAGCACTTGTGTTTTGATCATATGCTTTTAATGGGCCACTTCAGTAAATGTTTAGAAATCCCCGAAAGGTCTGAGGCATTAACAAAATGGAATCACTAGCATGGAGCTTTGAACTGTCTTCCAAATGACACTAAAAGCTCACCAAGCTCGTCACAGGTCACAATTCAGTTCACAATTATCAGAATTATCGTATTTATCTTTTCATGAACAGCTTGCAATGGTACCAAAAGTGCAGTCACCATGGACGAATAAAGCATTTTTGAATACATCTGTGGTACGAGAAAATTTAGCCTCAAACCATAAAGTCATCACTGAGATGTTACGAAAGGCACTCAATGTAGTAGACAGCTTACATGAAAACCCCTTGATGTCCGCCGTTTAACTTCGAGGGTACACCTAGTTTTGGGTAAAATGATTCACTGGTATTTTTGTGTTAATAATGTTCATAAGTAATACAGCGTCCATGGTAAAAAATCTGCATGCAGCTCAACAAGCCAGTCGGTGCCGGGATTTTCCCGACAGCAAGACCAAGCTCCACAACGAGGAGCCAGCAGCACTAAGACACCGGTTGCCCAAAAAGATGGCGAACGCAAAGTCTTAGCCCCGCGAAGCGCGCCGAAAAATTTGAGTTTCTATTGAAGAAAATAAATTTTTCTCGTTTTTCTTAAAGAAAGTTGGAAGATTTGGGGTTTTAATTGAAGTCTAGCCTTCTTTAGATCAAAACTAAGAAATTCGTCGGGGTAACGGGTCGTCTTTGGGGATTACATACTTTACCTTACCCAGTGGAGCTTCCCGACGAAACTGAAAATTGCCCCCGATGAAGGGCAGCCTTTCCCCACCACCACCACCATCAATCTGGCGCCATCCCTGGCTCAGCACCGAGACACTTTTAAATGTTCTGAGCCGTAAAACTTCATCTGACTCTAACTCTAATTCCAGAATTACGCCTACAAGAAAGAACAATACTTGTGGAAACCTTACAGTTGAATGAAACCAACATGTTTGACACGGCGAGCGTTTAAAGGCAGTATGCAGTCACCCCAATCAGAGTGCGTGTATCCTGTCACTCTAGTTCATGAATGGCCCATTTTGATCATGTGACAATATTTTTGTTGGTAAATTGTGAAATTCAAGGAGAATTTCTCCTTGCTTTACCTACTGCTTGTAATAGTTAAGTTCAGAACATCTTCAGAGGTGCTTGTAAAGCAATAAAAAGAGATTTGCAAGAATTTGCCGATTTTTCAAAGAAAATTTTGGGGCGACTGCCTATTGCCTTTAAGCAAAAAAAGTACTGACGGCAAAAGCGCGCGCTGCGCGCAACATATTTCGTAGTTATAGAAAAACTGGTTGTTGCAGAAAACAAAATACGTTCATCTTTAAACGCCTTTTGTGATCATTTCAAATCACTAGTCACTATTCGCAGGTAGTCATAAAATTGTATTTTCGATCGATTTTCGAAATGGGGGCACGGTGATCAGCACCAGGGACCGTGACCCCCTCCAAGTGCCCCTCCTGGCTACGGGCCTGATTGAACTTAGAGTATTTTTTGTCACTGAATAGCTACATTCATGCCAGGTTTATCTGTAATACTCAGTATTTATGGTCTGAAACATCGGTATTATACTTGTGAGGAGAACTACAGGAGATCTGACAGGTCCATGTAAGGCTCAAAATAAGTTTCAGTTTCTGCATCTGATCTTTCAGTCAACAACTGAGGAATTGGGTAATGTTTTGACAAGCAGTTGTTAAAGATAATCACGTGTTATACACCGTGGCACTACTTGGCCTACTCATGGATGAGGAATTCTCTTTTATTTCTCACACGACATAACGCCCTTAGACACACTGGCGAGGAAAGAACAAAAGAAAAGAATAACAGCAACAATCATCTTTTTGTGAGAAAGCGTATCAGGATGAAAACGAAAACAAAGGGAAATCGAACATACTGTATTGCCATCAGTCAGTACCGATGGATCGATTTTTTTGTATAGCAGGGTCAATAGACCACATAAAGATGAAATGGGTGGGCGTTTTGACAGCAAGAAAGCTAGCTGACCGTGTTCTTACGTGAAAGCAGGAGGTTGTTAGGTACTATCAGGTTATTCAGGACTCACCAGTCGCAATGGAGAACATACTAGGCAAGGACATGGTGATGAAGACAGGATCCATCCACTCCGCCTTCACTCCTCTCTCCTCGATCTGATTGAGATGTTGGAGGTCGAGTCCAAAATGGTCCCATCGCATTCCATCCAGAAGGACCACTAAAAGCTTAGGTTTCTATTGAAAGAGTAAAGCAAACTTTAACGTGGAGCTAAGAAATTAAATTAAACGGAAAAAGGCAAGATTGGCAGACTGGGGAACAACTAAGCGATGCCAGGCTCGGATCCAGAGGTGGGCTTTCCCGGCTCCAGCCCCCCCCCCCCCCTTCAGCACACTTTCTTTTTTCGAGACGGTTTCAAAGCTGCTGTACAATATCTATGCTCCTTTTGAATGCCAGATGATGGGAAACACCATTTAAGTGTCTAAATCTTAAGTTTTTCTTTCTTTAGATCCCCACCCTTCAGGTTTCGTTCATTTGAGTGGTTAGAGCATCCGACTTGCAGCCGGAAGGTCTGGGGTTCGACTCCTGGCCGGGTCATACCAAAGACCCTAAAAATAGAACCTACTGCCATTGTGCTTGGTGCTCAGCATAAGCAATGGAACAGGGAAAACAAGCCAGTGAGCCACAACTAAAAAAAAGGACGTGACCGGCCCGACTTAATCCAAATGGTTAGAAACTGAGCCGTAAAAACTCATCTAACATCTAACATTTCGTACATTCGTATATTCAGTTGCTAATCTTGCCCTGGTGGAGTTAGCCCACCCCCTTTTTTGTGAAATCCTGGATCCGCCCCTGGAAATATTATCTGCATGCATTGCAATTTTGAGGCAGGAGTTGAAAAGAAGTTGGTAAAATTTGTCTAACATATTCCGTCAACTCTTTGGACAGCAAAACTACACAATTTACTCTTTTCACCCACGTTTACGTCCCTCGTTATATTCGTTTAAGTAATGCCAATATCTGTTTACAAACATTTTTAAGGTTAGTTAGAACAAGCCCTTAGCCAGACATACTAGGGGAACTAGATAGTTTCCGGGGGATATTTTGCAGGCCGAAATGTACGAGAATATGTTAAGGCAATGGGAATTTTTAATTTTCTAGGGGTACAAAATTTTCCAGGGGGATCCGCCTCCCCCTCTACCGGGGGGAATGAGGCTACGGGATTGAGTTGGAATCACGAAAGTTCCTTGGAATTTCATATGAGATATTAAACATAAAGAGTAAATGTCTTTGGTTGTGAGAAGGCTAACCGTTTTTGCTTTAAAATGACAGAATTAGGTTAAATTTAAACTGGTGGAGGAATTAATTTTATCGTTTAAATCAACATCCTTACCAACCCAAAACAATGTTTAGAAGGTAAAATTTATCTCGACCCAGTGGATTAGTCATGTTTTAGCCGGGGATGCTATCCCCCAGATCAGGGGGTCTCACTAGCATTTTAGGAGCTACGTTAACTTCTTGAAGGTGGGTTTTCACATTATTAAGATCGTGGTAGCCAGACCTTATCTATTGCTTTATTTTCGTATCTAAATTTGGGCTCCTCCAAACGTCCGTGGGCCATTTTATTGTTCTCGCCAACAGCCTGGGGGAGGTTTGAGAACGGATGCCCTGGATTAAGCTGGGGGTTCCCTACCTATCATCCAAAGTTTCTCTTCCTAGGCGCACTATGTTTACGCTGGGGACGTTTGAGAGGCTTAGTGATTCCTTGAAGAATGGGGATGCTTTGTTGCACTGAGTTTTATCACTCAAGTTTATCTTTCTTGACTACATCATTTTTGGGCATGGCCCAGTGACCCGTCGGAGGGCCATTAATAGCTTGCCCCTGGCCAATGGGCACAGCATCTACTAGTGGTATGACACATACACCTGACAGTTACATGTACAAAGTTCACAAGTTAGTATATGCTTAAGACAGGGAGCTGTGAGAGATGGAGAAACATCGACCAAATCTGTCAGACAATATGTACTTGAGAATAATTTAATCCTTTTCAGGCAGCCAAATTTGATTGACAGGTGTCTTTGTTCTTATTGTTTGATTTTTGTTGACTTTCCTTCTTAATGATGATCTCCCTCTTTCAAAGCGCAGTAATCCTGTGACAAAGACCATTGTAAAGATGTTACTTTGAAGATAACTGCGCAGCCGATAAATGTGAAACGTTTTCACCGTTTTTGATCAAAACGACTGTTCACCCACTCTTAAGTTCCACAATTCCATTATTATTCTAATTTCAGCATTAAGAAAGGAATATACCTGTCTGAAAACCAATGGGAGTCTAAATTTTGATGATGACATTTCAAACGTTTCCGGCTCGTTCCTGAAATAGCGAACAATGTATCTATGTTCAAAAAGTAATAAAAAGATGCACTGTACCCTTTTACAACGCGGCACCTGGCGGCACAAGTTGAAATAAATTTTGCTCTCCTTGACGGCTGGCAATGTAATATCAATGGGGGAAATCATCCTATGAGCTCTCTCAGATGCAGCAGACGACAAGAACAATTGTCTTCATTGCCTAATCCCCCTAAGTTTTAGAGGAATTTCAGGAAACAGACAATGCGAAGCTTAAGTGTCGGCAAAACACCTAGTTTCAAAGGATGAATAAGGGTTGTTTCTCCATCCCTAACAGCTCCCTGCTTAAGAGGAGTGACATCCAAGACATTGAAAGGGGTTTTTCTTCTCCTAGGGGTTAAGAAAGAAGGCAGCTTCTGTTATCCTACTAGTGAAAAAACCAGAAACCCAAAGGCTTAGTGATTCCTTGCAGAATGGGGATGCTTTGTTGCACTGAGGTTTATCACTCAAGTTTATCTTTCTTGACTACATCATTTTACGATGTTTTAACAATTTGACCTCTGCTGACCTCACATGACATTTGAACCCCACCGAATACAACAAAAAAGAAAAACGGAAGTGTCTTGAAAGGGATTCAACTCCAATGGATCTTGGATCTTTCTTGGGACATTTTGCTTTTTGACCTCTGGTGACCCCAGATGACGATTTTGGGAATACTTGAGATATTTTGCTTTTTGACCTCTGGTGACCCCAGATGACGATCTTGGGAATTCTTGGGAAATTTTGATTTTTGACCCTTCGTGACCTCAGATGACCATCTTGGGAATTTTTTGAAAATTTTGCTTTTTGACCACTGATAACCCCAGATGACGATCTTGGGAATTCTTGGGAAATTTTGCTGCTTAACCTCTGGTGACCCCAGATGATGATCTTGCGAATACTTGGGATATTTTGCTTTTTGACCTCTAGTGACCCCATATGATGATCTTAGGAATTCTTAGAAAGTTTGCTTTTTGACCTTTAGTGAACCCAGATGACATTCTATGAATTCTTGGGAAATTTTGCATTTTGACCTCTGGAAACCCCATTAAACAATCTTTCAAATTCTTGTGAAATTTTGCTTTTTGAACTCTGGTAGCCCCAGGTGACCTTTGACCTTCACCAAAAACAATAGGGTTCTTTTTTACATCATGACAAATCTATATTTTAAATATGAAAAGTGTTCTTCACATTCTACCTTGAGATATTGTGATTACCAGCTTTTCGGTTTTTAGATCCAGTGATCTCAAATGACCTTTGACTTTCACCAAAAACAATAGGAGTCTTCCTCTCAACATGGCAAATCTACACACCACATATGAAAAGTGTCTGCCATTGCTATCTTGAGATATCTTGATTACGAGCTTTTCGGCTATTTACCTCCGGTGACCTCAAGTGACCTTTGACCTTCACCCAAAACAAATAGGTTCTTTCTCTCAACATGTCAAATCCATATACCAAATATGAAAAGTGTCGGTCATTGCTATCTTGAGATATCGTGTTTACAAGCTAAGAGTCACATACGCACATACATACATACATACATACATACATACATACATACATACATACATACATACATACATACATACATACATACATACATACATACATACATACATACATCACCATCGCATAGATTCCTTGCCTGCCTTCGTCAAGGAATCAAAAATGGAATGATCATGAAACTTACTTTCACGGAGTACTGCACTGGATGACACTGTAACATCTTTAACAAAAGCAATGGTGCTAGGAGACAGGTGACAAAAGTTGACATCTGCATCTTTGTTTATACTGTACTTTGACAAATTAGAAAAGGCAACTCTTTCTCGTTCTTTGCACTTTCAAATCTTAATCTGTAAAACAAAAGGAGAACAAATCTGATAAGTAAAATGTCGCTTTTTCATGGTCCTTGGGCCATTCCTGCTGGTGACAATAACAGCTTAAGCCTCAAAGATAGACAGAAGCTTTGATGTACAACAAATTCGTATGGAGCTTTTCCGGGGATCTAAATATTTTAGTCAATGTATTTGGTCAGCTTTCCGTCACGAAGTATAAGTGTATAAACATAGAGCAGTACGATATCAACTGATAAACAGGGAACACAATTCCGTTTTAACAGCAAACGAATAAATCCTGCTTTTGTATATATCCAGTTTGGGTGTTTTTCTGTTCAGATACAACACTAAACAGAAGAAACAAATAGCGTCCAAATCCGTTGAAGGAAAGAAAGAATGGATTATTGTCCCCTTAAGCTGGGAAAGAAAATTTTGAAATCCCCTCATTCTGTCACAACAACCTCTCATCTGTACGTCAGTGCCCATTAAACTGCCTAAGTACCAAGTAATTAAATATATTACTTTGAGGGATGAGTTATTAACCTAAGGTGAGCCCTTTCAAAAACTTTTATGTTGAAGAGCTGACTACGAAAAGAAAAATAAGTTTTATGTTCATAAAGCCTGAATGTAAAACCCGGTTACATCGAAAGAATGTCTTATAACTCCCGTGAGAATATCACAACATACATGCTTGTTTGGCAACATGTAAGGGGAAAATTAACTTTTAAACTGAGGGATTTATTCGGAAATATGACCCACATTATGCCATGTAAAACCTTCAAACGAGTATTTATGCACCCACATCAAAGCGTTGTACCGGATTGTTAAAGCAGGTATGGTTTATTGAATTTGGTCCATCCAGGGAAATCTTAAAGGGAGGATGCATTCACCTAAATTTTTATTAGAATACCCTGGTATTCTAATTCATGAATGGCTCTTTTAAATCATATGACGATATTTTTGAGACTGAATAGTTAAATTCATGCAGAATAACGCCTTATATGCAACCTACCCTATTCAATGTTTATGTTTGGAAACATCATAAAAGACACTAGTAAAAGAAACAAAAGGAGATTTGTAAGATTTAGCATATTTTTCAAAATAAATTTAAGGTGACTTGCTTATGCCCTTTAACTTTCCTTTGTCATTCACACTAAGGCTAAGTTTCGAACACCAAATGCCCAACATATACCAACAGTAAATGTCTTTGGGGTAAAGATGAGTACCACCTGAAAATACCACTTGAAACTATGAGGGTAGCAGTCAAAATTTTAATCGGTTGACGGTCGATAACATTTTGTAACCAAAGTTTGGAAGCATAAATCATCGTCAAAAATGATAATTTATGTCATTACGGTTGAATTTTCGGCACGATGAGTAGCAAAAACGCCAGTTTTTCATTAGTTTTCGTTCGGCAAATGAAATGGATCGTCAATTGCGATGTAGGTACTGTTCCAAACATGTACATTAGCTTACATAAAATACAGACATTAGGCCATCGCCAACCAAAGGTTTAAAGACTTATTTCCCGTTTCACTGGTCTTCAAAATTCTAATTCTGACAAACTACGTGGTAAAGTAAGCCCACACATTGCATAAATAATTTTGTAGGCAACCTCAAATCTATGTTCATTGTGCAGAGTACGGTATTTCTCCAAGGTACCTAACAGCAGCGGGCAGGGTGTACGTCAGTGCTGTAGCGAGACCGGTCTCGAGATCGGAAATTGTCGGTCTCGTCTCCGAGACCGGTCTCGAGTCCCTATGCAAACAGTGTTTAAAGCCCGTTGAGAGGCCGGTCTCGGTCTCGAACACTCCGGTCTCGACTACAGCACTGGTGTGTATGTGTAGGAGGGGAAACTTCTCTTTTCCCTCCACTTTTTCTCTGTCATTTCCCCCTCCCCCAAAGCATGCAGCGCGGCATTCTTGATGACGAATTAACAACCAGGAAATCCCTAGACCAGTGGTTCCCAACAGGGCTGTCAGAAAATTCTCTAGGGGTGCCAGCATAAGATTAAATAAATAAATGAATCAAAAATATACAATTATTATACACACTGAAGATCAAGTAACTATATTCCTTGTTACTAAGTAAGAAGACATGGGAAGTGCCATTTCCTGCAATTTAGGGGGCGTGTTAGCCCCCAAAGTTTTTGGGACCCTCCGCGCCAACCAATGGTGGTGCTCCGCCTTAGATAGTCTGAGTGTTGACAGGGTGCCACGAGCCACCCTGCCAAGAGTATAACTCATCATTTCCTAGGAGTGTCAGATGACTAAAACGGTTGGAAACCTAGACACATATCTTTGATGGCCATATGGCAGCGGCAGCGGTGCTACAGACTCCAACCCAAAGTTGATGTCCTTAGCCCTCCACATTCATAGGCCGCCCCCAAAAAGTGCCTACTATGCCTGTTTTCAAAATGACGGTACCCCCACTAATGACCTGATGACTACAGTCGCGTGTCATGCAGTATTCCGACTTGGGCAAACTATTCTTCACGGGGGGTGTGCAGTGAATCGTATATGGTATAGCCAAGTCGTAACGCTTGACGTATAAAACACAGAGACGATAGCCTATCGTTGACAATGACAGTTAAGCGAAAACAGTTACAAACAGTTACAAAGGATGCCCGATTCACACTGAATTACTTTGACGCCACAGATTATTGGGTTCCGCCACTGTTCACATTGTTTTCAAGGAAAAGAAAATACCTGACTTGTCAATCCAAGTTATGGACAAGTTGAACTTGCGCTAAGTTTGTCACGACATCCCTTTCGATTGAAACGTGCGTTACCTTTCTTTTGCATCACTGCACCATGTACCTTGCCACTGGAGGGCGAAGAAAGATTAACGTGGTATGTTGATAGTAGGGGAGGGGCATTCTTATCCCCGGAAACGTGTGTCTGCCCTTCCCTTACATAACTACACTATGCATTTTGGCCGTTTTTTGCGAAGATAACCTACTCATGTATTTATAGTGATGGTAGGGGAGGGGTTATCGTTAGCGCCAGAAACGAGTGTCACCTTTCCATTACATTATTCTCACGTGCACTCTGTCACTTGGCTGCTTGGTGTGGATAAAGACCAGTGTCCATATGGTGATGGTAGGGAGGGGACAATCTTCATCGCACAAAACGTGTGTCACATTACTACGCTAGATACTCTGTCACGTGGTGCGAAGGTAGACTCGATCATGTCGATATTCTGATGGTAGGGATGATCATCAATATCGCCTGAAATGTAAGTCACCCTTCCATTACATTACCGCATCATACTCTTTACCACTTTGCACGAGGACAGATCTATGAAGATATCTGATGGAAGGGGTGAGCTCTAGACATAGACAAACACGTGACCTCTAGTGTGGTACCCGTAAGGTGAGAAAAATGCCATCAACCCCCTTCTCCAGACTACTAGCCCTATCTTGTTACCCTAACCTTCACAGTGAGCTGATAATTAACAAATTTTTAGGTGAACAGTATTCTAACATTTTAATCACACTTCTGATTCTTGTGCTAGACTGACTATAAGCTGACAGCAAGGGGAAAATTTTGGTTCTTGTTTACCAATCTTTCTAATGACCGGGTCAATCAGCGCGTACTTTTGTTTTGAAAAACGACCATAGCCTGGAAGTTGAGGAAGTCATCATATCATTTCCATGATCATAAAACTATCATAGATTACTAAACTACGATGTTGTGGTCAGTTTATTTCTTGTTGTGATTCTTTTACTGCTTGGAAAGTGTGATAACCATTGGAGGTGACCCGTTCAGTACCATTTGTTCACAATGCTTGAACACAGGCCTAGGTATCAGGAGTGATTTTCTCTCAAGAGATTACAATGTTTCCTCATATGTTACTGAAGTCTACTCAAGAGTTCACCAAGCCTGCATAGTTTACGCGACATAACGTACTTATTGTTCCTTCTGGTATAGCGAGCTAGCCACTCCCCTCTCTTACCCCCCAAGTCGACCTGACCGACGCCCATGGTGATGACCCGGTGTGTTCACGGAATAACGCCTTCCGAGGTGACACATCTCAATTGAGAAAGTCGCACCGTCGACGCGCGTGACTGTGTATGCATTGTAGAGGTCGCACGAAAAAGGCGCGCGTATTGTTCCGTGTGACACCTTGAAGTGTGGCAGACACGAGAGGTGTTGAGGCTTCTCTCCATGAAGTCACACTTTTCCTAAGTCACATTGCGCAATCTATAAAAACAGCTCGGCTGGCTGGCTGCAAGTTATACCAAGGGGTGTTTAAACCAGGCATCATAACAAGAATAAAATGAATTTTAAAGGGGAGGACAGGTTTTTAGTTGTTGTTCTTTCCTTGGTTAGTTGTGAAAGGAGACAGGTTTTTAGTGGAGGAATGTTTAAGTCGAAATGCCAAGGTAACTTAGTCAAGTTTTCACCTTTGCATGCAGAAGATGCCTGCACTTTTGTCTGCCCTCGAGATAGTTGATTCGTCAAAATTGCCGAAATTTGTAATGATCATTCGTTGTAGGATCAACAGAAAACAGAGTTTAACTTATTATTTTATAGCTTGTACTTGTTTGGTAGCATCCTGTTAATATGTCATACACATCAACCCTTATTACCCTACCCCTCGCCACTCAAGTTATAACACTAATACCACCCTAGCACAAAAAGTAAAGGGTTCTTAAGGAAGAGAGTCGAGGGTACTTTGGAAAAATGTTTCTTAAGGAAATGTTTAAAGGGGAATTTTCATCATCCCAGACAGTTTCAATTCTCCCAACTATGTAAATTCTATCTCCTCCCATAACTGTATGAAGCTATTCTTTGTGCAGGAATAAACCTGTTTTATTGCTTAAGGCCACTGTCTTGGTGAGCATACAGGGCTATAAAATGTAATAAAAGCACTCTCTCTGCCTTGTGTGGAATGTGAGCTACTCTACATCTTTCAAATTTTCAAAGTTTGATGTCAATCAAATAGCAGTTACCAACTGAGAATTTTCATACCCCTACACTAAAAATATACTTTGGGGTGATGACTGTCTGTCTTTAAGCAAAACTTTAGTTTAGAAAAAGAGCTAAATGTATGATTTCTGCAGAACGTTTATGAGCGTAAATGAGATTACTGCATTTGTTATCCCAAAGAAAAGCAGGAAGTAGCAACTTGAAGCAGGGATGATAACGTCATCTCCTCACTTTGATGAGCAATGATTTGTTTTATTTGTTTGTTTTTTTATCTATTGTGTTGACATTGAAATAGATAGAGGTATTAGTTTCTTCACAGGGAATGTGAATGTTTTAAAATCCTCATGCTCTTGACATTTCAAAAGTATGAAGCCACGAAGGATAAAATTGATTGTAAACTTTAAAGAATAACATAATAGTCATGATAAATGTAAGGCTGTAATGTTAGCTCTGTATCATCGCTGCTTGCTGCAAGTTCACTTTGGAATGAAGCTGTAGACACCTCCATCTGTTAAAATCACGAGTACCACACACAGGCTTAGTATTTGAATGCAACTTCCAGCAGAAAGTTAACTTTAAGTTCCTCCGTTACATATCAAATTACATTTTTGCTTCAACTTTTCTCTAACAAAATAAGCTAAAGGTGTACTTACGGTACCCGAAAGGACGGCTTGGATCGTACAAGTGATTAAATTCCCAAAACTAACCAAGTATTAACAATGCTTCATGCAACATCTATGAAATACCAAAGTAGGCCTATCAATCATGTTCGAATGATTGCACAACTCGTCTATTCCATGGTCTTATTCCAACTGACCAGCACTAAATCGTTATCACCCATGAAAAAGTTGGGATTTCAACTGTGTTGTCTGTGCAGTATATGTGTACAAATCTCCTTAGAGGACTAATCCCTTGGCCCCATTGAACTGTGCGTTCATCGCAATCAATGAAGGGACCTTGGGACCATCTTTCGTGATTAATGTGCGTGCATACTAAGACGAGGCGTGGCCTTTCCATATTCTAGCATCCTCCTCATTGCTTTAGCGAATAACCAGTTTAGCCTGCTATTGACTTTTAATTGTTTTCGGCAATACGTATTGTGTTCGTGTGTTGTATAAAATTTTCAGAACACATTTCACGGTGGTACATCCCAGTCCCATGAAACCCACAGGAGCGTAACAGACTTTTAGCACATAGTTGCCGGTATTGGCAACTCTCTTCTTTAACAACCGATCAACTGTAATTAATCTATATCTGCCTGACAGATGGATGACAACAGAATTCAGGACTCCACTGGTCTCTCCTGAATGAGCCTCTCACAAACGTTTGTGTAAAACACAAATCGCCACTTACCCGTTACCCCTGGCTTAGCTCTACCATTCTTAACCGATCGATATAAATAAACGGCATGGAGGATTCACTGATAGAGGGTCCACGTGTCAAACCAACATATCTAACCAAACGTACTATTTAACCCTCACATAACTATATGAAAGGAGTCAAACGTCAAGTTATGTGGAAATCGATGTTCTTTTAATACTCTTTGTTATAAAATTAAAATAAGTTATTTTTATACTCTTACGGTGTCACACCTCTTTTTTCTTCCCAGTAACGCTCAAAGGCACAATGCCCTTTGAGACGTCTTGACAACTATTAGGCTATGCGCACAGTATAGCACCCGGGCATTTATAGTATGGGGTGGGGATGCTGCCGCCTGCCGGGGGTAGAGAATGCTGTTGATTTAAGGATGTTAAAAACTCATGATGATTAAAGGAGGACACTAAAATATCTATTTATGCTATGACAGTTTCTTCGTGTGACTAGAAAAAATATGGTTCCAAATTTTGATTCATGTAAATTAAGAAATCATTTTAGGTTCCAACACGATATCTCTCTTCTGTTACTTTATTTTGTGACAAAAGCTTATTGAACTGTAAAAGATTACCCTGGTAAGGCCCTGTCATGCCGTCATGTATACCTAGAAGTGTAACGAGAACTATAAAATACAACATAGGGCCCGCTAAACGCCGGAATACAGGGAAGCGCATATGGGTTTGGTTATAAAGAATGCGGCATGATACCCAGGGCTTCCAATCACAGGCGGCATGGTTGGCGGCTAAATGTATGATTGATGATAACGTGCTGAATGAAATACCTTTACAAAACTCGATGAACTACGTTTACTTTTATTCCATTTTTACGCTTTGATTTTATAAATAATGGTGTTTTTTCCTTAGTCAGGTTGGTAAAACTGCCAAGGGGGAACAAGTCGGGGGTAGCCTGAGGGCTTTAGCCCCCAATATAAACATGAGACAACAGTATGCTTAAAGTACGCCCCCACATTTCAAAGACAACAGTCTCTTATTCCGTGTCCTCTGTGAAGTACATCAAACATTTTTCTGTAAATTTACCGCTTCATAAACTTCACAAAATGCAGCATCAAATTGTACCTAAGGATTTTCGAATATTCGAAAAATCTTGCAAAAGGAGTCATTCTCCTCACTATATACCTCCTCCAGGATGAGAGTCTGAACGTTCATCCTTCTTCCTCCATGCTAAGAACATCTTCCTACTCCAATGAAAAGCTTTTCACGACGATCTTAAAAATATATTCCTTATAACCTTCAGCTCGAAGGTATGACATTACGCATGTCAGAGTAACCCTGACGAGAGGGTCATACTTCCTTCGACGAAGGTGAAGCAAAAAGAAAAAAATGCACTCACCCACGTGGGTTACTTTGCCTAGACTTGACACAAACTGACATGTAATGTGCGGATGGCTGTCCTCAATTTTCCACTCACGGATGAAATTGCAAAGGTAGTTAGAAAGAATTTCCGCCAAGTGGAATCATAAATCATGTTTAAAATCTAACAATCATGTACGGAAAGATGCTCTAAGTTATCCATCTTCCACTTTTCGTCGAGACAATAGGATGATGAAGAGAAAGTGAGAATTCCCAAATGGAGCAACTGTTGAGATCTTGAGAGATGCTCAACTAATGAACGACACTTTGATTAGGAATCTGTCAGCAAGACACGATTGTTATAGCGAACATACAATTCATTTATGTAGTTATCTTCACATCGTGTAATAAATAGGCCTGAATGCTATTTCTGTTCCCCGATGAAGGGGTTCAATGGCCTCCTTTATTTCTCCTATAGAGATTCAGGAGCTTCCATAAATACCAAGGCCACGTAGCATCTCTCGTTATACAATTGATGTCAACACATATGCTTCTATTTCACGAAAGAAGGACGAAACTATTCAGGTTGAAGGTGTCTACTGTCATTTATGAAGAGCTTTTGAAGTTGAGTTAATAACCAAATCGACTAAAGACGGTTGGAATGGTGTTGCTCGTGCTGGAACTGTGGGAAGAAAGGTGTAGCAAGCTGTCCTTTACAGGAAACTTGGAGTGTTTCTAAGACAATTACTTGCCCCAACAGAAATTGCTGTGAGAAAATTTGTCCTTTTCACCATGGGGCTACTACCCTTTCGAATGAAAGCCAGGGCTACTACCCTTTCGAATGGGAGCCAGGTTCCCATCTTTAGCGCAGAATTAAATACCAGCTGAAGGCGTAATTGGCGTATGTAACTAATATGTAATCAAGCCTTTATAAAAGTATTTACTGACTGAGAGGGAAGGTTCAAGCCTTTGGGTAACGGAGAAGTAAATGTTACCGGCACCTGTTTTAGCAAAAAGCCCCCTAAATGTCAACATCAATCAACATTATACCAATGCAAAAACTACAATTTGGGGACCTCCATACCTATGCGCTAGCGCGAAATGCGGCTTCACCACGCTTCAGGGACTGACTTGTGATGCTTTTTTTTCGCAGATTAGCTGAGTAAACCAGGAACAGAATGCACCATTAATAAATTTCCCATGTATCCTATTTCTTTGCTGCCTCGGTTCTCGTCTTTCAGTATAGGCCTACCAGCTACACATACCTACCACAAAATGCTGCTTTTACATAAAGGTCTTCAACATATTTGACGCAACTGTGACCCTCTTCCTCACCTCTTTGTGATCCCACTTGAAACTCGCCAGCAACGTAATTGCTATGTTATAGTAAAACTTAGGTGCATCCTGTTGTTTATCTTACCATTAACTGAGACAGAGAAAATTACAACAACCTTATTTTCTTACTGTCTACAAGATCACATTTGTCTTCACGGTCTTCGTAGCCGTGCTCTTTGGGAATATCACTTGAAAAATTCAACTACTGAAATATATCCCAGGGAATCCTTATTCATCTACTTAGGGTCAACACTGTACTTCATTTTGACTATCGAAACTTACATCACTAACTGATTGGGATGGGATCCGAGTCTCTTCATGGGTGGCATACAGCCTATTTCTCCTTGGTCTAAAGATTAAGTGATTTTTCAGTTTCTTCCTTGGTGACTATGTTTTGTTTATTCATGTTGCCTAGAAACCACCAATGCCTTGTGAAATATCGCTATCTCTAGCAACAACGATATTAAATTCTGGCATATATACTCAAATGTGTAACGCTACCCAAAAATGACCCCCTTACCATCTGAAGAAATTCTTAGCTTTTCTTGTTCACGTGTATGCCGACGTAAATTAAGTTACAAAGTATAGCTCAATCATGAATATTTCCCCACCAAATAAACAACATAGCATACGGATTATACCACAGGCTTTATTCAGGTCATAATGCCAACACCGTACATTTCTGGGTGGGGGAAGCCTTGACTAAACTGGGATACTGGAGAGCAAGTGTTTCACGTTACCCAACGGAGCAGAAGTAGCTTGCTCTATCATTCCTAGGTGCAATAGCGAACTTGGGCATCCGTCATTAACATAAGTAGAGGTCGTGCGACCGTCAGTCAGGTGAAGACACAGAAGAAGGATTAAGGCTACCCCGCGGAGCGGACGAAGTTTTTTCGTTCAGCTCATCGCACAGAGGCGCTACGTAGGCTAGGTTAAGGCAGAACTAATCTAAGCGCTAAGCAGTATACGCAAATAGTGAAATACGAAAATGTCTTACAACAGTGCTAAAAATTCCATCGACGCTACCATAGTCCAATGGGAAGACATTTCGCAAGGGGGTGGTGTCTGCCTTGAAATTTTCCCCAATTGGCAAACAATCATGACGTAGAGTTTGCCCCAAAAAGTGATTCTTTTGCCCTGCAAACGACACTTTTTCAATACGCCTGTGGACGCAAGGCCTATATACGTATAACTGCTTTGTAGATGCCAGCCTGTAGGACAGGGTATATAATATAGGTCGAAGGTTATTGCAAAATAACTGATCAGCTGATGGTGTTACAAAAATTTTAACCTTACACTATTTGGTAAGACCATTTGTTTGATTTCGTTTTTGATAACAGGTTTATAGGCTGTGAGCACGAGGAATTTTTTTTCTTTAATTTGTGAAGCTTTATCACTTTGCAAAATTTCATCAAGTTTATACTTTATTGTTCTAAAGAGAGTTTACATTCATTTGTTTTGACCTGAAAACCAAACTGTCATCTTTTTGTATAACCTTTCTGTATACGATACATCGGTTGTACAATGAACTGTAGAACGAAAAAGAAAGATATCATCGGACAAAGTTATCAACTTTTGTTCATACTTAAACAGAAATTCTTGCCGCGGTCAATTCTTTGGTTTCAAAAAGCCAGTCATTAGCCGCAACTCCTGAACTCGCCCACGAAGCTGGCCGAGAAGTGTTTCCCGAACTGTGAAACAGACATTTCCTATGACCGAATGGGGTCCTCTCCGTGGGTTATTATCGTTTCCCTCATTTGTTTTGACCCGAAAATCAAAGTGGCATTTTTGTCTTATAGCTTTTGCATACCGTATACGGTGGGTTTACATTGCACACAAGAGCGAAATAAATATACTGAATAGAGAAATCAACTTCATTCACTCCAGCAGAAATTCTTTCGATACGAATAACCACAAATTGTTTGGTTTCAAAGTGTCAGTTATAAGCCACATTGACTGAACCCGCCGACGCAGCTGGCGGAGAAATCTTCTCGAAATGAGCTGAATAGACAGTTATATAAATGACTCAGAAATTCTTGACAGAATACAGCCCGCTTCGTGGAGTAAGATTGTATCACCAGTTTTAAATTATTTATACCCTTATTTAGCAAAATACTGCTGAGTGTTAAAAAAGAAGATAATATACGGTAAAAAGCAGCAAGGATATAATGACAGTTATTGACAGTGAATATACACAAACCCTGTAGCAAGTACACATAAAATTTGGTTGTGTCATTGACTTGTCATGACACTTAAACAGTAGATAGGAACGATATATCAACGGTAATAATTCGTAAGCGTCATTGTAGAGAACTGCCTGCATTGCCGCCGGAGTGTACAATACTTTTAATGGTTGAGAATGTGCGCGAGAATTACGTAGGCCTAAATTGTTCAAGAGCTTTACAGGGGATTTTACTTCTCAAACTTAAGCGTCAGTATAAAACATTTCCCTATAACAATCTTTTTCCATTAATACTTAGGGATTTTCTCTCTTATGGCCCATCCCAGCATTGAGTTGCAACAGTCTCATAAAGGACCCGGTAAACACACCGGTGAGATCGTCTTCTCGGTGATCTTCAGAAAGGTGTTCAAAAGGACGGCACCTGGGTAGCGATTGGACGTCCGACGGGGCCAGAGTGTATTGCAGGCTTCTAGCCTCGTTTTAAAAGACTTGGAGAGGTGGGAGATTGCTTAGTCTTACTTCAGTAAGTACAATTTATGCCTAGAAATGGTCTGAAACCATTTCTTTTAATATATACAAGAGTAGGACAACCCAAAACCCTTTTCAGTTGGGACATTTCCTGGTAACAACGGTACCCAAGGCTTTCTCCCTGTTGTCGGTTGTGCGGACTGTTCAGTTAATTTAAAAATACGCAAGTAGGTGGTTATTCTTCTTTCCTAATTTCCATAGTTCTACCGAGATTCATTCACTTTCAATCACACGGGCAGACTGCAAGACATTGACGTATGACGGGCTGATGGGCATCGGGCTTTTTGAGAAACGATTTCAGTTTCATACATGAAATTTGTCCTACTTTTTCATTTTAATTTTTAGTTTCTCTATTAAGTTTTTTTTTAGGGAGAATTAATTCGGCATCGCCATCGTCGTTTGAGTAAAATTATTTGTGATTTCTGAGTGACATGTGTGATGTAATCCACCTGTTGCATATTGTAAGTTGCCTCTTACCAAATGCCCTAGTTTTCACTGGTTTCAAACTCCGATGAGAGAAATTTTAGAAGTATCTCTTTTTGCCGTTAATTTAAAGTGAGATAGGACGTGATCACAAACCGTATCGATTTACCAGCCTGGAGTATAGGGTATGGTGTCCTCTCGTTAAGGACACTTAAAGCAGCTTAGGGGTGGTAATTGCCCTTAAAGGGCGTATACGACCCTAGGTAGGTCTCATTAGGGAGGAAATACAGTTGACCATCAATACTTTATGAAAGGGTACAATTAACTGTTTAAAGCAGCATGTGTACCACAGTGATATTTCAAAGTATAAAAGTATCAAAGCAAATAGTCAATAAATATAGAAGCTTTAAAAGTTTCTGTATTTGTTGTCTATTTGCTACTTGAAGTGGTAATTTTATAAAGGTATTAGCAGCTGTAGACCTCATGCATTGACGTCATCCGACATCATTTTGGAGGGTAAACAATGAATCACATGGCGCGACGTAGACTTCCCACGCGCACTTAGTGCACTTACGCGCGTAGCCAACCGGTACACAAATCAACTGTCTGCATGTGTTGGTGTAAGTTGCAAGGATACGCGCTAGCCTCCATTAGGGCGCGTCTTCTATAGAACTTATGCATATGATGTCACAAAGGAGAAAGTGCGCCCTCCTTTGGAGGAAGATGGCTGAAAAGCGCGTATTCTTGCATGTTACATCAATAAATGCAGACAGCTGATTTGTCAACCAGTCGTATACGCGCATAAGTCTACTACACGTGCGGCGAAATCTGCGCCGTAAGTGCACGTGTGCTTCATTGTTGTCACCGAAAATGACGTCAGTGTGATGTCAATGCATAAGGTCTATTCTGTAGCGCCATATGCGTTAAGACCATAGCATTGTTCTCATACAATAAGTAGGCTACCCTTTATACCGGTATCGATATTGGCCGATAGCAGTATTTGAGAATGAGCGTACTTTACACTAAACCATTGGCTATTGTGCTCTACTACCACTAAGTGTACTTTCATTTTCTTGAGATAAGATATCGGGACTTAAGAAAAACAGGACAAGAAATATCGGGAACCTAGTATCGGCATTTGATTTAAATTATAACGATGCCGAAACAGGACGAAATGGGGAACATCGGCCTATACCGATATTGAATATCGATAATCGGTCCAACAATTTCACCAGTGACACAGCAAAGTAGTGAGACTGGAACTGCGGGGCATATATGCTATGCACACTTTCTGAGACATGACTTAACGAGGCCACCTTGCACACCAACTTCACTACCCTTTGGAACAGTGAATCTTCAATGTTGCGCCCCGCATTTTTTGAAAACTCTAGTCTGACAGCCTGAGTACTCCTCTGATTTTTAGCCTCAACTACAGCCTAGCAGAGTTAAAGGTTGTGTGACATGCAACCAAAAAGAGATGTTTCACTTGTCACTTAGAGAATTAAGTCTTCCAATCAAAGATCCGTTGGAATTATTTCAATATCTTTCACCGTTCTCAAAATATACGTCTTCAAAGTTTGATGGTTTCTTAAGAAACTAATTGCCTGTGCAAAAATAATCATGTGGAGTGTTGCACAGTGTTATGATTTCTTTTGTTAACCCTATATAAATTATCTCTTAATTACTGATTATATAGATTACAGTTTGGTGAGTGATATCAATATTTTTTAAGGAAAAAATTTTAAGTTTTATAATAAACCCCTCAGGGAATAACAATGCTACCAGTGTCCTTGAAATTAAGGTTGTAAAAACAAAGGCTAACATGTGCCATATATGGTATGTCCCTCCTTCGATGTCACATATTTGCATATTTAGCTCATTTTTATTCATGATACAAGTGTGAAATAGAAATTTCCCTGTAAAATGGTCAATATTTGATGGATTTTAATGCAAATTGCGGCTTTTTTCTGGATTTTTAATGCTTTTTACCTCAAATATCCAACTATGTTGTTTTCATGTCACACAACCTTTAAGGAATTAAACCAATATGTATCACAAATTAGCATGGCATCGTCTCAGAGTTTGCCTCGTGTTGGTGTCAGGTATTTCATTCTCTTCATTACAGAAAAGGGTTTGCAGTAACAGCCCTGGATTCGAAATTTGATAACAAAACATCAGTCCACCTTGGCGGTTCTTCTCTTAGATTGTTCCTTACATTCTTTAGGTGAGACGGCTTTTTCTGTCAGCTTTTGCCCCTCTCTGATAGCAATCTTAAACGACAACACATACAACGACATCTGATTCTCAAAGAAGCTAATAGCAGCTCAAAGGGACGGAAATTTTAATAGTGTTATAGTCGTTTCTTTGTGAAAAATAACTTTGGAAACGTAACCTTTGTCAGGGAGCCTTTGGATGAAAGTCTGCTGGCATTCGTTGCCGATTCGGGTACACGCACACAAACTGAGGACTTGCTTGTACCCATTACCTATCCGTGATGCAAATTTCTGCTATGCATGGTTGGCTCGAAGTCCTCCCCTTTCACAAAACTTGCAAGCCTTACCTTAAATCGGAAACTTCCTTTGAAGGAATTTACTTTAACTCACTTTAAAAATCATTTTCTTCATGCTTTCGAACAAATACGAAATAGACGATTGAACGCCTTGACTAAAAAGAAGGAAAAAAAACCCAATAAAAGGGATTCTAGATCAAAGAGGGGTAATAAAGTATAACTGGACTTAGCTAAGGGCCAGATTTTGAACAAGACTTGCCGATGTGGCAGACGCTTTAACAGAGAGGTTTTAAACTCTCAACACAAGAAATAGTTAAACTTGATGCTTCAGCACCTTAGAGTCGTCAAACGTGTCAAGATGGGCCACTTTTTGAATATCTGGGTTACTTATAATACCTTATAAAAATGATGAAAGCCGGTAGCTGACCTACATACACAAGTGTGCGAAGAGGACTGAAAGGAATCGCGAGAAACAAAATACCACTTTAGCGCCGATCTCATATTTTCTAAGGTAACACTGAGCCTTTAACACTCTTAATAAGCATTACAGAAAGACAGCAAGTTGACGGGAGAAACTCCCATTGGACTTGTCAAAATTAAACCCATTTTATTCAAATTTCCCGTGTCATTCTCAATGCTTGTCAAGCAGTAAGTGTTAATGAATATGGAATTGGACAAGCGTTTGCTCGAAAGGCGACTGACCTAAATTCTACTGCTAGAGAGATACTTCTGTAGGCGAACACTTTGTATGTAACTTTGGGCTATGGATGGACATCGGGTCAACTATGACCACCGTCAAACTTGCCCGGAGGGGTTTTGAAGATCGTTTGTCGGTAAGAAGGGTCTACGATATGTGATATGTGATGCTCTTGACCGCTTAGCAGGTAGCAGTATATGGTTCAAAAACTAGGTTTCCGTGGTACCAATGTGTGTTACAATTTGATGTATAAATAATTTGTCACACTCAAGGGGCATTTTCACAAGGGCACTGGCGGACGGTTCGATAGTGCACTATGTAAGGGTTGGATGGAGACTGGGGAAATGGAACTTCCGCCAACGCCATTACTGGTGGAAAATTGGTGTGAGATCAGGCCCGCAGGGGGCAGGGAATCGGGCTGATCAAATTAAAGTCGGGGGAGGTGGTAGCATTTTATAACAGGCTGTGCAGCATAGGCTAGACCAGTCATTGTGAGGGAGGCCTTAAAGAAGGGTTTAGCAAACAGTACCCTCCGCGAGTCCGAGGAGAGTGCAGAGGACTACACTTGCTTCGTTCCATGAAAAGAGTCTGCAAATGAAAATGTGTACATGACTGAGAAAGGATAATTGGAATCTGGGTCATTGTCCTTGAATGCTCGCATATACACGGCTGTGTAACGGATCTTTCATATTTGCTGTAACTGTTGGGTAACCATTAGCAGAAAGTTGTATTAACTTACATACATAACTGCATGCGCCCACCTCTTTTCCTTCTACTCACACCCGAGTTGGGAGGAAACTCTCTTGATCTGCAGTAACAAATTTCTGTACGGTACCAAAATGTCCCAGTGAAACTGCTTTTACGTGGAGAATAAGAGTTTAGATTGTAAACTTGAGAAGTAATTTTACCAATCTTTCTTTTACCATGCACAAATGCAACAAACAATACTTCAACTTCTAACGTGGAATCGATACACGGTTTGAACTATTGGCCTCTTTGGCCTTCCCTGAAAATTTATTTCCTTTAAAAACTACACTTATAAATCCTTTGAAGGAACACCGAAGGAAAGGTTAAAGGAAAGCGGACACTATTGAGGTGTTCAAAATTGGTGAAACAATCTTTGAACTCATTATGTATAAAGATATCAGGAAACCCAGTTTGCGGCTGAACTTTTTAACCTGGAAAGGAAACAATGTTAATATTCCGTCTCTCATTTACCTAGATCTATAAGTCTTATAGCAAAAACAAACTCTCTGCCCGGAAGTAAAATTGACATTAGCCCAAATCAGCCTTCAATTTGTCCGACTTGGAACGATCTTATTGACGAAGAAAACTGTTTAACCTTTGGGTCTTAATTCCACACGGTAAATACTTTTCAGGCTGTTAACTCTAAACACATTTTATTAGCACACCCACAGGTAATTGTTTGTATATCGACGGTTGATTGCACCAACTGCACTTCATGTTGTCCCTCTCCAGTAACGTTTATTATGATATATGAATGTATTAATGTATGAGAGATATATGGGAATTTTGAAATCTTTATACTTTATCCACGGGAAACTCATACGCCTGTCCCTAACTGTATCAAGGTCAAGACAATAGACTAAACACAAACTCAGAAAACAAAGTATTGCTCATCAAAGGAGGAAATGACATCACTCAGGCTTGCTTCAAGTTCACTTCATCTGCTAATATCTTGAGAACCACAATGCGTGCATGGATTCCAGTCTTCCTTCACATAACAAAATACTTTCTTAAACACTTTCTTTAAAGGAAATTCCTCGAATTCGCTAGAATAAGAGGGTTTCATGAGTTCATAAAAGGAGAAGATTCATAGAAAACTCTCAAAATGAGTACGATGACTAACAATTCAAAATGTTGTTATTTCAACAAAATTTTAAGTATTTATTCGGTGAAAACTTTAAATAGTAAAACAGGCTGAGAGTTGCCACACTGTGCTTCTATTTGCTGCATAATATGCGACCGTAGGCATGCATATTTTCGTCAAAAAGTTGTCATTTAGACGTGGCAACTCCCTGAAAGAAGAAAATAGGTGGCAAGGTGTACCTAAATTAGAAAGTTCAAACTGAACCTTTAATTGGTCAGCAATATCCGGTCAACTTTATCCGTCAAACTAACCTCCACAAATTCCATCCTCGGGCAAGTTTGAATAGCTTTATGATATGAGAGGCGACAAGTAGCCATGCTGATTAACAGATCTTTGATATTGTATCATATACAATCTGCATTTGGCAGTGTAGAGAATAGTAAATTACGAAGTATTGTATTTGTTTTCAGTTATATACAAAAGCCAAGCCTTTTATGAATGCATGATTCAAAATAAACCTTGACCCATAGACAAAGAGGTTTTATTTGCTGGTCCTAGTTTTTGTCACAATTGTTTCCTTGGGACCATTCTTTCAGATCGAGTGACTAGAAGGGCTCTTACCAGTCTACAGGCCGCTGATTAACGGCAGCAGGACTTAGGACTTAAATGGCAGCTGTGGGTGGTAGTTACTGGTTAGTTATGTAACTGAACTTAAGTGGAACAAGAGAGATATAACCGAAGGGAGTCTTGTTAAGGGTCCTGATGAAAGTTCGAAACATCATGGTGCAATGTCCTTTTAGTCTGTAATAAAATGGTTTGCAAATTATCTCAAAGAGATGTGAAGCTCGTAGATTTATCTTGGAAAACATCTTGAAGTCTCCAATCTCCCATCTGTAAACTGGAAAACACTTAATGACGTAAAAAGGATGACTATTAGTTGTCTGATTACAAAAGAAGCTTTCAGCTGTCAAAAACACCTGGAAAGTACACCATTTCTCAATCCAGATTTTTCAATGAGCAAACTAACAAAACAGGGTCTGCTTCATTGACATTGCAAGTATTTAAACTAAGTTAGCTTCACAATAAAGTTTGCGACATATCATCTCGAATTTCAGATATTCTCTTCATTTGAGAAGAAACTCCGGGCTACGTCTTTAAACTTGCCGACCGGTCCTGCTCGGGGCAACGACACATGATCCACACGAAATACAATTGTACTGGAAGCATCTTCTCTCAAGAATCTTCATAGAAACCCTCAAATTTGGCTCCTGATTGGGACAACATCTCGCCTTATAGCAACCATTTCTTTGATCAAATGTCACTCAATAGGGATAATGACACGGAAGAAGGTCGATAACTTGTTTACGAATTTGTGGAGTAGAAACGACCACTATGACGCATCTTGGCATGTTCTCGTTAAATATCCAATCAATACAGGGGCTTTACGGGGATATATACGGTCCACCGTGCTTTTCGATCAATAGGAATTAAGAGTGGGAATGTCAACATTTATTGGGCGCTGTTTGCTCCACCTTAAGTGTATGTCAATGGACTAATAGATTTATATTCACACGGCAATAACCTTGGAAGATTACTAGGACCGCTTGCCGACCACACAATACACTACAGGTTCTTTCAAAAACTTCCAAATGATCTATTAATGGTACGCCAGTGAAATTAAACAGGTAAGAACACCGAGATTTGGCGTACGAGCGCAGCCAATATAGGTGCAGGAGTAATACACGTCCGCCGGGCTGGCAACGAGATGTCACAAACATCGCCTTGGCTTGTTCAACCCTTCGGTTCAAAGGGACATGGAGTTGTGCCTGATTAGATTCAAAGAGGCATGGGGTAGTGCCCGATATGTCTCGTGGTTCATCTTTGGCACCCAACCGATCTGTCTGTACTAAGGCATTCAAACAATGCCCCCATTACCCATGGTTCATTGAATCCAGCCATTCTTGAAAAGTTGAGTCTCTTCTTTTTCGGTAGTAGAAAAGAGGAGAATTGTCACTGGATCCAAGGATCATCAAGTTAGGAGAGATGGGTGTGTGTGTGGGGGGGGGGGGGGAGGACATCTTCCAAGAGAGATTGTCATTCCATATGATTGGGCTGAGCTTAGTTGGAGAAGCAACCCACCGAGGTTCCCGTCCAATTGGCTAAATCTCAGTATTCTTTGTCCACTGTTAAATATCGATACGACATGGCAAGATTCTGGGGGCATGTTGGGGGTAAATCTAGTAAACCCCTTGCAAGAAAACCAGAGAGCCCCAATGGCTTAGTGATTACTTACCGAAAGGAAATGCTTTTTCGCACTGAGGTTTAGCCCTCAAAGTTATCCTTCTTCACTAGATATCATGTTTTGCGCTGTTTTCACAGTTTTATCTCTGGTGACCTCACGTGTCTTTTCACCTAACAAAGTCTTAAAAAGTACCCATCATTCCTAACTTGAAATGTTGTGTTTACATTTTATTCGTTTTTTGACCTCTGGTGACCTCAAATGATCTCTAACCTCCGTCAAAAAAATCACAACCTTTCTCGCAATATTACAAATCAGTATACGCAATATAAAAAGCCTTGCTATCTTGAGATAACATGTCAGTCCAGCGGTGTACAAGTTTTCGTAACTTCACCTCTGGTGACCTCAGATGACCTTTGATCTCTAACAACAACGACACGTTTATGTCTCGTAATGTGTCAAATGTATATACCGTACCAGGGATGAAATGTGTCCATGTTACTCCATGAAATATCGTGTTCACAAGATTTTCGGTTTTGACCTATGGCGACCTCAAAGGACCTCTTACTTCCACCAAAGCAATAGGGTTCTTTCTCTTAACATGATAAAGCTATATACGAAGTATAAAAATTATCTATCATTCCTATGTTGAGATATCGTGTTTACATGCTAAACGTAACAAACAACCATACAAGCATACACACATACATACATACATACATACATACATACATACATACATACATACATACATACATACATACATACATACATACATAAATACATACATACATACATACATACATACATACGTACGTACGTACGTACATACATACATACATACATACATACATACATACATACATACATACATACATACATACATACATACATACATACATACATACATACATACACCCGCCAGCGTGAAAGCATGGATTCCTTTCGCCTTCAACAAGGAATCAACCAGAAAGCCAAAAGGCTTAGTGATTCCTTGCCAAAAGGCGGTGCCTTTTTAAACTGAGGTTCATCTCCCAAATTTTAACTTCTTGACTATACTACCAGTTTTTACAATGTTGTAAAAATTGACCTCTGCTGACCTAATATGACCTTTGAACCCCACCAAAAATTGACTAACAAAATATTAAACAAGTGTCTGTACTTCCTCCCTTGAAATGTCATGTTTACAAAGTTTCAGTTTGACCTCTGGTGACCTCAAATAACTTGTGACCTCCACCAAAAACATTGGGGGTCCTCTCACATTAACAAATCTATATACAAAGTACGACCTTTGATCTCCACTCAAAACAATAGGGTTCTTCCTCTCAACATAACAATCTATATACCAAATATAAAGTGTCTGTCATTGCAATCTTGAGAAATCGTGTTTACAAGGTTTTCCGTTTTTGACGTCAGGTGACCTAAAATGACCTTTGACCTCTACCGAAAACACTAGCATTCTTGCTCTTAACATGACAAATCTATAAACTACATATGAAGTGTCCGCACTGCGATCTTAAGATATTGTGCTTACAAGGTTTTCGGTTTATTTTTACCACTGGTGGCCTCAAACGACCTTTGACCTCCACCAAAAACAATAGGTTCTTCCTCTCAACATGACATCTAAACACCAAATATGAAGTGTCCGTCATTGCAACCTTGAGATATTGTGTTTTACAAGCCATTTACAAGCTTTTCGCAGTTTAACCGCTCGTGACCTCAAATGGCCTTTAACCTCCACCAAAACAATAGGGTTCTTCCTCTCAACATGACATCTAGATACCAAATATGAAATGTCCGTCATTGCTACCTTGAGATATTGTGTTTACAAGCCATGTACAAGGTTTTCGCAGTTTAACCGCTCGTGACCTCAAATGGCCTTTAACCTCCACCAAAGCAATAGGGTTCTTCCTCTCACCATGACAAATCTATAGAACAAATATGAAAGCGTCCGTCATTGATAACTTAACATATCGTGTTTACAAGCCATTTACAAGGTTTTCGCAGTTTAACCTCCGGTGACCTCAAATGACCTTTGACCTCCACCAAAAACAATAGCGTTGTTTCTCTTACCATGACAAATCTATATACCAAATATGAAAAGTGTCAGTCATTGCCCTCTTGAGATAGCGTGTTTACAAGCTAAGTGTCCCATACACTCATACAAACACACACATCACCATCGCATAGATTCCTTGCCAGGTTTCCGCACTCGGCAAGGAATCAAAAAGGAATAGACGCAAGGTGGGAGGCAGCGATATAGCGTTAGGCTTAGATATAGGAGTTTCAGCAGTCATTGAAGGAGCAGATAGCGCTTACCATCCACATTGTCATCATTGCTTTAGCATTCACCTTTAAAGTATTCCAGCTTCGAGACTCTTCAATATTTAGCAGAGAGAAGAAATTCAGTCGATATGAAAATAAGCCGTTTTCATGCTAATAACTTTATCTTACGGGAGACGACAGTGCTCTGATGGACTCTACTTTGGTTTCTTAAGGCGTTAACTTCTGTAGAAAGCACCATCTCTCAGGAAGCCGTTATCGATTTCAAAGAATGTGATCTTAATGACATTGATTTGCATCTGTTATGGTTTTAAACACACATTATTCAAAAGCTGAGATATTTAATCCGAATAGTCTTCAATATTGTGTTCTTTGAGCCGTGGAAGGCTGACAGCTTCAGCGGGCGGTGTAGTCGGTCGGCCATGACTCTCCATTGCTTACAGTCTTATACCCTGTTCCAACTTAAGTGGTAAAGAAGCCCATGAGTTTTAAATATTTATCTCCAATGAAATGCAAATCAACTTATGTCAAATTGACGAGGTTTGAAAGAACAAGCTTGTTCCAATGTAGGAGGTTGCTCATAGAAGACATCATAATACGAAATGCATCTCTGTGTATCAGGCAGTAATTTTGAGTCATGACAAATATGGCAACGGTCCGGCTCTTTGGCTGTCATTTAAAAAAGCTACTGTCATGTGATTATTTATCTTATGTACCACAGCTGGTGAAGTACCGTGTACTATGAATGGTGCTTAAGATAAGTAGATCAGTATCATGATGTAATATTTCTAAATTTATGCTAAGCTAAGAGAGGTCATTACCTTTGCATTACATAGACACTTAAACGTTATAAGACATGATTTTCTTTACCGCTGGTACCAATTTGCAGCCCAACAGACTTTACAACCTCTGAACTTCATTTACCAACAACTACCGGTAAGTTTAAGGTTACCGAGTATGGCTGGCCGCAGAGGACATAATTCACGAATTTATGGTACCATTAATTCGAATATATGTGCACATATATTTCATTTAAGGGAAGGATAAGTTCTCAACCAATCACATGACTTTTTCATATGGTATCATTTATTCGAATAAATGTGGACATAAATTCGAATATTTGTGGACATTAATATGAATATGTGTGAACATCAAGTGATATATATGGTAGTATTAATTCGAATTTATGTCGACATGTCTTTGAATATATGTGGACATATATTCGAATATATGATACCATATATTAGAATATGGGTACCATTAATTTAAATATATGGTACCATTAATTCCACCAATGGCTAGACAGTTTTATATGGTACCATTAATTCGAAATAAACAGTACCATTAATTCGAATATATGGTACCATTAATTCGAATATTCGGTACCATTAATTCGAATAATTCGTACCATTTATTCGAATATATGGTACCATATATTCAACCAATGAACGCGCCGCAAAGCAGTCTAATACAGTGTACTTCCTCCGAGAATTCAGCCACTTCCTCCGAAAATTCAACTATTTCCTCCGACAATTCAACAACAGCCAATCACAGAATGTGTTAGATCATGGAGCTATTACGTATTAGTTCCATGGTTAGCTAGCTTAGATCGAATGGAACCAAGTTTGAAGTAGACTACCTGACAGCTTAAGACACAGTAGTTCACCGTATATGGGATAAGGCCAAGCACCAACTAGTGGTCACTATCGTAAAGTAAATAGCTTCTTTCGCACTGCGGCGGTCCTGAACCTGTACTGAGTATCCAGGATTATGACTGGAGGCCTTATTTCCAAGGCATAGCTTCCGCGCATGTGTAACGCTGCTCTCATTTGAATGGTCGCTTTCCGCGACCTCCAAATTTCAAAATTCAAAATTAGAGCAGCGTGGCTACACACACCGGTTGCATCCCGTTGCCTTTTTCTGATCGGCTCACACGGGATTCTGTTTATACACACTGGCCGCAAAGGCTTTATCTGAACCTCGTCCTGCTGTCACCTCTCAGTTCTGAGCTAGCCTAACAAGAGAAGGTATCTCAGAAACTCTTATAAAGACTAAAAATCTTCGAACAGCACTCTCGAAAGAGTAATTCTGGTAAATACAAAACCTAATTAAAAGGCTCTACAGTCTACAGTAATCCTTGCCAACCTGCTAAAAGCACCACCCGCTGTAAAAGGCGAGAAATGGCATGATAATAGGATACTAAAATAAAATATCCCTTCTAGGAAAAGTAGGAAGCTTTCAAGATCCCTGAAAAGGGAAAAAACTTCGTGTAAGATCTCAAAGACTTCAAAGGAAGTGAACGGTCATGAAAAGGCCGAATTAAACTACCGAAAATAGTCTGAAGGCAAACAAACGTAACATTTCACTAAAAACCTCTCCGATACAGGCGGGCATAGAGAAAATAGCTCTCGGTGGGGGCTTTTACTTCATAGCTATTCCCATTAAAACAACCAGAATATCAATCCTCAGAGCCCTAAAGGACTCATTAATTTTTTAAGAATGAGGATACGATAAACTCTGAACAGAGCTAAGGAAAATCTGCTGTGACATTGGTTCACATTATCGGGACACCCGCATTTCAGATGATGCACGGTGTTTGGCGCTGCGGTGGGCCGATGCCTTGGTGGCCGTGGTCAACGGTTATTTTTGCGTTGGCCCAGCGTAGCGCCTGCGCTGTGTGCTGTCAGGGATATGTGTCAAAGTTTTCCAAAACCACCGTTACCAGCCTAGAAAAGGGCGTCCAACCTCAAAGTTCATCTAGTTAAATCAGATTGGAAAGTTACGTTGAACTGGAAACAAGTCACGACGTTGAAATTGCTATCTCGATGCTTTCATCGAGGCGCTCTAAAAGAGCGATTTTCTTTGTTTTGGATAAAGACCAGGTCGGACGAACTAAAAGGTCCTACTACTGATGAAACTCAAAATCTAAAACCAAGAGCAGAAACATGTCTAGTTAAAGGTAAAAAACCTATTATAGCAGTGCTACAAAGTATATGCGGTCTTTAATATAATCCAACAGCACATAGATGCCATTGGTCTACTTAAAAGACGCAATGTCCGTTAAGAACACTTGTTTTGAAAAAAAAACTTGTAACACAAGGGACTGAATACGTAGTATCAGATAATGCTACCGCCTACCTATTTTAATTGAATTGTCGGAGGAAATGGTTGAATTTTCGAAGGAAGTGGCTGAATTTTTGGAGGAAGTACGCTGTATTAGACTGTTTTGCTGTGCGTTCATTGGTTGAATATATGGTACCACATAATCGAATTAATGGTACCAATTATTCGAATTAATGGTAACATATATTCGAATTAATGGTACCAATTATTCGAATTAATGGTAACATATATTCGAATTAATGATACCATATAAAACTGTCTAGCCATTGGTGGAATTAATGGTACCATATATTTAAATTAATGGTACCCATATTCTAATATATGGTACCCATATTCTAATGTATGGTATCATATATTCGAATATATGTCCACATATATTCAAAGACATTTCGACATAAATTCGAATTAATACTACCATATACATCACTTGATGTTCACATATATTCAAATTAATGTCCACAAATATTCGAATTTATGTCCACATTTATTCGAATAAATGGTACCATGTGAAAAAGTCATGTGATTGGTTGAGAATTTATCCCTCCATTAAATGAAATATATGTGCACATATATTCGAATTAATGGTACCATATATTCGAATTAATGGTACCATAAATTCGTGAATTATGTCCTCTGCGACCAACCATAAACGAGGCGGGAGTGTATTAATCGCTCTCAATCCTGTTCCAGGGACCGCCATTTAACATCCCCATTCGACGGACGTGAGTGTAATCCCCAGTCTTAGCCACTTTTCCTAAGGGCTGGGACGGGACCGGTGGAGGTTCCCTGCTCTGCACCACCGCACAGCTGAATCGAGTAAAGCTCCTAACTTCCTGAATCGGACAATCGGATACCCAATTAAAATTCACCAGTTTTAAACCCCCTTAGCATCACTGTGAACAGCTATGCTGAACAAGTTAATTTTTGTCCCCAGAAAATTTCCAAGTGGTTCCACCGGGATTTGATCCGGAGACCTCTAGTATGCAAGGCAGTACACTCAACCACCAAGCCAACTCTACCCTAAGGTAAGGTTTATTCAAATTAAATTCACAGCACGCAACAGACTAAAGAGATCTGCAGTTTTCATAGTACTGGGTACAGCTTTTTACCGTACTTTTACCCATTGGTTTTTACACACATTATTTTCAACGAATATGATTAAATCGTTGATTTTGGGGGAGTTGCTGACAGTATGCTTAAACTGTGGCACTTGTAGGCATTTACTGCCTTTGCATGGGGAAATCATTTCCGACGATCTAAGAGGTATTTTTAGTCCAAAATGTCTAAATCCCAACGCATGGAGAGCGTGGTGGCCTATTGGTTGAGGTGTTGGACTTGTGATCCAAGTATTGCTGGTTCAAATCCCGCCTGGGTCTTGTGTTGTGTCCTTGGGCAAGATGCTTTGTCTCAATTGCCTCTCTCCACCCAGGGGTTAAATGGGTACCTGTGAGGTGAATTGTCATCGGGCGCGTTGTTAGAGCTGCTGTCGCACTGGAGGGATTGTCTCCGGGATGATTTATCGTTGAGGAAGGGTAATATTGTGCTGCACCTTTGATTAGGATTGGCTAGATACTGGCACATTAAAAATGCAAATATGGTGGTACTTCCAACAGATCAGTGATTCTTAGCCGGATTCATCTTAAATCCTCTAGGTGGAAATAACAAAGTTTTGGAATGAATTAAAAATAAAAGGGAAATTAGCGGTCGTTTGGAATAGCTGAAACTATCATCCGATCTGAAAGATACCCCTCTTTTTTCTTTCCTCGTTCATTTAGGGTAACAAATAATCAGTCAGCCTATTTCGAAGCTGCAGACTAGTCACCTGACGCCGTATAATAATTCTTTTTGTATTAAATGCATCTACAGTTCTTTGAGCGCTTATCTTGATTTCAAGTTGACTGATGTCAGACATAACCACATCTTGTCTATCGGGGCTTAAATTCAAAACTTCGTGGGGAAGACCACAGCCCTTCCGTATTGGCCGTATATGATCATAGTTACTGCTAACCTTTTCCACTTATGCGTGGTAGCTACACTGCAGGATGATACACTATTTCATTAAAGTCATGTTTCTTTGTGTACTTATCCATCTAACAGTGTTTGAGTTCCAAACTTTTCCCAGAGGAGGACCCCGGTACCTCAGGGCTTATGGCTGTTGGTCCTTGTAGGAATAATCTTCCCGCTCACAAAATGATCCCCATTTATTGAAATCCCCGATCGGTGCCTGTTAGATAACGTCAACAGTATGTGAATTGCTATGTTCGCTTTATACTATAGTTTGTGACAAAAGTGATTGAAAAACACATAGTACGTTTTCGTAGTAGATAAAGTCTGGGAGGGAAATGGTTTTCATCAAAGTGATGATATCTAAGAAGAAGGGTTCAGCAGTGGTCTGGATGGTGCAGAGGCATTGAGTATCTACCAATTACACAAAGCGCCATCCTTCAAAATTCAAATCCCCCCCCCCCCGGGCCAAACCACCTAGCTCAGCCACCGGGGAGACATTCCATGAAACGCTCATCCTTGGGGGACTTCATTCATTTATGATTTATTGCGTAGCCTTTAATACAGAAAATCGGAGCTACTGTTGTAATAACCAATCAGACATATAAAGACAAAACGGAACAGTAGTTACCAAACGTTTAGGAAGCTATCCTGAGCCATATAGGTCACGTTTCACTTAACTGTGACTCCTCGATCACCGTCATGGCAGTATAATATCTCGTAGGTACTACTTCCATGGTCACATTATGTACTTACAAAAGAACCGTCACACCGTCACGGTGAAAAGTTTGATCTCCTAACGATAGCCTACAAAGTTAAAGGGCATATGCAGTGACACAATTCGTGTAGACCGGTATTCTAATTTATACATGGATCTTTTTAACCAAGTGGTTAATATTTTTGTGAGTGAATTGATAAATAAGGCAGAACAACTTTTTGGTTCACCTTTAAAATACGACATTAACAAACCAACATATCATGAAAGGTTTCTACTTATTAGGCACTTAAGAAGGGAAGAAGAAAATTAAAACATTTAGTTTCAAAATATGATTGGGGAGACGACGTGTGAACGACGTGATCATTTACTGTTCCGCTTGAACTGCTAACATATACGGTAAGCTTTGTATAGCTCATGTATCGTATACAACCTTCTCTGGGAGGGGTTACAATCTATTCAAAACGTTGTTTCGATTATTGCATTAGCATTTAAATGGATGGATGAGGGCTGTATGATTGCTCTATGATACGTGAAAAACTACTTCAAATACCTAAAGTGGTTTAATGCAACATTCGTATCTCTGTATGTAAGACCATCGGTACGTATACAAACTATATGCTCTACATTGCATTTTGCAGAGTAAAACATCTTTTAGATAAGTTGTACACTCCATCACGGCATATGGTCCAAGTTCATCACATGCAGTCAGTACACGTAATGCCTGTTTGTGACGATCATAACTTGGTAATGGATTTTCAGTGGTATACATGGTCTTACCAGGGAGGTGATATTAGACCTCCCTGGTCATACGCATTAATTTTCGGTAGAGGCAACAGGAAGCAGTGCGCCACCATCTTTGGTGTTGAGTGTACCGGGGAAAAATTTGCCAAACTGCTTCCCATATGCCGTAAATGCCACTTTTCGTGCCTTACAAGCTGCATATAAACAACATTTCGGCATTTACTAGAACCAAAAGTGTTAAAGATTGATGGAATAAGAACTATGAACATTTCAGGGGGAATTTCCCTGCCCCTCCCCCTCCCACTGTGTAAGACCATGGTGGTGTACAGTAAGATGTTTACAACTGATAGATGAATTTTGCTGGATTTCTGCTAGGGAATCTTGTTTCAAATTTAATTCCCGTGTAAACTCGCTTCTTCTACACTTTTTGGAACAGCATGGAAGTACCAGTCTCTCAGAGTGGTACTTCCATGGGAACAGGGAGTACCAATTGAAATGTTAAGTCACAGAAACTGAAGTGTAAAACCCCTGCATAGATGAAGGGTAGTTTGGCAGTGCAGGGGAGGTGGCAAGGAAGCAAATGGAAACTGGTATGTTCACTTTACCTAGTAAAATACACTGAACTTACGGGAAGGACAAGATAAAGGGAAAAGCAACCGGATGTACTTGAAAAAATAGTGGTAGAAATAGCTTATTTTAACAGCTCTTAAACTGTTCCTGACCGAATACCCTGGCCAACACAGTTTCATTTTAAAAGGGGAAAGTACTTGCCATTGAATCTCGTTGCACAAGTACAACTTACTGGTACGTGAGGAAGCAATAACTTTGCCATATTTGGCAAAACTGTTTATAACGGAGTAGTATGCGTATGCTATATTCGATGATGCACGTATCAATATAGTAGAAGTAGCATATACGATTCTTTTTATAGTCAACTAATTATATGCGTTGTACGGTGCCAACAACATTGGAGTGCGAAGTTTCACCAATCTGCAAATATGATCATGAGAGCCAAAAATGTCCGCAGTTTGCTAGAATTATGTCCGAGGGTGATGCAAAGTTATAAGAAGGGTCTAAGCTCAAATCAAGTTTTGATATGTTAGAGGGGTACTTATTCTTAGCATTCTAGAGAAATTTGCATTGAAATCCAATGTGTGGTTCTCAAGATACTAGTAGTTAAAGTTGTTACATTTTCAACACAAAGAGTACTTGAAGCAAGCATATATGACGTCATAGCCTCACGTTTAATGAACAGTCTTTTATTTTTCTTTAAACTTTACGACCAACTTTCTCCTTCACAATTTCACGTTACTGGAATGTGATAGGAAACAAAGCTTTTCTCATCAATGTGAGGAAGTGATATAATCCCTGCTTGCCTCAATCTCACTTTGGGTCGCAAACGTAGTAACGTCATTTGGTGATATCTCGAGTAGCCTACTACATGTCCGATTTGAATAGGAATTTCACCAAATTGCCTACATTTATTCTCTTTCACATATAAAAATAATTTTATGCTTAAACCCTTCCTTTCACTACTTAAAGGGGAATTTTCATGATCCCAGACAGTTCCAATTCTCCCAACTATGCATCTTCTAGCTCCTCCCATAACTGTATGAGGCTCTTCCTTGTGCAAGAATAAACCTGTTTTATTGCTTAAGGCCATGTCCTGGTGAGCAGACAAGGCTGTAAAATGTAATAAAAGTACTCTCTCTGCCTTGTGTGGAATGTGAGCTACTCTGCATCTTTCAAATTTTCAAACTTTGATGTCAATCAAAGGGCAGTCACCAACTGAGAATTTCGATATACATACACTAAAAATATACTTTGGGGTGATGACTGTCTGTCTTTAAGTTTGGCTAGTGAATGGTAAACCTTCGAACATGGCAGAAGAGGCAATTAAAATACAACATAGTTGGACAAGTGCACTACCATTCGTACACAAAATGACCTTTGACTTTTAACCCATGACTCATACTGTCTTCAGTAGCACAATGTTACTGACGAAAAGGAACATACACATCATTGATTTGTTGCTGGACGAGGTCAGCACCCAAAAATGGCTGACGAGATACAACAAAGCAGAAGCGTAAGTTGATGGCAACTTATACATACTAGGCTAGTAGGGTTTTTTTGGGGGGGGAGGGAGGAGAGGGAGGAGGGTAGTGGACCTTATGCATATGATATTGTACGAGTCATAACAATCCAAGTGCTTATGCTCAGGGCACACGCATTTACACACTTTCGTAAACCCAGTGGCACAGTATGTCTTCTGTGGAGGGCTATTATTAGGCTTGGTGATGTCGCCAATGAAAACAGTCTATTGGAGGAGTAGGTAATTAGTCCTTTATGTACATCAAGTGAGCTGGAGATTTCTGTTTTAGACAAGCTCCTCCACAATCATAGAGTCATTAAGCGAACAATTAAGGGTGGTGTATATTGGTCCGATATTGATTCAGTTGTCCTTGACGTATTTGTGACATAAAAACTTGCACCCTAGGTTAAAAATGCAAACCTTTAGTAGATAACGTATCAGCATTTACCATTCACAACAAACTGTTTGGAAAAGCCTATAGAAAAGAAATCACTTCACTGTTGTTGGATTTAAATGTGTATTAAAGACTTCGAACAAATGCCAAACAATTTACGATAATGACTTAGTTAGAAACAGGAAGTAACTTCGGAGGGGACAGCAACACTACCAGGTTAGGTAAATTTGTATAAGCCCTTTACTTTTGTGACAAATACGTTCTTTCCCACAGTCAGGACGATAATGTCACGTATCGTGGTATTTGTTCGATCCGTTTATACCGGTGTATAACCTGTTCAGGATAGGGGAATTGGTATCCGAAAGCTTCAGTGCAGCTTATGCACAAAAACCTTTAAATCTATTTCGTTCACTATTGTAAATTATGCTTGACTGAGTTGTAATGAGTATCATAGACTGTGGGAACTTTTCATTGCTTTGAAGAAAGATAATAGGTCTGCCTCGGCTTTAAAAAATTGCCCCTACAATGAAAAAAGTAGATTGTCTTTGGAACAACTTAATTCTACTAAACGTGTAAGAGCAAAGACACGCTGCTTATTGCAGCGTTGCCTATTGGCAATTAAAACAATTGGTCGAAAGTTTCACTATGCCCCGCCCACACAATGCCAGTATTACTCATCCAGACTTATATCTGTATAGCATTCACACTTCTAGTAACACTGCTGATCCTCTTGTCACAGAGAGTGTACAAAGGAAGGCATGTAATACGATAACTTTAATTTTGTTCGGGGTTGCGTTTATGCTGTTTCCTTTCAAACTGAGAAAAGGTTCAAGGGGTACCGCTCTTCTAAATGTATGCATGCCAAAATTTAAGGATTGAAAATAATGCATGTGGAGACAAAGTTCTATCAGTGACCTATTCGCGAGCAGAATTTTCGTCAACCCTGGGCTTGCGCAACCACCAAATCTTGCTTAGCCTAAGGTTAATATGAGTAATTTTTTATTTCTGTGGTAAGAACAGCAATCTTGAATGTAGGACCATTTTGCAGTCAGTTTATGATAATCTGAAAGTAGCCTACACAGGCCTAGTCACTATTTTGGTAGTATAACTTTTTGCTAGTTTAGAAGTCGTTAACTGGGACTTTCACCTAGTTGAATCCATGCTTGAACAGAGGGTTGATGTTACTGGATAATTTGAGGTTTCTCAAGTTTTGGGTAATTGGCCTTTTATAGGGACCTCCATTCAAACGTCACTTCAAGCCAATTGAGAGGATGTTATAAGACTCTTACCCTAAGCTGATTGGAGTCTCTGTAAGAAAGCAGAGCATTTACGGTAAAAAGCCAAACAAGTGGGGCTTATTGTTAAATGTTTATTGTCGCAAGTGGATGAGCTTAGCTAGCTTGAGTGGAGAAGGTAAATCCGACTCAGGTTGATTGCACAGCTATTACATGAAAACTTAGCCACCTCGCAACTCCGCAAACGTTTCACTGTAATCTGGTAATTTCAGCCTGACATTTGACTGAATCTACACATGGAGCTACTACCTGGAACGGATAATGAAGCAGTCTCTAGGCCCTTCACCAGTTTACAACTATGGAGTCCTGGAAGTGATGCCTAAACTGTCCTTTGACGAATCCACTGGGCTCAAATAACAGCCTGCTGGGTACTTTCATTGTCTTTGTTATCAATATGGAATCGATGCGATTATTCACCACAAGTGACTGCTGATAGTTAGGGGAATGGGAGTTCTTCCTCTGAGGTGCCAAATTTTATGGTTAGGAAATCGAGAAGGCCGTAAATATAGTGTTTCACTTCCCCATGGATCATCCTCTAGGGTAGCTTTGCTAACCATTAATAGCAAAATACTGGTTTATGTCTCATCAGTGGCCTACCAAGAAGGGCAGGAGAAAACTACCCACCAGAGAGTTGCTATGAGACAGATATAGCAACTCCCTGTACCCAGGAAGGGCGGGAGGACATTGCGATGTGAAATCGGGACGGGGAAAATACAAGAAAGGAGAAAAGAAGGAAAAAAATACAAGAAACTGAAAAGAGAAAAGGGGGAAAGCGAGAAAAAGAAAAGGGATATGATGGAAACGATAAGAAAAGGGATATGCTGAAGTATATGGGGTAAAGAGGAAGGGAATGAGCTACGAAACGACTCGGCGAAATATCGATGAGACAGCTGCTAGAACAGGCAGGACTAGGGTTGGTAAAAGACGAAAGGGGGGGGGGGATATGCGGAATTAAAGAACGGGAAAGGCCTGACCACGGACGAATATGAAGCCAGGCAGGCCTTGAAGAGGGGAAATGGCGGAAGGGATGAGACATACTAAAGACAGGTGACAGACCATGAGAAAGTTGAGCGGTCGATAAGTACGGACTCAGGACGAAAGAGTTTAGGGAGGAAGTAACGGACGGAAAGGAAAAGTATGGTAGTGAGAGGCAGGTAGTGTTCAAGAGGGAGGAAATCAGGCTACAAATCTTAAGTTTCTGACAGTACATCACTAAGTATGTTTATTATACATCGCTGTCCCAGTGAAGATTATCTGAAGTATGATGTGTCGAGAAGAAATGGTGGAAGCTTGGATCATTATTTGCTACAGTACCAATTTGGCAGGACATCTTGGGCAGAATTTAATATTGTTTCAAAGCCACATGTACCCAATGATCATCAGTCTCCCCCATTAATAAGCCCGTGAATCATCAAATCGACGGCAGTCCTGCTTCAGTCCGAGTTAATTACAAAAAAGAGTTAAGACTTAGATGAGGTTTTACGGCTCAGTTTCTAACCAATTGGTTTAAATCGGGCCGGCCACGGCCTTTTTTCCAGTTGAAGTTTACTGGTTTGTTTTCCCTACTCCATTGCTTATGTTGAGCACCAAGCACAATGGCATTAGGTTCCATTTTAACGAGAAAGTCCGAAAATTTGCCGATTATCTTCAATCACGACCTTTATCAATTTGTAATGGAGAGAGATGGGGTCATATTACGATATATTCACTTTGGACGGCTATACCTATATACTACCTTAGAATTACCTCAGTTTTACTTTTTCGATTAGAAGTGATTAGTCAATAGCTCCATGTTCTTACCATAAGATTTTCCTCGCATTGAGGTGGTGGTTGGTGACATGTATACTTACGTCACATGAAAATTCATTGTTGTTTCGTGACAACTTAACCACCATGAGCTTAACCTTGTTTATATAATATCTTCTTTGTGTGTAAAGATGTGAATACAAAAGATTTCATCTTTCTTTGGCTATCAGTTTAAAACAAACCGCATGACAGCAAGCCATCAAAGAATAAGTTTTCAATAAAATTCCTCGCATTCCAAAAGTTGTGAAGGAGTCGACGAAGAAGAACGTGACGATACAGTTACAATGGTAAATGTTTAGGTAAATCACCATGATCACTTCTTTTAACACCTAAAAAGTAGTTTTTTCTGCAAGTTTAAGGTTATTTGACATAACAAAAACAAACACCAGCCGCAAGTATCACATAAAAGTACAAACGTCCTTGATTCCTGTTTGTTTAAATGGTCTAGTCAATTGGTGTTTCAACCTAGTAGACTGGTTACAGATGAACAAAAAACATACACAGCTAAAAATATTTCACTGTATAACCCCACGGTTAGATAATTGATATCTTTCCTACTGTCTATGAAATTTAAAATTAAGACAATGAAAGTTGTTAATGAAGACAAAGGAGTAGCCATCTATGAGTCAACCTCGAAGGTCGACAAATAAAACGGAAGTAGAAGATAGTTATACGTCGAAGCCAATTTTTCAAGCTAGTACTACGAAATCTTTTGAAGTATCTCTAAATTGGTAATATCTAGTTATGGTTCAACCCCATTCTATTTTGATAATTTCTTATTAATCTTCACATATTTTAACAAATTTTTGCATTTTGTAATTGAATGTGAATAAATTGTTCATAAAACTCTGAAACTAGAGCAGGTCACGGAAGGTTACCACAAAGATCTAAACTAGTAAGCTGAAACCTCAGTGACAGCTCGCTCAGTCTACCTTAATAATCTTACACTAACTTCATAACACTTTTATAATTGCCATCCAAAAAGTAAGATAGATGTAGTGTTAGAACTTTCTCCTAAAGAAAATTAGTCAAGATAAGGGTCATTATAGTCACATTAAACATTATCTTGAATAAACTTAATCACATTAATATCATGTAAGACTAATTAACGCTATGTGACTAATTTATTTTAAAAATAAACCTTAAATCCAAAATATTCCAAAATAAGACTTAAATCATACTCCTCTAAGCCTGGAAAGTTTTTGACATCAGTAGGTACTTAGTCAATGTATCACTAGTTGGACCTATGATCGAACGGTTTCATAACTTTCAATCCATCGCCTGAATTTAAAGGACTATTATTTATGATACACATGACTTATAACACGGAATCGCCGTCTAACATACAGCTGCTGTAGCCTAGACTCCCTTACAGGTTTTGTATTCAAGCTTATAAAATATAAGATAATTTCTACGAATCGTACCTTCTGATCTTAAAATAAAAACGTCATCAAAATGAAACTTACAAGACACTGTACAAAGGATGCCTTATGGAAGACTCCTACAGTTGAAAAAGTCAGTTCTTGAGACAATTATCAGTCCCAAAAATCAAAATATTATCGTTTCCATTGGAGTTTTCACGGGAGGCTAAAACTTGGTAGAGGCCACACTTAACCTTCATGCCGAAGGAAAAGACAAGAATATTCCGTCGAAGAAGTTTGACTAACAACTTTCGATGACGAAGATGTTTTCAACTTCTATTTCAAGTGTTTGTGTGGTTAGTGCTGTTTGACATTGGGATCTGAAGTTAACTTTCTTTGCTTCCATTAAAGCTAACACAAACGTCTGCAAACAACTACCTGCTTAGGTTTCACCTTCTTGACGGTGTTGCATGGACGTGTATTGAGTATCATCGACTAATCTACGTAGTTGTTTAGTTACGCGATAATGTGTGTCGTCGCGGTTGAATTATTACGCCGACTTTCATTTCTTTCCATTTCAAGGAGACATCTTAGGTATTTTAGAATGCCTAAAATAACAAAGCTTGAAACTGATAATGCGACACCATGATCCGAGGAACCTACCTACTGCTAGTCAAAGCTCTGTAAGAATAGAAACAGCTGCCTCTCCACACGGATTGGGGAAGCCACCTTAAAGTCAACCTAAAGTCCCTTTTAGTACTTACTCAAAGATACAAAATAGCAAGAATCTAAAACATGAAAATTTGAGGTAAATAATTTTGCAGCCAGTAAGAAGTAACTTGTGCTTTTCAAGCCTGCATGATTTCATTAGTAATGTAAATGTAACATGAACAGGGACTGCGGAGCTGGCGTGGGTGAAAAATACTGATAATTACGGAAATTTCTTCTTCCAAAATTTTAAAATTGTAAAATAACATTTCTGTCTACAGTTTCATTGTCACTGAAAATAAACTACCATCATTTATCATCGGGTAAAGTTACTTTGTTTAAGAAAACACCATTGTATTTCTACCGAAGAGGGTATTTCCATTTGATTTTGACGATACCATAGATTACTGAAAATATATAAAACGCAAAACTGGATCACAGGAGATTCAATTCTCACCTAAGACAAACTGCACTGAGTATATCTCGTTTGCAGATGTGAAGATTTGTCGTCCATTGATTTTAGTTTTGAACTGGAGTCACAATGTCAGTGAATGGTTATCATACTAATTCATTATACTTGGTCTTTATACCGTTTTTATTCGAAAACCATTCTTTTACTGTCCAACCAAGGAAACCAGTTTCTAATTTTTTCCCCGTTATTCCACATCACTTAAAGATGGATTTGCATCACCCCAAGTTTGACTTTTACTTGGTGGTAAGCCCCACCCATAATTGTCTTTGCTGCTTCTCCTTGTGCCAACACAAACATAGTTCACTGCTCAAGGCCACATCCTAATGAGCACAAAAGACCCCATGTGTAATCGAAACATTCTCTGTGTGTGCTGTGTTATATGAGCTGCTCTGCATCTTTTGAATTTTGTAACTCTTATGTCAATCAAAGAGTAGTCACCAACTGAGACTTTTGCTTACCCCCAACAAAATGTCATACTTGGGGTGATGCAATTCTGTCTTTAACTTTCCAGTAACTCCACTGTATTTTGCTAAACCATAAGTTGTATAAAACCTAAACATGTAGAAGATCATCTCGACAAAATTCAGTGTTTAACTTCCTTAATTAACTTATTTGAGATTTCCTTGTAGTGAGGTAGAAACCTGCAGCTCTAAAGCTTCCTCGGTATACCGAATACAGAGCAATCCTCTTCCTCTATTACGTTTTCCAAAACTCTCTGCTTCAAGTGTTTGTTTGCTTCTTGTATTTGTTGTTAAGATAAGCCATGGAGCAATCTCTTATGCTTTTTGCACTGTTTCATTAACAAACATTTTCACCATTGCTCGAAAAATCTTTTCCTCTTTCCCTGTTTATTCAGTAGACCATCAAATCAACAGGCTTATGGAAGTCAAGGGTTGCTGACTTCAATAAAGAAGCAGCTATGACAACTCGAGTGAGCTTCTCTCTTCCAAATCGTGGCACAACGGGGCTTCACTAATGAATGCATCAATAATTCATTCACCACTTTATTCTTTCTCAATATCACTGTAGTAACGATGTTCTGATCAGTTGGACTCCATGCATACTGTAGCGCATTTAAATCTAGTAGTACATGGTTTCAACATTTTACACTATGGTGACCGTTCAAGCAGCTACTGATTAATCGTAACAGAATGAGATGAATCATTAAGCCAAATTGCGACAGCGGAATTTAAATCTTTTCTTTGTTCTTGGAATTTTAATCTTGACCGAATTTCTTTTTAAAAGCCCCCCCCCCCTCCCCCGCTTTTCATGCTTTTATAAACTATTTTGGAACAGAGAGGGATATCCGTTTCGTCCCTACCCCGCGGAGCGGACGAAGTTTTTTCTCACAGCTTATCGCTACGAAAAAAAACCAACGGGGTAGCCCCCGTGACGTAGCCACAGAGAGCTGCTACGCAGGCTATTTCGTCCCTGGCCACATCAGTCTCTTCTCACTTGTGTGGTCTTGAGTATGGAAGAAGACAAAACATGACCCACAGTCCACTCGATCATGACAAAATTAGTGTATCACAGGTACAATAACGATAGCATTAATAATGTAGACAAATTACAATGCCAAGAAAAAGCAACCACGCAATGTCATACGTGGAGGTCGAAGGAAATAAATCATGGTGCAAAAAGTTGGCCTGGTAACTTATACAGTTATATCAAGTATACTGCGTGGCAATCATCAAGTACTGCCTGGCAACTACATATCAAGTATGCTGTCTGGCAACTATCAAGTACTGCCTGGCAGCTATATATCAAGTATACTGCCTCGCAACTATCAAGTACTGCCCGGCAACTATTAAGTACAATAATAGGATAACCAACTTTCATTAAATGAATTTTCAATCTTGATTTAATGTCAAAGAATTTGTTCGAAGAGGGTCACAAAAGCCTGTTTGATGGGTGGGCGCTACAAGAGATAAATATTTCTCCTAAACACCACATAGATTTATTTCCTAGTAACAGCTTTTTTGAGGCTCATTTTAGACTGTTAGCCGGAATGAATGATTATGTGGGAAAATTGATCATGTTTGCGAATGACTGGTTGCGAATGACTGGTTGCGAATGCTCAACGAGTCTTTGTATACTTACTCATTTTCGATACTGGTTGAATGGGACTGACGCATGGGGAGGAGGAGGGGATGAGCGCCACTAGAGGCCACTGAGACCTACAGTTGAGAATATGTTTTTAAAAATGATTTGGGGTCATGGTCCCCTCAGACCTCTGGTAGTCTATCAGATGCCCTGATACAGTAGAATTTCTATCACTCAAAGTATTAAGTATCAACTACAAATTTTCAGAGGAACAAATTTCTTGGGAGGCAAAGCGGTTTGGAGTGGTGCTGAAGAGGTTATGAAGAGGTTCGTTATAGGTAACAAAGAACTATTTGGGGAGAGGGATCGTTATAGGTAACTGGGGATTATTACGTATTCCTACTTCATTTCGGTCTTTGTGAATTGTCCATCCCCAACTCGACTCATCCTTTACAAGGCTGGCACACAGTGACATATAGCATACGGTTTATACCCCCTTCGCTCCAAGTATCGGTCGACAGAGATCCCTAGAGTTGAGATCTGGGATTGTGGGCTGCACGCCTGCCTAATAGAGCTTATGCACCTACGTCACGTTTCTCTATTTTTCCATCCAGGCGTACATTGTGCAACAATTGTTACTAAGGTGCTGTCGTGAGCGCGTATCTTTAACACACCTACTACGTATGGCAGTTCCATCCAGTAAGCCAAATTGAAACGCGCTGACGTCACGTGCATAAGCTCTATAGTCACCAAACGTGCACTAGTGAAAGTGATCTCCCTGATTTAAGCTTCACCCACGATATTCTTAACACGACACTTGGTGAATCTAAACAAATATGCGATGAATGCATGAGCGGCGATCACGGGGGGACAGAGGGACATGTCCCCCTCGATATTTTTAGTGGGGGACATAATAGCAAGTGTCCCTCCCCCCAATATTTAGAGGTTTGCAGAAAAAATAAATTTGTTACACATATTTTCCATGTGAATTATTGTGATGTTAGCCTATTAATGGCAGCTGGCGAGAATTTTATATCAGAAATATGTGATCTGTGTCCTCTGGAATGCACCAAAATCGCTTGGCTTCCAGGGGCGAAGGGGACATTGGGCAATCCCCTGTACCCCTGGACGGAGGCCCAAAGTGTTCACTCAAGCAGGTGTCCCCCAATAATTTTTACAGATCGCCGCCCCTGGATGAATATCTTTAAGTAATGTCTATAGACTGCGACCACTTTCAATCACACACTAGACACAATAATGTGTGAGGATTCGCGATGTGACATTTGGAAAGTTCTCTATTTTCTCTGATCAGTGGCTCTTTGAGGCTATTTGGGGTAGGGAATTCCCCACGGTACCATCTTATCTTTTTACGAACCGTGATGAAATGAAAGTACTGTTTCTACCATGCACTGAGAGAAAGACTGATGAAGACTACCCTTTAAACTAGGGACCTTTATCCTTAAAGGGCAAGAGCAGTCGCCCCAAACTTATTTTGAAGCAACAGCTAAATCTCACAATTGTCTTCTTATTTCTCTTCAGAGTATCTTTCATAGTATTTTAGGACTTCAGTATTGCATATTCAAGGTAAACCAATCAGTTACTTCTACTAAATTTCACATTTGAGGAGAAAAAATATTGTCACATGACTCTCAAGAGCCAATCATGAAGCAGGACAGTCTACTACACTACTTCAAGTTGGGGTGACTGCATTTCCCCTTTAAAGCAAGACAATAGCATGTTCAAAATGAAATAAACTTACGTGATTAGACTTTGCTATATGTAACTGTGAAGACGTTGTTTCCCGCGACAGTGAGATCCTGTGACAAAAGCTGACAATTAGCTTTAACGATTTAATTTTTTGATTAATTCAGTGACACTTCAGAATGAATCAGGAGTTCATTCTGCCTCGATAAGCCAATATCCCAACTTATCTTTGAACGCCCGCAAGTCCACTATGATATGAGTATAACTACCAGATTACGCCTTCACGTTTAAAGGGGACGTCGACCTGTACTTCTTGCAATTACTTGACTCTCTATAACAAAAGCGACTATCAAAAGCTACCTTAGCTACATGAGTGAAGTGGTTGAAAGAGAGGTTAATCTCAAATATTTACTTTTGTCTAGAATCATAAAGTACGGAAGGTTCATATTGCGTAAAATATCATTGTTAACGTACGAATACGTAGGCGTTCTTTTGGGGATGGTGGCATACCAGTTGGGCATTATACACTCCTTTGTTTGAAATAACTTCTCATAAAACGTAAGTCTGTGGACGTGGATATTTCAAATCAGCTAAAAATGACTAGTGGGAATTATTTGTTGCGATAGATGTCAACTGTAGGCAACTGCTTGTGTGATTTCTCCGAAATGTACTGTTCACCCTAGACCAGGGAGTTGTTAGGAAGGAGATACAACAGCCAAATCTGTCAGACAATATGTACTTGAAAATGATTTCAGCCTTTTCAGGCACTGCTATTTGATTGACAGGTTTCTTTGTTCCTAACACCTCCCTGCCTAGACGGAGGGGTTCTGACGTGTTTTAGGCCCAGTCACCTTCACTTGAGTTTTTTACTTTATACTTAATAGCCAGACTGGTTTTGTTTCTTATGTAAACTTTGGGCTGATGCATGATCTTCCGAGGGCCATATTAGTGTACGTCGGGGGCCGTGACGTCAGAATTTAGCCACGGACATGCTCATTGTGGGCAGGCCTATATCTAGCCCTGTATATAGCACCGTATACGGTAATTCTTAAAGGCAGTAGGCAGTCACCCCAAACAGAGTGAGTGTGTCCTGTCACTCTAGTTCATGAATGGCCTATTTTGATCATGTGACAATATTGTTGTTAGTGAATTGTGGAATTCAAGGAGAATTTCGCCTTGCTTTACCTATTGTTTGTAAGTCATGTTCAAAACGTCTTTAGAGGTGCTTGTAATGCAATAAGAGGAGATTTGCAAGAGTTTGTGATTTTTCAAAGAAACTTTTGGGGCGACTGCCTATTGCCTTTAAGCTACGTGTACCACACGAACATAGTAATAGAAAAAAATTTAACTTCCTTGAGTCAAATTTGGGGAGGAGTTGGAACCAAGGATTGAAAGCGGATTCGATGAGATAGTCAAGAATACCGCACTATCAGCAATGGATGCATTGTGTTATCAACAACAACACACAAATGGAAGACCAGCTCATACATGAATTGCGCTCTTATTTTTTTGCACTACATCACGTAATACTGAATCCCAGGCAGAAGATATTCCACTCTTTCAAGTACTGGCCCGAATTCACTGCACATTTTGTGTGCCTTTGTCACGTGATACAGAAAAGCATCTATGCTACCGTATTTACAGAAAAAGCTGGAGCACAGACATAACTTGAATACAAAAGTAAAACTGAACTGACTGCGCTTTACAGGGAAAGTTCAGTCATGCCAGATTGAATTAGTATACCTTTATTTACTAACTCGTGAATGGCTCCTTTCTTTCAAGGCACTATTTTGTAAATCTCTCGTTCATGTCGAACTGGTTTACCTTTTCTTTGAATCATTTATATTATGATACATCATATACTGAGATACTTGTAAGAGAATAAGAGAATGTTTGAAAAACTAAGTATATGCGTCAAAATAAAGTTGGGGTGACTGCTTATTCCTTTTCACCATTTTCATCCCTTCTTTACACTTGGAAATTCATCACCCTCCCCTGCCCCTCCCCTCCCCTGCCCCTCCCAACTACCGACAAATATGCCAAACTCCTAAAGCGAGCGTGAGCATTTCAAAAAGAAGTCACGCGACTAAAAGGTACGTTTACTGCATGTGAAGCAATACGCAAAGCTTACATGTTAGTTCCAAACTTACTCGTTAAGCAGACCTTACAAGAATCATTCTGGCTACTTGTGATTTAGGGCCCAACAGTTTCGACCTACAAAAATCTGTTCGAAAAGCACATAATTTCCAATAGCTATTTTCCAGCATTTTTCGGTCACGATGAGCCGTCATAGAACTCTCCAAGCAGGTGAATGAGCTCATCGCCTAAAATCGTTATCAGGTTAGGAAGAATTGGTTCATTCCAAGACTACAATAGCTTTTCACAAAAGTACTTTTAAGTACAGATAACCTGCACTTTAAACTAGACCCCAATAAACACCTTAATTGTCGCCAGCTACGCCCATACACATTCCTATTAGCCTTGCCGACTCAAAACTTAACCGCATACAGACAAATATGTCCTGTAATTAGTAACCCGTGCTTCTCAACCGGCAGGAGGCATAAGACAGATACGAAGTATTCCAGAGGCCCTCTCACCTTCTTGTTGTTTCAACAGAATCTCTATACTTTTCCTTCAAAAGTCTGCAGGCTAGCGATCCCCGGGACCCTTTTGTGGGGTTTGTTTGGAGTTAACAGTTCGCCGCCCGACAGGTCTAGCCAGGGCCATGATGACCTTCTATTCTGGAAGGTCTAGATGATTTCACAGCCTATGAATATACTCTTACACGCTTTACACCTTTGGATTGCTTCCGTCTCACACGTTTGATGATTTGAACGACACGAAACAATCGGAAAAGGGTCGATGCTAATTGACTTATTTTAAAACTTACTGCTTTTAGATCGATGTGGGTAAAAAGACGTCAAACGAAAAATAATGTGAAGTTTTTTTTTCCTGTAATTAATTTATTTTTAAACCCTTTATTTCTGAACATTTAAGTCTGGGATTGTAAATACCTCGCCCGGAAAGCGTGGTGAGTCAGTCAGTAAATGAGGCTCCAACACTACAAGCTGCTTGCGGTACAACGGCACCACGACTTTTAAAACTATTGACTTTTTAAAAACTACTAAAATTTTAAAGCGTTTGATTATTTTAAACTATTGCTAAGTAACCGATACGGTACCTTTGACTATCACACAGTAGTAAAAACAAACTAACCTATCCGGGGTTTGAGAGAGAAGTGTGAGTCTTATAATCCGGGTCCTCCACTCCAGAAGTTTTCAGTATTGCACGTGACCGTCACTAGCATGCCTCGCCAAAGGGTGTAGAAAATACCATCGTTCCCATTAGATTTGAACTGTTGGATTCTTAAACTAGTCGGTTGAATTAAATAAATTTAACACTTGATTCGAGAGACTAGAAAATGGCATTATCATACTAAAATTCTTCTTCTGGCAGTATCTGAGCAGGATTTCTTCTTCAAAAGACCATGAACAGGAAAGAAAGGCTTCAATTTTAAGGTAGTATATATAATCAAGAAATGAGGGTTTTCATAAAAATGTTCTCTTTGGAAAATAATAGCACAGATCCACTGACAAAAGCACCTGCTGAAAGTGTGTGGAGCGGCAGAAGTAACGGTGGCCAACTTTAAACTTTTAACACGGACACAGCACAAGCTTACTACATTGTTATAGGGGTATAGGAGTACATATCACAAGGGGCGGTAGGTGTTTGCCCTGAGAGTTCTCCTCACTGGCAAACAAACCTGACATGAATTTTGCTCTGAAAATGGCATGAACCTTGCCACGAAATCTATTTTTTTGGGGTAGGGGACTAGGGGACTAGCGCCTCAGCCCGGGCTTCATGTACGCGTATGAATGAAGAAATATTCGTGATGTTATTAAGACTGCATCTCGAATATGTGTGTTAAATAGTTCATGGAAACTATATCATTGTATATTACTGTATTAAACCTTTGTTTAATTTTTCAAAAGATCCCTGATATTTTCTCCTTCCCGTACAAAACAAAGGATCATCTTCCTTGGGTTATAAGCTACCACTAACTGAATGGTTACTTGATAAAAGTATCGCAAATTTTCCTTAGCTTATTTTCATCAAATGTTTTTCATCGCGACTATACTTTAATATACCAATATAGGTGTAAATGAAACTTTAACATGATATAATAAAAACGTTTCCAGACTTCAATGTTCACATGGTTTTTGACAGAGTTATATATCAATGATAAGGAGGCTTACAGACAGTCCATTTCTAAGCCTTTATGTTATTTCTTTCCAAGCTGTCATCTCTTAACGAGTGTAGAATGAAAAATGGATGAATCGGGTGATGAATTTTAAAATTGAGCTCTCTCTTTTGAAGTTGGCTAGTCTAATTAAACCTCGGCACAATATGAATAAAGTAAAGCCTTTGTTGCAGCCTGCAGACAGTGATTAATAACACTCCCTTTCAATGTATAACGGTACACGAGTGTTTGAAAAGCAGTAAATTCAGAACATCTAGATTTTGCATTTAGGAATAAACGAACACTTTTAACACTTTTCAAATATTTATCGAGACCAATGTTGTGAGTCATTGTCAACTTATTTCTTTGAACAACACCCAGGTTTAATGAGCTCGGGTCTAAAGATCGATGTGCATAGTGGACAATAAACCCATCGTCATAATCCAGTTACCTATAAATCTGATTTTCCCCTTAGTCATTAGAAGATATGAGATAAAAGTGCAAGGATCATAGAGAAAACTTAAAGGGCGCCGTCCCATTTTAGTTAGGAGCTAAAGCCATTTGCCTATCATACGTATGCTTCTTTATGTATGCTTCTTAGGTTAATCATTACATAATTTTGTTACTAATAATATAGGTAAATGCTTGACATATCTTTAATATGTAATATTTACGCTCTGAAATATTATGAACCATACAAGTAAGGCACTAAGGCGCAGGAGTCGCGCCAGGTGAGGGGACGATCCTCAGTCGGGGGAGGCTGCCCCACTACCCGTCGGAAAAAAATTTCCAATTTCGTCGGGATCCTTAATGGGTACGATAAAGTATGTAAGCCCAGACGGCGGCGGTTTAAATGGTTCAGTTTATTTCAAAGAAGGCGGATTCTTCTATTAAAACTCAAAGGTCTTAAATTTTCTTCAATAAAACTTCGAAATGTTCAAATTTTCCTCAGCAACAATCCAAGTTTCTCAAACTTCCTTCAATGAAAATCCAGAGTTTAAGCCTGCTGAAAAATTTTGCTGTAGCCATCTCCCGACAACCCGTCGCCTTTGTTGAAGCTTTCAGTTGCTGAGCTTCGGGTAGGGAAGCGTAGCGCCCCTCCCTGCTAGGGAAAATCCTGGCGTTACCCCTGTTGTATGAGAAACTAAAGGAAATTTGAAAATATTAAGTTGATGTTTCAAATAAGGTTGGGGTAATTGTTCACAGCTTCAAAGGTCAAAGTGGAGTCGCGATGTCGTAGACGAGAAATTAATAGAAATTATGGGGCAAGCTGGAAATATGTCGGTAATTTCACAGCCCTATACTGTCTACACTGCCATAAAAGTGTGTGACAAATTTCCGCATAGTCACCGTTCATAATTTTTGGGATGGGGTATACCGTACGTCATGTGAGGTGCCTAGACTAGATCTGCGGCTATTAAAGTGCCTATGGTAAGCCAAATGCCCAATAATTCGAGAATCTTGGTTTATCAGTCTATAGACCTGGTTTATCGGTCGATGCATTTGGCTTGCCATAAGCTTCTTCCAACACATAAATGCATTGATAATTATGTATGGCTAGGTTCTGTCGTATTATTGGAGCATGAAGAGGACATGTCAGTGGCACATTTCAGTAGACTGTGATACTTGATTTTCTGAAGCCAAGTACGCCATTGAGAATCTGATACGGTGATACAAGCAACTGCCCGCATTTAACCAGTATGTACGTCTCACGAGTCCACACTCACGCAGTCAAACACGTGCCTGCTTTCTATTATTAATTTCTTGAACCAATTGAAGCCCATTTTTCACCCGCACCATGTACTTCAAATCCCTTTGTTAAAATGACGGGTAGAAGAAAACTGTATGCTATGGTGTTGACTACTACCGTTCTGTGATCACTCAAGTCCACGATCGCTAAGCAAGCATAGGTCTATTTAGCTTATGAACTCAAGATTCTTTGTCTGGTTTTATCAATGAGATGAACATAACATGATTTCTACGAAGCCTGCTTTTTACAGTCTGATTCTCTCTCCTTCCAGGCTAGTTATCCCGCTTTATATATGCAATGGCGCATTTTGCGGATGACGAATTTTGCCCCATCTTGTCGTCTGTTTTTGCTGCCCTATACATTATTCTTTTTTAGATAATATTGATACAAAGTAATCCTCCTCAATCTCTCGGAACATTGAACTGACACCTTTGGGCAAGACGCCTCACAGTATCGTTGATTGGCAGCTTATGATAGTGGGAGGTTAAGCAAAAGGTTACAGAGATAAACATTTTCCGAAAAGAGCAAGAAGAACGAGTACTTCGGAGACGTTCATGCAAGTAACCGATGGATTATACAAATTCCCGACAGCTAAACTCGCATAAGCACAAACAGCGAAAGTGTCTGTATTGTTACGGAAATGGGTGCTTAAAAAACGACATATACCCACGCCGCTATTCGTCAGTTCGTAGGAAACTTCAAATTTGTTGTGTGTGAGTCGTGGGAAGCCGATCACTGACCTTTTGCACAATGGATTACCATGCCATTTGATTCAATGTATAAATAAGCCAAACCTTGCATTGTTTTGAATAAACGACCATCAATAGTTTACCATTTATTTTCAAAGGAGCACAAAAGTCATGTGCATGGGGGAGGAGTTGGGTGGCGATCAGAGATCCATAGGCTTTACATTTATTTTTTAAATATAACAAATGACCCTTTTTTAACTTTGCCGAAAGTGTTTTTTTTTAATTACGCTCTGGGCAGTGGCGTAGCTAGATATTTTTTGTGGGGGGGGGGGGCAAAAGCAAAAAATTTCCGACAGGTTATTATCTTTAAGTAATGATGTACTATCTAAGCGTAGCGCCACCATCATCTGGCGTGTAGCGCGCGGAAAAAAATAGATTAAAATATCTCCGAGATTGCCTTAAATGACACTTCCAGGCCTTGTCAGTAACCATTTCGATGTGTAATTCTGCTTAAAAACATAAAAAGTATTGTAAGTGTTTCAAATGAATTGTTTTTATTTATTTCCGACAGAGACTAGAAATTCCCGACAGAGGCCTTCGGAGGCTTTGTGGGGGTGACCGCCCCTGTCCCCCTCTAGCTACGCCACTGGCTCTGGGATGGGTCCGAAGAAAGAGTACTTTTTGCACGTTGTTGAAATTGGTGAAAATGTAAGTGGTAGCTGGGTTAGTTTAAACATTTGTTTATATTTGAGTCGTTTTAACAAACTAGAAAAATAAGCTTCGATAAGTAAGAAGCTCAATATGTACTACTTTGAGGTGCAGTCGAAGGACCAGCCTCACTATAGCCGGTGAACAGTCGAGGACTTCCTCGAAGTCAAGTTCTTCTTCCATGTTAGCCCAAATATATTCAGGCACTTATGCCTTTAGTGAAGGAGTATCGACAATGGGGCTGCCCGGCGTTTTCGTCTTACCTACAGAGGGCGCTATCATATGGTTCCTACTCGGGTCCTTTTATACGATAAGCTATGTAGGAACCCTAAATCCTACAAAGATATTACAAACATAGATCACCCAATCCGGACAGTATATCATGTAAAAAGATATATTATGCATGAGATGCAAGTCTCAAGGTACGAATGTGATACAAAACCCAAGAAAACATAAGGATTTGTTGCATAGATACCATCAAACTCCTATAGGCCTACCTACACTGTAAGACGCGCTGACTCTGTATGGAGGCCTAAATACCGACGCGGAAATGTGGATTTGAATGCGCGTCGTTCCATACAGTGATTTGCGTCCAAAACTAAGGACGCGCTACAGAAAATTTCATTGTTAAAGTAGTTGGCGTGTGTACCTTTAACAACGCGTTCTGTACTCGCATAATACCGTCATTTCTCTGTGTATAATCCAGAAATGATTGACTAACACTACTGCTCTCTTGGAAAGCGAACGCTTTGGTTGCTTTTCCGTTGTTAGCGCGTAAGAATTTAAATGCATGTATAAAGGTGCGCTAGTGAAGATACCATAGAAACTGACCAATTGTTTTCAAAGTACTAATTAGGAAAGCTCCTAAAATTAAGAAAAAAAGCTCCATGTGGGTTAAGTGGAATTTATTGAGGAATGTTACATCTAGTACAATTACGGGCTATAGCCGAGCGATCTATCTGTGACTCGGGCTGCAGCGAGCTAGCTACTAAGCAGTAATAGACCCATATGTAGTCTTCTTTTATTCTTTTTGGATATTTTAACCCTCCTGACCATTATCTCTTGTTTTTCTTTGGGTTCTGTCTAGGAACAATTTCTTGCTGCGTACTACAACCAGAAAGCTCGTATTATCAGCTTCAACGACAGTAACAGAAAGCACGTAGGCCTAGACGACAATAAAAAGCGCATAATTTGTTTACAAACTTCGCGGTTGCGCTTGACTTTCGCGCAACTGGTAGGAACCATATGAAAGCGCCCTCTGTAGATTTTCACTCGGCCGGGCAGCGCAATTTTTTTCCCACGAGGTTATGGGCAAATCACGCCAATGGACCAATCAGCGTCTTGGAAATAGGCCACACCCCTAATTCCAAAATGACAGCTTTTGAACCATTTTTTTGTAATTCTGACGCCAGATTATGAAAGAACAGGCCAAATAACCCCAGTCCACGTAACCCTAACCTTAGAAATAACCCCAACCATGATTTAGAAACAAATTTGAAAAAAATTTCAAAATCGGATTTGCCCATAACCTCGTGGGAAAAAAAATTAGGCGGCCGGGCAGCCCCATTGTGTCTACTCCTATAGAGGGATTTCAGTCACGTGACTTTAACCAACTAGACGCATTTTTGAAGGCCAAGATCGCGCGTCTTTTTTGTTTTGAAGGGCAAGATCGCGCGCCTCTTTGGTTTTGAAAGGCATGCGTACATTGTGTCACAGTAGTATCTATGGTTATGTCGTGCGCGTGAGCTGTAAATTCGCTGACAGCGTGTGTGTTTTGCCCTTCAGTGCCTGGGAATCCTTCGCGCGTGACGTCACATGAAATCACTCTATAAACCCTATAAAGCGACAAGCGAGAAGACAATTATGTCTTACAAGTGCTGTATTGATGCTTTCAAAGCACACTCACATAGTTTTACGTGAGGAGGCTGCTAAGTTGATGTTGCATCAACGCTGTCAGAAGGCGCAATATGGCTGTAGTCAGTGGCGCGCTCTCACGTAGTTCTGGAATGCATTGCATTTTGTGAGATAGAACCATTTGTGTAATATATGTTGTCGTATGATAAACTAATTGACACTAATTAGTTACAGTAGGTTAACGAAAAAAACAATTGGTCCAACACACCTCACTTGTAGGATAATATGAGTCAACTCAGTATGCGTATGGATTTTCCTGTGAAACTCTGATTATGGTGGTAATTACTGAATTAATAACACGAAAAATATTTTTCATATTTACCGAGGACACGTTAATGGTTATCATGTAATGACCTACACCTTAAGCCTTCACTACTACTGTTGAATGCGAAAACCACAAATGCTTACAACTTTCCCCACCATATGTTGATTACTTTACCCCCAGATTTACCCCAATTTACCCCCTTCTCAGGTCAAGAACCTGATATTTTTCAATAACCAGAGTTAGATAAAATATGGCGTGCTAACTCCAGCTTCGCTTCGGTGCATGCACCTTCTATGCACTTGAGTTTATCCATCGTGCCCCCCCCCCTTCTCGGATAGTGCTGGATCCTCGCCCGTCGTGGGGTGTACGAACCTTTCTCGTTTAGCTCATCTCTACTGCAACAGGGGACGGGAGACACAGAGAGTTGCTATGCGGACTTCTTAACCTAAGTATGGAAAATTTGACGGATATGGCCCCTTCACCAAATGACTGAACGTTGTTCTGAGCAATGACTTGAAGCAGATACGACATGAACTGGAATCCCCCCTCCCCTCTCAAAAAAGCTAACAGCACCAACTTGACATCCATCCGTTACACCGAGAACAGCTTTGCTAAATCATTCATTTTGCAGAATGTTTTCGCAAGAAAACGACCGACATCTAAAGGAAAAGGGTGTCTGCCAATCTCTAAAATCCTGCATACTGATAGGGTGGAACTGACAACTCCCTGGTAGGACTTTTCTCTGTTTTCTGATGTCATAAAATAAAAGAACTTTTACTAGAGGGTGAAGGGCGGTCGCCCCTTTTTGAACCATACCTGTGCGCCACTTTCAGCTGCAGTCGCGTCCTACCCATGAAAAAGGCAAGACGGTCACGACAATTTGTTTCTCAGTGCAATTCGTGCATTCAATATGGGGTGTGTATTTCTTATATTGGCTTCCATCTTAAAATTATAACGAGATCTTAGTTGCGAGTAAAAAATTCTAATTTACATTATTACTGATTCAGTTATGAACTTTTTAGGTCATGACTCAATATCAAAGTTCACGAGATCGAGCGGATGTCATCTAGAAAAATGCAATTGTATAGACTTGTATAGTAAGCGGAGTTAAAATCTTTTACGACAAATTTGTATGATTCACGTGCGTGTTATTCTATATACTAATCTATGGAATAAAAATAATCACCTCAATATGACGAATAGAATTCATGAACGTATTGTTAGTTAGGAGGGATGTGATTTTATTGTTAGAAGGGATGTGATTTTAAATATTCCGACAGGAAATGACACATGACAGAAATGAAACCAATGAAACGACTTATTCAAACAATTATATAGTAAGTAAAAGAGGTAAAATTTTCTCACGGTCTCTTTAGGTACAATTAGCATAACTAGAAGCCGAGGGGCGGTCCGCAGCCCGGGCGGCACTTTGTTGACGTAGCACTATTGATCAGTAGCAATGAATACAGTGAACATAGTATCCTGACTTTAGCGTAGGTTTTCCCTATAAGGAGGCCATAGGCGTAGGAAGCTTTCCTCAAATGGGGAAGGGGGCTGCACGTTAGGGACCGCCGTCCTGGGGGTGGGGTCTAAGGGACGAGGTCTAAGGGGAGGGTTCCCCCTTTCCTTTGGAAAACTTTTGAATATTTGAGGGTTCTTAGATGCAATTTGGTGCAATATTTGTGCAAATTTTAAGGAAAATTACTGGAAATTTTGACCTTTTTTACAGAGTGAACAAATAAGGAGTTTTCGTTCCTGAATTGAGGGGGCCGGAAGCATACTTCCGCCCACCACATTTTTGACTGGGGCTTTAGCCTTCCTCCCAGGCACCTGCCTCCTGCGCCCTTGCGGGAGGCACAACTCTACCACTGCCAATGCTAGTTACGCCCCCGCCGGGCCCCATTTCGTATGCGTCTTATAGACAGGCTCTGAAACCATCTAATGAAAAGCCTTTGGATATAAGACTTGTTTGAGCGGTAGCGAATTTCACAAAAGACCAACTAGACCATGGGAAGTTAAGGCCCCGCTCTTCCAGGGTCCCCGCGACCTAAGGCGTACAAATTAACACACTATCTACAACGATCAGCATTACAATCCTTGACTAACGCATGGTGTAGTCAAATGTATTTTTAATGTAAGACAGGCCTTGTTCCATGTTCGAACCCTTACAATACATGCTATGTATTCTGTGAAATAGTGAAAATATAATGCAGCACAAAAGAAAAGAGTTTTTCACTTTAACTAGTTAAATATACAGAACCCCGAATTCCTACAGGCTTTGGGCCCGTGCACCTTAAATCCGTCCTTATTGTCCGTGGTGGTGAGGGCCAGTCTACAGACGTACACTGATTTTATTCTATGGAATTGTAAGAGATTGGGTAAACCGCCGAGCAATCTGAAATAACAGCTTACTCGTCATTAAAAGAATACCGGTACGAACTGGGCGAACATTTCTTTCTTCGCTATCATTGGTACTGGTTACCATTTATAAATATTGCCTCTGACAACTGTTACACCGTGCCAAATGTAAACGAGGGAATTAAGTTAATAGACACGTAAATCTGTTTTACAAATGAAGGACAGCTTGGTAGGTCTGGAATAACAGTAAAAGCCAAGATGAAGTCATGACGAATTCTGAAATCGAGTAAAATGTAATTCAAAGTCGGTACTCACCTTGAATTTGACGACGATTTTGATGTAACCACTGTAATCAGTTCCTCCCAGTTCAGCTCTTGGCAATGAAATGCTTCCAGAAACCCCGTGTTTGCACAAACTAACAACTTCAAACGCTTAAGGTCTTATTTCTTTGTCAGTCAACCGTAACTGTTATGGTTGTTCGTTCAACTGATCTTACGGTGTGAATACATCGGGGCCTCGATTGAAGGCTTTTATTCCCTAACGTGTTCTGTGAATGGAAATATAACCCTTGCCTGAATATGGAAACAATTCCATTTGAGCCCTTTCTCTATTGAACTTTTTCATATATCGCCTTTAGGGGTTGAAAGCTAATGCGACCTTATACAATAATTGCAAAAATCACAATTTGTCACTCCGCCGGTCCGAAAGAAACGCGGATTCCAAAATTAAGAGTATACACTTTATCGCCTTGAAATAGTAATCTTTTTGAAACAAAAAGTTGACCCAGTATTCTAAGCTGCAAATGAGTGGCATTTATAAGGATTCATTGGCTTGGTTTCAATGGCAAATCTGTCAATCCGCCATCAAGTCACCTGAGTGTATTCGAGAAGCAGTCCAATGATTAGCATGCTTGATCACTTGTGAAATGTTTCGTGTCAGTTCTAGTACATGAATTTATATCCTTTGGTTGTTGGTTACCAAAATATGTCAAGATGGCTTAGATTTGATGAGAAAACGAGGGACGAGGATTAGTGAAATTGGTGCCCCACATGGTCTCTTGGAATGAATCAGTACAAATCACCATTATCAATTACTAATTTGTTTGCTTTTCCGATTAAAGAGCGACGCATCCTTGAGGTGACAAAGCTTGAGTATTCTTGTTGAGGATATCCTCTTGTTTTTAGACACATGACTAGAATCCCATAGCCTGCGTAACGGCCGTTTGGTCGCATATGTCAACACCGTAACAGAGTTGTTCCAGTTGTATTTTCGTGGGTGAGCAGAAGTGCGGACAATAAGAGCAGGAGGACGCGCTTTCATGTTTTTGTCCGTAACTTGATTTGATTAACACTATTCTCCCTATATTTTTCGGTTATTCTGAACTGAAAATTTGAATATCCGTTGGAAATATTAGGTAACTTAAAGAGAGAATATGTTTCATCAATTTATCTAGTCTCATTTTTATTATCAAATAGGCTCATATTTACACTGTCTTGCTATTTTTACGTCGGATTTGATTATTGTGTTTACAGTTCAACATGTAATGCCATAATTAAGTATGGATGTGCACTCGGCCGTCCATAATGAATGCAATTAATTTTACCTTTCTCAGTTTTAGTTCTTCTTCTTCCACAAACTTTAACAATATCATGAAATACTTTGATGCAAACACAACTCCTTCTACAAAAGTGGTTTGATTTAAAGGAGATAGTGTTAATATTAATTCAGGGACATCAAGCTTGGCACCCTTAAAGGCAGACACTTATCACCCCAAACTACATTTTTACTTTGGGAATGCAAATTGTCAATTGGTGATTGCTCCTTGATTGACATTAACTTCAAAAGATGCAGTGTAGCTCACATTACACAGCATGCAGGAAGAGTGTTCTGATTAAACATTATGGCTTTATATGCTCACCAGAATATGTCTTCCAGCAAAAAACCTGGGTTTGTGTCTGCGCAAGGAGGAGATAAGGACAATTATGGGAGAGGTAGAAGTGACTTAGTTGGCAGGATAAGAACTGTCTGTGATGAGAAGATTTGACTTTCATGAAAATACAAATTTTGGTACCCTTCCTTTTTTAGAATTCTTGTGTAATCAAACACTCATCTTTGTAGGTACTTTTCCTTGTCTTTGTCTAGATTATGCCACGTCACTGACCCCAAAGGTGGGGGCAATGTAATCATATCTGGGGCGGATAAAGGATTTTTGTTTGGAAGGTGCACTAGATTCATCCATTGTGGGAGAGTGTCGTCCATCTGAAGGACTTAGATAATAAAAACTCTGGTGCTCTCAATATGGTGTACTAGTTTCTGTATCAAAACCATGAGAGCAACAGTGAGATGTCTGTGACAGAATATTAAATGGCACAATACGTGAAATTTTAGTCTTGGGATTTTTTGGGGGTTCACGTGCACCCACGGCACCTCCTCTGGATCCTCCACAGCATATTAAATTTTAAACTTTATTTTGCTTAAATTAATATTCATAATATGCTGTCACTTTAAATACCTCTAAGCATTTATTTCGTTCTTGACCTAGTTAAAAAAAATCTGCAGAAGCCAGTGCAAACATGTGGATTTCGCCGGACGTTGCAATCATAAATGGCATCTGCTTTATTGAATTAAAATTTTCCACGTCATGACATCACTAGCTTTAACAGAAAGCTCTCTTTACAGGAACATTGCTTTTGCATATTATAGAGACTGCTTGTACAAAAACTCAAATCTACTGATTCGCTCATTGTAAGAGACTGCCTCGAAAGTTACCGTCCACTGTAACTGTGTAACGACCAAAGGTAATTACGGTTACATGTTGAGAATTACTACTGTGTTTTTCCCCCTTTGAAATGATAGCTCCATTTTTGAAAGTAACAAGGCGGATGACCAATATGCTGGAATAGACGTCAGAAACAGAAATGGTATGTTTCACTGGGGGGGGGGGGGTGGTGCTGGAGACATACACGGGCAGAGGAGACGTTGCCCTTTTGTAGCCTGGCATAGGTGGCGGTCATTTGCCCTAAAATCTTTTACGGCTTTGTACTTTTTCTGAAGTCATAAAGATCTTGGGCGTAATCAATGCAACCTAATAATTAAAATACTAAAAAGTCAAGATCTTATTTTAAGGTTGCACTGTCGAGCTCTCCCCCTTCCCTTTGTAATTCAATTAATTCTTCTGTTTCACTTGTTTTGTAAAATGACAGTGACGCAATTTATTCTTCCCAACGAGTACAATTTTCTCTCCGTAGTTGGAGGGAAGGAAGGCTTTTGATATGTGACCACTATTTGTTGTAGCACTACAGATGAATCTGATCATGCACCAAACAGGTCATCCACCGGAATTGTCATTGTGATTTTAATTGCAGGTAGCCTTGTCTTTGACTAAGTTCAATTTCTGCAGGCTTTAAATTGTCTTCAGAACCGTGACAGTCGTCATATGTGTAGGAAGTATGAAAGAGAGACTTAATCAACTTTAGCTTTATAGCCATATGTGTCATGAATATTTACAAGTCACTCTCGTTTACCTTTTTCAATGATCATAACAGTGAAGGGCATACAATTTTCATACAATTCATGAAAACAAGCCAGTGAGCCACAACTTGAAAAAAAGGTCGTGGTCGTCTCGACTTGAACCAATTGGTTGGAAACTGGGACATTAAACGTGATCTAACTACACTTCATACAATTCATAGGGAAATTAATTGTCATGCGCTACAAGTAACTACACACAAACGATGGCGCTATTGCAAAACCGTGGTTTTCTTGTAACCATGACACAGACCCTGCATTACCTGTGTACAGGTTTACAATTGAATACATATAAGTTTCCACATAAGTTATTTCATTTGTGAACGCGCATATAATGAGAGTGAAGAGGTCCGTGTCACAAAATTGTCGCTACATCAATGTTATGAACAAGGCGACTTCCTTAAAAGGAAACAGAGCCATCGCACTCGTTCTGTTTTTAAGGAGTACACACTACACATTGATATTCGTCCCCACAAAATAATACTGTCAATCATAATACTGAACATAGTTCTATTGATGACCTTTAAAAACCATTTCATGATTAATGGGTTTTGATATTAGGCTGATATAGAATAGCATAAATGGAAGTGTTGATTTTTAAAAATTTTGAAGATAAGACTTTTCGCAACACGTGCCAAGAAACTGCCTTTATTTTAGGAGCTATTCAAATCATCCCTGTTTAGATCAGCCTGTAGTATAAGAAGTGTTCAGTTGTCTTATAACCTGTCCCACATTATATATATTTCCCATACTATGTATGGCGATTGTGGTTTGGTTTTCTTCCTTGCATCCCACAATTCCTTGCGGCAATCATAATCGCGAAAAGTGCTTATTGGAGGTGATTTATATCATCTCGTGGACGGTTTCATTAATGAAAGGAAAGAGATAAGCTTTCTGATCATCTCTTGTTGGGGGTTTGTGAACAATCTGTAAAGTTTGTCCTCTTTTGAGTAAAAATTAAAACTGTCATGCTACTATGCTTATTTGCCATGGTGTTCAAACGTCTTAGCTTTCCTTTGGTAGATAGTATGTGATGACTAAGTACTTCTACACGGTCAAGGGATCGTGGATTGAAGCAGTTTATCGTGTGTAAATCAATGCAAGGATTATTTGTGAGGTACCACCTCAAGGTACCGGTATCCATCAACGTTTACTTTTAGTATATAATATCATCTATGATTATATCTGTCTATTATAGGTCTAGTATAGTGACCTGTCCATAATTTCTCGAACGGAAGGGTGAGAGGAGGAGATGGCTCAAGAGCAAATATATGCAGGTCACATACCATAGACCGGTTCATTGTTAAGTGTGATCTATATTGCAACCCCCACCCCTTCCCCCCACACACCTAGCCTCCATATGTAAACTTAGTTGGATAAACTCGAAAAAAATCTCTTCGTTCTTTATGTTTCAATGATTTTCTTGGATACAATCAGGATCAGTACTGATAAGTCGCTTTTCATATCACATTTTAGATAAACGTTTTCAGAAATGACGCGAAAGTGATTAGAGTTGTGTTCATGAATAGCAAGAATAGTGCATGGATGAAATGAAAACTATACATCACTAAACTTTTACAGGTCATCATGAAGCTTTGTAGACACGGGAATATTTTGGAAATATGTCTTTCTATGGTGGGTGCAAAACGATTTAGAATATTTTCAATGGTCAAGAGACTCCAAACAGGTACCCCGCTCATGCCCCCTTTGGACAGTTTGACGGCCACGGCAGTGAGATTCGCCCTGATATAATTCTGCTCTAACATTCATAACAATAGAGGTTTTAGAGTGGGGGAGAGGGGGTGCAGCCCCAATAATTTTCAGCTTGTTGTACGTTCCAAAATCTTCATTACTCAACTGCTTAAGAACGGCCAGAAATTATAGGAAATGCCAAAGTCAAGGAGCTGCCGTGGCTCGACCAGCCCCTCTCCATCTTACAACTTCTTTCGAAAGCAGTGAAGAGCTGTTTCAAGCATTCAGAGGTTTGCTGGAAGAACCGATACAGAATTTGTGGGGTAGCACTCCTCAGAAATGCGTGTTTTCGCCCTTTGGCCTGGCCTAAGGGTTCTTTAAAGGAAAAGTTTACGGTCTTTTAATCTTGTTTTCAAGTTCCTTTTGACCTGAGAAAAGCCTGCAGTGTATTACCCGAAAAAATCGTCCTGGCAACTTTTTCGAAAAAATAAATGCCCGATTTAAAAAGAAGTGTCCGAGAAATAGTTTTTGCTCGAACTCGGGTTGGTGGGGAGGAAGTGCAGCCCCCATGTTCATATGCGCCTTTGGTACAGAACCTGCATGCAGAAAGCCCTTGATTGTAGAGGTCTAAGGGCAGCCTAGTGCCCTTTGCGAGGTATTACGGTAGCTCTTAGGTGTAACAACCCTTTTAGTATGGAGTCAACAGCAGCAGACGACATATTGCACCCTATCTGCCCACACAAATCTGCATTTCGTCCACTTATGTAGCTGTCATCTTCGCAATTAAAACATATCGTAAAACACCATGAGTTTACTGGCGCCTGGCTAGTATACCCCAGTAACAAAAAAAGCTATAACCGTATGGTCTGCATGTATTTAGTGGTTTCTTAACAGCTAAAATGCCTACTAGCTGGACAGTAGACGGTGCCCGTCTCCTAAATAATATAGTGTACAGTATTTGAATACCATTAGCAAGATTGCTTCGAATGGCAGTCTTCACAGTGCCCTGTTTGTGACCATGATTATTGAAAGTCCATTTTCAACCAGGTTCTTTTCATTGCAAAGTTAGGTATTGTTACCCCACAATTAAGCTTAGACCATTATCTTTTTCTTTTTTTATAAACCGATATCAATAGACGTAACAATTCCCAAAGTAATTGGTTTTTCATAAACGACTTCAAGTGGCTTAATAGTTGTAATCCGTTAACATGTTTTGCCTATTTGTTAGTGGATAAAGAAAAACATTCGCAAAAAATCAGTTATGTTGCAAAGGTTCTTACTGTAAAGAGTTACAACATGAAAGGAACCGCAGCCAGTTCCCTTACTTTAATCCGATAATAACTCAAATGGGTGTATGAAAGAAGGACACGTGCATAGAGGGGTGCCAGTCAGAACAAAATTGCCTTCTTACAACATAAATTGGGTGGAAAGTCGGATTACAAATCGAAGTTTTCTTGGACGAAACTTTAAAAAAAGAATTGTTCCAAAGTTTTTGCTACTACACGAAGGATAATAAAAGTATATCCCAGAGATTTATGAATACAACACTCTGCAAAAAACATCTATTTATTCCTTTTAGTCGTAGAGTTAAGGTTGAAAAAGTTTGCTATCGACGATTGATGACAAAAAATCGTCATTTACAGCAGGACCAAGGTGTAACTTTTTGCGGGTCAGGACGGTCAATGAACCTTGAAAATAGCAATGGACAAGATTTTTTTTCAGTTGGAGTGCCGCGTTTTCTCTTGTGTATTCAAAAATACTATACGCCAGAAATTCGCATTTTCCTTGTGTTGTTAATAGTGTTTTGACTTTACAAGAGTAAATATATACTAATGATTCCCACGTGTCGTATATGACCTGGGGAGATAAAGGAACGGACAATAATTTCAGTACCGTTACTTTTCTAATCATCGACCACATGCGAACCTTGGTGAAAACCAGCAGTTCACTGCCCTTACTATTTGAATGAAGTAATAATAACAATAATATAGTTAGCAATAGTTAGTTGCAAAAACTCAAAGAAGCCAAATGTGCAATTCAGACATTTTTTAAGTTAAAAACACGGTCACTGTTCAAATCTGCAAAAGAAAATTTTAAAGGCAGTAATAAAAACCTGTTGAAGCACATGGTTAGGGAAAATGTGAGCTCAATCAGTTCTCAAAATGTACTGAATTTGTGATCCTTGCCAACTGAAGTTGTGATGAATACCTGGGTTTAACCTCGGGAGGTGCATTAACCTCCTAACGTAGTAACTGCCTCTTCCATTCACACAGTGAGTCCGTGAAATTGTTGCAGCCCCTTTGCTAAAGAGGTGTCCTCTTACCACTGGATGACGTTTCCAAGCCTTGCATCGAATTTACCTATAACCCAAGAGTATCAAGCTTCCACTGAAGCAAACCTCGACTCTTTAAGAAAAATGATGCTGGGGTCTTCCACTGCTAGCGAAAACCTGAAACTGTCCCACAAAGGAGTTACAAACCCGAAGGAACACGAGGCTTACCGTATCAACAAGCCCTCGGACATGTCCATGTGAAAGTGCAAGTATGAACTGTCGGAAACAGTTCCAAAACATCTGGAACGAAAAAGATACCTTTCCAAAGTCCCCTCGGAGCTTTGGCGAAGAATCGAAGGACGAAAACCAAACGTTACTGTCGAATGATTTCTGCCTCCCCCCTCCCCAAGGAGCTACGTCCTAAAAGACTTTAAGACTTTACATGTTCAACCTGAACTTAAGACCTCTACGACAAAGAAAGACAAAGATTAGTAGTCTTTCTGGTAGACAAAATAAATTTCCCAATGGATTTTACCACCCCGTTGAAGTAAATTTGTCATTTTGAGTATATTTTTATTAGTTTTCGGTTGATTCTACATCTAAAATAAAACTTATGCATAATTTGTGGTAAGAATGCAGTTCTTGCTTTGTTAAGCAACACCCGCTTTTGTTGTCTAATTGTAATTTTTCAGATCTTTAGAAGGATGAGGATTTACAGGACCGTGGCGAGAGACAATTTACCCCCTCTTTCATCTTTATTGTGTGAGATGATTGTCTCACAATCCCCCCTTTTTTGTGTGTAATTAAGGTAGTTCGGCAACTTCAAAGGATGATTGTATCTTTTGACCAACAACTATATTACTAAAGCAACAATAACAATTGCGTCAGTTTCTTCGATTTTGTCCAGACTAAGTTTTTTATACGCTAATCACGTAGTGCCAGGCAATTATATTAAGGGAAACATACAATCACCCTTATTAGAAATAGTGTACCCCGGTATCCTAATTCATGAATGACTCTTTTTAATCATGTGAAGATATTTTTGAAACTGAATTGTTAAATTAACAGAAAATAACTTCCTGCTTTAACGTTTGTTTGTAACTTTTATGTTGAAAGACATCTCCAGAGGTACATGTAAGTCAAATAAAAGAGATTTGCAAGAGCTTGCTGATGTTTCAAGCAAATTTGGCGCGACTGATTATTCCCTTTAGGCAAACTTACTATTAAAGGCAGTAGGCAGTCACCTCAATCAGAGTTAGTACCGTATGCCCCATCACTCTAGTTCATGAATGGCCTATTTTGATCATGTGACAATGTTTTTGTTACTGAATTGTGAAAATCAAGGAGAATTTCTCCTTGCTTTACCTATTGTTTGTAATAGTTATGTTCAAAACGTCTTCAGAGGTGTTGTAATGTAATTATGAGGAGATTTGCAGGAATTTTTTTTTGAAAGCAAATTTTGTGGCGACTGCCTACTGCCTTTAAGTTAAAGAGTTTACAAAAGAAAGGTTCGTCATGTCACGTGGATTAAAACTGAATAGTATGTGGTCATCGGAACCAGATTAAAACGAAAATAAAACAATGACAAAATTAAAATACTTCAAAGTAAGTTGGCCAAATAAAATAGATGATAAGAAAAGGACACAGTTGTTAAGAACAAGTTTTGGGCAGTAATACACACACTTTTTTACAAAAGATCAAAATAACTGAAAGCAGAAAATTTGTTACATTTTAAAGAACACTTGAATTAAGCATTATCTAGCTCTAGAGCTGTCTCCATATTGGTGATCACATGATCAAATATTATGGTCTACTTATTTTGACTGAAGAAGGGCCACGCCATGTTTCTATAACTGTTGTGGGGCCCAAATCTGGACCCTGTCAATGTACAAAATGCGATTGTTTGCTCACTTATATCTGGGAGTTGCCACTAGAACTTCCTGCATTTATTGCCCATCATCCCTCCAACTCCAACACGCAAAATTCAGTTCAATCCAACGATTTCTACTGAACTGTATAAAATCCCAGGATCATGATCGCACCTGATTTTACTTGTGAATAGGGATTCTCTAAATTTTTATAAGAATTCCTGTGCATGGTATGTCTCAGACCATAAACCAGGCCTTGACAGAAATTTCCGAACCAGTTCGCCGTATGGCGAGCGGTATCAAAATTCCAGCGTAACTTAGTGTAAGTGAAGGTCGTTATGAGCCAATGTTACTCGCCAATGGCGAGTTGGCGAGCCGTTTGGCGAAGACTGCCATGAACTCCTCTAGAAACCTTTTGTTACAAAAGTGCTATTTCGTAGCTACCGAGTCAAACTAATCACCTGTAAGGTCATTACGCTTTCAGTCAGGTAGGTACATGATTAGGTTTACATGATAACATTCTCAAAAGATCTTCTGAAAGTCATTATTAAACAGTTTTGATTTCCTTAGGCCCAATCTTTGAAATCTTTATTCAAGAAATGGACTGGATGTTTCTTTATTGGCGTGTGAAAACAAACGCCAGGAAACATTTTGATTTTGACTTGTTCACTTTTATGAAGAGGTTAAAAGGTTACTGATAGTATGGAAATATTTTGCTTATTCCCCGAGAGCAGTATCGTGGTACAAAAAAGGACACCTCAATTTATAAGTCTGGTGAACTTTCTCCGGTATTTAATTAATTAGCAAGGAAAGCTTGAATGCGTCATAACACAGTGCTGTCGAGGAGCAAAGTGATGGCGCTGTCTTAAGTTCCACAACAGAACTGTATCTAAATATACGGCTCTTTTCCACCATATAGAAGCCGATTACAATGCGTTACTCGTGCATATCTACTCACCCAACTGGATCATCTCATAAGGAGTGAGTTGGGATTGGCAGAACAAGAAGTTAGACCCACACCTCTGTTTAAATTAGTTCGCATTCACGTGTAGGAAATGATGTTATTTTATCCAATTTTGTTTTCACAACATACGCAGTCCCAAAGTCTGGAATTGCACTGTAAAAAGAGACGTCTTCATTTTCTTAACACATTATGGCGTTTAAGAATTAGAAAAAGAACAACAAAATGGATAAGCACAGTAAATGACTGAACGAATATTAACACACGATAAAGATAATGACGTCAATTAAAGTGCACTCCGCAAACACGTTTATATGTTTTATATACATATGTTAATTTTTCTTTATTAAAAACATCTTGACGTTCACAGTAATCATGAAATAACAGCATAAACGTGTTTACGAAATGGCGTTAAAGTGGCGTCAATGTGTTAAAGTTGGCGTTTTAGACATTTAATTTACTTATGTATTTTATTGTTTTTTTCGGTTACATAAACGCCAAGACGCGTTTATTATCTGTTACAAAAAAGTGTTAATCATTTTTACAGTGTGGTGGTGTGGGGAGGGGGCATAAGCACTTCAAAAGTGAGGATCGAAAAGAGTGGGGATCAACAAGGGTACACTCTGTAAGTAATAAATTGTCATGGTAATTGATTTTCAAAAAAAAAAACAAGGCTGTAGTTTACCAGGTGGTGGCGACGTCCGGTGACCCTCCAGGCCCGGTTTCCTACAATTTTACAACTTTTCAAAGAAACTTCACCTTGAAATATAAGTAAGCGTCTCCAAATACTCATGGTATAGACCTAATGTTGTTTTCTCCTTTTTCGTTGATGTTTAGCTATTGTCTTGGTTAAGATGCCGTTCAAATTCACTTTATCCTTATGAATTTTACCACTTTTGTAACGATCCGATGTCATTGTACACTTACTGGTGATTTGTCAATAAACTCAAAGAAAAGTATCATGTGTAGTATCTGTTCTTTTCAGCCAGTGAAGAACGCCACCACGCATGACGGACCCATGACGTAGAGGTCTGAGGGTCGAGATGGTGGTCAGTGAGGTTTGTTGTCCCTTGGGTACGTAGCTCCTTTGGGGAGCAGAACTCCTTCGGGAGTAATGTTTGGTTTCGCACTTTGGCTCTTCGCCAGAGAGTCGAAGGGACGTAAGGGAAGCGCGAGATTCGATTATTGTTAACTGAAAACTTACCCCAATATTCCGGACTGACGACTTGAAGTACCGTCGACAGCAGCAATTTCTCGGGGTCACAGTAATAGAGACTCATTTCGAACATGGGCAAGAAATGGCTGAGCAGACCTCACAATAAATCACAAGGAGTGATTGATAAACTGTCCACATCAAATTATAGTTTTCATCACTTTATTCCTGCATGGATGATTTGGACATGGATTTATATATATATATATATGTATATATATATATATATATATATTATATATATATATATATATATATATATATATATATATATCTATAATATATATATATAGACTTGAATGAAGACAGACTAGAATTACAACTGCACACACAGAGATAACATATACACCTTGAGTCGAGAAGCTTTCGGCTATCTATCCAGCCTTCTTCAGCTCGAATGACGCAAGTTTTAAAACGTCAGTTCAATGTAAAACGTTCAGACTAAAAACATCTAAAGGGGATATAAGCAAGTAAAACGGGTCAAAGCAAGAAACGCATTCTAAAATCTACCTTCATAATAAGGCTAAAATGGTAAGACGGATAAACAGCTGAAAGAAACCAGTAAAAAGTAAATACTCAAAACAGCTGTAACAGGAAGCATTAAGGAGATAAAAACAAAAATCTTAAAACAGTTTACAGGAGCTAAGAAAGGCCGAGAAACAATCTGGGAAAATGGTAATGCTTAATGAGAAATACCATATAACAAAATCTAAATGACCCAACTCTTTTACCGTAAAAAGCTAACCCTTTGGTACGAATTAAATTCTTTTCTTTTGTTGAGTCCTGAAGGAAATAAAGTATGTAACTCAGCCAGCCAGTAGCCCTCTCTTGTGGTAAGAACAGAATCAATATTTGATGAAGCGTAAATCTGCTCAATAATAATGAACTTAATTTGAGAAATATGGTGCGGAGCAGAATTAAAATGTGCTTTTCACGTACTAAACTAACGGGCACGGCCAGACCAGCGAAAGGATATAAGATATGGCCAACAACCAAAAAACCGAACACCAACAACACCCTCGCAAACGAAACAAAAACCATCAACACTGCTACTGAGCAGCCACCGAAACTGAAGGACAACACAAAACCAGACTACCATCACTTAACAACCAAAAAACCGAAACACCAAGAACACCACACCAAACTACCACCACCCACAAGTAACTGCCCCGAAGGGCCCACGCCCCAAAGGGCTACGAGGAGCCGGGGTCCACTTGCCGTATTTACAGTGTGTACAAGTATTTACACTATTTACACCCAACCAAAATTAAACAAAAACCAAAGTACCGAAGAGATCGAACAAGTCCTGAGGGGGGACAGGCACGTCCGCTCTCTTCAGCGACCTGAACCAAACTGGGCAAATACAGGCGCACCTTGCCCAAGGGTGCCCCGGAGGCAGTTGTGGCAAGGGTAACCTCATTATCCCCACGTTTATAAAAACTCCACAACCGGATGCAGTTTAAAGTCCTACCTATGAGCAGAATTAAAATGTACTGCCAATTCACATCTACTTCGGTTATTAAGGAGGTCGGATTTATGATTTCTGAATCTGATTTTAAATTTTGTAGCGGTAGATCCAACATATTGCAAATTGCCTTTCAAGCAAGTAGCTAAATAAATCACACATTTACTTGTACATGATACATAACTCTTAATTTGATAAACCTTTTTCGTGGCACAACTAGAAAACGACGAACCCTGTAATAGAAAATTAAGGCAAAGGTCGCATCTTGTGCGAATGCATTTGTAACAACCCACTTCAGCAGTATTCCTTGCAGTGTTTTGATTGGATGGTTTTGATCTGATTAGCATTTCCTGATTAGCATTTACATTTTCTGTAAGCTGTAAAGATATTGAAGACATTGAACGTTTTTAAACTTGTTTCATTCGAGCTGAAGAAGGCTGAATAGATAGCTGAAAGCTTCTCGACTCAAGGTGTACATGTTAACTCTGTGTGAGCAGTTGTAATTCTAGTCTCTTCATTCAAGTCTACATACGTTTTCAACTAGAATTCTGTGAATCCCTATGGATCCTGACCACACCTTGAAACATCGTTGTGATCCAAGATTTACATTCTCTTGTATATATATATATATATATATATATTATATATATATATATATATATAGATATATTATATATATATATATATATATATATATATATATATATATATATCTTGACTCGACGGTATTTAAACTCAGTTGACCGCGTTCTACCACATAGGCCTCAATGGCTCAATGGTCAGAGCACCCGCCTTGTATGTTTTCCATTCTCATATAAATATCCTCTTCCAGTATAGGGCTTTGCCTATGTTAGAGGTATAATGGGATAAGGTCTCCATGCTACTATTCAATACAGCGTTGATTCACCCTGAAGACATTTTGAACATAATATAACTATTACAAACAATAGATTTCACAATTCACTAACAAAAGCATTGTGACATGATCAAAATTGGCCATTCATGAACTAGAGTGACGGGGCATACTAACTCTGATTGAGGTGACTGCATTTTCCCTGCATTTTTCCTTTAATACAACAACGTTTGTATGGCAAAATTTTAACGTAGCCAATGGCGTCAACAGTTTTTCAAAAGTAGGGCGTACAAAAACATCCCCAAAACTGATCCAAGTACGAATCGCGAAGCTTTACCAGCGTGAGATCTGAAAAACGCTGGATTCCATATAAACTGTGGTAAAATCTGAAGTATTCTCACATGATTTTAATCCACTAAAAGGATGTTTCCACAATTTTCGAATTTGATTTCATTGAATCTAATACAAAGTTTAACTTATGGTATCAAACATGCGCTTACTAATTTTGCTAGGGTTCTGGAAAAGTATGTGTGTGTGGGGATGATATAATATCCCTAATGTCAAAAGTGGGACTGGGGGCATGTCCCCTTTCCCCACTTGTCGACGCTCATGAACGTAGAAACACAGAATCTCGGCTGTATATGCTCATTTACACTATGATGGCTAGATGATAATCCAAGGGAAATAAAATTCAACGTACAAAACTCTTTTCGTGTCAAGGAAAAAGGGTTAGCCATTTAGTATATCTTTGTATGCATGCTCATTCATGCTCGAAGCCGGGAAAGGAAGAGGCACGGCTGGGGCAAGTATCCCATTCCGACAAGTCTCCTTTAAATTAATTAAAGGGTTTGACTTTTTCGAAGCCTAGTAACAGATACCTCCTTTGTTGCGTTCACCAAGTACAGTAGCGCTCCTGAAAGGGTGGCATGTCGGCATTGTGGGAAGCTTTCCCCTACAGCCATCAAGGCTCTGCACCACAACTCAAAACCAGCACTCACCAATTTTCCTTCTCCAAAACTTGGCCACTATCTTCTTTTATGGTATCTTTTATGCTCAAGATTGACATTAAAAAACATGTAAAATATACTTCTTAAGTAAAACAATAAGAATTAACTTTTCTTAAAATTGAGGAAAATTATCCTAACGAAAAAACTGAGATGATTTTTAAATCTATTTGAAAGACTGACCTCTTTGAAAGCATGTTGATAATACCTCCAGATTCTTTGTGACAAATTAGTGTCCCATTGTCACTATCTAGTTGCGCTACACTGGTACTTGATCACCCTGTGTAACCTAATTAACTGTCGGAACAAATAAAACCTGTTTGAAGCAAATAGTCCAACATGTGAGAAACACGAACTACTCAAAGTTCAAGAGCGTAAGTTCAAAACAAATGTAGAACGTCGTCGTTACAGTTTCGACAATCTTTATATCCAATGTCAGTATCTACAAGGTTAAGTACAGAATGCCCTACACTCAGTTTCCGATTTGTTATGAAAACTTGCATAAGATGTATCCCAGGCGCGTAGCCAAGGAAGGGGGACCAAGAGGAACCGGCCCCTTTAGGATATTTTTGGTATTTTTAATGTTTATTTTCACAATATTGTTAGTATTTCCCCTATTTATATGAGGTAAACAGGCCTGGGAAGTGCAATTTCCAGCGATCTGGGAGGCATTTTGGGCCAATATTTTCTTGCGCTTCGCGCCAACCCATGGTGGCGCGGAGCGCTGAGAATCTGTCTATGGGCCTCGCCCCCCTTGACAAATTCCTGGCTATGCCCCTGATGTATCCAGACAAAAAGTAACAAAACAATCGTTACAGTAGGGGATTTATCATTTTTCTGGCTATACTGTAGGTCTTCTACATAGATTCTCGTGGGTCTAAATAAAAGATTCCTGCTCATTATTGTCAAAAGAACACAGGCAAGATTGTCTTCTCGTTTGGGCTTGTATACAGTTAATTACCGGGTAGGCCCGTATTGATGGATGTCATTTTCCATCCCCGAAGCAGCTATTGATGGCACAAACTCTATGGACCAAAGAGTAATTTCCAGGTCAATATTCACTTCCCCGTGGGACCATGGGGTCGAAGAATGAATCCTTTGCTCTACAAGACCGCCCCACATCAGTCAGGCAGTGCATGGGCCTCCATAGCCAAAACTGTCCACACCCTATGACAATATACTGCCTTTTTGTATTATTTTCGATCCCTTGAAGAATGACTCGCAAAAACGAAGCGAGCGAGCGATTGTAACGTGTGGCTCTCCTTGCAGGGAAACACTGAATTTTCACAGAAAATTTTCACATCTTTAAAAACGATTATTTGTAGATGCAGATAGATAAGCAATTCAATGTTAGGTAACTTGTCTTAAGAAATGAGGTTCTCACAGAGAGAAATTCAGTGATTCGTAGCTTTCGAATGATTTGTTTACCAAACTTTCAAAATTTCAAATGATAAAACTAGTACAACTCTTGTAATGGGTACATTAAGTGGTGTCAACAGGCGGGGCACCGGGAGTTGGTGTCCCACCACTTTTGAAAGTCGAGGATTTCATCCCCCCCCCCACGTTTTCCAGAACCTTTACATAAATTTTAATGGTACGCACATTCTTGATTCTGTATCTTGCAATATTTCTGATTCAAAAATTTTAAACTCAGAAATATTGGAAACAGCTGTTTAATTGATTAAATTGTGGGAAAAAGCCTCAGATCACACCACAGATCATCGTGTCTTCAAATTTATCCAGGGCTTTCAGTGAGTCCCTGATCCCTCTCTCCAAGGGTTTCGCAATTCGCGCATAAAATAGTTATGGGCGGCAAGGTCATGTCCCCTACCCCACAAACTTTTGACGCTCATAAATGGGTAATATTCTTTGGAGGAAAAGATATCAAGAGAGTTGATTGGTGAGACTAAATGGTTTTATAATGATGAAGGCAATTTTCTGTGAACCATGTTGATGCAATGTAAAACGATTTTTCTTGTTCAAGCAGTCATTTTCACAGAACACAGCTAAAATTGAATCTTTGGGGCAAATTTTGAACTTATGGTTCACCCATGTTAAGGGGGCAAATGCAGTAACCCTAAATTAAATTTGTATATCTGGTATCTTTATTCATGTGTGACACTTTTGAGACTGGCTTGTTGTATTCAGGCAAACTAAATCCTTGGTTTATGTTTGATTTGTAATATCTATGTCTTAGAACATCATTTAAAAATCATGAGAGATACTTGGGAAAACCAAAAATGAGGAAAAGTTGTTAAATTGAGGCGATGTTCCAAACAGGGGCCGGGGCGATTGTATATCCCACTTACTGGCTAGTAGGACTCCTCGCTGAAATGACACTCATAGTTGTGATGGTATGAGATTAGTATCTCTGACATGGTTACACCAGTGAAATGTATTGGCAACTCCCTGGTTACACCGTGTTTGGAATACCGCGATTTTAAAGCGCAAAAGGTATTGGAATCTTTCTAATTGATATAGACCTCATGCATTGACGTCACACGGAGGCAAACAATGAAGCGCACGTGCGTAGATTTCACGCGCGGGTGTCCTAGACTTAAGCGCGTATCCCCGGTGCACAAATCAGCTGTCTGCATTTGTTTGTGTAAGTTGCAATGATATAAGCTTGCCTCCATTAGAGGGCGTACTTTATGTTATGTGACGTCATATGCATAAGGTCTATAGTAAATGACTTAGGCAGTGTCAAGAAAAATACCATACCACCATCCATTTTTTACTCTTAAAATTTGGTCAAATAAAATTTCTAAAGCGAAATCGTTGGCGCTATCTACCACGGCGGGAGAAAACCTAGAACTTCAATGAAATCAAAAGAAATCACGACCCCGAAGGGACCCAAGGCACCCTATAAGACGGTCCTGTGATCATCTCTGACTGAAAGCGAAAATATTTTACTACTTCCTGATGGAGTTGCGACCCCAAAAGGCTACGAAATTTACGACTCATAAGCCCAATGTAATGGTAACTGCACTCGTCTGTGCGTTGTAGTTATTCTACTAAGATATTGAATCAATGACATTGCATACGGCATTAAACGACTGTTTGTAATGGCAGGTGTATTCATTTGTAGCCCTGCTATCGAACACAGTAAATAAAGATGATAAACAATAAAGTAAACAAGATAAAATCCAATTGAGGAAAGCTTCCATTGAAATAAAGGCGGTCATAGATACAGAATGACTGGCTCTCTTTAGCGGCAAACGACTATAACGGTGTATGTAAATAAGCAGGCAGAGCACTTAAAGTGTACCTTAAGTCTAAAATTTGAAAAATATGTGTTACATAGGGTGAAAGGTTAATTCAAATGGTCCAACTCCCATCTTCAGCTGAGCTGAGATATAAAATGTTGAAACTTATTCACTCAATATAAAATGGTAGGTTGCAAATAATTTGTGATGTCATCCTTGTACTCAAGTAACCATCTTTGTTTTTTGTTTGGTTTGTGGAAAATCACTGCACCTTGTGCCAAAATGTTATCTTGTCTTACTGTTATAGGATGACTTGACCGTACAAGCTCGCTCCGTTCAATATGCTACACTGCAAAAAGTGCTGGGTCAAAATATGACCCAAATCCGACCAACGAATTTGGTTAGATCCCCACCTACCCCAATTTGGGTCAAATTGACCCATAAATGGGTTACGAACAGTTTGACTAAGATTTGGGTCATACTTAATTGTCATGACCAAGATGTATTGTGACCCAAAAGTGACCCAAGTATTGGTTAGATACCCACTTACCCATGGTATGGGTCAATCCATTATGACAGTTTTGCTGGGTCAAAGTAATAATGTTTTTGCATGTACTACCTACAAGCCTAGCCTGTTTCAACAAACAGTAAGCTAGGTCTACGCCTTTGAGGTGAGTGGCACTGTGAATGAGCACTATCATTTGACACTGGTGAGAAAAATCTGGTGTGGCATGTTAAATCTTTGTTTAGGCCTAACGTTACGCCTAACATTAGGCTACGGGTACGAAATTTCCGTTAGCCTAGCCTAGGCCTATTAGCAAACTTTCATTAATAATAATGAAAGTTGTCGCTGAGTCTCATGCAAGGCACTATGTATGACATGCACTGTTTCTATTAAATATGGGAGATTCCACATTTCCAGAATCTCACGAGTGTAAGGATCCATTTCACAGTTTGACCACTTGCCGCGGCCAGTTAATGCCAGGAACGTTGCATGGATTACAGCATGCATATGGCCGGCATGTACGTACGTGGTGCATATACGGTTGCAGCTAGTCGCGTGAAGGCTACAGTAACGGTTTACACGTATCATACACGTTATGTACAAATGAGTATGAGACACTGGGCCCAAACCGGTTCCATCTGGTTGTAGTGGTCGTGTGATATGAATCACCCAATCAAAAACTTGGTCTTTGTGTGACCCATTTTGCTTGGTCATGGGATTTATGTAAAAGTGGGGCTATTGCGTAATCCACCTGCAAGTATTAACCCATTTTTGGGCAAATAAGGACTGACCCAGCATATAGGTCGACGAAAATGACCCAGCACTTTTTGCAGTGTATGTAAGAGAACAGTAAATTTTTCATGTCATATAAACAATTTTAAATTCAAAAGGAAACAAAATTAGTAATGAGTTGAGCAAGAAGGACAACAAATTATTGAGCAATCGTCCAGCCTAAATAAATTTAAATGTCATTTCAACATTTTGTATCTCAGCAACGGAGTAAGCTATGGATATTGGAGTTGGTTGAATGAGATTCATGTTCCAATCTCTTACACACATACACACATACATTATATGTATATATTCTTGTAATTCTAGACTTTAGGTATACTTTAACCAAACCTCAGATCACATATTAATTTCAAGTATTTAAAGTCCAATTGAAATACAAGGGCTTATTCGATGAGGTTTAAATATGAATACATGGAGCTTATGTACACACAAATAGAAGACTTCGAGCTCAAGTCACAGATTCAAAGAGAAATGATAATCCGGGACTTTGAAGAGTGTCACGGTCCTTCAGATGTTGCCTCCCCCCCCCCCCCACACACACACAACACATTTTGACATGTTGCTCCTTCCCTGTACAGGTCATCAAAATAAAATATAGTAACACACAAAAGATCGACCTCTAAGTAAAGTTATCCCCTTTGACTTTTTCTTGGACCAATGACCTCCCTGCGGTGTGTCCGGTGGGAACACGATGGGGTTGGGGAAGAGGAAGGGTTATGGTTAAGGCGGGTGGGGTTAGGGAATTGACATCTGTAAATAGACCCTTTTCCAAATAGCAATTGCAATGGCTTGTGGGATAAGTTCTGGTATGCGATGTTTTGTCAATGGCATTTTGCTGAGGCAAAAAATGATGTACACCAAAAATCTATCCCACAATCCTTTGTAATTTCTATTTGGAAAAGAGTCTATGGCAGTTCCTTTACTTATCATTCTAAATGGGGATTTCTCTTCGAGGTATTTGTGTTGTGGGAAAGGTAAGGGCAGAAGGGACCTTCCCCTCTTTACTGTAAACAGCTCGGTTATCTTTCAACAACTTAACCTTTGAAGTCTGCAACATTTCTGTACCTCAACATCAAACACCACTTCGCTTCACTTGACAATAAGGTCTATCCTACCATGTAACAGTACATAACGGCAAACAATGATTGATATATTCATAACCAGTATAAAGTAACTTTCAAAGCAACTACTACCAATGTCAACATCGAAGGTTTTACTGAAGTCGCTAAAGATAACATATTTTGGTAACGGGCACGAGTTCCATTATTTGGAGCAGGTGTAAGGTTCAGAATGTCGCACATCAAATTGTAGACATCAACCTGAGAAAAAGACAATACGATTATTGTCATAAGTCTTGTGGTATGTCATCTCTCAGGATGATGAGAGACAACTAGATAAATCCCGTTATGATCAAAATTAAAACAAATAACCTTAACCAAGTTTATTTACCTCTCTTCTATTATCAGTATTCTATATTTGTTAGTTGTTACCTTACAGATAACTGTAATTGTGTCATTGTAGCGGAAGATCATTGCAACACTTACCTTCATAGCAGGTGTCGAATATGTATGTACGTATGGCGTACCGTACCTACCGTACTGTTGGTATATGTTAGAGTGTAGCCAGTGTAGGTGCAGGAGTAATACACGTCCATCGCAAGGGCAATTGCATCACAAGCATAGGGCATGTGTCCCACAAGCGTTCGAATAAATTTCACTTGGTATAAAAATCACATAACATTTGCAATACTCTGTAAAAGGAGCAATTAACTGCCGTGAAAACCACGACGTACGCCTGTAACTCTAAAATTGTTGTTTTCCCGAAGATGAAAACCTTTGGTTAAGTTTAAGCATGGAAGTACTACCTCGCAGGTAGTACTTCCATGGTTTAAGCATTGCTTCTTAGCTAAATAAATGCCAAAACCTTTTCAAACTTAGAAGACAACGGGCATTGAAATGAAGTTATAATATGGTATTCTTTAAAAAAGTGATTTTCGGGACCTCGCGTTCTAGTGGAAACAATGATTAGGAATTAAATGTTGTGTTTTAAAACGCGTTTAATTTGCAAACCAGGCGCGGATCCAAGGGGGGGGGGGCTTTCCCGGGCTCAGCCCCCCTCCTTTTTCGCCACATCAACAATAACAAATACGCGAAAATTAGCATAATGTTAATCTAGGAGAATATTCAAGGGGGCTTTCAGCCCCCTCCCCCTTTCGAAATGTCTGGATCCGCGCCTGCAAACCGTTATGGTGTTTTATTATATGGTAGCAAATTTACAGTATAACAGTGCTTTCAAAGTGGAGCAAAGTAACTGTCCTATTGCTAAAAGCGTATCTTAAGTCCGGTTCATACTCCACTATAGCTCTTTTAAGCTATGAAAGTTGAACAATGTTCATCTATGAGCAATATCCGTGATTGGCCTGGATGAGCAAGGGATGACTATATATATGGTTCTTATAGCTATATTGCGCTTGAAAATTTGGAAGTATGAATTCGCATTTAAGGCCGATTCATACTTCCAAATTTTCACGCGTTACATAAAGCTGAAGAACAGTATATGGTTATCCCTTGCTCTGCCGCGCCAATCACGGACATAGCTCGGAGTGAAACAGTGTTCAACAAATCTTTATAGTGCTATACTGAAGTATAAAACCGGCCTTTACCGTGCATTCTACATAGCTTGGCTTTGCTTTGACTTCTTTCGTTTAATGAAAATTAATAGTTTTATTACAATTAAAGAAACAATATCCCCGTACCAAATGCCTGTAATTTCAGAAAAGAAAAAAAAAAAACACACACACACACACACACACGTTTTGCCCTTCCTTCTATCTCGACAGCTGTCTGTATCTCTCCCACTGAGCAAAGTTATTGGTAAAGGGCAATCCACTGCGAGCTTAAGAGACTAGGGGCCTACATACATCTGGCTTGGGGTGATTTTGAAAGCGACTAGATTTTGGGGGCCGATGGTCACTGTCTTAGTCGTAGATCCCAAACGTGGCAGGAAGGCCTAACAATCTGAGCAAAAATCTGAGTAATTTTTCATATAACTTCAACTGTTCTGCCTTCCGAGTAGCAGCCTATAGGGGCGGCATTCCCAAATCAAATATAAGAAAAATTAACTGTTTAAGCATGGCTAACGATACCGAAGACGCAGGGGTGCGCTCCCTGAAGTGCCGAGTGCATGGGGTCCAGAACAACGCCCCGGAAACCAGGGGCGAAGCCCGAAAGCTCTGTAGTATTAACAACATTTTGGGCATTCTTTAAATCTGCCATTGGAAACGCATTATTCAGACCACAAAAATATCTTTTGTCTTGTTGGCAACAACCTTACTCGGACCAACGGGGCTGGGGTGGGGGTGGGGGGGGGGGGGTGGGGGTCGATATAATTATACAGTGGGCTCGTAAGTGGGGAGCATGGATATTGGTAGGGAGTGCATAGGGCATAAAAATTTAGACTATCCTAAAGGAAGTGTTAATTAGAAAAGTAGCTTAACAAGACTGTGGTGTACGCGAAACGCCCCGAAAATGTATTTTTTGCAACTCCGGCTTCCCATACAAATTAAAAAAGATATTAACTTAGCGTGACGTACAGATTCAATTGGCTCTGAAAGGAATCCCTTTTTAAATGTTTTTCCCTGGGCGTAGAAAGAAGATTTCATCACCATCCATTGGTTATCGTAGCCATGGTCCGAGGCCAGGACGTTGTCGGTATTGAATACCTGCCGATAAAATAATCATACAATAGGACTGCTGAATAGGAAATCCATAAAACATTGCATAAAGCCGTCATCGTATACTGCTAAAGCTACAATTCCGTCACGTGTAGAGTTAGGATGTTCCAGGTAACTCCTCTCTGTGGCTAGTTCCCTTAATTACTCCAAGTACAATATCATATTAATCAACCCTTGCACCGCAACATCGATCAGTTTTCTAACCTATCTCTAACAATCAACTCTCTTGTCCATAAAGACTTCATTCTGACGGATGACGAATTTCAGGGTACTTAAATTCAAGTCAGGCTTGTCTGAGGGCATGACTAGCCTAGTAAACCCCGCTACGAATACTTGTAACAGCAGGCCATCAATGTTAAAATGCACGGATAGCACCAGAGTTTGCCTGAGAGGGGCTAACGCCCACGACTGGCGAGGATTTTTATCGCAATAAGAGACATGAGTGTGTGATATGAGTTTACTACAGTACTTGACCAATCAAGATCCCATATCTTTATTATGCCATCTACGTGCATTCTCATTTTTGTCTGTGTCCTCAGGCTGAAAGTTATGAAATCCGCGAAACATGCGAACCCTCATAATGGATCGAACCTTTTGTCGAGTTATTCACCCTGAAACTAACACGAACATAATGGATACAAAAAACAACCTATATACTTTTGTGTGTTATTCCTCATCCAAACTTTTCTGCTATGCCAACGAAGTGCACTGTCAAAAGGCAAATCTGTGGGCTACCAGCTCATTCATATTTGTCAACAGGAAAATGACATAAGTATTTTTAAAGAGAATTACGGTAAGGGCTAATCAAGAGAATTTTCATTTGGGTGGGCGGTTCGTAAAGAAGGTCGCGTATGCCTCTGGCTGGAGTCAGAAAAACTGACATCCCTAAAGGATCCAAGAAAGCAGACAGGGGCTTTTAACATACAACTAGCTGTGAGGGGGAGGGCTGTTTTCACACCCGCCCGAGCCCAGGTGTCATTTGCAGACTTGTGTCGATCTGAGGTTACTTCTTGTATTTACTTATAGCTGATAAAAATGATGAAAACTGGCGTTACCCCAATTATAATAACGTATTTAAGGCCCTCAGAGTCCAGGAAATCGCACATATGAGCTTATCTTTGCAAAATTTCCCCCAGATTCCTCCTATGGCACACCTTCGATTTTGTGAAGGTGACGGCTTCACCCTGGAGAATGAACCCAACACCCTTTTCTTGAAACCCTGGATTCAATCCTGCCTATAAAAACACAATTACTTCCATTAACTGCTTAAAACAAGCTTATAAACTAACATTTTTACCCTGTAACATACTTGTTTTATCTATTTCGGCGGGGAGGGATGGGAGTGTTAATTTCTCAAACATGAGATCATAATAGTTTTTAGATGCAAAAAGCAAAGCCTGAGGTTTCCCTTGTCCTACCACCATACTGGCAGATATTTTTGGCAAACATTTTCTTCCTAGGCTTTCTAAGAGAAGTTCATCAAAAAGGCTTTGCTCTAAATACAAATAGAAATTTCTGAGTCTAACATGCGTGGGCCTCCAGTGTGGGAGAAGAAGTGCAATTTCGAACGCTCTACATTGCAAGAAATCGGCCTTAAAATACATATTTGTTACCATAGTTTAGCGTAAGTTACCTCTATAGGTGTTAGTGATGAAGAGACAAAACTTAGTTTGGCTTCCTGAAAAAAGCCAACTTTCCTCGACGTGGAGGGGTGTAAACTCTAGTCGAGACACCCTTAGTTTTGTGAAATCATCTCCACGAAGACGACTTGCGAGATGAGTTGTTTTGGTTTTTGAACTTATTTTGAAGTAGTCCTTTCATTTAGTAGGCCTATTACAGCCCACGGCAAACAAGCGTAGAAAATAGCTTAATAATGTGTGGTATGAAGAGCGGATTATCAGTAGAAGTACGAACAATATTGTAAAGGCTATGATTGTTACACTCAGAAGTGAAAAAAAAAAAACTTTTGAGTAGTAGGTTTTACCCGACAGTGAAAAGAGAATATGTCAAAAATACTTCAACACAAAGATGAGGCCTATAGCTCAACCCAGCATTGTCAGTAAAGTGTGAACTTCGTGCTGCAGTCCCAAAGTGGAGCCAAATCGGGGAAAGGCAAACTGCACAGAAACAAAATCCCAATAGGACAAAACCTTGAACATTATTTCTGGCAACCAATGCAACAGAGATTTATTTTACAAATTTCTAATTTATCTTTCCTCGCAATAGCTGTCCCGAAATAATGAATTCCACTGTTTTTCTTTACAAAGTCCCAAGAGCTATCTTCTACTTCTCGTGAGAATCTGAAACTACTCCGAACAGGAGTTACCGTACCAATCGGACACATCACTTATCGAAAAGCTCTCAGACTCTGCAGTAGCGCAAGCCTTTTTTTTTTCTTACTAAACTTCATCCGTAATATAATTTGTACAGGTACTGGATTATTAACACTGTCGTTGTTCCTCGATCATGTGGTATAAGACAGAGTTACTGGCGGGCAAAGCAAACTTTTTTAATAGGCTAAATAGACCGGACCATTTTGCATGACGTCACATTTTGATTACTTCGCCATGTTGGGGTAGCCTAACTCATGGGTAGCTCAGTATTACTGTGAACACTACACATGTATACAAGTGTACTAGTTTCATATCATCGAAATTTCTATGGTTCATATACAACACGGTATACACATGTCTGATGTGACGTCAAAGCGTTTCCAAATGCTGCAAAAATCAGCACTTGCGCAGTTAGTGTTTACGGTACGGGCGCGTGGAATAACCATATATACAATTGGGACGCGGGTAAAATGTCCACCAATCAGAGAGGCAATGGCGCCGGGGTAACATCTCTGTGTTATATACTTGCCACAGTGGCACCTGACTTTACAGTACCACAAGACTGTTCAGGTCAACAAATTGTTTGAGGCCAACACTCACAGTTTTCCCGTGTCTATTACAAACGTGACGTAGGTGAATGGATATTTAAAATAAGCTCGGAGGTACAGCATGCAAGCCCGTAGAGGGAGGAGCGGGTGGGGGGCGACGCCCGCCTAGAAATATTTTTCGCCCCCTAGAAAGTAAAAAATTAACATTACCTCAATGCATTTTAGTATACAGTATTTTGCCCCTAAAACTAATTCGCAACCCCAACGGAAGGTTATCTGGCTCCCTTTCAGTACCGTGCCTGGCTACGGGCCTGACTGCATATGCCCTTTAAGCTCCGCGGTTTAGCTGCTTTTGTTACTTACTGTGTGTAAATGCCATCCTGGATCTACGAAACCAATGATAGGAAGGTTACGTGGATGGTTTCCGTAGTGTAGTCGCTCAGGAAACTCTTCTTTTTTATAGACATACATAGCTGGGTGGGCTGTTTTTAACGCTTGGTAAACCTGAAATTGTGATAAAATGTCATTAATTCATGCCAGTAAGATAACATACAACTGCTGTTGTTTTCTCTTTCTCTTTTTCCTATTGTCTATTTTCTTTCAAACTTCAAATTGACAAAATGACTGGCTGGAGTCGGGATCAGATTACCAATGATTATTTTACGTTAAACCAATGCAATACTGTATGAAATATGATCATTGTTTGAAGATTGTCACCCACTACATATCACTGCGATCGGTGATATCATTGCCGTCATACGACGCAGTTTCGAAACAGGACTTCCCAAAGAGGGAGCAACCCATAGCAAAACGGTTTCACCTTCAATGTAGTCCACATTTAGCTGATAGGTTTCCAACTAACTAACGCCCTTTACCACTCCCACCTGTCCATATTGAATATCCTGTGCAAATAATGGTTCTCTTCCAATACAGCTAACTTCATAAATTTTATACGACTGATACCACTGAAGTCTATGTCAGGTACCTATGACATAGGTTGTTGCACCAGAGAGCTGCCACCGATCCGTGGCGGCTCCCTGGTTGCACCACCTACATTCAAAATTACAGTTTAGCGGTTTACTTTCGTATTTAGAGAAGGATTGCTACCACTATCCTACAAAAAATATGTGGTTACTGTACGGGCCCGATGTTAGCTGTTCCTTTTTTGAGGGACATAATTTTATGTTTGAGGAGGGGGCGCATGAATTCACCATTTGCATGAGTAACTGAAACCATAACTGTGAAAAAATGGGTGGACAAACAGTTTTTTCCGACAGTAAAGGACATTGCCAAGAATGTTTTAACCGTGCATGGCAACCGTGCCGTTGCTGTGTAGACGTAATTTGAGCTTTTGATATCTAGCTGTCCACAAATCGTTGGAGGGAAGTGTAAGTTCCTAAAATGATTTTCTATTAATTAAGCATTTAGCAATTTTGGGAAATTTTTGTCAAATTAGTGAGAGTTGAAAACTAGTTTGACGTGTATGCATACAAATGCATACAAACAATATATACGTTAATCAATACCTCCTCTTCTTTGCCATCCACTGCTTGTAGTTGAAAAATTGGTCCGTAGTCGGCGATAATGAAATCAACGTCGTCTGGTTCTATGTAATCATATAGGCTTACTTTCTTGCTCAACTCATTGTTTATATGTCCATGATCACTGACCATAATGACGTCAGTCACACCCGATATCCCAGCTTCCTCTAGTCTCTGAAACAAGTAGCCGACGTTTTCATCAACTTCCTCCAGTTTCGAGATGCTCCTCGGATCACCAATGCCATAATTATGCAGTGTTTCATCTGGCTCGTCGAAGTAAAGAAGAACCAAATCAAAATCCTCGTCACTCAACCAGGATACTGTGTCGTCGATGCGGTCCCTCATGGCGTAGTTCAGCCAATAATATGGCACACTAGGGACCACTTTGTCTGGTAATACACCCTTCACGGGCTTCTGAGCCCCTGGATACATGATGTTGCCCACCTTTAAACCAGCCTGTATTGCAGTCACCCAAATGGGCTCTACACCGGTGTCAAACCATTCAGTTATATTCAAGGCTTCAGAATAAGAGTAGGTTCGGTTTTTGGTAACGGGATCGAAGTAAAGATTATGAATAACTCCATGACTCTCTGGATATAAACCTGTAATTAGAAAGGATTGTACACTCTGAACAGCCAGCAGGGAATTTACTCAAATTTTAGCGTCAATGGCTGACCCCAAATTTACCCAAATGTTTACCATAGTGGTTTAAATTTGGGTCTTTTGTTTACTAGAAATTGGAGTAAGTTTTGGCCCAGTTGTCTGGGTCAAAATGACTGAAGGATTTTAAGAGCACGATCTTCAACTAGGTAAATACATTAAAGGCGAGCTTTCATGTGCCTAGGAGAAACGATCAAAGCGTGTTTTTTTATCCATTTGTCTTTTTCCCTAGAACATATACAGTGTTCAAAGCGAACTTTTTCCATTTGTGTTACTGTTGTATACTTGTCTCAAATTTTCACTTTTCTGAAAGTTTTATATTTTTTATTTTTTTCAGATCCCCGCCAAGTGTTCTGAGTGTTCCAGATTCTAAGTTTTTATTTTGATACGTTACTGGTAAACTTAATCCAGGCATACCAGGCAAATGCTCTATTCAATTGCCACGTATAAGGTTTTCGAGAGATTAGAAGCGATGAGATACCTTACTTGCCAGGGAAAAGACTGGTCATCAAAACGTATAGAGTATATCATCACTGGACAAGGCTATTTTAAAGTTTTGGAGTTACGTCTTGTCCACTTAATTGCATTTCCACTTAACCATAAGCAATATGCCTGCTCTGAAAAAAAGGGAATGTCATCATTCGTTTTTACAAAATGATTGTTTCAGTTTGCCATAGTTTGGTAGTTCGTATTAGATCTAGGACTAAATGCCGTCATGTACAAGAATGATATTATCTACATTGAAAAGGGTCAGTCAAATACTTCCGAAAAGTCAAAACAGAACGCAGCAGTTGTTTTGACAGAATGTTGTCGAGATGATAGGTGTAGTTTGTTTATACACGTGATGACATCCTTCCTGTAAAACTTATGAATGGACCATAGAAAGTACAGATGCTTTACTTTGAGGATTTGTTGCTATGTTATAATGATCAATACCCTAGACAAATAATGTATATTACACTAGTTAAAGTTATCACTTTCGGGAAACTGGAGGATAATGAATGGTCTTCTTGCTTTCAAGTCGTTCGTAATCATGTTTGATCGATTCTCCAGTTGAAGGCAAACAAATTTATCTTGTCGGACGAAAGGATGGCAGCTCAATGATTAGATGATTAAAGTGATGTCAGGAATTCCATGCCGATTTCATCAAACATAACAATGAATTACAATGAATCATGTGGAAATAAAAAAGGATTGTCTCCAGGACTAAGAAGAATCAAGAGACCCTTACAGAGTCGAATTTGCTTGGGTGTAAAGGGCTGCCTCTGATAACACGTGGTTTAAGTCAGTTAGTACGGATGATGTCAATATTTTTAGCCCAGTATATGCCTCAATGTTTATAATTTATCGGCATGTCCATGCTTACATTGCTACGGTACTGTACCTCATGTCTAATATTTAACATTTAGAATATTAAATAAATTCACCACGAAGATGCTCTTCAGCTAAAACATATAAAATTTTCATAGATTATGAAATTGTTTAGCTTAAGCTTACTAACCTGTCGCAATGGAGTACATGCTAGGGGAGGACTGGGTTAAGAAGACACCATTCATCCACTGAGCTTTAACACCATTTTCCTCAACGGTCATCAGATTCGGTAAATTCAAGTCATAACGATCCCATCTTAACCCGTCGATGAGGAATAAGATTAATTTCGGCTGGAGGGAGAATGCATTTGCAAAAATCATTCCAGCTTTATGGGCTTGCTCAGTGGACTGACTTGAAAAAGGACACTTCGACAAGGAGTCAAAAGTGTCCTTTGACACTGAGCTTCTGGAAATGCATACTTACACTCTAAAACGTCCGGTTCATATTGAACCAAAAACGGATCAAATGGGCACTGAACTGAAAAAGAATCAAATATTTGATTAGTTTTGGTTCAAAACTAACCATTTTTTGTTCAATGTGAACGAAATCTAGTCAAATATTTGAGCAGATTTCTGTTCAGTGCCCAGTTGATAGGAGTCGGTTCAAATTTGAACCGGACTTTTAGAATGCAGCTCTAACTGTCAGTCCTAGTGCATCAACATTCCTCTATACCTGTTCAGTGAGAACTGGTACAAACCTATTGCGTATTTGCGTAACAAGCAAGGAAGGCTGGCTAAAAGGATTAAAAAAAAACCAAAAGACCAAAGCAGCAAACAAAATGATGAGTGATCTCATGTAGGTGAAGTGTCATAGGCTTCATGTACTTTTCGGTAATGTTACTGCAAAACGCATGAGTACGTTTACCAGAGTTCTTGGTAGGCTTTTACATAGAGAACTAACCACCGTTTCTTTAAGTCATTTGTGGGTTACTACAAAGCATCTTCTTTTAACGAAACCAAAATGTTTACGTTTTTACAACTGTAGTAACGCAGGAAACCCTAAGATGGAAGAGGATTTAATCCGGAGTGACCTGTTAAGTCAATCACGTATAATGCATATTATCGGACGAAGTATCCCAGTCGCAATATTTTCAACGCTGATTTTTTCTGAAATTACTGTTGGTTGCTTTGTGTAAAATCAGGAAGGCGCTTATCGACTGCCAATCACCCCCTACGTGTATCAAGCGAGCATTATCTTAAAACAGGTGCATTCGTTGCACTCACAAACAATTTTAAAAGAACTTATATACTGATTGAGGCCTTCATGTTACCTGAGCTAAAGCCAATAACGTTTGTTTTGTTTTGGGTATAATTAACACTGTCGAGGGACAATCCCCAATTTCAAAAGAGAAGAGGACATGTCCCCCGTCCCCACCTGTTGACGCCTATATATTCCGGTGACCAAATTTGATGTTTTCAAAAGATGCAGTAAACTTTTCTGTATTGGGCAGTGAAAACCCCAGTCTTGATATCAAGTTGCGTACAATTTTTTGAAGAAATGACATTTTTCAGCTCCTAAAATTCATGATGGGAAATCTGCGATGTTATCTGGGCAAATTGGTCAGCTCTTGTATTTCTTTATAATGTCGATACCATTATGGGGAATATTTAGTATCTTTGTTTGCCACGTCATAGATACGCTAAGCTGCTAAGTTTAACGTTTAAGGGTAAGGAAGCCAATTGGCTCATCGACGACCCTATACCAGAGTGGAATACTCTTATACTAGATCTACACCGAAAGGTATGCAACTATCCAACAATATCAAATTTCAAGGACAAAAGAGTTATTAAACGAAAAGAGATAAGAAAAAGAATCTGAGGCAATTTGATCTTTTGGTTTCACATTCTGTGATCTTGAGGAAACTGAGAGATTTCGTGAAAAAAGTACGCAGATAGGTCTATCTTGAATTAGGAAGTGAGTTTTGGAATGGGGCTTGGTAAAACTGGACTGATAAATTTTCTCTTTCATGTACGACCCCTACAAAATGCCATCAGATAATGCCACATTTAATGCGTACTTCCCCACGATCTTCTTAATTTGGTACAGGGTATAGATGTATACACCTTGAAAGTATTCACTGTACTAAATAATTACCCTGGAAGGATGGCACTTGAAGACAGCGTCGTGAGTTATGTGTCATTTAATTGCCTTTATCGTTGCAGCTATTGTTCTTAGCTGAAGTGGCCGTTTGAATTTTAGACATTTAAGGTCCTGCAACTTATCACATAGATAACATTGTATATCTGCGTGTTGTAGCACCCATCGGGGTGGGGTCGTGGGTTCTGCTGGGGGCAGCAGCTGAAGGCTGGCCCCGGTAAAGTCAGGTATATACATGGGCGTCAGCAGAAAAAATTCAGGGGGGCAAAATTTTTTAGGGGCCCACTTTTTTCACGGCAAATATTTTACTCCCAGACAAGGGTCTAGATGCTACTTTCACACAGTGTTGACAAAGGCATAGCCAGAAATTTGTCAATGGGGGGGGGGGGGCGGAAGCCCATAGACAGACTCTCAGCACTCCGCGCCACCATGGGTTGGCGCGGAGCGCAAGAAAATTTTGGCCCAAAATGCTTCCCAGATTGCTGGAAATGGCACTTCCAAGGCCTATTTACAGCATATAAATGGGGAAACACTAGCAATATCATAAATATAAACTAAAAAATGCCAAAAATATGCTCGGGGGAGGGTTGCTGTGGCCTGAGTGTTGATATTTTTATTCAACTCCTGTTTTGAGATTAGAAATTTACACTGAGTGAACTGTTAAGAAATGTTGATGTTATATTTTCTTCGTCTTTTCTTTATTTTTTCTTCGTTTTTCAAGTTTTTGATTTTCCGGGGGGAAGTGCCCCCCTTGCCCCCCTCCAGACGCCCATGGGTATATATGACACAAACAACAGAAGGAAATCTACATGGTTACAATTCGCCGTACTTTAGGCCTCACTTAGATTAAATGCGAAAAAATCAATAAAGTGACTTGCCTAACAGAGAGAAAACAATATTAATTAACAAAAGTGCACTTTACCTTTTAGTCTTACAGAAGGTGGCCGGCCAACTCAAAAACTTGTTACAATTTTTAATTACTGTAAGAAGAACACAACCCTTGACAAAAGCAAAACGGCAAGTAAGAGTCACCCGTTCCCTTCGCACAGACAGAACACAAACCTTCACTGGAATGAAGCACAGATAACTTATTACGTAACCTCTCGAAACAAAGAATGTATATAAAGAAGGAAACAACCCAACACAATTTCAAGCAACCGGAGGGATAATAGGTAACCCTAGCTACTTGCAAGGAAAGGAGTGATCACGACGGCGGAGCTCCCAGGTGGGACCTGTTCTATTCAGCCAGTCTAGAACGGGACCACTGTCAGGTGGTGTCAGTTAAGTCAAAGTTTGTCCCTTGGGGACGTTGTTACTCCTTCGGGGAGCAGAACTCCTTCGGGAGTATTGTTTGGTTTTCGCCCCTGGCTCTTCGCCAGAGAGTCAGGGGACTTTTGGAAAAAAAAGCAAGGAAAGATCTTTAAAAGCCTGTAAAGATTTAGTTGACGTAGCCTCTACCTTTAACTAAAACGTAAGTGTAAAGAAAAACATATAAATAGCGTACAATAAACTGGTGCTGTAGGTAAACTCTATTTCTGTTCCACGAACATAAGCTCCCTCCTACCTTTTCAACTGCAGCGGCGGTGTCCACCAAGCACAAGATTAATGCGGCAATGAAGGATATCTTGGAGATCTTCCCTCGTCCCATGATGATTGCACAGTGATGCATAAGTCTGTATGACACTCCGGTATAGCGTAAAATCTCTGTGGGTTTACACTAACTTTGCTCGGCGTTACAACAAAACGTGATAAGCTCGAGAACAAGTCGAGGTACGAAGTTCTAATTAGCTTAGCAAATTGTGAATGTATACGTAAACAGAAACCCAAGCCGACCAACGTGCTTTAAACTTACTTAGTTTGCTACACAGTAGTAAATATCTGGATAAGCGTGTTGCATGGAAGCAAACAGGCAGTTCATTGTATTGATACGAAACGATACATCGGTTACAATTTTTTTCGGTGTTCCACAACAATCAAAGAGCAAATACAACGATTTTAGCATACCCCCCCCCCCATGATTTCTTGTGTGAGTCGTTTAAATCATGTGACAATGATACTGTCTAATACAGTAACTGTGCAGTTCATATGAGATAGCTTCTTTATTTGTCTTAAATGTGTAATGTTAATATTCTGAAACAATGAAATGTAACAGGTTTGTAAGTAGCCTGCGTGGTGCCTCTCATTGTGGCTGCCGCCCCTTCAGACTGCCGCCCCTCCGTTTTCTTTTTTTTTTTTTTTTTTGCAGCGATGAGCTGAACGAAAAAACTTTGTCCGCTCCGGGGGGTAGTTTGTAAGGGAACTTAAGAGATTGTCGGAATGATTTAGAGACTTGATTTAAAAGCCGGGATTGGAGACTAGCTGAAAGCCAGTGTCCTTTAACATTAGTATAGAACAGAACGGAGCAAACTAGAATAATACCAGAAATTAATTATTAATTAATTTGTTATCTTGAGGGTAGTTCTTACAAACACTTGTTACTCATATTGCTCAAAATAAAAAGGGTTTTCGACTGGTATTTCTTCAAGAATGATGAATACAGACGAAAGACAGAAAGAAGTACCGGTAGGATGATACTATTGATGTAAAGAATGGAACGTGAAGGCTGTGTTAACTTTGACTTATTGCTGAGGCAATTTTTCATAACTGTTTGCCTTCTTCGTATTAGACACTATTGTGGTATCAAGGACGCTTATTTTGTCTATTTTTGAATTCTTTTCGGAAAAAAGGATCTGCTTTAAGGTGTGTCTATTCTAAGCCGTTGACAACGTCTTGAAAGAGCTAAAAGGTTCGTTACCCCAAACCAAACCCCGTCGGGAATGCTGCCCCCTCCCCGGGCAAACTCCAGTTTCGTCGGGAAGCCTTAATGAGTACGATAAAGCATGCACTCCCGACGGCATTCAGTTGCCCCGACCGGCTTATTTAAGTTCACTCGAATGGAGAGCAAATCCTTCATAGAAACCTCAAACTCTCAAATGTGTCTTCAATAAAAATCCAAAATTTTTGGTTGTCTATAAGGAAACCCTACATTTTTCAAAATTTCTTCCATAAAATCCCCAATTTTCCGACTTTTATCAATAAACCCCCAAATTTCTTCAGTGAGATCCCAAGGTTTCGGCGTGCGAAGGGCACTGATAGTTTCAATTCAACATCCTTCGCTTCAAGTAGTCGCTTTCGTCTTCGCTTCGGGTTGCCCTCCCCCCCCCCCCCGTCGTACAAATCATGGCTCAACCCCTGGCGATCCCTCCTCCTTCCAAAGATAAATTTTCCAACTAAAATATCTCTGAAAAACCCTACGTCTGTAACTTTGAAAGAACCCTTGTACAATTATGCAGAGAGGGAAACTGATTTTGAGGGGACAAAACAAGACCTTGACTTAGCCAGCAATACTGTATGCAAAGCAACATTTTCAAAGCAAAACGATAATATCATGTTTTTCGAGAGTCTCTGCTTTGATGGCAAGTGATCTGAAAACCTCACCTCTTAGAAGAACATGGAAAACCAAAACGGGCAGGCCTGTAGTCAAGGAGGGCCATGGATAAGGGGGTTCCCCCTTAAAAATGTTTCTCCTGAGACATGTATATCATGCCTGAAATCATGTCACATGGTTAGGTCAGGGTTAGAGACATGAGGAAAGGTTAGTGTTAAAAGTCTCGAGACTTTTCATCATGCCTGATATCATGTTACGGATTGGGTGTGTTGGTATTTTGTACCCATATCATGAATATACATGAGCCACGTATGAAAATTCTTTACGCAGGAGAAACATTCAGTAGGATATGTCTCATGTTATTCTTGTTTTACCTTCACTCTAAGGACAGTTGTAATGTTGTTCTGCCCCGAGGTTTTCAATTTGGAAGATGCTATTGAATAACTTGATTGCTAGGAAAATCAGCATTACACACCGAAATAGCTGGCAAGTAATTAACAGATAATTTATATCGGATAAACAAAAGAAATATAGAGACTTTGCAACACTCAACGTCGTAATTTTGTATACAGCTTATGAGAAAGCTCAGAAATGGTCAAACTTTGAAGAGGTTATCTTGAGAACGATGAAAGATATGGAAATAATTTCATGGGAGATCTTAAAGACAAGCACTCATCACCCTAATTGCATTTTTGGTTGCATTTTGTTACATTTTAGGAGTAACCTAAATTCTCAACGTGACTGCTCTTTGAATGACATCACGGTCAGAAAATTCAAAAGATGCAGAGTAGCTTAAATTTAACAACATGCACAGAGAGTATTTTGGTTACACATTAGGACCTTGCATGTTTACCAGGAAATAGCCTTGAGCAGTAAGGCTAGGCTTGCCCCTGAACAAGGAGGAGCTTAAGAGAGTTCTGGGAGGGGCTAAAGAAACTAGTTGGGAGAATTGGAACTGTCTGGGATGAGGAAACTTTCCCTTTAATCTATCAATGTTGAGTTCACTTCCCCATATAAGAAGAGAAAAAGGTACAGGTTTCTGATGCAGATTACAGTAACATAAAAAGGAGAGGAAAATCCGTAACCTCGTTCAAAAGGTATCTTCAAATCTTGTTTGGTTGCCTAGATATCTCCATTTCATCAGTCACAAGGACGCCACCATAAATCAATCACATGCCATGCAGAAAGTCCATAACAATTGATAAACTATCATGTAATAATAGATACTGGAGGGAGCTACGAAACGGCGAATTTGGTGCATAAGATCAATAACCTGAAACACTTCTTTTAATAACACAGGCGCGTAGCCAAGGTGGGGGGGGGGGGGGGCAAAGTGGGCCAACGATACTGTAACTTTAGTATTGTCCCTCTGTTGAACAGCTTTTACAGATGGTTTATTAACCTTAATCGGATCCAGTTGTACCAGAGGACGCTTCCTTGGTTGTACTAGCTTCATCCCATCTTTAGATGTTTCAAGTTATTTTCCAATCGCGCTTCAAGACTGCCCTCTATTTCTCTATTAGAAGTCTTAACTGCTAGTATAGCTACTGCGAAAGCCACCAATAAAAACTATAAGAGCAAAGCAACATTCTCTGATACCATTCTGTTTGATAGACTCATGTTGTTGAATGTACACCAGGAACAAGCAGACGATATTTTACGGCAAACCACTGTTGCGTGATTTAATACGTATGCTCCGATGCATTGGTAGTATCAAAACAGTATTTGTTACTCTTTTATTCTGCGTATTGGAAACAATTATGAAGTGCATTCGTTAACACCTGTTTAGAAAGACTATAGTACTAATTTAATTTCTCTTTTTTATCTTCTGTTGTCCATGGTAAGGAATGAGCGAAACACTAGATGCTGTCCAAGCGAGACTTTCGGTAATATGGGTATAGTATTCTTTACAAGGCATTAGCGATGCGTCTTGCCGTCTTTGAGAAGGTCAAATCGTAAAGGAGACGGCCAACTTTACACAGGGTAGCTTCTGAGACCGCCAAAAGTTGTAAGGAGTGACTTTCCAAATAGAGTCACCCAATCCCAGAGTATAAATCTGACTTTATTCATTTCAGACATGAATTCATAACTCAGCGTTATAACGAATTAAACGTTCCTCGCTAAAATAGTTAGTCATAACATACATATTTTCCATTGGACTGATCACATCGACAACTCTTTTCAAACATCTGGATCCCACCCTAGTCGCCAATGTCAAAGGAGGCGGTTCATCCACGAGTGAGACTCCCAATTTCTGAATCCTAGCTAGGGCCCGGATTCTCAGATTCATAACCCCTAGATAGTTTTACCAACTACACTGAGAACCGAGGTTCACAGCTTGGAATTAAAATAGTGGTTCCAAATCTTTCTCAAGTCATCGTTTTTGGAAGTGAGGCAGATTCCAAGGTCTCCGCTGAAATAGGAAGCGTTCGCCCAAGGTCACAGAGTTTCCGGGCCCTTACTCTCTCCCCTGATGAGTTAAAGTGGGAACTTACCGGTGGATGCGAGGGGGCGAAGCCACCAGAAATTTTGGTATATTTACCAAGTTGTCGTCACAAGAACGAAGAATGTGACTATCTTTTAATTAATTATCTGATAGCCTTGAGAGAGCACTAAACAGATTGCAGGAATCCCCTTTTGACCATTTTATATTACATATTGTATAACTAACGGCCAACCCCTTTGATGCTGCAGGGAGATTGTCTTGTTGGTGGGGAGGGACAAGGATGATAGAGCGGCTGTAGGGGAGCTGAAAAACGTATGACACTCAGTTGTCCTACAGGTTGTTATAATGACACAGACAGCCAGCCGAAATTTAGGCCGAAAAATAACGTTCTTGAAAGATTTTTTATGGCATGAAAGCGTCACCAGTTGTTAATTCGAAAGAAATTAGTTCAAATGGTCTGATTTGAAATATACGCTTAGTCCCGTAGGAGGCTAATATATTCTCCTAACCCCGTGGGGGTATTCTTATATTCCTACTGAGGCAGTTGATGTAAGCTTTCGAAAGTCAAGTTCGTTTATTCTGGAATGCAAGTAGTAGGATTACCGGTACCTATTATGAAGTACCGGTACATTCACTTCATTTAGAAACAGCGATAATAAGGGTGGGGTTTATCTACGGCCGCCCAATTTTCCTCTTCTATTCGCATGGAACACTTCACTACTGAATGGACGGCTTTATTTAAGTAAACCGGTCAAAATTTCACCGAATAAAAATACTGGGCAATGACAAAAGCTATGAATACCTCAATTATAATGTGAAAAGTATAAATAAACATATTATATGGTATATTGAAGAAGACTACAATATTGTATGATGGATTTCGCAATCCGCTAAAGTTTTGGCTCGCTCAACGCTCTGTTCTATGCATATAGCCGTCAAGCAGATAAGTCAAAATAAGTTGCAAAGTGCAAAGTAGGGTAAGGCGTGGATCCAGGCATGGAGGCATGAGGGACATAAGCAACGGGCGACGTATGGACTAGGACTGTAGGAAGGGTCCATGGATTCTTTTACAATACTGGTTATTGCCAATTCACATCGGCCACTTCCTCTTATACACTTTGTAGTAGTTACTGCTGCAATTGCCCTCTCCCTAGCCAATAGAAACATGCTTGAAAGCAGCACGACGAAGCCTTAGAATTGTTACGCTCTTAAATAATGTAAGCATCTTCAATAATGTAAGCATCTCTCAATGTTTACCCCCATGCAAAATGAACTGACTTCAACTTCTTTCATGCACCCTTCATTTATGTACTCGTTTGTGAAATAATTTGCTGTTAATAATTTTATGAGGTTAGTGCTCCCCTCCTCGACCCCCTCATTGTCATTTTTCCTTCGACAAATCACTTGAACACTTGTTAAATGTAATGAGCGTGTTGTCCTTCTCCGCTGCATCCCCTGTCCTTATAGCTTGGTGCAGGTTTTTACACAATCCAGGACAACATTAGTGAAACACGCTCGGGCGTTTTTAATATTCCATGGATATTTGTCTCCACCCCATGGCCTTCAAAAACATTGAAGAATACAGTAGTGCACGGACTCAAAGTGCCATCGTAAAGGCTGTCAGTGTCCCAGTTTATTTTGTCCAGGATTGTAGGTACATCTGAACATATTGAAGTGTACTTCTTGTAAACGTCCTCGCTCCTAACATAGACTCAAAGTTTAAAATGAACTAAAGAAGGAACAAGAAAACCAAAGGGTAAATAGGCGACGGTTAAAATGGATGTTTCATAAGGAGCAGTTGCCCTTGATGGATGTAAAACTGAGGGCGCACTCCTGACTTAAATGCAAGAGAGGAGAAAACATTTGTTTCCAGGCAAAGTCCATTACAATTTCACTAACTCCCTAAGCAAATCCGATCTAGTCACGATCGTTGTGGGTAGTTACCAAAGTTTCGATACCGTCTTCAGTGAAAAAGAATTCCAGGACTGATTTCACAGACATTTGCAATTGATTATCTTCTGAAACCTACCGAGAGGATGGTCTACCCTAAAGCTGGTTGGATCTCAGGTTAAATCGTGACCAAACTGCCGCATGTAAGTAGTGCACAGATATTGCTGAGTTCCACGAAAATGTTTACCTTTCAGTGCAATAGTATGTAAAATATTCAGGATTTAATAAATTTTCCGCTCGTATGATTTTGAGTATGATATTCTACACATACTGTTGCTTCATTAGATACCAAAATGAATAAACCATTTTACCGGGCAAGTTCCGCATATTTTGGTCTTAGCAGACCACTCATACCAGACAATGCCCTCGGAAACTTAACAGTATGTCTTAAAAGAAGTCCTTATTTATGGCACCTTAAGTAACCTACTTTGTAAGTCCACCGATTGACATTCATGGAATCAGTTCATCTATAGTTAATCCCTTTTCCAACATAGTCTCCATCTTGATCAACAGTCTGACACCCTCGATGACTGAGTTCACCAGTTCAACCTCAGACTTCCCAAGGCGATCTCGATTCGATATATCGTAAACCCCATCGGCACTTTCCGTATGTTCCCCATCTGTTATGGGAAGACATGCAGTAAATCTTATGAGAAGGCTTGTTTTACAAAAACACGATGTCGGTATGGTTTTATAAATCTTATCATAAATAGACACTACGCATTGACGTCAATTAAACAGTCGTTTCGAGTTTTAAAGCACATACCTTTAAAGTGATAACGGCGCAAAACGTACACATATTAACATTGTTCTGCGTGAGTCACTTGTTGAAAGCTTAGTTTATGTGAACTTTGTTGGTATATTGATTGATGTACAAAATAAAGCTACAGAATGAAGGAAAGAAAGCCATCTTAACCGAATAAACAGCTTTTCGTTGTTAATCTTCTCCCGATTTAGTGGATCTTAAAATATTAACTTAAATTAAACCTTCCGTTCTGTCTCCTTCCAAAGGTTACATCTCCCTTCAACAACGATAATTTCGTGAACAATCAGTTCAAATATTAATTTGAAAATGCAACAACTTGTCTTATGTTCCTTGAAACGTAAACAAAGTCAAACCATTCCCTTACGTGTTCCTCTTATCTCCAGTCTCAATTTTTCGCAAACTTCTCGGAATCGTCTGTCATTGCCAAGGTGTTGTAATTTGATCAAAACACTGCATCTTAACCCGGTGCCGAGATTTGAAGGAGAAGCAGAGATATATCCAAGATGATCTTGCCACATAAACTCCGTCCCAGAGTGACCCTGAAAGTGAAGCTCAACCTGTAATCGGAGAAATTGAAAAAAGTACCATGAGCAGGGGCTCCGCTAGAAACTTAAAACAAGGGGTTACTACTGCTTAACCATAATTTCAAATTGGTGCTGTCCTTGGCCAAATGTACAGGTAGGCCCAGACTCAAGGTCAGGGAGGTGAAAAGCTTGCTTCAAAGGCTCTGCAGGGTACGATTTGAAGGGGTTTAGAAAACGTAGTTCTTCACGAAGTTCAAACATTACTGCTAAAAAGGACCTGCTTTTTAGCACAACGCCACACTATTGACGGTATACATTTTTCCACTTTTATTTTGAGGATATGCAATTCTTTTGATGTCGTTATGAAACGATCTTGAAGTACCCTCTCTTTTGTTTTGGATTTCTCTGTTCACATAATCCGTTAGAATGGTGTAATGAGGAATTAATGAGCATTTTCTCTGTACCTCGAACTTTTCGGCTTCTGTAATGTACCTGAGCTGCCTGGGTTTGAAGATCTTCTCACAAAGATAAGCCTTACTCATAATAAAACTGCAACTCCGCCCTCTCTTTGATGAAACCGATATGACTATGATCACTACCGAGTTTGCTCGTTTAAGCCCCATACTTATAGTAACTAGGACCTTTTCTTGGTTACCCAGGTAGTTGTCCTGGGAATGAGATAAGAGGACGGATGACATATGTACTGTAACTTAGGTGCAAAATGATGCCCTCTTCGCTCTTTGGCACAGCTGTGCACTAACTGTATTCGCTAAGAACTTTTTTATCTGAATTTTTCTTACTTTTAGATGGTTGTAAGGAAAGGGGATGTCGTGTTTGGGGAGTGAGAGACATCCTTTCCATGTGAGAAATTTTTATTCACTTCAGCCAGCTCAGACTTAAAATTGTATTATCTTTGGAAAACCTTCGAACTGATTAAAGGTGAATCTCAACACATTTTTCTTGGGAGGACCAGCGAAAATCTAACAAGTTCACACGGGGATACCATACAAGGTAAAATGAAGAAATTAAACTGCTTCTGTCCGAAACACATTTTGATGTGCTGTGTGTGGTCGATATTTTAATAAGGACTGAGATAACTCGGATCATAACAAAAGAAACTGTTGTATATAAAAATGACGAACAGTCCCCTTTAAATGTTTCTAGAACTTCTCATTATCAGTAAGTTTCTTCTGCTGTCGGCTGTGGCATGGATCCCCTCCATAGGTAGCTCCACAGCAGACCGCCTCCTTCGATTCCGACGTCACCAGGACCGCCACCACAAGGTGGCGGGAAGCATAGGCCAGCAAATAAATTTTCTGTCAAAAAAGCCTCCCAGATTGGCGTAAAAAGTATTTTAACAAAAATAAAGCAATAGTTGCTTCACGACAAGACAATCAAGTACTGGATTTAATTTGGCACCTGAAGTTAGATGCCACTTTTACAGTAAATTGCATCTAAACATTCTTTATTTTGAGATTTCGTGCTTTAGAATATTATTTTACACTTCAAGGAAAAAAGCTAATCTGAAACATCATTTAGTAAAAGCACTTTGTAGGGTTAAACAGGATGTAATGTTACTTTACAAGCTCATTTATTCTAACATGTAACTTAAGGTAGTAAACCTTTGCTATTTTGTTAAAAACGAGCTGTTGGTCGGCTTGAGAAACAATGGTTACAGACATTAAACATCTTTAACTACAGTCTTCAGGGCTTAAGATTTGTCTTGGTGTACTTTTTAACTTTGGGCGACACAACCGGTTTATGAACGGATCCAGTATCTGAGGAAGGGGCTTATTCGTCAGAGCGAGTAACCCACAAAGGAGCCTGTTTAAGGTGATGGTCCGGGGGACGTCCCCCCTCCTGGGAAATTTGGAGAAGGGAACCCATGTATGAAATTTTCCACGTTCTTGGGGCCTTAAAATCACAGACAGGGCAATGAACTTTCAGTATTTAAGCATTTTTTTCTAGTTGGCTAAACTTTATCTGCTGTTTGGAAATCTCAAGGGAAAACTCCCTCTTCTCCCCCCTCAGACCACGGCCTAGTGCATTATAAGGTGTCCTTCGAGTAATATAATACGCGCAGAGAGGCGTTCTTTCAAGTTGGTTAACAAGATGGAACGTTGAGTTAAACTTCGCTTTACAGAGAGTTGAACCACTTGTAACCTGGAAATCCTACGCCTAAAATGTCTTAGGGAAAAATCAACACAAAGTGAGTTCGCATTATTGACACTGAGAGCTATGGAATTCAGTTTTAGCATATTAAAAAATGGTTTATAATGTAAGCGATATGAGCGCTTCATGTCAGATTAAATATCATTACCTCACTTAAACCTCTGACAAATCGTCCAAACAGTTGTTTCATGTTACCTCCCGTTTCCATGGCGATTATTCGAATGTGATCCTCTTCATTAATCCAGACAATGAAGTCTTTCTTTTCAGTAAACCTTTTGTAAAAAAGAATTAAAGCCAAGTCAGGCAGGCAGGCAGGTTGTGATTTATATTCATTAAGGTGTATTTTATCTCTCAATCTTTCAACACATTTTGAAACAGCATACAAAAAGAAATTCTTTGGCATTTACAAGCATTTGGACAACTTTTGAAGGGGTAGGGAAAGCTGTTTCAGGAAGAGTACTGGATATTCTGCAACACAATTATTTTTGTCTTTAAAGGAACCTCTCCATCCCCCAATTTTAATACAGTCGAAGGAAAACCTTTGCTTCATTTATATTCATACAGTACAAGCCCGTTAAAAATTGGGGGTTATCGAATCTTGATCCCTAGCACCAAGAGAGAAATAAGTGTCCTAAAGACGGGACAGGGAGCAACGTTTATTTACTTGTTTTTGCTTTGAATGACTACTTTTTCATGAGATTAAGTGATTAAGTCGCTTAATGCACTGTAGGCCTTCAGCCATGTTATTTCTGTCGCTGAGTGTGAAAATGTGAAGATGTTGACTTTAGATCCGAATTAGAAAATAATACGACGAAAGACCACGGCTTCCAGCCCCCCCCCCCATCACCCCGCCCAACCCCACCCCTTTTGATGTCATTTATACATCATACAACGAAACATTTACAAGCCACGCTAAACATTTACAGGGAAAATGTATAGCATTCAAGAAATGAAACAGCATCATTTAAGCATATTTCAGGCAATCTAAAGTACGGTACCTATACTAAGGATGCGGGAGAGAAGGAGTGTTCGGTGCATTTGCCCCGACCCCCACCCCCTCGGCAGTGGTACTTTTATGTCATACAGCTTTACAGTAGATTACTATTATTAATATAATCAAACTGATCTCCAACATTGTCGTAGGTCAGTTGGAAAGGCACTCTACTCCGAATGCTTAGTACGTGAGTTCAAGTCACCGGAGACTGAACAGTGAGTCTTTTCTCGTTTGGTTTGGTTTGGTTTAGAGTTACGTTTTCCTTTTTATCATCCTTGTTGTGGCTTTTATAGACTCCTCTGCGTTCTCATTTTTCTTTTCCTAATTTGGCTTTGTTTTTTTAACCATACCCTACTGTAAATTTCCAAATCAGGTCACTAGACGTTATTCAGGCCTGTAGTCAAGGGGGGAGGGGGGCTGAGCCCCCTGAAATTTTTTCGCCCCCCAGAGAGTTTGAATCTTACTATTGACTTAATACATTTGTACACATTTGGCCCCCCGAACATATTTTCGCCCCCTGGAAAAATTTTGACCCCCTCCAGTACCTTGTCTGGCTACGGGCCTGACGCTATTGCATATAGTCTACATTGTCAGGGGTGCTACCCTCACCCCTTCCACAAAGCTATTTTCGGTTGTAAGTGGTAATAGTTTTATAAATATTTTCCCATTTTGAGATGAAATCGATTCCATCGTCGATGTAATTAGCAGTTGAAACGAAACTTCTCAATAAAATCAGAAGCCCCGGCGACGAAGGTCGCCGGGACTTCTGATTTTATTGAGACCGCATTCGCCTAGCTTCCTAAAGCAATCTCGTTTGGATAAAAAAACGAGTTTGGGATGAATATTCAAAAGTTACTGGCCTCAATTTTTTTTTCTATTGCAACTATGGATTAAGCCTCTTAGGGGTAGGCCTAAGCATCTGCCAACAATACGTGACCATTGTTCTCCTCGTTTCAATAGGCGATGATTTGTAAAAAGAAGAGATTGGGTCCTTTTCACTTGACTAAGTCTCCCTCCGCGTTTTTCTGTCGTTTTAAGGTAAGTACGCCCCCATTTGTACGTACAGTCCATTTTTCTGCCTTCAAAAATATCACCGATAGGAGATATTGGGACAACTTTTGCAATATGTTTCCGGATAGGATGGGGGTCATTTGTCAATGTAATATGAAAGAAGACTAGACGATGTATCACTGGTGCCAGAATGGGAAGAAATTATGGGCTTAGAAGAGCTGGCGGCCGTAGATCAGGCTTTGAGTGATTAAAAACGCCTGGGTAAAGGTACAGAAACTTTGAGTTCCGCTAACAAAAATGTTCACGGTCATGGTATGGTAAATTGAAATTGCCATGAATGACCAACTTGACGACTTTCTTGTGAGGGGCAAGCTTATACCTGGCAATAACTTTTACAAGGCTTTAGGCAGTTAGGTGTTAGCAAACCACTCATTATTGCCAACATTGACTTACACTCACAGTATATCAGGTCAGTTCTCCCCCAGGCTGAAAACGTTTATAAGGACTTGGGGAGGGGACATTCCACCCTCTTGGTGAAAGCTCGCAATTAGTAACTTGTCGTCACCATTTCAGTTTCGTCAGGAAGCCATAAAATATGAAGTAACCCACAACGGCCAGCAGCTTCTGTAATTGACTTGATATTTTACAGTATACTTGAAATAAAGGCCTCAAATCCTGTGATAAATTCCGGCCCCAAATTTTCATATGTCTCTAACCAGCTAACTAAAAACCCAAAATGCGCCCCGAAAAGTTTGCTCTCGATAACTTTTAGGCAACCCGTCGCCCTTGTCGGGGCTTTACGCTGCAGTCCCACTTCGGGGAGCTTGGACCCCTGTCGCAACATTTCTCTCCTAACCCAACTTGGGATTACACATTTTATGATACCTACTATCCTGGCTACATGTCTCACAAAGGAATGAGCAGGGCTGTTCTCGTTACAGTTTAAAAGTAACTCTTTATAGTTACAGTTATTTCCATAAAATTGTATCTCGTTACAGTTACTAGTTACAATGTTGAAAAAGTAACTAGTAACGGTTACTTTTGGCTGTAAAGTAACTATAGCTACATTTTAAAAGTAACTAGTTATCTTGTTATTTGAACGTGAATACACAGTTCCGGTCCGAGATGGAGGCCACATAATCAGACAGTAAAAAGAAGAGGGAGCACATGAGAAGACAGACTCATTCTCACTTGTGTCAGTTACTCTGAGATGTCTTCCGGAGACAAAAAGAGAGACATTGATTCCAGTTTATCTTCACTGGGAATCCAGGAAGAGGCTGTTAACACGCAACATGAAGCAGCGAATCAGAATACTGTATCGGAGCTTACGCAAAGTAAGCTGATATTTTGTTGGCATCGATTTTTCTTGTTTTGGTAAGCGCATTGATCATATGGAATTTGCGCTATATAAAAGTCGGTATGTATGTATGTATGTATATTTGTTAGGCAAAATTTGGTTTATAGGGCCTACCCAAATGTTTTCCAGTTATGACAGTATCGTACTACTTTGAAGATGGAAATCTCTGTTCCCACCACATCATTTAGAGAGTTTAGCGGCTGTTAAAGGGAAGAGCGCTGTTATAGCAGTAATAAGTCTGCACTTCTAGAGGGCATTAATATGGTAATACAGTTAACGATAAATTTTAAAATGTCACGGTCAATAGTGCGGCTAGTAATATGTCCCAGAGAACAAAATTCAGTTTCACTTTGTGCTCGTATAAACAATGCATAAAAATGTTGAAACTGTCTAATTTACATACTACAGACCACATGCGCCCTTAACATTCATTTTCCCGTCACAATAGGTGAAGTCGGACACTTATCTCCTTTTTCAAACAGTTTTGTTAGGATACTCTTAACAACGTTTTTTGACCATTTAAATATCCGTCTGTTTCCTTAAACTAAACTCACTATTATTTCAGTGTAAGGAGTTACTGACATTAGGCCTGCAAAGAATGCAATATAGCCTAAATTCATACGTTTACACTGAAGCTTGCCACCATATATTAAACTGGCTCTAACGCTCGCGTCAAGATTCGGACTCAGTGTCGGACTCGAGTACTTTTTATTAGACTAGGAATTGGCTCGGAATAGAAGGTTCCGGAATCGAAATTGGTCTTAAAGGAATGTCGTAACTGGGCTTGGATTCAGAGTCCATTCGAGCTGAGTTCTCAAATTTGAAAATTACATTGGAAGTTTCTAAGTCCCATACTTATTTGTGCACAATGTACAGATGTAAAGTATAGTCACATAAAATCAACGAAGTTATTTAAGAGGCCAGAATATGGAAGTGAGTCTAAACCTTGACCTTGTTAATTGCTGGACATGTACAACAGTTTAAAAAAAATGGTATATATGATGAGCAACGGTATACCATGACAAAGACACTGGCCTAGGAATTGGTGCCACTGGAATCAGAGCTGGCTGGAACTTGAGGGGCACCAGACTCGGGATTGGCCCAGAATTGGGGCTCTGGAATAGGACTTGGTTCCGCCTCGAACAAGGTGGACTCGCGTCCTGCCTTAAAGTCTCAAATAGCAATGATTAGGCTACAACATGCAAAGTAAGCCTCGCTTTGACTATCTGCTGGTCAGTTGCGGGTCAACTGTTTCTAACGGCGCACTATCGTCACTGTGTCCTCTAAGAGACAAGAGATACTAAACAAATTCAGCTTTTGGTACTTAACTAACGTACTCTTTTGTGTCCCTACCAATTTGATGCGTCGCCTTCTTTAAAAGTTTAAGCATTGTCCAAGCCTAGGTAATTTTCCCGATTATCGCATATTTCCTTATCACTAGAAACACATTCGAAACGTAAATTGTGTGGAAAGTTGCCTATGAAGTTAACAGAAATGACATTTATTGCGACCAATAACGACAAAAGTGTAAATTTCATATTTTTGTATAACCACTGGCAACAAAAAGTTAGCTGTTCAATGTAAAGTAGATCTATTCTTGTCATTTTAACAAAACGTCTCAAAATTTTTGTTGATTCTGGTAATTGTGATAGACACTTTGAGGAGAGAAGTAAGCATCTGAAACGAACATTTCTTCAAAGTGTCTGTTGAAAGTTGGTTCTCCTTCCTAACACCTCTCTGGTAATACACACTCGATGAACGTGTTATTGTCTGCTCAATGCAATGCTTGTGTGTTATAATTTTAAATGAAACCGTGCTCTGAACAGAGGTGGCGCCAGAATTTGCCCTACAAGGGGGCCAAGCTCCCCGACGGGGGGCAGCAAACCAAAGACCAGACAAAGGGGATGAGTTGAAAAAAGAAGGAGGAACACAAAATTTTCGGCGCTCTTCGCGCGCCGAATAATTTTTGGCTTTTTTTTTACAAAAATTGAAACTTTGGGAGTTTTATTGAAGAAATTTTGAAAACTTTGGATTTTACGGACGAAAATTTGAAAAATTTGGGTGTATTTTAAGGAAAAATGGAAAAGTTGGGGTCTTTATTGAAGAATATGCCCTTTCTATGAGCAGAATCAAGCAGATCGTCGGGGCGACTGAAGGACATTGGGATTACATATTTTATCGTACGGATTAAGGCTCCCCGACGAAACTGGAAAATTTCCCCTACGGGGGGGGGCATGATCTCCCTGGCCCCCGATGGCCCTACCCTTGGCTCTACAAAGAAACTGTAAATATATCTTCTTCCCTTACCAGATGCCCCTACCGTCAGGAAAGTCTCTTGCCAATCCCCCACTTGTAAACAGACCAGTGACTGGGGGTCGAAACAGTATATGATCATCAATGAGTTGCTTTTGTACAGCTTGGTTCAGGTCTCTCAACGCGAAATGTCGCCCTTGGAATTCTCCTGACAAACACGTCAAAGCTGCCGACGAAACAGAATTAACATATCTTCAAGTTGTCGTCAGTAACGGAAAGTATGCTTTGTAGGATCCAACGAGTGTTATCATTAGATAACTGTAGTTGGCATCGAGAGCGATAATTACGTTAAATGATAGCCTTTTATGTCAGATCCTATCTATATGATGACAACAAACCATGTTCGTCTAGTTCATCTGCTAACCTTCTCAACTCGACGGCATTAGTAGGAAGTGTCACTGAAATGACATCGTCCCGTCTATAAAAAAAGACCTGTGGTAGGTAAGATGTATTTCCTCTTTCAACATCTAAACTATGTCTTGGTGGAAGATACAGTTGACCTTTGCTACAAAGATTTAGGCTCTTCGGAGGCCAGTTTGCGAAAACTATGACCAGCTGGTAATTCAACTTCTGTTTACTACAGTTTGTCTGCGCAGTCACCTGAATCATTGGTCTCTCCTGCATCAGTAAGGTATCTTCAATTATTTGTCTAGACTTTGACAAAGGCATAAAGTTATTAGCATGTTTAACAACTTTAACAATGTAGGAGGAGTTAAAGTTTAAAAGGATGTCATGGCCGAGGTCACCATGGAAGTACATGGGCTGAAAATTATGGACCCTCCTGCCCCAGGCCCTGAAACCTGTACAAAGAATTGAAGCAAGTACTGCGTTTAAATCAGTCACAAACAAGGCGGTTACTGATGCTGGTTTAGCTACAAAACAGAAGAGAGTACACAGTGATCCCATATTTGCTATGAAAGATGAATTGCAGGCGCTTCATACAATTCCCACTTATTTTCTGTTCCTCTGAATAATCTCCCCCCGTAGGTACTGAAGAGCACCCACCTCATGTTGAAACCAAGGCAGGATAACATATAAATGGAGGTGGTTTTCGATTGGTAACAACTTGCATGCTTACAGCTGACTTTCCACTTTCTTTTCACTGGTCTATTAATTAAAGTACCCCCTACAATCATACAATTATCGTCCTTTCCCTCACACATCTTAGTGTAGGAAATGAAACTTACCATCGACAATAAGTTCGTGTAGCTTCCTTCTATCCCAGCGTGTAATGAAGGGGGCGAGGCAATATCCTCGGATATTTCGCGAGGTTCTTATCCTAGAACTTAGGATGTATTTAGGATCCAGTTCTCCATCTATTATTTTTGATGCATCTACATCAGTTGTGTGTTTATCTGAAATACGAATTGAAAGGTGAAATCATTTATAGATGCATTTGAAAACATTTTATTTCAATAAACTGTGATATGACCACGATCCCGACCAGATGTGAGGAGCCAGGGAGGTGGGAATGTGTAGGGGTCAAGTATGGTGTTTGGTGTGGAAGTATCGGTGTGGAAGTATCGGTGTGGAAGTATCAGTGTGGTCATTACGCATTCATGTATCCCACATCTTCAGTCATATGGGATAGAAGCGACCAGTTTGGAGTTTTGAGTCCTCTCAGGTGAGCGGTTTGTTTGACCTTTCGGTACAGGTCAAGTTTAATCTTTCGTGTAGTTAATACTTGGCCCTGGTGAGTGCAAAGTTCATCCGTCGTTACCCAAGTCCGAACTTCCGGCCGAGATACCAACAGGCTTGTAGCCAGACAAGGCACTGAAGGGGGGTAGCTTCAGGGGGAGACATGTTGTTAAGTGGAATAAACACTAAAATCGTTAAGGCAATGGTAATTTTTTATTTCCAAAGGGCGAATTTTTTTGTAAGGTTGCCCCCCCCCCCTTGGCAACAGGGCTTGCGGCAATGAAATAAAGTATTTTGTCAAAAAACCTGCCAGTGTAAGTTTCTCTCAGACTTTTGGGGTTGTGAAGTGAAAACTGGAAATGAAGTGAACAGGTCGAATATTATCCATGACGTACTGCAAAAGTCACAGACTAATAATACGCAGAAAACTTGAGTCAGCATGTCAATGGTCGCCGACTTGCGTCATCATGACAGTGATCATTGAGCACAACAAATGTTAACGTAACCGTGGTCGTTGTATAAGTATCCAAGATGATAGACTAAGTCTTCGCGCGAGACGTCAGTTCAGTACGACACTGTCATCTGAAGAAGAGAGTACTTCGATTCACTGATCCGTTAGAACAGATGTTCCCGTAGTTTATACCCGGTGCCTTAGGGATCATTCTTCAAACGCGGGGTAAAAGACCAAAGTACTATTTTGTGAAAAATTAAAAATGACCTTGTCTTTTTGTCAAAAATCAACATTTTTTAAATTTCTCTCGGGAGAGGTACGGCTTCCATGAAAGTGTTTTGAATGATGGTGAAATGATGGAAAATTTGGGGTTTTAGGTTAGTAGTAATGGTCGTACACGTTGACGCATTATCCCTTACAAAAAAAGTGTGGCATGCCACATGTGAACACACGTAATCAGGTGTGGCAGAGCATATGAAAATACATAAGGAAAAAAGTGTGGTTATGCGTGGTGACACATCTGGTACTGGAACCAATCTGACACACAGGACCACGCTTTTCCCTGCATGATTGTCACACCTTGAAATCTGCGTCAAAGTGGGGAAAGCTGTCTCAAGTTGACACATGTGGCAAACAAGGGCAAAGTGTGGCAAACAAGGACAGTGAACGAAATCGAACTATTTAAAGACAGACTGTCATCACCCCAAAGTATATTTTTAGTGTATGTATATCAAAATTCTCAGTTGGTGACTGCTCTTTGATTGACATCAAAGTTTGAAAATTTGAAAGATGCAGAGTAGCTCACATTCCACACAAGGCAGAGAGAGTACTTTTATTACATTTTTTAGCCTTGTATGCTCACCAGGACATGGCCTTAGGCAATAAAACAGGTTTATTCTTGCACGAGGAAGAGCCTCATACAGTTATGGGAGGAGCTAGAAGATGCATAGTTGGGAGAATTGGAACTGTCTGGGATCATGAAAATTCCCCTTTAATTTACTAAACACAGTCACCACACTTCTCCACACATCTCCACACTTTGCCTACTTTATCCCAGTTTGTCTCCTGTTACATGTGTCAAAGCGTGATTTTCGGTTTTCCACACATTGCCTCATATTCAAACTGTGAAAATGCTGGTCAATGCGCGGCACTTTGGAAAAGTGTGTCAACTGTTTTTTTAATGACACACATTGTCATGCAAAAAATCACAGAAATTTCACGCCTCTCCACACTGCACCATAATTTTGCACAGTTCGACACAGTATTTCACGTGTGGTATTGGAACTTTTGCCACACAATTTTTTGTAAGGGTACAAAGAACTCATGATACCCAAGGGTTTCATTACTGCCTGTGCGATATAATTCTGAACCTCCGTGAAAACTGTGAAAACATGTAAAGTAGGACATTAAAATCAACAAACACTCGTATAAACATACAAAAACATAGGCGTAGGAAGCTTTTCGAGACTGGGAGGCTGAACCTTGTTTCGGATCGCCGTCCTGGGGAGAGGTCTAAGGTCCCCTCCCACTTTGGAAAATTTTTGGGTATTTGAGGGTCCTCAAATGCAATTTGGGCAACATTTTGGACAAACATTAAGGAAAATAACTCCAAATTTTTGACATTTCTTACAGAAGAGACAAATAAGGGGATTTTGCCTTTGGATTTTGGGGGAAGGAAGCGTACTTCAGCCCCTCATATTTTGACTGGGGGCTAAGACCCCCAGCCCCCGGTTTCCTACGCCTATGTACAAAAATACTGATTGAGCCAAGACATTCAATTGACATACAAAACACGAACAGTAAATATACAAGAATATGACATTCAAATATACAACAATCTGATATAAATAAAGTATTTCATCTGCTAACTCAGTTCCTTTACCGAAATTCGTACATTAAACATTTGCTTTAAACCTACGACTTCACAGTTGACACAAAATATAATACAACAAAGCATATACGATAACTTTCATAATTAAAATCTAAAAATTTCCCTTGGGTGTCCTGGGCCGCACCCATGGCAGTCTCGACACGCAAAAAAAAAAAAACTCAGGTACAGTCCGGAATAGGGTTACAGTAAATTGAAGCTCCTTACATATTGAGGAGAAGTTGAAGCAACAATGTCTTAAAGCTGAGTTAACAAGTGAATGCCGATATAGGCTAGCCATTCAAATGACTGGCATTCCCCTGGCCTACATTCTTTACGTTCGCATGTGTTAAGGGAAATATGCAAATCCATTACATTAGTTACTGACACCTCCCTGGTTTAAAAATAAGCCACATCGTTGAGCCTGTTTATTCAGGGAGGTCTTAAATTGTTGTACCAATATACCGAATTTGTAGTATTTCGACTAATTTTATATTCTAACATTATGATATTTCGATATGTTTATCGGTATTTCTTCCCGACCTGCTTTTCCCAATAGGCATGCTCCGCATTGTGACTACGGCTTAAAAAGAAAATAGGGATGGGTGGTAGGTTTATGACTGGGAATTTTTTCATCTTTCAAATCTTTTCCCCACCTCTGCCAGCTATTTGCTTTTAGGGTACACCGAACACTTAGTTCGGCATACCCCCATTAAAGTAATTATGGATCACCACTCACTAATGTCTCTTTGGCAATTTCATACTGTTTGGAGATTCAGATAAAAAGTTGCTAGATAAGACTGCAGATTATTCTCATAAAACTTTCAATTACCTGCAAAAAAGGGAGAAAATGTTAAATTTTCAATTACCTGACGTCTTGAAGCCGTTGTGATAATCTTCAATAATGGCATCGAACAATTCTGAGAACGTTTCGTAAGATTGCTCGTCTCCCGCAAGAACCCCAACCAACAAATCTGAGAAGTGACACAGAAACATGAAATAAAATATCATACTTTTTTGGATCATGCTCAAGCTAAGTGTTTCTTAGGTCCAACAAACAAGATCTATACCAAGGTTGAAGGGTTAACAAGTTAAAAACCTGTAATATTTTCCCTGTAGGCACCCAGCTTCTTTGAAGGTCCTTGTACAGTGCTTATTGTCGCTATTGAGTGGGTAATCTGGGCCTTACTTTGATGATATTAATTATATACAAGGAGACAACAGTATAGAAAGGTATTCTTTTACTTATCAAGTCAATCTTCTCTGAATAAATTGTTTTCTTTACACTGAGAATTTCTTAAAAAGAATCATTCTACGAAATTTCCACAATTCAAAACCGTCAACAACATCACTAGTCTGAACAACTTAATTGCAGAAGGCCCATTGTGAACTTGCATCCAATCAAATGCAACCATGGAAGGCTTAGATCCATACCAAAAACCAAAAGTATGAAACGATCGAGGTTGAAGCACGTCGCCTGTCAACAAAATACAATAGGTCAATTTGAAATAAATGATGATTCTATCGGAGTTTCATTGGTCCAATATTTGCTTATGTAGTCAGGGCCGTAGCTAGGGTCATATGTTTGGGGGGTGTGAAGGTCCCAAATTCCGACTGGATGGATATTTTTTCCAACTGAATGGTGGCGCATAAATCGCACCATTTTTATGCGCCCTGCTTTTACATACAGCAGTGGGGATCCTTCCTTTGTCACTAAATAAAGATGCCGTCCTGGGGGAGGGGCCTAAGGGGAGGGGGTGTCCCCCTCCCCTTTGAGAAATTTTTGCTAAGGTAAGGTTGCTTAGATGCAAAATGGTGCTATCTTGGGATACTTTTGAAACTGATCATATATGGCTGGAAAATGTCCATAATTTAGTGAATACTAAGATTTGGTTAGGTGAAAGTAGAAAGTATGTTGTCTAAGAGAAGAATACGTTGTGAACAAACATCCTGCACCCCCCTTTGACTACTTTAATGCCTTCTGTTCTGGCATCTAATGCTAGCATATACCTGTATAGGCCTCCTGGAAGCTCTGGATCAATTATAAAAAATGGGGCAATGACATAATGCTTACTACCTGGCATCTAAATAATAATATAGAGTATGACGCCAAGCACTTTACATCTATCGTATTTTTACTAATTTTGAACGAAAATCCAGACGAACAGCTTCCAGCAATGGGAAATGGGCGGGAGGGAGAGTATAGGTGCAGAAAAATGATACTAGACCTCCCAGGTAGGTATAGCAAAAGGGGTTTAGGACTAACAAGCACGTTTTCAGAATGCACACCTAGTTTATGCTATAAAAGTTCACTGGTACGTTGTGCTTATAATGTTTATAAGTGATACAACGTGGATTTTGAGGATTGCGCGCGAAGCGCGCCGAAATTTGGGGTATACTTCAATGCCAAAATGAAAAACCTGCACGCAAGCTGAGCCAGGGGTGGTGCTTTGATTTGCCGACATGGGGAGGGAGCGCCCTGACTGGGGGCCAGCTACTCTAAGTCCCGACAGATGCAATGGGTTACCGAACTCAAAATATAAGGCGCGCGAAGCGCGCCGAAAAATTTGGGGTTATATTGAATTTTCGTTAAGGAAAGTTGAAAAAGTTTGGGCTTTTACTGAAGAATCTGGACAAAAACCAAGAAATTTGTTCGGGTGACTGCATGGTCGTCGTCGGGGATTACATTCTTTATCTTACCCATTAAGGATCTGCTACGAAACTGAAAGATCTTTTTCTTACAAAATATGTTTGCCACGATGGCGAGGCTGAAGAAAGAATCTTCCAAAAGTTAGGAAAAAGAGGAAAGAACTTCGCAACGATGTGTCTTCACCAATATTAGTCTATATGAAATTTTGCGCAATTTTGTGGGGCTCGGAAAAATTTGGGGAGGGGGGCTAAAGCGCCCTAGCTCCCACAGAACTGTGTCTGGTATAATTACTTTAATAATGTCCATGAGACTGATTGTAAATCGTGACGCATGCGCGCGAAGCGCGCCCAAATTTCCATTAAGTAAGATTTCCATAATAAAACCTGCATTCAGAATCTGCATCAAGATACTTTCAGTTGCCCAACAAACCAATATGCCACTCAAAAAGCCAGTCTTTTACCTGGTAATTTGTAAACAGCTTTCAACTTCTGCTGTTGTGCTTCTCCGAAAGTTGCTATCGGAAGATACTGATAATAAGAACAACACTGAGGTAAGGTTTAAAGCGCGCGGAGCGCGGGAAAATTTTGAGAGTTTGAGAAGAATTTGCGAAAAAAGGACAGCTTTGGTTTGATTTTACGTGAGGAAAATAACGTTTGGTATAATTCTCACTTGGTCTAGTTGGAAAATATATACAAAGTTGACACAGGCTCAGTCGGAAAAATGTGCTAGACTGAGATATCAGAAATTCCAACTGGCATTTCAGATTTTCCGACTATCGTCGCTCTGACGAACTTTGGGGGGTGAGACACCCCCCCCCCCACACCCCCCCCCGGTCGCGACGGCCCTGTATGTAGTTTTTGTTTGCAGGTCAGTAGTGTGCCAATAGCCCTTATGCATTGACATCACGCGGAGGTCATTTTGGCGGGAAAACACTGAAGCACACTGTACGCACGACGTAGACTTTGCACGCCCTCGTAGTAGATTTACGCCCATAGTCGACCGGTGCACAAATTAGCTATCTGCATTTGTGTTGGTGTAAGTTGTAGTGATACGCACTAACCTCTGCCTGTGTTGTGTGAATATGCATAAGGAAGAATAAATGTAAAGCGAAATGAAAAAAATCTCGCAGCGAACAGTGTTGTAGGTCTCCAGATAGAAATCACTTGATGTCGGGAAATGTTTGCCATTTTTCGAAAAGGAGACCGGCGAAGTTTCCATTCCACCGTAGGCCTATATGTCATTTGAGTAGTAAAATCGTTTGTACCACAATGAAACTTGCATTAATCTTCTCTTACGCACCGGCGAGTGTTGGCTCCTACAAGCTGTGTTATCGTGTTCATTTGTTTATTAACTATGGTCATACGCTTGGCTTTATGACGGTTTAACGATTTTGTCAATCGTGACACAATATATATAGGGGTATGATCACAGCACAAGTTTGGAAACTGTTGTCTCTTTACGTCAAAGTTAAGTGAAATCGAGCATAAACATATAGGCCCTAATACACATCCATAATAACGGCAATGTACTTACTGTACCTTCAGGGGTAGGAAGCCAGAAGGACTTGAAAGTGAAGTGTAACGTGCTTATACATACTTCCACACGTACTATACGTGGTAGATCAACAAAGCACTGTGCATGTGCATGTAATTGCAATAGACGTGTTGGGAAATTGGGTACTTCCGGTCGGGTCACAAGGTCAAGTGTACCATGACAACGGGCAACGTGTTTAGCTCTGCATAGTTAGCATGCGACACCCGCGCTGGGACACTGCAAGCGTGGTACACTTTACCTTTGACCCATTCCCATATTGCATTGCGTGGAAACATTTCCCAACTCGTCTATTATCTTCATGTTTACAAGCAAGTGACATCACGGGTGGTTGGAAAAGAGTTGATAAGACGCGCTTACACTGTCGTCATAATGAAAAGTAGTTTCTGATTCGTCTATTGTTGCGTGCAATCACGCAAGGGCTTAAACGCGCCTAACCTTTCATGCACGCGAACGTTCTTAAGCATGCTCTATGCCAACCACTGCCTGCAGTGACGTAATCCTGACTGGTCTTACACAGGAAGCTGAAGGAGATGGATGATTATTCACAAATCTGTCAGACAAATAGGAACTTGAATCTGGAACAACTGTATCTGTATGCAAATGCATGGCATTGCCATGGGCAGTGAAGGCAGGAGATATTAAAAGAAGGGTCTAAGGGTATGTTAGAGGGGTACTTATCTTAGCATTCTAGTGAAATTTTGTATTTAAATCCGACTTGTGGTTCTCAAGATATTAGCAGTTGAAATTGTCATATTCTCCACACACAGTGAACTTGAAGCAAGCACATATGACGTCATAACCTGACATTAATGAACATTCTTTTGTTTTTCTTACACCTTACAACCAATTTTCTCTTCCTCAATTTCATGTTTTCGAAACAGAAATGCATGACAGGCATGGGAATTTTATCAACTTCAAATTTCCCATGGGGAGATCCTTTCCCTATTAACTTCAAGGTCAACACAATAGACTAAAAAAACAAAGAAAACAAAGCATTTCTCATCAATGTGCTCACTTTAGGTCATAAATGTAGCAACTTCATTTGCTGATATGTCGAGTACTACAGGTCCGATTTGAAATGGAAGTTTCACCAAATTGCGTTAATTTAGTTCCTCTTTCACATATGAAAATCATTTTTTTGGCTTAAACCCTTCCTTTAACCTTCAACCTGTAACCATCTAAAAGGGCCACAATTCACAAAGTTGACCCAAGAACAGTGGCGTAGATAGGATTTTTTTGTTTGGGGGGGGGCTAGAGATATTTGTGGGGGCTCCCGTTTACTACCTAAGCGGAGAGCCACCATGAGTTGGCGCGAAGCGTACCATGAAAATTTGAGATTTTAATACATCACAGATCGCCGGAAATGGCACTTGTCAAGCTTGATAGCAGCCTATCAAGATCGGCAATTTTGGTGAAAAAAATGTAGTTTGGTTTAATTTTATTCATTAACACAATGAGTTTGTCACAATCTATCCGAATCTATTCAAAATCATTCAGAGTGGGTGAGGTTTCTTTGCCCCGATCGCCAGCGGGAGGGGCGCTAGTGGGGCGCCAATGGGGGACGATTTTGTGGGGGCTCCCCCCAAGCCCCCCCCCCCCCCTCGAGAGGCCCTCATATAGTCTTCAGTACACGGCAAACAATTTTGTCTCTAATGGCTTAAACACAGTTTAACGATTAGGTGTTAAAACCTAGGTGAGTTTAGCCGTTTTGGCTGTAATACCCGAGTCTGGACTCGGACTCAAGTCCGGACCTGAGCCCGTTTTTCATTGGGCTCGGAATTGGCCTAATTTCACAATTCGAGAAAGTGGAACCAGCACACCCACTGAACCGACCCGACTGCGACCCGACTGCGACGCGACAGTGAACACCAAGTCGCATGGTAGACGGGTCCACTAAGTGTGTGCCAAATTTTGTTATCGAACCGACTGTGGGTCCTGATTGCGATTCGACAGTCCTTGTTGTGACCACATCGGAAATGTCAAACTAATTTGTATTCTTAGTGAGGTCGGGGGGGGGGGGGGATCGCGTCGTAGCTGAGTAAGGTCGTGGCAGTGTGCAGGGTAACAACTTCCTTCCTTGAGAAATTTTTGTTCCTTTAAAGTGGCTTAGATGCAAAAAGGTGATATTTTTGGCAAATTTTCGAACTCGATCATATTTAAAAGATTCTCTTAATTCAGTAAATATTTATTGTTGCTTGGGTGTAAGTTTAGAGGTGACGATACCTCCCCTTGAGAAATTTTTGTTTATGTTATCGGACCACTAATGCAAGTGTACTTACGCCGAAAAATATTGACTGAAAAATTTAGTTCCTTAAAAATTTTATGGGAACTTGTTTCTGAATATGTTACATATAAAATGTGATCAATTTTCCATATGTTTTTTTTTTGTAGACAGTGAGTTGAAATACAGACTGTGCAAAATTTAAGGCAATTTGTCCAAGTTTAGTGCCATTTTTTGATTGTGTCACTCCGCTCTGTGAAGTGCCGTCTTTGAGTAGAGATCAGGGCTTGAAACTTGTACCTATCATTCAGACAGTTCTGGCTCAAAATTTCAGTGGTCATGGTATCAAATTTGAAAGTGTCATAAGAGTCCATATTGTGACCAGTGGGGTGGCATGTCCAGGTTGAAACTTTCTACGAGGATCTAGGGGACGGGGAAGTAGCCTGATGTAGTGTGTAAGTCAATAGACAATAATAAGTGGCACGCTACCTGTATATCCCCGTATGCAGGATCCTTTAATGGTTAGGGGGGGGGGGTGTTGACTTCGAGTTTGACAAATGCCGTGTATAGCGGCCAATGGAGGAGTGTAAAGTATTTTCAACCCAGGGTGCCCCTAATACCCCCGCACCAAGCCCACCTCCCTTGACTCGCCCTTGAATGCAAAACGTTTCGTCTGGTTAAAGTTACCAATCACAAAACAGCCGACAAGCTGGTCGTCAGTAGATATTTAAATTACCATATCATATGACGGTTAAGAATTTGGAAAGAAGTCCTAGCATTTATTTAAACTTCAGAAAGCGCGTGTAGTATTAGCAATCATTCTTCCCCTGATTCGCGCATACCTGATTTTGGTCCGTTTGAAGGCCTTTGGATGTTAAAGTCACAAGTAAGTAAAGCAAGATCCCCTACAGCGCCTGAAGTTTGCCGTAAATTTGGTATTCGAGTCTGGGGATTTGTGCTCTTGAGACCAAGGAAGGTCAGAAAGTTAGGGAAACTGATCGTCGTCGGGACAGTGGTGATGCCAGAAAAGGTGAGGGACTATGTCCCTCGTCGAGGAAGGGGTAAATTTTCCAGTGTAGTCGGAGAAACGATAAAATGTGAAGAAGCCCACAACAGCCATTAGTGTCTGTGATTTACTTCATATTTCGATTTAATCGAGGGCAGATCCTGTAATAAGTCTCCCAAATTTTCCAATTTCACGACTAAAAACTCAAAATACGCGCCGAAAATTTTACATGTTGCTGTCGTCAACCTTTCGGCAACGTCGCCCTTGTCGGGGCTTCAGGCTACAGTCCCACGTAAGGAAGTTTGAACCGCTGTCTCACAAATTTTGGCGTCAGGATTACACATTTTATCGTACATACTATCCTGAATACATGCATGTTTTTCGAAGAAATGGGAAAATTCTGCCACCGGGAAGACCACGGCTTCCTGTGCCTCCCACTCCCCCACCACACCCCCACCCTTATTGATGTCATTTGTACTGGCAAACTATGAAACATTGACAGAACATGCTATAAGCATTAACAGGAAAAAATATATTCAAGCGTATTGAAACGACATTCAGGCAATATAGTGTAGCCTACGGTACTAATACTTAAGGATGTAGGTAAAAGGGTGTTCGTTCCAGCTCCCCTCCCCACCCGGCGCTTAAACGTGTATGCCACACAGCTTAACACTAGATCTCCCATCCCTTTTAATTGTAATGCTCCACATTCGCAGCATTGTCCTTGGCCAGTTGGTAATGCGCTCGACTCCGACTACCAAGACCGTGAGTTCGAGTCCTCACTGAAACTTGGCAGTGATACATTTCTCGTTTTGCTGTTTTATTAAAGTTGTGGAACTGACGAGTCTTTTAGTTGCTTTCTCTTTCATATCTTCCTTGTTCTAGCTTTTATCGACTCCTCTGCGTTCCCACGTTTTCTTTTCTTAATTAGGCTTTGTTTTGTTAGTTATACCTTACTGGAAATTTCCAAATCAGGTCACTACACGCTGTTGCATGTAGCTTACATTATCAAGTCGTGTAACCCCCACCCTTTTCACAAAGCTTTTTTCGGTTGCAATTGGTAATAATTTTATGAATACTTTCCCTTAATGAGATGAAACCGATTCCATATTTCATGTAATTAGCTGTTGATACGAAAGGTATCAATAAAGACAAAGTTCTGGCGCAGCTTCGTATGAAGCCGAGAGACCTGTCTTCATTGATACCGAATTTGCCTACCTTCCCAAAGCAACTCTTGTTTCTAGTGGAAAGCGAGTCTGGAATAAATATTCATAAATTACAGACCTCAAAATACTTTTTGTTATTGCAGCTATGGATTAAACCTCCTAGAGGTGGGTGTAAGCATCTGTTTACAATAGGTGACCGTTGTCCTTGTTGATGGTGCGCTGTATTGTCAAAGGCAGCGGTTCCTTTAAACTTGACCAAGTCTACCTCCGCGTTTTCTCGGCCATTCCACACCTCTAATTTAAGAGAGTGTATTACCCTACAAATTTAACACCTTGAAAAATAAATTATGGGAGACGCCCATGTTGCTGAACTGATGTGTTCAATTTGTGATGTGTAAGCGGTAGAAAAGGAGCTGAAGTACCCATCATACAAAAATGAAGAAAATTAAAGGTATTTCAGGCACCTTTTTGCAATATATCCTTCCGCGATACAAAATGTCATTTTGAATAAAGTAAACACAGGAACCACCTCCTAATTATACTACAAGCTCTAGCTTAAAATTTCAGACCCCCATGAGACAAAATTTGAAATCATTGTAAAAGACCTACTCGTGAGCTTTCATATGAGGGGTAGCTATTGCTTGTTCTGTTCTGTTCTTTTATTCTTTTTTCACCTCTGTTAGAGGTACATACAAGTCAATAACAAAACCAACAATATATAAGTACAATGTGAAAAGCGAAACAAGTAGAGAGAAATGAAAAGGAAATTGGCATCTGCCCATCATTTAGAGAATGAAAGATACAAAACAAAAGGAAACAACGATATTGGTTTTCGAAACTCCGTCATACTTAAGTTGAGAAAAGAACGCCTTACTGTGGAACAAATTTATTATTTCTTTGCAAAAATTGGAGAGGTTTTTAGGGTACTTATGTTTTTATTTTGGAATTGTTGTTCCATTTTTAAAGTGTCTGGCCTGTTTCGAAAGGAGGATTTTAAGAAATTTTTTCTACTTGACATCAATGCAGTTCACTGAAAAAATAATGGAATTCATCTCCAAGTGTTCCTTCATTGCATAAAGAACAGAATCTCAGGCTAAAATCAACATTTTCGTATCTCCCAGTGACTGTCTGTAACCTACTATTTGAACAACGAAATCTACACATAACTTTTCCGTCATTGAAATTCAGCTTTTGAAAATAATTTTCTAGAACTAAGCGAGTTTAAATATACGGTAGTTTTTACAACAGGAATTAGTATTGTTGGAAATTTTTACAAGGGTCCTGAGACCACGAAATGGACCAAATGTTAAGTTTTTAAGTTAAGAATAAAAAAATGGTTTCCGTTCGTCAAAAACAGCCTTGTAGGTAGCCGATCACTAATTCAAATGTTCTCACGCCGAAAAATATTGACTGACAAATTTAGTGCCTTAAAACTTTTATGGGAGCTTATTTCTGAATGTGTTACATATAAAATGTGATCAATTTTCCATATGGTTTTTGTAAACAGTGAGTTGAAATACTGACTGTGCAAAATTCAAGGCAAATTGTCCAAGTTTAGAGCCATTTTTGATTGCATTAATCCTCTCTGTGAAGTGTAGAGATCAGGGCTGGAAACTTGTACGTAACATTCAGACCCTTCAGCTCAAAATTTCAATGGTCATAGTATAAAAATTTGAAATCGTCATAAGAGCCCACATTGTGAGCTTTACCCAGTAGGGTGGCATGTCCAGGATGAAAACTTCTACTAGGATCTAGGGGGCGGGGAAGTAGCCTGATTTAGTGTGTAAGTCAATGGGGCAATAATTAGTGGTACGCTACCTTATGTTAAGTGACTTAGATACAAAATAGTGCTACCTTTGGCAAGTCATTACATCCTTAGAAATTCTCATTAATTAGTGATATTTTGGACGTAGCATGGCACCCGTTCTACGAAAATGTATAACGACAAATACATACTTCCAATCTTTCACATCACGCTACAAATTTTAGTGAATAGGCTACTCGTGATATAAGATTGCTCAAAGATTCTCCTTTGATGCGTGGTCCTTACATAGGTTGGATATGTAACTCTATTTTTTGGAAGAGCATATTGATTCGAATGTTATTACCTTATGGCCATGAGATAAGGAGTGCGGGAGTGCGAAAGGTGACGAATGAGAGCAAAGCGCGCCAAAATTTTACTTTAGAAATATTTTCCATGACAAAAATCCCATGCGTACTATGCACCGGGAAACCGTCTCACTTCCGTAACAAAACTCATTTGTCAATAAGACGGCGAGTCTTTTTTCCTGGTAAAAAGAATTTGAATTTTCATGGCATATATCTCCACTTGAATTCCCCTGTTTCGCATTCTTACAATGCTGTGCTCCTCTGTAATCACTCTTACGGGCACAAGCAATCGGTATAAAAACCCTCGCCGGTGAATAGTGCGATATGTCTGAAACGGCGCCGGTGTTGATAATAACCACAGCGACGAGTTGTTGCTAGGAGCGAGGAAAACGCGCAAAAATTTTGATAGCATGCGAAGAATTTATGAAAATTTGAAAAGTTTCAGAACGACTTGTGATAGAAATTGATTAAAACAGATCCATCACTCAGTCGAAAACACACCTTACCCAATCCCACTCCACCCTCTACACAAATCTATAGCTTAAACGCCTTAAGGTTCATTTTAAAAAAATCTTCAAAAACTTTGAGAAATCGATGGGGGCACGTGCCCTTATGCTGAACAGTCAGGTTGAGATGTATCACACTCCAAAAGGTCTCTAATTTCACAGTGTTGGACATGGTGTCTGTTTCATGGCAGACACTTATGCAATACGGTATTTATATTTTCCCGACAGCCTGGATTTCTTCAAAAGGCAATGGCTTCCCAAACAGTGTAGTAGATACCACTTCCTGAAGCAGAACCCTTAATTTGTGACGACTTTCCTGGTTAAGTGTATCAAAATAAATATTCATCACCCCACACTAGTTCACTTATTCACTTTAAGTAAAACGTTGTGATCATAAAAATTTCCAGACATTTTTGAAGCACCAAGTAAAAGATTTTGTTCTAACAAAGTCAATGAACTGCAGAAGAAAGTGGTTTTTTCCCCGACGAACAGCAAAATTTTCCCGACAGAGGGCAATCTGAAAATTTCTAAGGGTGGAAGTTAGCAGCCCCACACCCCCGATAGTGACGTTCCTGACTGTACTTGTAAAATGGTATAGCTACCTTTCATATGATTTACTACTTTTCAAATAACCGGACTGAATTGGCCCGGAATTCAGGACCCTGGGATCGGAATTGGCTCGGAATCTTAGGGCACTGGACTCGGAATTGGCCAGGAATGGTGGTCACTGGAATCGGAATTGTTTTAGGTGGACTCGAATACAGCCCTGTTTACCCTTACCCCTTTAAAGTACTTCACTCAATAAATCACAAAAAAAAATTACTCAAACAAATTAGGTGTATGAAATTTCAATTTTAAAACTGATTTGAAGGAAGTAGACCTACAAAGAATTTTGTAGTTTCTGACGCCTAGTTTCCGGCACTAGAATTGTAGTTCTCTGTTCACGACATGTAGACCCAACATGAAACCCAGTCAATGAAGTATACTTCATTGAAGAGACAGTACTTAGCTGAAGTGGCAGTAAGATCCCTCGGCTATGAATTAACTCAGTTGTTTTGCTGAATTGTATTCCCAACAAGTACCAGTAGCAATATTAACGCGATTCATGGGAATCGCGTAAACGCTATTACAGATGCTCGAGTGAAGTTTGGTAAACGTATACTTGAATAATGAGCACTTCTTTCATGATGGCCGACGTTCCGAGCAAAAGCGTACGAGGAGGGGGAGGACAGGGGGGCATATGCCCCCCTCCCAATTCAGGCAAAAATAGTGGAACCATTCGGGCAAATGAGACAGCCAAGCAAATAAATTATGCCCTTTTGCAACCGACACAGCGGTATCCAAATTCGGGCAACGTGGTCCAAAATTCAAGTTCGGGCGAAAATAATCTCTGACCTGCCAGAAATAGTGACCCCCTTACGTCTATGGTTCCGGGCCACGGGTAAGGACGCAGATGCTCCACGAACTACATTGTAGAAGTTGTAAAGGGCTGAATGCACTGGGATAAAGCATAGTTGCACTAGCACCCAGTCGTGGCGAGACGTGGTTAAAGTACATCACTCTAGTCTTTAATGAGGCTTGTTCCCTCAAATTGACAGAAGTATACTCTAAAAAGGATAAAATAAAGGATCAGAAATCGTCTAGGTTGTAAATGCATACTAGCTTGGAAAATTGTCCCTTTAAGAGCTTTATATTACTTAAAGCGCAGTTGTCAGCCCGACATGGAGGCATTTACACTTTTACTTTCGAAATTAATGAATGTTATGATTTTCAAGGTAGGCCTATTTGCAGGTTTTTATTGTAAGGATATCTTGAAATTCAAGATATTTGATGAACGTTGAAGGGAAGTCATCAATAACAATCCAGTTAAATTTGTAATTTATTGAAATTTTGGGAAACCTTTATCAAAATTTACTCATAGTTTTTATATTGTGATAATGATCTCCGTTGTGTACCGCGAAAGGCACAAAAGTGCAAGCTCACTCCCGAAACCATTATCATATCAAATGCAGTAGAAGCGGTTGCTTATGCAACCACATACGCAGGGTTCTTCCCGTTACACTTTGAAAGTAACTCGTTATAGTTACAGTTAATTCCGTAAAATTGTAACTCGTTACAGTTACTAGTTACAATGTTGAAAAAGTAACTAGTTACAGTTACTTTTGACTGAAAAGTAACTAGCTACATTTCAAAAGTTACTAGTTACTTCAAGGTGAATATACGGTACCTCGGTACCTGAAATGGCGGGGGCGGGGCATAATCAGATAGTAAGAAGGGGGCACATGAGACGACCTACACCTCATTTGTGCCGGTTATCTTTAGGTGTTCCCCAAAGAAAGTCAATGATGCTAGCTGATCTTCAATGGGCATTCCCGCAAAGGCTCCTAACGCTCATCATGAAGCAGCGAATCATGATACTGTGTCGGAGCTTACGCAAACTATTTGTTAGAGGAATATGGTTATAACCAAAACTTTTCCAGTTACCACAGTACTTCTTTGAGGGTGGAAATCTTTATACTCCCATCACACAGTCGGCTAATTTAGAGAGGTTAGCGGCTATGCCGGAAAGGGGGAGAGCGTTGTTTCAGCAGTAATTAAAGTCTTCACCCCTCAAGGGCATAAATATGGTATAATACGAGGATGAATACATTTGTTAACAGTAAAATTTTAAAACCTCACCGCTAAGGTTGGGCTAAGTGATATTTCCCCATAAATTTCAAGTTTCACATTGTGTCGATATAAAACAGTGCATAGAAATGGTGATACTATATGTAGTTTATACATGCAGACCATGTGTCCATAATTCACTTTCCCTTTACAATAGGTGAAGCTTTAAGTCGGACACTTCTCTTCTCTTTCAACAGTTCAATTAGCTTTGTTAGCATACTTTTAACGTCATTGACCATTTCAATATTCTGCTGTTTTTATATTAACCGTACTATTATTCCAGTGTAAGGAGTTACGGGCATTGAAAAGAATATGATATAGCCTAAATTCATACGTTTGATTCATCAAATAAAGATACCATACATGTTAGATTAGATGCATAAATGGATGCACGGTGTTTACCGACGCTTGGCACCGTATAAATTTACTGGGCTCCAACGCACGAGTCCGGATTCGGTTAACTTAATGCCGGTCTCAAGAGCGTTTTTCTAGATTAGGAATTTGCCCGGAATAGAAGGTTCCGGAATCAAAAGTTTTACGGAATTTGATGTAACTGGACTCGGACTCGGAGTTCATTTCAGCCGAGTTCTCAAATATGAAAGTTACATTAAAAGTGTTTAAAGTTCCATTTGTGCACAATGTACAGATGAAAAGTATTGTCACACACAATCAACTAAATTACTCAGGAGGCCAGGCTATGGAAGTGAGTACAAAAGATGACTTTATTAATGGTGGACATGTACGATAGAATTAAACCAAACATCTCTATGTTTGACATACTATACATTGGCAAAAAGACATGTCTCGGAATTGGTGCCATTGAAATCAGAACTGGCAGGAATTTGAGGGGTAGCACCATGCTCAGAAAGATTCGGGAATCTAAAATCGCAGTTAGCTCCGACTCGGCTACGGTGGACCCGGGTCCAGCCCTAACGTCTCAAGAGGCAATGATTAAACTTTCAAAGCCTGGTATTTGAATGCCCATGGGCCAACCCGTTTCTCACAGTGCACTATCTGACTATCTCCACTGTGTCCTCTAAAGGACAATATGAGTAAACTAAGGCCCAGCTGACTTTACTTAGTATATATACTACATAAAGTCAGCTGGGCCTTAGAGGACCGTTCAGTATTTTTCAACGAATCGCACAAAGATTCGGTCTCATGGATAATAAGCATTGATCTGTCGAATAAGTAATTTGACACACAGATCAATTTTAAACTTAGTTAATCAGGGAGTTGCTATTTGACAACTCCCTGGTTCAATAGACAATCAAGTGGCCCTGTAGGCCAGCAGCGTGTGCATCTAATGTCAACTTCTGATTCTAATCGTGAATAAAATTGATGTTGGCGAGGGTGACGTCGATAATAGCGATGAATGATAAATATATCGAAAATAATTTTATATTTCACTACCAAAGTGTCATCAATTTGAAATTTTTCTGTTACTACTTCGAGTAAAATGCAATTTGTGGTCATTTTGACTATTTGTAACGGGACTCAAATGTAACGTCGTTACAGTTATTTTTATACAGAATTGTAACTAGTTACTTGCTCCGTTACTGAAATGCAAATGTAACTCGTTACAGGGTTTCGTTACACAAAATGTAACTCGTTACAATAAAGGCGTTACTTGTAACTCGTTACTTCCCATCCCTGCACATACGTGAGTGAAGTCTGAAGGAAATTTGGGGTAAAAGTAAGAAAATTTTGGAGCTCATCGAAGGAATTAGTAATGACTATGTGTAATGACTATGAAATATTTGTGTTTTTTCTGCTTAGCGAACTTGGGAGTTGATAGTACTTGGGTCCATTACAAGCAAAGCTTCATTGGAAAAAGTTCACCGGTCTGTCAAGAAGATAATCAGAGCTGGCATAAATTTCAATCTTGTAGAGCGCATGCGCACTACAATATCTACCGTACTGAATCTCGCTCAGGTATCGAACTTTCACTGCCAGGTACCTTTGTTCCTATTGACAATTCTTTTCCTAATGATGACCAGATACTTCTACACCCGAGTAATCCTGAAACAAAGGCCGGTTTCAAGGCAATGCTTTGAAATGAGCTGCATAGCTGTCAAGGGTGGAAAATTCCTCTTCTTTTTAAGTTTTAACTTATGAGCATGCACTTTGGGGTGGCACAGTTCCATTATCATTCTACTTAAAAACATTCCATTGAAATATCTTTTTGATAGAGCAGAATTAGGTTACTTTTTGTTTAAGACATTCCCACTAATAATTCCGGCTTCTTCCTGAAATAGCAAAACATGTATCAGTGCTCAATAAGATGCAATAAAACTTTTCTAAAAGCAGCACATAGGCGGCAGAAGGTAAAATAAGTTTTGTGTCCCTTAACCTCTGGCAATGTTATAGCTTACTAATGGCGCCGAGAGGGCATCCCATGGACTCTTCCAGATGTAATAGAGAACACTGTCTTCATCTCTTACTCCCTATATCTTAGTTCAAAAAATTTCAGGAGTGAGACAATGGGACGGCTACTGTCACAGAAGTGGAAGGTATGATATATCCATCTTTTACAGTTCCTGCTTGATGTTAATGCCTGGCATGCCATGGAAGTGATGCATAACATTACCAGACAGTGAGGCGTTGCTTCCAGTCATCATGTCGAAACTTACAATTTTGTCCTGTTGGATGGGGAAAAGCGCGCCCGTTCCTGTTCTTTCCATTCAACCACGCACATTAAAATTCACCAAACAAAAGGAGATAGTTTTCATATAATGGCTGGTATGAAACTGAGCGCTGGCAACGTTAAGACAGAAAAGTTGCCAGATAATTGGGAGGAAGAGACTCCCAAGTCTTCCATTCTTCCAGCTCATTTGGCTCCCAATACGTTCCTTTTCAGCATGAAAAGCAATGATACAAACCTAAAAAAAAAACAATTAATTTACACACACATCCCCACGTCACAAGAATTTTGGCGCAGCCCAGACCACCCGCGACTTTAACCCATGTAAGGCGCGCTCCATTTAAGCTGCGAGCTGAAACAGTCTAAGCCCAGGTATTTTTCACTGACTTGAAGTCTCGTTTCGAAACGGTTATTTTTCGTATTTATTGCTGACAAACACGCTGAAGATCCGTATTGTCCCTACTATGATGTAAGGCCTCCAGAACCACAAAAGTCACAAATAACGACGCCAGGTTCCAAAACGTGTCAGGGGAAGCCTGAATTCCCTCTCCGCCTCCTCTACCGGCTTCCCCTCCCCGCCCCCTTCCCGCCTCCATAGACCACATCTTCGGTGCTCTTACCTGTCTTACCTAAAACCTCAAATTAAAGAGTGCAACTAAACGGCCCGGAAAGTGCCATTTCCAGCAATGTGGACGGTATTTTTGTATTTTTGTTACCACTTCCTGAAACTCAGGAACCAATTTTAGTTTAGCATCGCCTAATGTGCTTGCCTATTCCCCCTTCCTTCAAATTCTTTACTCTCTTCTTTAACGACCCTCCTACACAATACGTTAACCCCTCCATAATCGCCTATTCGCAGGCTTTGGAGGAGGTCATCTTTACTTAATCATCAAATAGACCTTATGCATTGATGTCACGCGAAGTCATTTTGGAGACAAAACAATGAAGCACATGACACTCACTCAGTAGACTTAGCACTCGCGTGTAGTAGACTTACGAGCGTACGCGATTGGTTGACAAATCAACTATCTGCATTTGTTGGTGTAACTTACAATGATATGGCTTGCTTCCAAACGAGGGAGCACTTTCCGCTCTGTGACGTCATATGCATAAGGTCTATTCTGATGTAAATATTTCTTGTTTGTAAGGTAAAAAGTGTCTTTGACAGGGCCCTTGAAGAGTCCGAGATGAACTCCAACCCTGAAGTAAGTACTACGTCAGTCTCAACCAAATTCGTGGGTAAATGCCACAAACTTTCTAAGTAAACTCAGAATAGGAAATAAGTGCACTGACATCGGAGATAAAAAGTTTAACATGCCCGTTAACTAAATGAATAGTACCTACGAGTGGCTAAAGACAGACCACCCTTCAATAGGCTTAGCGTGCCTATAGTCAGTTTAGCGCTCAACCGTTAAACGTGGGTCGCCGTTCTGCTAGCAGCCTGCAAAACCATTTCTTCTTAATCAGTGGAGTCACTACATAAGGGGGTGTGAACAAACTTTACTCTTATCCATATTTTGGCGAAAGTAAAACAAAGCGGTTCACTTAACGTTGTGTTAATAACAAAAAAGAAAAAAAAAGAAAAAAATACAATTTTCTTCACATCACAGTCAAATAACACTAAACCAGTAAAGTTCAGAAGATTCCTGAAAACTGGTGCACTTTGCTTTAAACACATGATGAAATTTGTAACAGACGTACTATCGGGTGATCCAAGCAAACTAAAAAGCAGTGCCAACCTGAATTTCTCATTTGGGTAAAATGAAGAAAACCTATAATAACACGAAAGTGAGAAATGTTTCACAGAAGGGTATTAGGACGGTTTGTTAATGTAAAGGGAAGTCACTCGCTTCGTAAATCAAAATTGCAGCAAACCTTTCCAGAAAGATGGTATGTCCTATATTTTCTTTAAGACAAACAGTCATCTACCCAAAGTACATTTTTGGTGTGGGTGTGTCAAACTTCTCAGTTGGTTCCTGTTCTTTGATTGACATCAAAAGTTTGAAAATTCAAATGATGCAGAGTAACTCACATTCCACACAATGTAGAGAGATTGTTTGGATTACACATTTTAGCCATGTATGCTCATCAGGACATGACCCGAAGCGATAAAATAGGTTTGTGTCGGGTCAAGGAGGATATTTATACAGTCATGGGAGGAGCTACAAGCTGATTAATTGGGAGAATTGGAACTTTCTGAGATGACGAGAATTACCCTTTAAGCTGTACTTTTGAAAAGGCATTTGAATGGTTCGCAATATGTTGAGATCATACCAATGTATACTTGATAAAACTCTTCATACTAGCCACCTTAATTCTCCAACTCTTCCTCTAGCGAGCGAAGTTGGGCCTGTAGACTTACTAGCTGAATAAAAAGTTACTCCTGAAAGTCCAGTTTAGAGAATAAGATAACCACTGGATGTTTTGTGTAATACAAAACTAGGCCAAATACATACAACATTTTACAACTGGGTTAAGGGTATATGTGATTAAAGCTGTTATTTAGACTACATTTTAAACACATTAAAACCAAAGCTTGGGAGAGAACCAGTCACACTTAACACTGGCCAGTAATAAGGACATGTTAGATCAGGGAGCTGTTATTTGGATGGAGATACATCGCTTTGAAGTAGGGTTTGTGGGGCCAAGGTCACTCAGTAATCCATCGCTTGTAACTTTTTCAACTTTTCTATAAGACTTTACACCGGATTAGGAAGTTATCACAAAAGGGATTTGTCGTCTGCTGCATCTACAGTAAGACTGGGGGTTTTCCTCCATTGCAACAATATTGCCAGTTGTCAGGGAAACAAAAAATTATTGCATCTTTCGACGCTCGGTGACACACATGAAAGTATGTCAGTTACGCTTTATGTTAAAGTATGAACAAGAATCTATATCTGGTTATTTCAGGAAACTTCCGAAAAATTTTCTATTTTTGTAACAAAAGTTAGACTTCTACCTCGTCAACTCATTTGCTGCGGTATCTTTTAAAGGAAGTGGCTAACTGAATTCTTCCTTTTCAATTAAACAGTCGTTTCGAGTTAAATATCACCTGCCGTAAACGTGTTGGCGGCGCAAACCTACACATCCAAAGTATTGTTCTGCGCAGGCCACTTGTTAAAGGATTACGTGACTAGAATGATGTTGCCAGGTGAATGGTATCAAATTGGGACCACCAAACAAATGTAGGAAATCCCCCTGCGCCAAACAAACGCCTTATCGTTGGTAATCTCCCCTCGACTTAGTTGGTCTTAAAAGTATTGAAAGTGTTCGATATATCTCCAGCCAAATAACAGCTCACTGGTTAGATTCTGTATAATGTAACATACAAATATCGTCACAATAGGTTTACCTAGGGACTTGGCCCTAAATCTTTGTTTAGGTGCCACCATTTTCCTCATTATTTATGAAGACCCTGTCCAAAACGAACATGGGTCATGTTTGGATTGTGTATGCTTCTGCAAATGATGTTATTATTAATTATTTTATCAGGAAGGTCTTTGAATCTCAAGTACGACGTAAACCTGCCAAAAACCTGCCCAAATATCACTGGATGAACGTAGCCATGGTTTAAAGCTGTATTGGATATCCTACTTTGTAACCACCTAACAGCTTAAAAACGATTTAATTGGACCTCCAGCAATTTCAAGACTGTGCGGGCCTACAGTATGACCCTAGATAAGATAAAAACGTATGTTACAGTAACAATGTAGACAAATTTTTATCATTAAAGTGTTATTCTTAATGGTCATATTGAATTTCCTATACTTTCTTACGGAAGTGTTTTCACAACCACTAATTATTGGTTAGTGGTTGCTAACAATAATTTCCTTGACTTGTAAACCACTTGCAGAGAAAACGTGTAGTTTACCAAGGTTTCCAATTACAGTAATAATTATGGGTGCCATCTCTGGTAATGCAAAACTGTTAAAAGTGACCGGGTTCCAAGAGGCAGATTCACAAACAGGTAGTAAAGTATATGATATGAACAAGCTTTCCAAGTTTGCTATTAAAATTATCTTACAAGACAAAAAAATAACTGTTTCAAACTAGCTACTAAAATATTAGTTACATGTCAATTAAGTGAAGGGTCATTTGCAATGCTTGATAAATGTGTGATTCATATCAAACCTGCTAAATACGTGCTAATTTGTAGTAAATTATCAGAATTTTCAGCACTGTATACATGGAAATCGTGAGCCAATTAGGGGGAATGTAGATGAAAACCTATACATATGTTCCTGTGAATAATGTGTTACCTCAATAGTTCCCGCTTTACGCTTACTTGTTAAGATTGGGTGCATTCGTATATTATATATTCTAGCTACTAAAAGATGACGGTCAATTTTCCCCGAGGTAAGATTCAGCGAAGCACTGCTTCTTATTTAGATTGTATGACCCCATAACATATCAATACAAAATTGGTGACGAAAGGTAAACAAATCGCCTAGCTATGCACAAATTTCAGAGGGGCTAGCAGATACGATTGAAAACAAACATAGCAATGAAACCGCGGATTAGCTCAAAATTATTTTGTTTACTTCAAAAGGCATCTCCTCTCTCGTAAGAATCCATTGGAGAAAACTTAATTTCAAAGTATCCATTGTACAGGACAAATATTGAGTGAAAGATGAACTACTGGCAACAATGCAACATGGAGAAAATATCTCCTGAGGGGGAAGGAATTTTACTTTTGAAAATAAACACTGGCCATTCAAATAAATCTTAAGTCACAAGTGAAATAGATGTGGTTTGGCTAATACAATTCACTTCCTTACGATATTTAGCGACCGAAAATGGAACAAAATGTAACAAAATTGTACGATTTTATGCATGGTCACACAAACCTAGTTTATCACAGCAGTACTTTCATTTTGAAGTAAGTCAATTTCAGAGAACTTTTAAAAAGTCGATTGACTTTATCCACTCTCACTGGGTGACGTTACCGATCCCTACGATGCTTTGAAAGGTGAATAAAGCCTTTATAAAGAAACAATGGTAATTTTCTATTGTAATTAAACAAACCTCAAAGCTACCTTTAAGCGTACTCTTCATGCCTGACTCACTCTTTAATGCCATACTCATACGATTGTGTTTAATTGGAACGCCGTAACAATCATACCGGGATGATCGACTCCACATTGTATGGCCTGCTGAAAAGAGAAACCATTCGGAGTTTGAAGGTTGCATAATCTCTTGTACACATCTTTTGTCAGGTGTCTTGCCAAGCAACTGCTTTTTCCAATAAAGAAAGGAAAGTCATCCATGATCAGTTGGCCCTGAAAGCCGTAACAGGAACTGAGAAGAAATGAAATCACCCGATTTTGTTATAAAGCTTTTTTCAACTTTATTATTTGCGAATAGCACGCGATCATGATTAGCTATGGGGTGGGAACTGCTTTATGCTGGTAGCTATAACACATTGCTGCCGAGATCGTATTGGTGCAAAAACCTCACAGAAATGTCAAGGTGACGTTGCAGACACTTGCAGCATTCGAGACGATTGTTACTATCAGTAATGCATAGGTTTGTAGCCATTATCGAGCAATAATCAACAACAAAACCATTTTAATTGGCCTTAAAGGGCTACCCCCACCCATCTTTCATATTTTCTTTTTAACGTTTGTGGGCTGTCAATTGTCCTGCTGACCATCCCAACCCATGCACAGAATAGGTGTCAACGAAACACGCGTGTACAACAATACCCTAGATACAACTGCACTATATTTGAGACTTGGCCATCAAAATATTCCATAAACATATAGATCAGTAGACGTGGGACCAGGTGATGCTAGTGAAAAAACAAACACTATAAAATGAGACATGAGGAAGTTCCACAACAATATTGGATAGCCTCTTGATTGAAACCGCAATTGCATTGTTGAACTAAACAACTGGCTGACGTCACACTGTAGTTTTATCAGAAATAAATAGGTATTCTAGGATAGCATCAAAGTTCCATCATCTCCACTTTTCCTTTTTATTTTACTGCTATTACAGACTTATGCGGACTTTAAGTATTTTTCCAAAATAAACATGGATGAAAGCCGACCAAACGGCAATAAGTAAATGACATCAAATACATCTAAAAGGTTTCCTTTAACTTAATTGTATGTACCCAATTTTAGAAATCAAAATTTGAACGTTCTGTTGATCACAGTCTTTTTTTCCTAGTTTATTTATAAAATGTAAGTTAAATTCCATCTTTACCATGTACAAATCATTTGTAAAAGCTGCAACATACATTTAAGAGATGTGGTGTTTGCTTTGCTACTTTTCCGTGATCGTAACTCTTTGAAATAATGTAAGTTCTCGAATGTGTCTCTATTCCCGTACTGTTCTATCAGTTAATGTTATAGTATTCTTATAAAATTGTAGCCGATTTTATTAATAGCAGCAGACATCTTTCCATTGCTAACAATGTGTGTTGCGTCGTATATGTAGAGGGCGTGAGTCTGACTCTTGGGCAAAGATAATATCTTTGCTATTAGGTAACTACCTTCAGACTATTAAAACTTTGCTCAAAGAAAACGCTCATAAAAGCGAAAGAAATACTCATTAAGAAACAAAAATGTCTGGAAACTTTTCCAGTCCTCATATGTTACAACACTATTATTTAAGGTCGTTATTTAAACGGTCTTACTGTTCCATAATTGCCCTACAACTAACAATGCAGCTTTTTTGTGACTAAAAGCAAAGGTAAGAAGATATTAGAGTAAGCAAAACTGGAAATATATCCCGGCAAAATATGAGGTCTTACCAATAAGAAGGGAAGAAAATTCAAAGTTACAAAGCTTTGTACTAGAGGGGGGCTAAACTTAGCACATGCTAATGGTGTATCCTGATAGTTTATAGGTAATATGTTTTTCTTACTACCTGTCTGGTGCCTAGGAGGTACAGTAATAGAGAGACCAGTGTTATTTAGAAGCGGTTATTAGTATTCAGCTGATTTCATGAGTTTTACCAATTTAGTAGGCAAAAGGACCCAAGTAAAGACCCTATGATAGCCCCCCTTATACTTATAGATTGTCGCTAAATTCAAACGTAGAGGAAATGCAACTTAGTCTTCTTCCTTAAAAGTACAGATTGTTGAAAGAACCAAACGGGCAGAATGTTTGCATCAATCATTCGCTCTTCAAGAAAAATATGAAATGGATAGTTCAAATCATTTGCACTAGAGAGCAGAGCACTTCAGAGTATAGGTGTAGAGAATGGGAATTCTGGGGGCTGGATCCCTCTCCTCGTCAAAAAGGTGGGCAGCTAAAACATGTCCCCACCTACACACACTTTTTAAGGAAAAGTACTCCTGATTTGTCCACTCTCTGACATTTTAACCTAAAAATCAATAATTGTACCTCAAAAAGGTCTGGGGTTCAACTCCTTGCCTGGTCATACCAAAGACTTTAAAAAAGGACCCTACTGCCATTGTGTTTGGTGCTCAGCATAAGCAATGGAGTAGGGAAAACAAGCCAGTGAGCAACAACTGGAAAAAAAAAGGCCGTGGCCGGCCCGACTTAAACCAATTGGTTACAAACTGAGCCGTAAATCCTCATCTAACTCTAACTCAAAAATGTACAAAATGACGTTCAGTCTCCTCCCCAGTCGAGAACAGCTTCATACAACTATGACTACTATTGTGTAGAATTAGATATGACCGAAGTTGCACGTTTCCTATTTCCATTTCATTTCATATTTGATGAAGTACTGTATAACTGTGTGGTTAACACTATGGCATTGCTTTACAAAAGATCTTCATTCACATTCCCTCCATCCAAAACTGAATGAGGCTTTCGATGAGTATAGATGTGCTCCACTGTGCTTTATCAGTGGTAACTGAACGAAGAAAGAGTTTCCTTTCTAAGACGGGCAGTGGGGTAAATTGACCTTTTTCAGAAAAAAAGCGGTACGAAAAGTGCACGAAGTAACCAGTCAGTCGGTATAAGTGAAGCTGTGTGAAAAGTAAAGAATCTGTTCTTTGGGATACTAAACATGCGGGCTTCATGTCAGTGATAGTTCTTTTCCTAAGTTGTAACAGGGAGTTGCTATTTTGTCAACTAGCAGCTCTCTGGTTGTAACAGTATAGTGTCTGGTCACTGTTTAATGTTTACATCAATAATCTGGGTGTTGATATTCTTAGTTTATGGCGTATCGGCGGTATTCAATGTACACCGAAGGGTTTTCTGCATAAATTTAATTAGAAGGAATTAGGATACAAGGGCATAACATTGTAGTGAGAGTGCAAGACCATGAATACCGGTACGTTAACGGGCACTACGACATGGGTGTGATTACGGGTAAAAGTCACCAGTACGGGTCTGGGATGCCCGGTGTAGACATGGTTATGATTCGGCATCATAGTACGATTTGATGAACACAAGTCTACGGTCTTACCTGCCATACAAGGGCATTGCAAGTACTTATGTAGCTTGCATGTTTGTTTACGATGACAAATTGTTGACAAACCTGCAGTGTGAGCTCAAGTAGTTGCATTCCATAACCCTATAAAAAATATGTATAAAGTTATACACATAAAGCTAAATGGTTCAATAGGCTTTCGAACACAGAACCATGAGTACGAGTAAAGTAACAGGTCATCTGTATGGGTACTGAAACTGGTCCAAAAGAACACTGGACAGTGAATTCGGGTCCAAGGCCCAGGTCATGAGTTGAGGTACGGATCCCAGGCCATGAGTACAACTAAGTACAGGGACTGGAATTCGGTACAGGTAGAAGTACGAGACGGGTACTACAACACTGCCAGGTTAAATACTAATTCAAGTTGGAGTGACTGCATTTTCTCTTTAAGATGATTGCTGATGGTGCAGGGTTGTGCATTCTCTTATTGCATCTTATATTCAACAGTCTCAAGAAAGTACCTCTACTTTCAAGACTAACGAAAATACGATTGATTTCTGAACGAAATCCTTTATGTATAGGATAAGTGTAGGAAGATGCTACGTTCCAGTTAGGAGTTTCTTGGAGTAAGCATTCGAGAAGACGTCGTAGTCTGGCTCGGTTGTGCGTCAGTATGAAATATGACATGAAAATATCGTACACGTGTTTCGTTGCGGGTTTTAATTAGTCAAAAACCCATTCCAGTAATTATGACAGTAACTTAACTGGAAATCCAAAATGGAGTGATATTTTTTATTGCTGTGAAGATGTTCTTAGACATCAACATTTTTGTTTGTTTGTGACGGCCTTAAAGATTTACCAAGAAGTGTGCCAGCGTTTTGCTAATCTTACTGCCCCATGAATAGTCAGGACTTGCAAAGTGATAAATTTAAAAGGGATTTCTTTACTCTGATTCCAACGACAATCGAATGGTTTGTTATTTGGTAACGAACTCGGAACTTTCTACTGGGATTTTCACTTGAGCGGAATACTCATTGAGAAAATTCTATTTTCTAGATTCACAATCTAGCTCACTCTGCGCTATTAACATTACATTAACACTTAATCTTCTGCTTATCCACCAGCTTAATCTTGGAAGAACTAGCAAATTGATCCCTGGCATTCCGATGATTTTGTAATACTTTTGGGTGAATCAATGAAAGGTGTTTATGTAGCTGAGTGTTGTTTCCAGTCAGTTCAGGGTCCAAGTTAATTGGAATGCATCAAATTATGATTAACGTATTGTTAGGACCTACGCCGTTCCTTTCGAGTTCGAACACACTTCGAACTGAATCACTTTTAAACCAAAAATATTCATCTGAAAAATATGGCAAATAGGCAAACACGGTTTTTTCATGTTGTGTTTTACAAACTTGCTGTAATTTAGGCTACAGTTTGAGTATTTCACACACTATGCTTCGACGAGGCCTAATGATGCTGGTAGTCGTGCCTGCTGCGTGTTGCAAAGACTTTAGTGTGGTGATAGGCTATAACACTGCACGCCTTCTGATTGGAGGGTTGTTCACTGCCATTCTTACACAATGTAACACAATGCAACATAAATGATGGCAGTTGTCGATAAATCCAAACACACCGCAGCGTGACACTGTTGAGACGATAAAAGAACTACGAATAACTGTAGACAAAGGTGAGGAGTTTTAGTATCTGATTTCGTAAACAAGTAGAAGACAGCTGACATGGAAGCGTCAATTCTGCCCAAAGTAATGATATTTGGATTATTTATGTTCTCATCTGTCCTCAGCAAGGTAAGGGTAATTCAAAGGGTTTCAGATGTATGTCGAAGTATATAGTTAGACAAGTATTTTTATTTCCGTTGTTGAAAAGTCGCTGAACAAGTACTTACATATGGTAATGATACCTGTTATCCAAATTAATATCGATTGCATATTCCGTGTCAGTCACTTATCATGCCTCATATTATGTACAAAAGACTAATACATTTAAGAAGTACATTAGTTAACTCTCGGCCAAATTTTCTTTTGCATAAACCTGTACTTGGGTAGTACACCTACAAGAATAATACGAATATGGGATATTCAGCCCTAAACCAGGTTTCGTAAGGAGAGGTTGCTTTTCATTCCAATGAATTAGTGTGTCCAAAGTTTTAATAAAGTGATGAATATGAGCACTTTCCAGGTGGTGGTATTATTTGTCTAAGGACAGATTGAAAAAGAGAACGGCCGAAATAAAGTTAAACTGAATTGAAGTGAGAATGTTTGCTCACATACTTTTACCGGTGTAGTATTTTGTAAATTTTGTAGTTAATGTGTATCCAATAGTTTACTTGAGCAGGCCACACGATCGATGTGGCTTGGGTCCGACCCTCTCGGACTCAAGTTTTTTGTTCCTTACATAGTTCAATTCTTTGCAAAATTTTGATGAGCATGTAGTCAAGACAACTGTAGACAAGGCCAGAGACAGAGATGAAGACACGTACGGAATTTCTGTTATCTTTCACTTGCGTTTACATTCCTTGAAAGTAATGTAAAGTGAATATTTCCAGATCTCCCTAAGTTTTTGTAAAGTTAGAGATTGCATTTAATTAGCATTAGCTGTTTATATGATTCGGCTACCTGCTTCAGAATGGCAACTCTCTATTGCAGTGAATTTCTTTTTATATCAAAGGAATACTTTGCAAATTTTGATGTTGTTCATATACTTGGAATCTATCACAGACTTATTTTGCTGAATGAATAGGTTCGTTGAAAATTTTCATGTAAATGGAATAATATATAAAACGGTTTTTTCATAAGCTAAGAATAGACAGTTCGAAGTTGGTCTTCTATGTCGAACCTTTACACACTTTTATTGAGGAAGGAATCATAGTAAATAAACACATAAATTGTCCTAAAGTTTGTTTGTTTGTTTCGATTTACATCGTTGACCTCAATTCTTATTGCTGACAGATAAACCAGCACATAGACCTCTTTCCTCGTTCAAAAACACAGGTTTTATGGCAACTCTCGAAGTAGATTTAGTGTTCGGCAACTGGCACTTCTTCGTGAATAATGTTGTAGGCCCTGGCACTAATCTGGAAAATGTCCTACTTTTACAGAGTCATGCCTGTCAATTAGCATTAGCTATTTATATGCTTCGGCTACCTGCTTCACATGACAACTCTGTGTTGCAGTGAATGTTGTTGTATCAAAGTTGTACTTTGCAAATTTTGATTCTATTAATATACTTGGAATCTGTCACGGACTAATTTTGCTGAATGAATAGATTCGTTGTCCTCCCCCTTCCACTCTTTTCACTTACCTAGGTTCTCTTCAGTAAATCTCATGTGGAAGTCTAATATGTATATCGCCAACAAAACTTTCTTTAGGAATTTCGTATTTCTCATATTTCAGGTTTGTTGAAACTTGGTTGATTTACAATTATCCAAGTACAATTCAAACTTTTAACAATTAAGTCCAACTTTGCACAAGTCGCAATTCGCTGATTTGGCGAGAAGCATGAAGAGGACGTAAAATGTCTCCTATGGCATGAATGGTATCTATACTGCAAGTGACTTGAGGAGACGTCAGATGGTACCGGTACTAAGGAACCTTGGAATACCCATATATTAGAATAAAACAAACACAATTTTGATAAAACTTGAGAATGAATCCTGATATTAATTACTGTCAGATCATTCTGTCATTCTGTTCAGTGATGGCATTATGTGATCGATCAAAATACCTCAGAGAGCATGGGCAATATCTGCCTTATCAAAGTGACACTGTGAGTTCATGATATCGATCTCTGGCAAATAAGGGGATTTATTTTGAAAAGTTTTAATGGTATGTTGCCTTTTTCCACCTTGTCCTCAAAGACGAAACCAGCATATCAAAAAAGGAAAATTACACAACACTATCTAATTTATCTCCTGAAATAACATTGTTTCTTACTCCTATGAACACTTTACATATCTCCTGTGCATAACAGTGTCACTTCACTTCCTGCCGGTTTTGTGACAGGAAATAATAGCTAATTCACAATCATATTAAAACGCAAACCATGTCATGTCAACAACTTCCCACATCTGTTCATTCTTGATTTTGTTTTAAAAAAAAGAAAAAGTCAGTCGTTCAATGCTGATTATCTTTTATGGAACCGGAAGACATTAAACTGAAACAGTGAACAAGGGAGCTACCAAAAACATGCAATGGTACAATGACATCAAGGTTTCAACAAAGCTTAATATTCATGGTTCTCAAAATGGCAATATCTGACATTGGTAACGGAGTTTACACAAATCTGAACAGTGACTTAAGAGGTTCAGTCTGAGAGGAAACTGTTCACTTTTGGATCTTTCTAGATGGCATATAGATTTCTTAGTGCAGGATAAGTTGTGAGTCTAGGTCTAGGTAACCTAGGTCTAGGTACGGCAATTTATTACTACTACTAAAATGACAGTAGCGAATCGAACGTCGCCCAAGAATTTGCTTGCTACGTTCGAGTGATATTCGTCACTAAAATTGATGGGACCTCTCCTATAAGACTCCTATGCCCTTCACTGTCAATGAACCACACCATTCGTGTATGTTCCTCGTACCACTTACTCTTCCTCCTCCATTGGTGCTCTACCCCTAGGGTCTCTCTATGTTTACCTGTGTTGAAAATCTATCTAATTTTACATTGTTGCAGCTGACGAAAGGAAGTACCCACAGATTTTTACGGCACGAAAGAAAAGATATGTTTATTAGTAAAATCAGGGAGTTATTACGGAACAGCTTCCTGGATGACGGACGTCCCCAGCAAACGAGCATTAAGTTCAAAGTTCACACCGCAAACACATTACCGATGCATACCGGGTCGGGTGCGGTAAACGCCTATGAATCTGATTTGTAACAGTTTGTTTTCACTATCAGGTTATTGTTGCAAGGAAGTGACATAACTCTTGTTTCTACTATCAGGTGGCTTTTAAAGTACTTGTTTCGTGTGGTAATCGAAAACAGATAAATACGGTTGCGCGTAAATCACGTTAAGGGATGCTAACTTGCAATACAGCATAGGACTGCTTTACAAAAATAGTATGAGAGGAAACCTATTAGTATGCTAAAAGATTAAACCGGTTTATTCCCGATCGTACCATGAAAATTTACAGTATGATTGTCCACCTGTATCCACAGGAATTGACAAAGCAAAAGGTGATCCTTCTGCTGGCAGATGGTTTGCGATGGGACCGCTTCCGTGTAGATGTTCCTAACTTAGACGAAATTGAGAAGAATGGAGTTCGAGCTGACTGGCTTGACGGTGTCTTCATTACAATGACAATGCCAAGTACATACTCCATAGCAACTGGTAAATACTACTACTATGTTAAACACATTTTCACACATTTCATACACATTTTCTGCTGGGTTTATCAGTAATAAAGATATTTCCTCCTGAAGGTTTTGCTGCACAAGGTATTCAGATTTTTCGTTTCGCCAAACTGATGCATAGTCGTTTTGAAAAAACATTCATTAGCAAATGATCCCTTGCATGGGTAACCAAAGGCAGACATGGCTGGATGGGTATGCCTTACACAAAGTCAGAAATTCATGCATCGAACTATGGCCAATACCTATGTCAAAAAGGAGAATGAACGTGATTCTTTAGTTTTGTAATACTTAAACTTCATCATTGAAATTATTTAAATTATTTGAAAGTACGCCTGGCCATGGATTTTGCCTCACGCATTCCTTGTAATCAGGGACATAGCTAGGATGAAATTTTAGGGGGGGGCCTAGGTACTAAATGGGGGGTCACGGCATTGATCGCGGTCCTTAATTCTTACAAATTTTCCATGGACACGCAAAATTTCTGGGGGCCTTGCAAACAGCCCCCCCCCCCCCCCGTAGCTACGCGCCTGCTTGTAATGTCTTCTGAAGAATGCACTGTGCAAAAGATTGGTACAGTTGGTACAATAATTTAACCTCTTTAAAATGCTCAATATTCCTATGAGAGCGTGGAGGGTGTAGGTAAGCTTGTCAATTCCAAAGTATTCTGGATTCAAGCCTTTTAATCTGAAACATTTGCCTCTTCATTTATTTGGAAGTAGTTTTTACTTTTCTTTTTTCTTTTTTTTTGGAATAGATTTTAAAATTCAGTCACTGGTAGTTGAGTTTTCTTGAAACAGAATTAACAATAAGTATTTATTTTTATTCAGCAAATAACGTAACTAAGTCACTGCATCCCACGCCTGGTGGGTTATCCTCCAACCCGATCAAGGAGTTGCCATCTAATTGCAACTCCTTACTCCGACCATGCTCCGACGTCATTAGATTAGTGTGGTCCGAAACACCGCTGGGCCACATCCCGGCTCCGCTCTTTTGTAAGGGTTGCCAACTTGTTAATTGCCAATCCTTATTTTTAATTTACATCGGTAATCTCTTAACATGGTAAGTAATATTTCTTCATGGTCAGTGATTGCCAGAAACTTGTTTCCCTTCTGGTTAAGTCGGCTGGGGACGCAGTTCGGATATTGGTTAGGAAAGTTAGGGATACGGAGTCTACTATTTGAAGTGGCTAACTTCTTGTAGGGAGAAACTTGGCCAACTGCAGGCGCGTGTCCAAAGGGGGGTCGGGGTCCGGGCCACCTGCTCGTCCCGGCCTTAAGATTTTTAGGAGTTTTTTTTTAAGAGTTTTGACCCAAAATAGCCGCCTCATTTGAAAAATCATATCTCAGACCCCCTGCTGAAAACCCTGGGCACGCGTCTGAACTGGTCTATGATTATTCCTTTGTGCTGCAATAATGGTAACGAATCTACAAATTCCTGTCTGTTTTGTCACAATATGTAGGTTTATACCCAGAATCCCACGGAGTGGTCAGCAACGTTTATTTCAACAAAACCACCAAAGAGAGGACATACAGTTTTCTTGAAACTCTCAACGTCACTGAGTGGTATGACACAGGCGTGGAACCAATATGGGTGAGGGCAAAAAACGCTGGGAAAATGGTAGGGAGTATTCTGTACGTTGGTTCTTGGTTGCAGATTAATGGTGTTAAACCAGACAGGGTAATACCGTTAGCACCATACTTCTGGGATAACTACGCTTTGCAGGACCGTGTACGAGATGCCGTCAATTGGATTTCGGATGGCTTTGATCTCGTTCTTCTATATTTGAACTATCCAGACTTTGTCTTACATTTCAACCTCATCGAGGACGAAGTTTCCACTGCATCAGTTCAAGACGTAGACAAGCAGATCGGATACCTTTTCCAACTAATAGAAGAGAAGGGTTTATCAGATGAAGTTAATGTGATAATTGTCAGTGATCACGGGTTCGTGGATGTAGATCCCAGAAAGTTTATTAGGCTGTATGACTACATCAATGAATCAGACGTCGATTTCATTATAGATTATGGTCCTGCATTGTTCCAGATAGCGCCGGTAGAAGGAAAACTGGAGGAGGTGAGTATCTATGGTCGAGTGAATACTGGAGTACTACAGAATGGTCAGCAGTATTGTAACAATAAACGAAAAGCATGAAGTGATCCGTTTTGGCAGTCAGACTGCAGCGTTTGAACAGGATTAGAACCAGTCGCCATTATACACAAGACCAGATTCAACATTATCACAGCATGCATGTTTTACATTGTCTAGAGATGTTAGAAATTGTTAAAAGAGGATCCAGGGTGATATTTACACCAAGATGTTTAATCGCTCTTGAGTGGTCTGCTTCTCCCTTGAGAGTGATCATAGTTTCAGAATGATGACCTCATTAAGCGCGCGTTCAGACTAGCAAGCTGATATATCTGTCGGCGGTATATTCCTTCTGCTAATTTAATGTTGCTCTCTAACTGCTGGGTGAGCTGTAAGTAACTTTACACAATTTAAAGTCCGCGCAGTTAATTTGGTCCTGCAAAAATGCACTAAAATTGTATAATTTTGGAAACAATGGATGTTTGAATCAGTGTGAATAGATGTTCTTCATTCTCAAATATCCAGCAAATTAGTAAAATTGTTATATATGATTTGGAGAATCGTTTTGGCAATATCTAACCTTATGTACTAAATATTAAAGAAGTTTGACAGGGACTTATTTTCAACGACTTCAGAAATGCAGAAAATGTTTCTGTTTTAGGAGGTGAAAACATAATCTCAATAGAATGTAGTTTTTAAAATATATTAATTTTCAAAGAATTGTAATTGTTTCTTGAGATAGAGTGCATTGTGGGAAATCTGTGATGCCATGGCGGCACATATTAGACACAGCATATTGTTTCTTTATGATATTGACACTGCTGTAGGAAAAATTCAAAAACTTTTTTGCTATACCCTAAATCTGGTGCAATTTCATCGTAGACTTACATGTAACGATATTCAAACGTTCCACCAGTATCAAATTTCAAGCACAAACAGGACATTCACTTAAAAAGGAAAACAAAAGAGCTCAGAGGCAATGTGCCCAGTTTACATTAGATTCTGTGACCTTGATGAAAACTGGAGGTATTTTTGACAAAGGTAACTAAACTTTAAAATGATGTATCTGGAGTTAGGAACAGAATATTGCTACAAGGGTTTAGAGAACATGAATTGGACTGTTTTTTTTTTCTTTTTGAAATGAGACCCGTGAAAAGGCCACTGGAATAGCCTTCAAGAACAGACATGTCAAACCTAAGAATGGCTTTAACTTACATCCACTCCGACCAAAAGTATGATCTTCCAAAAAACACTTTGAACACAGCAGTTCTTCGATCACCATTTAATTATCTCACTCGCAAAAGTAGAAAGTGTAGAAAGCAACCTTGTTAATTTAAATTCTTGAGTAAGTAAACTGAAATTAAGGTGACTTCTACCCATTAAATGGGAAAGCTTCACTGACTCGTGCTTGACGAAAACTGTTGCATATCAGTGGCGGATCCAGGGGGGGGGGTCGCCGGCGTCCGGACCCCCCTCAAATTTTCCAATGTGCCCTTTTTCAAAAAATGTTTTTTTTTTTCACACTAGCAAAAAAAAAAAAACGAGACAGTTTCACAGGTAATGACAGTGTTGTCCAATTCCGAGGAGATTTTGGTTACCCCCATCCAGTATGGATCAATCCACTCGTAAAAGTCTAGCGTGTATCGCAGAAACTTTCGGCAATATATTTGACAACGGTAACCTATATTGGCCGCCCCGAAACCCGAACAGTGTAATCGTTTTACAGAGAATGTGACTACGGTATGTCTGCGTGACAATCAGGCATTCTATCAATTTTCGCTTGGAACCACGTGTGGCGTGCTAGGGCATTCAGAGTAATACAAAACACGCAGATATTACGTCATACTCACTAGCGATATTCAACGTATTACTATTGGGTTTTAATATTGATTCCAAAAGGTCACTGCTAGTCTTTTGGTCTTACAAAATAATGGTCTGTTCACACTCCCTAAACGCTACATCTACGAAACCTTCCCTCCACCCTCTAGTATCCATCCTCTCGTGAACAAGAGAGAGTAGGTAAATATGTTTCGCTATGATATTTATAGTCTGGAGTTACTCTCCTTTTATAGTGTTGCCCTAGTGATGGGAATAAAAGCCAGTCGTAGGTAAAGTCCACAGCCAAGAGTTGACCAAAAGTCACAATAGACAAATCGGTGTTTGTTTCATTTTAAAATTACTATGTAAAATCACCACCAGGTCAAATAACGCAGTGTCAGTCGGTTCAATTTTTTGACGTCTTTGGACCGATGACCGGTCTGCTGTCGCAAATGAAAAGCAAACATTTGACTTCAGTCATCTGTTCTGACAGAGTGTTTTTGACAGTCGCGACGCAACTATATAGGGAACACAACATACAGTATTTTAACCTCCTCCCCCAGTCGAGATAGCGGTAGCGCCAGGTGGGGAATGGGTTCATGCCCCCCGTCGGGGAAGGCTGGCCCCCTATCGGAGAAGTTTTACAGTTTCGTAGGGGAGTCTTAGTCGAAAGTACGCAGTCCCTGACGACAACTAATCGACGGTTTACCTGTTTTTTGCTCTCAAGAGGATAATTTCTGTAAAAAGAATCCAAAATTTTCGGCGCGCTACGCGCGCTGTAGAGTCACTCTAGTTTTTTAATAGTTCCACTCCACATAGCAGGATAGCACAATTCCTGTCCACCTTAACAGATAACATATGGGCAGAATACATAGTTTTTGTAAAGGTCGTAACTTTCATCCCATATCGCAAAGCCTAGTTGGTGTTCTCTTGTGTGTGTCATGCGGTACAGTCAGTTGGTGAGCGACTTAAGGAGCAAAGTTTGGCTATTTCATCGTGTAGTCCAGGTGGTTTCGATACAATGTATGTTACACCCGATACGGTCTACAAACCCTACAGTTCTTTTTTCGTTTCGTCATATGTTTTATGTGTAAGCCTATCCAAAAATTTCGCCCGCTTCGCGCGCTTTTCAATTTCACGATCCAGATTCAAAGAACACTAACAGTGCGCAACTCGGATCATGAAGTATTAAGTGATATAATGCAAAATATGCCTGCAATTGCATGGGATAATTAGGCTCCCACATTTGCCCTTCTCATCATACCCTCGAAATAGGGAATGTCGGAACTTGTGGTAGCTGACATGGTCCTGCCCCCTGTTGGAAAAAATTCTGCCGCCACCCATGGTCAGTTTACTTATTTTGGCTTTCATAAGGGTAATTTCTGGGATAAAACCCAAAATTTTCGGTACGCTTTGTCCACTCTTCCTCAGTTCAGTTATACTAGCTTATAGCTAAATATAGTACAAACCCTTTCCACCTTTTCAAGTTAATAAGTAGAATACATGGATTTATGTAAATGTCGGGAATTGGATCTCATTTCGCTAAACCTGGTTAACGTTCACTTGTGCCTATCGTACGGTACGTCTAGTGACTCGAGGAGGGAAGTACAATAAAGTTATGCCCGATAGGGCCCAACTGTCCGCTCAATTGTTCTATATAAGCTTTAAATTAGTACAAATTCTTATAAGTGTAGGCTTACCCAAAAAATTTTCGCGCGCTTCGCGCGCTTTGCAATTTCACCGTTTAGATTCCAGGTTTTGATTCCAGTTTTTGCATGTCTCTTGGTTTGTCCTTTCTTTGTCAATATGCGGTAAGATGTGTAATCGCTGACGTTTATGGGAACCAAAATTTAAAAAAAATGAATGTGCCCTTTTTATGTTGGACCCCCCTCAGAAAAGACCCTAGATCCGCCCCTGCATATGACTTCACTTGATTTCGTAGGTTTACCAAGCACTCAAGATTGCTCATCCTGCCATGCACGTATACAAGAAAGAGGAGTTTCCAGAGCGTCTCCACTATGCCAACCATCCTCGAAATCTTCCAATAATTGGCTTTGTGGATCCTGAATGGCACGTTCATACGGTACATTAACATTTCAAATTTTTTTATTTATGTCATTTGATACTTGCATAATGCTAAGCATTAGACTTATGTCATTTAAGTGATCCTGGATAACATCTCATCATGGTCTAGACAAATCTCTCAGGCACTCTTTTAATCTGGATTGTCATTTGTGGATCAAACTAAAGAAATAACATTGCGAAGTTTTTCCTTTTGAGGGATAATCGTTGAGTTCTGGGCGTTGTAGTGATTTCGCCTGCAGCAGTGTGGAGTCTTGGCCAAAACTCCTTGTATTTTCATTAGCCTCGGACAGTTGACCAGCCAGGAAAGCACTAGAAGATCAAGCGAACTAATCTAGATAGTAAAATGTGCTTTTGAAACTGAGACTTCTTAACTCATTTTAAAAATTAGAAGAACTCATAAAATGAAGTAAATATACAAGAGAAACTTGAGCAATTACTTTGGCGCACAGATACAAGAAGAAATTTTGAAGGCTGAAGGAGGTCGACAGAGCCTTGCCTGCGAGATATCACTGCTGTCTTCCGTGTACTAACACTCTAATGATACTCTGCCTGGTTTATACCTGGTTTCTATTTATTCATACATTTTATACTAGGGTGAATACAATAGACTTGAAGTGAGGCCGCGAGCATCGTATTCATGAGGTCTTACGAGCCAAAGAATAGAAAGGGAATATGCATACATTTGCATTTAACAATAAAAACCAGTGGCCCAAAAATGACTGACCCGTGTGTACCTGCAAGAAAAAACGACAATTTTCAATAAATCAAATTACATTTTATAACTTTAGGTAATTGATTAACATAAACCGGGGATAATATACGTAAAGGGAAAGGAGTAGCGAATTAATCACTAAATTCTGACACAATATTTGTCAAAATTCCCGGAGAATGGATAATAGCATTGAGGAGCAGCCCTACATAAATTCAAGAGCCCCACTTAATCTTGAGGTGCCCAATCGCTAAGATATATTTTACAACAGTCGTTTTGTGTTAGAGCCTGGAGGAGGTACACAAAGGTAGTTTGTAGGAAATTATCAAGTTTGCATGAAAAGAGAGCGCGGAAAATTTCCTTTTAGTTTATATACATGTTATTTATATATAAAAATTGAATTATAAATATAACCGTTTGACAAGAAAGATAAAGAACGTATCTCAGAAACGTTAAATAAAGTATTTAATATATTTAATATATCGTATATTTAAAAAAATATTAAATGCTAATTTAAAGATATTGATTTTTTTCACCCAACTCCATCAACAAACCTTCTTCAACGTAAAGTTTAAAAATACGTCCCCACGTACCTGCAACGATAAACAAACTTTAGAGCATGGAGCTACTACCTGAACAGGCGTGAGGAGATAATCCTGTAATGATTGATGATGAGACTTACGGCTCTGCAGTTCTTTTGTCTAGCACTTAAATTTACACTTCCTACTATTGGCAATCTCATTTCTACTGATACCCTAACAAATCGATGAAATACAACAATCATTTGATGCCAGGGAAATTGCCGACAGCTAAATAAGAAATGCCGAGTAAAAATTCAAAACGACTGGTTATTGCTTCGTTAGAATAGATTCTGATGCTAGGAGGTTTATTAATGTCATATACAAATAAACAGACTAGTTACGAGTCTATACTATGCAGTTGAATTTTGATCAATGTCCCCATAATTGCGCATATTGTAAAGGGTTTAAACATATTCAGCGTTTAACAAGGAATCAAAACAACACTTATGTATAACACGACCACGCGACGAAACGAGCAATTTAATTTTATTTTAATTTAAAGCGACAGTCAATGCTGAAGTGATAGGGAAAAATTCGGCAATGTTCCCTTGAAGATGTAGCAGACGACATACACCTATTGTGCTAAGCTACTAATACTTTTTAAGCTTATTGAATCTTCAATGAGGTACAAAGGGAAAGGGATTAGTGGTGTTAACTAGTTTTATGAGTTTGACCTTCCCGGCATAATCGTCGTCTTTAAAGGGATTTGTGAAGTTTCTTCTCCTGTCCAAGTATTAGCTCCATGTTTTGGGCCTGTCTGGTAACGGTTCTGCTATTCATACAGGGACCAAAAAGTGTGCTGAATACAGGTTTTCTACTATATCATTTAACAAAAATGACATGGCTTAAAAATATGTTATTCTTAAGCTAAAATGTCTAGCATAAGGTTGCACAATGCTTACAAACTGTTTTCAGCGTTTTACGCTTTGAAAATGTTTTTTGAAGCTAATTATGGTCGTTGTATTGTCCTAGACATGGGATCCATCTACCGACAAAGTACCAGGAGGTAATCACGGGTACGATAACCGCTGGATGTCAATGAAGTCTTCTTTTTATGCCCAAGGACCTTTCTTTAAGAAGGGTTATCGTGCACGCCCCTTGGAATCGGTAAGGCATTAACAATTAAAAATCGATCTTTTACTCCTAAGTTACCTCGTTTTCCAGAAACGTTATTTGTAGATGCCTAAAAGCAAACTAAGATGTTCAAATCTCAGCGTTATGCTGTTTGCAACTTTAATTGAGTCAGCAGGGAACTGTAAAACTTCACGGTATCCTCTTATAGCCACTACCAAATGCATGGATTTTTAATGTGGTTCATAAATGATAAACACCATTTTCAAACCCCATCAATACGCTTTACTTGTCGGGGATCTGTTCGGATGAAACTTAGAAGAGATTTCCTGACGTAATATAAAACTGTATAACATCTGTCTGTCATGTTGATAAAAAATGGGTTTTAAATCCAAAAACTACCATTACCCTCAGTACTGAACGTTCTAAATATGTGTAAAATGAAGAAAGTATAAAACATTAAAATGTAGATTGATGTTACGATGTTACTTTCAGAATTTCATAGTAACCACCAAACTGGAAATAATTTTTAACAAAAAACATAGGAGCTATCGTACTTCCCATACTAGCCAAACAATAACCAAGACCTACAAACCCTAGTCAAGAGAAACTTTATGTATAAAATTTGATGAGAAATAACTATAAGCAGGTATCTAGCTAGGGCAATTGTGGCTACTGTGTCAGCATTTGATTCTAGTATAACCAAGAAGGTTTTTTATTTCTTTTCATGTATACGTCAACGTCATTCTTAACCAAATGTTATGTATTTGGCATATTATTTTTTATATATATTTAACTTTCATTTCGTGATGTATTTTTTTTTTCCTCACAGAATTAAGATATTAACGAACGTTGATTTAGATACTCTTTACTCATCATCAACTGTTAAATCTTCACAGGTGGATATTTATGAGATGATGTGCGAAATATTGGACATCTCTCCAGCACCAAATAACGGATCTCGTGATCGTTACGTGGACATGATTAGGTCGGGTGGTGCTATTTTAACTCCGAGAATGTCTGTTTCCATCTTCATCTTGGTGATATATGTATGTTTCGTCAATGAATAAGTCGTACTTATCACAGACGCAATTAAGCAGAGATCAGGTCACCCCTTATAGAAAGTAAAAGGAAGTAGTTGCATTGATGGCCAAATTTAATGTTAAATATTGTACTCGTAGGTTTAAATGAAGTTTTATCCATCATTACTTTAGAAGTATGTCAATTGGAGTACCGTTAGATGAAGGACTGCACAGGGTATCATTACTCCAGTAGCAATGATCTGACAAAAGAAGGCTTCCAGCATACATTTAGTTTTTACATATTAGAGGGTTACTTTATGTAAGCACGTTGAAATTTGTAATTCCCATTTGTAGTTCTTGTAATATAAGTAGATAAAGTTGTCACATTTACAAACCAAAGTAAACTTGAAGCAAGAAGCCATGACATCATGACCTCACATTAATCAATTCTTTTGTTTTTCTCTAAATTTGACAAACTAGTCTCCTCCGTAATCCCATACTTTCGTTATGCGGATGCATTAGAAGTATGACAATTTGGCAAGTTCTACATCATTCTTGAAAAACTCATACTTCTATGTATTTCACGATTAAAAGAAGAAATTGAAAGCACAGGAACGCAAAGCATTGATCTTTAATATGAAGAGACGACATAACTCCTGCTGGCTACATATTGTCTTAAGGTTGCACATGTAGTGACTTCATCTGCTATTATGTGGAAAACCACACAATGAAATATTATAAAACTTTCATCAGAGAGCGTACATTTAATTTCTTTTTCACATATCAAAAGTAAAACCATTTGCTGAATTATGCCCTTCCTTTCAGTTACTGGGTTTCAAAAGACATAATTCAGTTATGACAGATCTTGATATGTTTTGTAAACTTTCAGTAGACTGTAAATCGTACTTTCTTCAAATTTGAAAATTTATCCATTCAAGTGCAAAACTTAGAGCAATAACATGCATATATATTAAAGGTGCAGCAATGAAAAGAAACACAAAATGCAAGTTGATTTAAGGTATGTATGGTGTGTACATCGTCTTAATCACTTAAGAGCAGACATATTCAACAAAGCGGCTTGGACTTTCTTGAACTCATGTATAGCTTAAAGCCTAAATTTCACCCACAAGCTGGGCGAGTGTACATTCTACCCTTCTGCTATTTAAACATCATACGGCAGCAATGTGTAGAGCTTGTGTGTGCAAATTACGTAACAGTCTCCGGTGCTACCATATTGGTTATCCGTACATTAAACTTGGCTGAAAGGTGATCAATTGTCATTTCCTTGCAAAACTGGATTCAATTAACTGCTAAATTGACCACCTTTTTAATTTAGAAATGGGAAGTGGCTATTCCCTGCATCTTTGATTGGACCATTTAAACACTTTGAAATACAAGCAACAAACACAGGTTTTCGGATACTTTATCACTGTGGTATAAGTCTAACCAAACTATTCATTTGCATTTGATAAGTTCAGTTAAACCATTAATTTTAGCATATAGGTGAATAAAACTGCAAGAAATGGAGACTGACAGTTAGCTACATTTGCTAAGGCAAACAGGATTAGATGTATGAGATCTTTTTTAAGCTTTTTCCAAAAGAAAAGAATACATTGCAAATTTCCTGACATGGCTAAGCAGCATGAAACCATGTTTGCAGCATGCAACATGTCATACATCTTATTGTCCTCTTCTCACAACGCCAAACATAGTTAATTGAAAAAATAGTTGAACCGATGGACAGAATGATGATGAATGGATGGATGGATGCCGGATGGATGGATGGATGCCGGATGGATGGATGGATGGTTGGATGGATGATGGATGGATGGATGGATTGATGGATGGATGGGTGGAGGGATGGATGGGTGAACTATAGAAGACCTCTTTGATGCCTACACAATTATCTCTTTTACACATCATCTAGTTCAATTGGTTACTATTATTACTAAGAATACATATGTACTTAAAACAAACAGAATAGTTCTTTTTGAATAAACGTCAAGTATTGTCTCAAATGTTTAAACACGTGACCACGAAGGTTTAGTGTTTCTCTTAAATTCAGTCATCAAACTGTATATTGTGTTCTTTAGCAAAACCGTGCTGACTAAATCTATTCTTATTTCAAAATAATGGTATAAGTTAGAAAGTTTAATTTTGTAACTACGTTTTTGTATATATGATCATTTTGTGTAAAAAGTGTTTTCATCCATTTTCTTTGGTGTAATAGGCAAATGTTCTTTTCAATGCTAATAAACACGACTCATTCAAAGCACCAAAATACTTTATGTCCCACAGTAAGGTTATATTTTGTGTATTTTTCAGCCATCAGCGTAAGATTTTTGTAATCTAATTTCTACTTATGTACTGTTCACATTATGGAATGGTTTAATCAAAACTGCTTAATTGTGATTCTGAGACATGTCTTAATAAGAGCACTGCATGAATAGTCACCTGTGTATCAACTGATGGGCCTTACTGAGGACTTCAGAAGTTCAGTTTTATCAAACAGTCTCTGCACTGTGGGCTTTATGATCTTAAAAATGGCGATAGGTTCACAGTTTTCACTAAATATCCCTTCAATAAACACAAACAGAATGATTATGTCGACTCAAATGAAACGTTAAGGTATTAAACGGTAACGTATAAACCTTCAATTTCGAGGGAGAAGATAGCAGGATAAACCTGTATGTGATGTAGCAAACAAAAAATCATTTAATACATATATCTGGCACATGTAGCAAAACCGTTTGCAGTTTATTCGTATTTATCTTCTGACGCCTGTATAGAAGAGAAGTGTTATCATTTACGCTTAGGCTTTATTGATAATGTCAAGTATTAAAGTCCGTCATCATAAGAGCATAACTGGTAAGTACAAGGCTTCAACCTAGATTTGAGACACGTTGAAAAAGACGGTGTCAAAAATAGGCTTTCTCCTTAACTTTTTATGTTTTCAATAACTTGAATTTAAATCCCCTAAACATGACATTTCATTTCATGCATTTGAAGTGAGGGTGGGAAGGGGCTCATTCGAAGTCTTCTTCCGAAAAATAAGGGGTCGAGTTACACAGGCACAGATTGGTTCATGACCTGGAGCTACACTAAAAGAAACACAGACTGTGTCGAAGAGGTTCTTGCTAATAAAATGCCATTGTCTGTGCTATTTTCGTGAAATCTGCCGATCATGTTAAAGCAAAAGTAGAAAATAAAACATTATAAAAGGATGATGAAACTAACATTACATTATATTTATGCTACATTTTCGGTCCAAATTTCTTGTTTGACATGAGCTTAAAACAGCCCTGTTTTGGACAAATATCATTTTCTATTCTGTTTTCCCCAGTGCAGTGTTCAGTGTGCACAATGAGAAGCTGTAAAATGAAGTTTTATTTAAAGAAAATACTCATACTCACTGCATCCGATTATATTTTCTACAAATTGAAACAATTCAAGCATCTTGTAAATCCATCTGCATATCAGGATGGGGGTCTATTCCAGGAAAAGCTCCTTTCTTTAGACACGATTTTGTGGAGAATTCTTACAAGACAAGCCGTTTGCCGTTGATGAGGTAGTACCGATTTGTTTAATGTGAGGGTGAATGATAGGCAACGAAACTCTTTTCATGGATAGTCATATTTCCTTTAACATAACCTAGGTTATGATAAAGCCCGTGACTAGAAATCAACAAATTGACAGTTTTGTTGAAGTTCATCCATAGCCAACTCCAAAGAGAACAAACAGACGTACAAATATAGGTGGTTTCTTCGTTATTGGACACACCAAAATATTGGGTTGGTATCTTATAATTTATTTCCTTTTTGGACTCTTATCCTTGTAAATTGTTTTAGATCGCGTCATGATAGCTTTAAGTTATTTCACGCAGTTGCGCAGTTTCTGTTTTTTTACGCAGTTGTGTAGTTTTACTGTATTTAACGCAGCTGCGTTGCCTTACTGTGTTGTTTTAGTGTGTACACATACACTCTACGACCGGTATCAACGTACGCGAGTCGGTAAAGATGTGTAGGCACGCGATTTTTGTTTCGTTCGAATCGCGTTTTTCTGATCAGTTGATATTTTGCCGCCTGATGAAGGGAATTTACACGAAAATCGTTGCCCCGAGTTTTCTCCTAAATTTAAGCACGCTTAATTACTTTTATTATTGACTATATATATATATTTATATATATATATATATATATATACATATATATACGAGAGAGGTTTCCAAGCTTCACGATAAGTTGGTTTTGGGCAGTTAGATGATCACGGTCAGAACCTCTGCTCATTATAGTTGCGGTAGCGGCCAAGCCCTTTAATGTGTGGCTTCCGGATAACGTTGGAGGTTTTGTTAGATGGATTTGAGGTGTTCAGTGACTCTGTGAGGCGACGTTTGGTCCCTCCCACATATAATGAGTTGCAACATCCACAAACTAATTGTAAACGACATTCGTGGAAGCACATGTGTAAAGTGCTGGTTAGCAATGAATCTGTTGCCGTGTGGACACACAGGACGGTATTCTTGCCAACCACTGAGCATGTGTTGCTTCTCCCACCGTTACAGGGGAATGTTTCTGAGGTGTTTGTCGTGGGCTGTTGTAGATGGGACGTCCGAACTAAATGATTAGAAATATTCTTTTAAGCTCTGAAGGTTGTAATGTAGGGTTCGGGGAAATGGATACGGGTTGAAAGGGTTGAAGAGTCTTGCCGAAGGGTCTCTACATTGTTTGTTTATGGCACGTATGACAGAGCGTACCGATGGGTGATAGGTATAACCAAAGGAATGCGTAGATTGGTATACGTGTTGGTCTTTTTGCTCAACGCCTCCGTTCGGTTAGTTCCTTGGGTTCTATGTAGAGCGTGTGAGGGGAGTTTTGTTGTGGGATACTGACGTTTTTCAAAGAAGGATGATATATGCTTGGAAGCTGTCGAAAAATCAGAATCTGATAGCAAATCATTCTGGCCCTCAAAATTTTTAAGTATGGGTTGGATTTGGTACAGGATTTGGGATGGTTGGATGGGTGCAACAGATAGTTGTGAGAATTATTTTACGGTCGCAAATTGATAATCGAAGGTCGAGAAACACCACTGAAAAGTCCAAAATACAATATGTAAATTCCAAAAAAGGACAGAAGGGCACCACAAATTGGATAAAAGACTATAAATCTTGACAGGACCCTGTTGCTACTCCTGCTATATATATACATATATATATATATATATATATATATATATATATATATATATATATATATATATATATATATATATATATATATATATATATATATATATATATATATATATATATATATATATATATATATATATATATATGTTTATTTACGTGCATACCAAGACCAACTCCGTCTAAAATGAAACAACATAAGGCAGTCGTTAGCTAAATAAAACATACGTTCGTGGTATGCCACGAGTTAACGGCTATCATTTCCTTAGGTTCTACCCAATACACATAGCATGTCCAGTTTAAACTGATCTGTGTTACAGAAACTGTAACACGTGTTATGAGAACTGTTAATGGTACGGAATGAAAATTGGCTGTAGGTTCCATTAATTTAACTTCGTTTTGACGTAAGTTTAGGGCTGTTTTCATTGAAATCGTCTTAGCTAGGCAAACATTTGATGCATTGCACTAGCAGAATGTAGCAATCTTAGATTTTATAATGAATGCTTTGGCGTATTTTATTTCTTTATGCGATTCCATGATGGTCTATCGTGATTCCGTGCATGAAGTTTAATTTAAAACATTGTATAGGTGTTCATTTAACGGTTTGAATTGGTCAAACACATATACCAGTACTTGTAACAAGAACTGCACCCCCATCAGTCTTGGATGACCTTTCCATTTTGCTTGTTTAGGTGTGTCGTAGTATCGTTCAAAGGTTACGACGAATTGCTTCCAATGTTTGCCGATGCTACTGTACCATGGATAGGCAGGATTTGTATAAGAACAAGTTTAAAAGTATGCGATATTTCAACTGTCTTTACAACCTCTCGTAAACTTGAATTGAGGTTCATAAATAGGTCTACATGGATATCAAATAATAAAATACAACTAGATGAAAATAGCTTTGACTGCCATGTTTTATCAGGTACATAATATGCTTTGACTTTTTACCTTCATATCGTTACATTTTGGCTTGGAATCAAACTCGAGGCTTCTACTAGGACGTAACCTTTGCCAAATTCCACTTAAGAAGGTTCTGGTTAACTACTTTTATAATATTGTTCGCTCTTGTGATTTTGAGTATATTTATGTTATTTCACGTTTATCAGCGCAACAAGACTTGTTTTTATGGGATGTCTTATTTTCACTATATTCTATAAGAGACTCTTTGCTGCTATTTAAAAATGTAGAGATTCTCTGCTTCTTGTTAACATTTACTTTGTGAGGTTTTCAGTTTTATTCCTTCTCCTTTAGTTATTGTTTTTGATAAAGTTCATATTTTAGAAAAAAAAACAAACATATAAATATGTACCAGTCTCCAAACTAATGGGAAATCATTAGTTTATGCCTTAATCATCCAGTTATGTCTGGTCGTTTTTCCTCAAAGGGAGCCATGGTAGTGCTAGGTAGCGAGGTAGTTTTCCTTACAGTAAAGACATTGCTGACTCAACCATTCATCATCTGTCTGTTCAACCTTGAAAGAGCCAGCGTTTTGCTACTTGACATAAATGGCGTCATAAAACTTGAGTGAATCAAGGGATGTTTTCAGGAGTACCAATCCATGCCAGTTCTGTTTCGTGTTGAATCGGGGTCCATGTTACTTTTGATTTTGATGAATCAAATTCTGATTTTAGAAGACATGCGAATCGAAGTCCAAGTTATACGATTCCTCAGTCGCTGCGGCTAGTTCCACAACGGGTAATGCCCCCTTGAACGAGTGACAATGACAAAATAGTGGACTGGATAAGTGAGCAGACACAATGTATAAAGTTTTCGCGCGCGTGTTGTATTATCAAACTTGATCTAAGCCTACTCTTTACAGAGATCTCAAACAATGGTTCGGCAAGACCTGATAACGCCGGTAGGCCTGAGTGCGGCATATAGTAAAAAATTGATGAGTGACAACTACAACTATACATTCAGACCCTACAACTACACGCTTTCCTATTGGAGGGTCACTATATGCTAATAAAGTTAAAGCAAACAACTCAGATGTATGTGATTGCCGATATATCCAAGCATTCTACAGTGTAATAGCTTGAACGAACAGAATTACATGTACCTGTAGAGTGGTACTTAAGTGAGGATTTTAAGTATTGAGTTTTCTCAACAGGTAGAGGAAATTTAATATGGACGCGTTCATTCTTTTCAAAATAATTGTACTTGCATTAGTAGTGTTCTCAACTGTTCTCAGCCACGTACGTAAAAATGTAATAAAGTAACTATGGATTATTGTAGAATGTATACCTAAGTTTAACTATCTTTATTTCTCTTGTTCATTATGGATCAGGACAAGTATTGAACTACGGCAATTTTAGTTACGTTGTAAAAACCACGTTCGGTTTCATGTTCCGTGTCAGTAACTCATCATGCTTCAATTGTATACGATTAACCGATATTTTTTTCGAGGTCGCAGAGATTCGAGTAGTTCACGTTCAGCAAAATTTTGTTTCCATTAACGTTCTCCGTGGAGAAAACTGAAGTAAATTTCGCCAGACTTAGCTCTTGTTAAGGTATATTTTATAGGTAATTGTTAATTTGATTAAAAAGAGTATGGCCGCTCAGAATGGCTAGTCTAAGTTGCAACAGTGAATTTTGCTGCTGTTTCAATGTGGCACTTGGCTATGTTTGCATCGGCTTAGGGCAATTTAGTTCCTTTCATGCACTTTAAAGGCCTAACTTCTAATTACAGGGAACGTGCATTGGTTTCTCTTTTCACGTCACTGTCTCCTACAATTTGTTCTTCATTTCATGTCATGTGGAGAGTTTAATATGTGTAACGTCAGCAAAATTCTTCAGGACATTTCGTAATACTCGCAGATCTCAGATGTCGTGTGGGCAAGTTGATTAACAGTTTTATTACTACTTTTAAAGTTTAAGACTTACAAGTCTAGTGAGCTTTGCAAATATAGCAATTTGTTGATATATGCACTTGATGTTGATGTTAAGTTTTTTTTTTGTTGCATACTTGATTTCCATGCAGTTCAGCTTTTAAGACTTCTCATGGATCTAAGGGACCACAGTCTGCCCATATATTTGGAAGAAACAAACAGTCTCAATAAAACTTGGAAAAGAATCAGTGAAATTGATCACATGTAAATGAAACTTTCATTAGATTCAGTGAATGTTATATTCTGACTGAACAAAGTGAAATTGTAAATGCTTTTCATCTTTGTTTTATATTGATGAGTCAGGAATTTACTTGTTACTTGAGCAGTTCCAGTGACTTCCTACAAGGTTCTTTTACTGAATAGTTTGACATTAATTCTACCTATCCTTCAGGAGGTTTTAACATTATTGGCATTATAAAAAGGATTTGTGCTGAGAGTGCAGATGCTGGCTATATTAGCTCATATTCTCAAATTTGTATCTCAAATGATATTATTTCTGAGTCTCTAATTTAAGTACTTAATCCTCTTCTTACTCTTTTCACTGGTTCTGGTGGTTCCTTTCGTTTTATGAATGGTAAAATTTGTGACTATGAAGCTATTATGGATAACTCTAAGTGGGAAAACTTACTCTAGTGCAATCACTAGTCTTAGGGAAATGCACATTTATTCATGTTATTGAACTGTATCAACTTCAGAAAAATATACGTTTTGTTTTGTAATCCACTTGCATTTTTCATAGGCAACCTACTTTTCAACCTTTACAAATATTATGAATATTTTGGGTACGTTATTAATTTGGAGTTTGTTTTCATATATTTTATGGCTTGTTACCTTCTTTTTTCAACATGTTTTCCAACGTGAAAAAGTGTTAAATCACGAAAGCACCATATACTGATTTGTTTACAATACAATCACCCGTACTGAAAGAAGTGAGGGTTCGGTATTTAGAACAAATTCTCTTGACAAACAAGACTTAAGAAGCAGTCCAAAATTTAACTGATAGAGAGGGTTTCGTACGTCTAGTAGTCATGACTGTTCGCTTTACCTCCATACGTGTCCTTTCATACTGTATTTAATGTTTGAAGTTTGTATAGATATGATAATACGAGTAATAATAACGAGCAAATTTGTAAAGTGCCTTATCCAATTAAAAGACAAAAGCTCTAAGGGCCTGTACAAATATAGAAGGTAAAGTGCAGACGAACAAAGCAGTTTAAATACCAGAGGTTAACATAGCAAGAATGAAAACATGCGAAACTATGATTGCAAACGCTACGAACCTAAATATAGACAGACAGTAAGAAACAGTAAGATAAAGTAAACTATGTACCAAAGACGCATGCTAAAAATCACAAGAGTAAAACCCATAAGAGCAACAGGCTTTCAAACAACGAAAACAGGAACAGGAGACAAAACAAAGTAACAAAAGCAGCTTTAACTAAAAAAGTTTTTTAAAAGTATCTTAAAATCATGAATTTTACGGGTACACTTACTTCCCCTAGGCAAATTGTTCCATAGTTTTGCATTGCATCTATCATACCGTCTATATTCGTTAGTGAATGTTTGTGTAGCTGATCCAAAATATAAACTGGGGACGAATCGTTAAAGGTTTTGTACTTGTACAGGAAAACCTTCAATTGTGATCTGTAATGTACTGGCAACCAATGCAGAATTTGCAAAATTGGTGTGATATGTTCGTTGTGTCGAGTATGTGTCACAAGTGGAGCCACACAATTTTGTACCCGTTGAAGACGACCAATGAGCACTCGAGTGAGGCCACTACTGAGTGTAAAGCATTACTGTAATCTTACCTTGATGTGACCAGAGAATGAACAAAAATTTTATAAACATCTTCTAACACAATCTTTTTCGGTAAATTCCCTTACTTTAGATGGAAATATTTGAAACAACCTGCGCTTTGCCAGTTGCTCCACACCTTACCTACTACCTGCATTTATACTACGTCCGCTATGTTATACATACTTGAAGAGAAATTAATGAAACAAACAATCAAATCAATGAAAGTTGACACTCAGTGTATGCATGTTCTTTGCACAGATTCCTTAACGTCCTGTTTTCCAGTCGTAGATCGTTCTGACAGAAACCTTTACACTACAACCATCAATTTTCCAATTTTCCAATATCTCTTCGGAGAATATCAAAATTTGTTAGTCTCGAGTAATGGAGTGTACTTGCTTCGAACCAACATATTCCACAGTTTCACCACCATCAAATAAATCAGCTCGAGTGGTCATTTTTCATAAGAACATGTTTCGGTTATAGGTAGAAAAAAAAGCTTAGGAAAGTACCAGTGCTTTCTGAACGGTTTCAGACACTATAGACATTATGCATAGGCGTCATTTTATGAGGTAAGCAATGAACACTGCACGCACGACGTGGACTTTGCACGCGTACACAAATCAGCTGTCTGCATTTGTTGGTGAAAGCTGCAATGAAACGCACTTGCCTCCACCTGGGGCAGCACTCTTTGTTCTGTGACGTCATTTGCATAAGGTCTATTGTAGTATATCCAGACTAGATCTTAACACCACCAACATTCTTTAAAAAAGGAACTATATTACACTTGTGTGTTAATCTTGATACTTTCAATAGGAGAAAAATCACCATTTTAACGCTGACAACCTTCGGTGGAAACAACAAGGCATGAAATTGAAAGAGCACAAGGTAGCTGCCAATTAAAGCCAATGGCACAATGCCAGCAAGGTTGCATCAGAATCTTACATATGATTTACCGAATGGCTACCCCGATATTAATGAAAATTTTTACAAACATTATGAGTGATAAAAGAAGTGCAGCCTTAGTAGATTTTACCCATATAGAAACATAGTTTTTACACAGATTTTTCTTTTCCAGGGCTGTGTCGGTACTCTTTGCTTCTGAGATGAGGTACACTTAATCCGATGACTTATCTTCCAACTAAGAGCAATTGCCAGTCGCAAAACGAGCGCCACCGCGACCAGATCTATAACAATGTAACTGACCATCATTGTGTACACGGTTTGCACAATAGTCTTCACTTGGAATTGATGATAACTCTAATTTGCCCGTCAGTGGTTACATTCGGCATCGCTGACATATAGCCGTCGTACCACTCCCGGCTCGTCCCACTCCCCACTGGTCTGGATCATGCTTTTCTGTAATAAACTAAAACCGGCCCCAACGCAAAATGTTGCTACTGACGGTAGGAAATTAGCCTACATTCGCGCTTTCTAAGACACAAAATGATTCGTTCATGGGGTTAATAACGTCTTCACCATATGGGCATTTGGTCAAAGTTCACTTAGCAACCATAGTGTCGATCCAAGGAAACTTGAAGCCCCAGCAAAGTGAAATGGTTTGTTGTTATCGTGTGGTTCTTGTTGATAGGAATTAACTTCACCCTTGTTCCCGCGATTGGCTGGCGCTCTATAGGTGTTTTACTAATTACTTAATTTAAGTATAAAGTTTGACACAGTTTTGCGCTAAGAAGGATGATACATACTTCATAACCTTGTTTCTTCACCAAAGGCTTAAAAGGAACTTATAAGTCTGCAAAAGATGAAACGTTTCCTATCTGGGATCGTAACAAGTAAAATTAAAATATGTTTGTATCCAAAGGAAGAGAAAAAGCAGAAGGTTATCCTGCTGCTGTCAGATGGTTCGCGATGGAATCGCTTCCGTGTAGATGTTCCTAACTTAGACGAAATTGAGAAGAATGGGGTTCGAGCTGACTGGCTTGACGGTGTTTTTAATGCAATGTCAATGCCCAGAACGTACTCCATAGCAACTGGTAAACACTTTTTCCAAAGTCCCCTCAACTTTCTGGCGACGAGCCATACACTATAGCAGCGGTTCCCAACCTTTTCCAGCTAAACGCCCCCTTTGACAAAATGAGGATGGGCAACCCCCCCCCCCCTTGTCTATAGCTTACTATTCTATGGGTGAAACGACGATAATAAAACAAAATATGCTGAAATAAAAGGGTAGACCTACCGTGTCATACACCGCTTTTACGTGTGGGATCGACACAGGGTAGCAAAACAGCAAAGCGGGACTTAAGAAACTAACACCCTTTTGAGATGGCTACTCTTTAACTCACGATTTACAAAAGCTGGAAGGCTTGATCGCGGTCAAGAGAGGAGAAACATCTTCAGTATTTAACTGACTTTGCCTGGGCCCCATCGAGTTGTGGACTGTTCCCCAGAATGAGGCCAGAGGTCAACATTCCAGTGGGCTACTGGGGATTCGCCCCTGGAAGCTGTGAAGTATTATGATATTGTTGACACGAGAATGACCTACTGTCAGTCAAATTTGGCTATCTTCCGATTACCTAATAACCTTAAATACAAACTAAAAAGATTGCAAAATCAGTCTTAGCCCAGTTTGTATTTTAGTAATAAATAACGGGAGTTCCCTTTGATGCCAAAAGGGGCTTGTCCTGTCACGGGAGGAAACAGGATGGTATGGGTGACATGGGGAATTGAAAGACTTGTGCCAATCAAGCTCGCTAATAGGTAGAAATAATGCGAACGCAGATATTGGCGCACAGAAAAACTCATTTTTGAAAACATTTTAAAGTTTTACTTCATAGTACATTGCCAGAGTTATCAATTTGTTACAGTTACCTATAATTGTCAATTCTGTCTGTTTGTCATGTTTATGGACTGCAAGGAATAAAACTACATTCTAGGTTAAATTTGCAGGAAGATTTTTAGCTATGACTCCGGTCACCGCTTTCACTGTCACTGATGGGAATATGAGGACCCTAGCAGGAAAAATTGAAATTAAACACTGTTACAATAGATGCAATTTTGTGTCATCTGGGAATGAAATATTAGACCTACTAACAAACGGTTATTCATGGTCATTAATTGTCAATAACCTCTTTGTCTCCAGTTTTTAGTCAGCTGTGGACAACATTACGTCAAGAATTATCAGTTGTTAAAGTTTATTAAATTTAGACTTCAAATTATCGAAAAGCCGAAAACTGGATCAAGACTCGTTTGGATAAAGTCAGTCATCCAGCAGATAAATTTAATTTGCAATCATGGCTAAGAATCTATAAATATCTGTCTGTAATTCGAAATTTAGCTCGCAGTTTTACTGTTTTGTTATGTTATGAAGGTTTGTATCCTGAATCCCACGGTCAGCAACGTCTATTTCAACAAAACCACCAAAGAGAGAACATACGGCTTTGAGCAAACCCTCAACGTCACTAAATGGTTTGACACAGGCGTGGAACTAGATTGGGTGACGGCAAAGAACGCTGGGAAAACGGTAGTGAGCATAATGTACGTTGCTTCCTGGTTGCCGATTTATGGTGTTGTTCTAGACAGGGTGATAGCGATGGTGCGCTCTTGGCAAAACTACGGATTGCGAGATCGTGTTGGACGAAATCTGGCATTTACAACAAGCGTTCTGGGCAGCTATGGTTTTTGTCAGAAAATAAAATGGTGATGGAAAAAGTAAACGAAGGTTGTTGGCAGCATCGCTAATTTCTTTACAGCCATAAGACCTCGTCGGATGCCGCACAATGAATCGAGTTTTATTTACTTCGTTCATGATATTAAAATATAGTTTTAGGGCGCCCAAGGGACTAGTATGAACATTTCAACTGACCTCACAAGGTCCCACTAGCATTATAGACGTATCCATGGGCCCACCAGGCCTACCCTCATGGATGAATGAGGCTAAAAACGAAAACGAAACTTACTTTTCCAAATCGAGGATTTTTAGTTTTCCTTCCATTTTTCAATACAATTTGAATGAGAAATATTGTCTAGGTCGGCGTTTTTAAGCTTTTAAGAAGTGCCATTTCCAGCAGTCGTGGAAGTAGTTTGGCAAAACTTCTTGGTACTCTGATGGCGATCGTCTAAGATGGTGTCGGGACGTATTCGCACCTCATAACTACAGTCTGTGTCACCAATGTAGACTTGGACATTTGAATCCGTTTAGCTTCCGTAGCACTAGTGTATACGACAACACAAAAGGTGAACTACGACAACTTTTTTGAAGTCTACAAAAATATCTTACTATTCAGCTATATGCCCCCCCCCCCCTTACTGAGGCTGATTGATGCCCTGAAATGAGCGTTATCAGCTAGACTAATTTGCTGAAATTAAAATGTCCCTGAAAACTACAAATTTGACTTCCAGACGACAGCAATTATTCGCATTTTTCCTCAAAAAGTGTATTCCACCCGTAAGACAGAGATCTACAAAAACTGTATAATTGTTGGTTACAAAAAATATCAAGTGAACGCTATGGTAGTTCTGACTACATAACAACTATAAATGGAAAGAAGGGTCTAGACTCAAATCAAGTTTTGACATGGAGAGGGATACTTATTCTAAGCATTCTGCTTTGAAATCCAGTTTGTGGCTTCCAAGATATTAGCAGTTAAAGTTGCAAAATTTTCAACCCAAGGTGAACTTGGCGCAAGCACATACGACATCATAACCTCACATTACGCAACATTCTTTTGTTTTCCTTTAAACTTTTCAACCAATTTTCTCCTCCACTGATCCCATGTTATCAGAATGTGAATACATAAGAGGCATGGGAATTTTACAATCTTTGAATTCCCCATGGAGAGCTTTTTTACCTTTTAACTTCAAGGTCAACACAACAGACTGTAAAAACAATGGATACAAAGCATTACTAATCAATGTGAGGAAGTGATGTAACCCCTGCTTGCCTCAAGCTCACTTTTGGTCACGAATGTAGTAACTTCTTTTCTGATATCTCGAGAACTACATGTCCGAATTGAATGAAATTTTTACCAAAATGCTAAGCTTTAGTTCTTCTTTTACATATTAAAATTAATTTTTTGCTTAAACTCTTCCTTCAAATGATTCATAGGGAATGGCTGGTAAAATACAAAGTGTTCTTGTAAGAATCTTATTTTGACTCCCGTACATTTCCATTTCCCCTTCAAAAAAACTATCAGGAGACAAGTGGCTTCAATATTCGTTAAACTGCGTGTGAGTTTGCTCTCACTTATGTCTGCTCAAATTCTATCAACTGATTTGAATTTGTGAATGGTTAATTCATTTTAGACTTTCATCATGATAAGTGGTCATGATTTCGACGAACGTCTTCTTCAATGCCTGATTTACACAACAGAGACATTTCTTACTATGAAAAGCTGTTAACTGTCCAAATGTAAGTTGCCAACTACAGAATTTCCTAACTTGATTCATGTTATAATTCATGTTAATTCGTGTTATATTCCCTTCGGGGTACGTAGTTTCTTTGGGGAGCAGGACTACTTCGGATTCCCCCTTCGGCTCTGCCCTACACTCTAAAAACAGTTGGGTAAGCTTTTACCCAACGTTGGGTCCGTATACCACCTCCTAAACTGTTGGGTAAGAAACTACCCAAGTTGGTCAAAAATTACCCTTTACTGGATAAAACTCACCCACCATCGCAGTCCTTTTGACCAACTTTGGGCAGTGTTTTACCCAACTTTTTTGGAGGTGGCATAAGGCCCCAACCTTGGATAAAAGTTTACCCAACTGTTTTTAGAGTGTAAAGAGTTGAAGGGACTTTGGAAAAGGATAGACTGATAGATCACTGGTGGTATTCATGTGCCTTTCACTTTAGATTGAAGAGGTTTGGGGCCAGAACAACGTTATTTTTCAGGTATGAACATTCATTAAAACCATAAGTCAATAACAAGTTTTTTCATAATTTTTATTTGGTGGAGTGTATACGTATTGATTGATTAAAAGGCAAAGTATCTTTACTAGAAGTGACACTTTCGAAGAAATGTGGGAAGGAGCAGAGTTGAACCTATAGAGAAGGTATGCGATGCTTTTACTCAAAGTATGCAACAAATTAAAAAAAAATGAAAGTTCAAGCCAAAAGATTTGGTATGACTGAGTTTTAAAACAGATATTTACCCCTTGCAACAATCTATTCAAATAAATCTAATTAAGAAAACTAAGGGAGAAGAAAGAAATAGGACAAGATGTACAGAAAATAGATAAAGGTTGTTATAATTATTTGTCTTTGCTTTAAATGAAAAGTACTTAAATTTGAGCAATAAAAATCGCTAAGTTAGAAATACTACAAAATGAACCAAATCAGACATTTTCCCAAACACAACTTATCATGTACGCTTAGTTGTCTTAGTGCCTGCTCGTTTATATCTACCTAACCTAAATGAGGCCTACATGGATAAACGTTTAGAGTGAAGTGCACTGTGCACGTTTTCTTGGAGATCGTGTTAATCACCACAGCATTTTGCTTGTGTGAGTATTCAAACATTTTTCTGGGTTGTTTCTATATAAAGCATAATCAAGGACCTGGAGGTACCTGCAGAGGAGGGACTACATTTATGACTCATTCCTCTTACGTGTGATCCAGGTACCATAAATCACACTTGAACACTTGAGCAAATTTTAAGGCCTTACGAACCCTCATATCGTTTTGCTTACTGATCGGCAAAAATTTTAGGCAGAAAAACCAAAAACAGGCCCCTCCTTATCAATATTTGAAGAACGTTCTATATTTTGCATTTTATCCCTTAATGCTACGTATAACATTTTAATTTTGCACTTTTTGAAAGGTGAGTGGGACTTAATGAATTTATAATCCTTCCCTGACAAACCTTAAGGCCACGGCCACGTTCTCCATGGGTACGTTCCACGCCCTTGTCTAAAATGATAATGAACTTCATATTTACACTTAAAAGAATAAAAGAAGGAAAATAGAAGGGTCACATCTATTGATTAATCCCCGCACACTTTGATCAGGCCTAGCTTAATAAAACAGCATTAAACTTATCACCACAGATGTAACAATAATTGAAATGCTGAAAACATATTTAATGGAACCATTACAGAGGTTTCCGTCACAAATGCAGATTTCAACAGGGTCAAGTGTAGTCCCATCGATTCTCTCAAATCTTTTGACCAGTTCGGCTTCTAGGGGGTCTAACTTCTCAAGCTCCTTCCTGCCGTAGCAACCGCTTGTGAAGTTGTCATCATCTTCCATAGGTAAGCATTCGGCTAAGGCATATTGCATTTTAAAATCTGGGGCTGACGATGAAAAGGTATATACATTGTACGCTTTAACTATAACCAGATTAGTAGCGATAGAAGGCAGCAATTTTCGTAATGGAAGGCTCTGGAAAATGGGGACCATTTAAAAGGTGGGGAGAGGGGGTGACTTGAGTCCATAAATAAGCTTGTAATATTCATTTTAAGTAAAGGTTGGGTACATACTGAAATTTTCTGTATGTATGCGTATTTGGGGTGACGGTTTTGTAGGAGGCAAAGTTGTTTTGATGTGGGGACTCTGACTCACATCCACATGAGTATAACAAACTTATATTAGATCTGTAGAGAGATAAATATCAAAGTGTATATATAACACACAAAAAAGTACAAAATACAATACATAAATACACAATAACGTTAGTTTTTCTTCTTAGAACCATCATTAACCGTGGGTTTTTTCTTTCCACCTAGTGGAACAGCTACGTTAATAGGGGCAGAGAGGGCTCAAGCGTTTTTTTAGGACCCCGAGACTGAAATTTTTAGTGCGAAATCATACCCTTCACGTATTTAAATTATACATGCCACGCAATCAATAGTACACTCACAGCCTCAAATAAAATGAACACGACCTCCCCCCCCCCTCCCTTCTTCGCCATTCTTCCTGCTCTCCTAACGTCCCTTGAAAAACTCCTAGCCACTGCCACCTGTAGATACTAGATACATACAGATGTAAAAAAGTCTGTAATTTGTATGTGCTGTATACGTTACAATTACTTATTCTTAGTACAAGGGTATATAATCCTATTAAGCACATTATTATGTTTAGTAGGTATAGGTAAATTGGCATCAAACCGCTAGAAGCAATGGAATTGAAAAGATTCTAATCATTTACAGTCAAATAGATTCATCAGACCTGGCAATTTGATGTAAGTCCAGTTTGGACAAGGGGAGCAAACTGTGCTATTTGCCGACAGTGCCACACATGCCACGTAAATTTGTTGCTTCCTTTGAGCCATCGGTATCAACATCTTAGAATAGTGGACTAAGGTTCGCGTGAAATAATGCCACCGTCGTCCACCATTTGGATATATCTATGGACTTACTTAGTAGCCTCGTCGTACGCCTATACTTAACCTGTATTCCAGTCATCATTGGCTATGCCTCCCATGACACGACTTCATTACACGTTATCCTTACCAGGTTGCTATACTACGCATACTTCATGGCATTGAAATAGCCATACCATCCTTACAGCATAGTTTATTTTCCTTGTTCTGAAGAAACACCCCTCATTTATTAATTCCTGTACCTCCATTGAACAGAAATTTACAGTTCCATAAAGGAGATAAATTCTGATTCCGATCACACAAAGTAGTGAGGTGCGGGAAGGACAACCTCTGCGAGCTTTGCGAAGAGAAAGTGGAACAGTGAATAATGCATGCTGTTACCAGGGAATTCCCTGCTGTTACTTTATTAATAAGGCTGGTGTTTACCCTCGGCCACATGAGGTGTAAAGTTGGTGTTATGAAAAAACTAAACAAACAGGGTGGAGAGGTGTAACCCGTGTCTCTCTATACAAAAGACGGTTCTGCATGTGCTTTAAACTTATTGGGCCAATGAACACACTATGTTGGTGTTGGTTACCACACTACTTCACGGCATTCGGTTTCCAGCATGGTATCACATATTTATCCGGTCAATGGAAATTTTGAGGAAAAAGCAAACTACAGCCATTTTTTCCACCCCCATAATCATAAACACGTAGCAAGTTTAAATTTTAATAGTAAAATTATGTCAACTCACAATAGAAGTCAAACGTTTGCAAAAGGGATGTCGGTTAATAAAATATTTATGTTAACTTTCAGGTTTTCGTCAATAAATGGCTACTGCCTGTATTCCCTCCCATTTTAAAACATCTGCAATTTTGTCGGAATCGTCCGTGAATAACAAATGATGCAATCATATAAGTAGCTTACTTTGTAACAACAACAGAAATAACCAGAAAGCTCAAAAGGCTTAGTGATTCCTTGTTGAAAGGGGGTGATTTGATACACTCAGGTTCATCCCTCAAATTTATACTTCTTGACTATATCATATTTTACTATGTTTTCACAACTTGACATCTGCTGACATCATATGACCTTTGAACATCACCAAAAATTGAATAACCAAAAATGAAAAAAAAAAACTACCAATGTCTTAGGAGGGGTTTGTACTCGGACCGTCTGCGTAAGAAACCGAGCTCTAATCCACTAAGCCATCAAAGGAACTTTTTTAGGGCATGGTATTTCTATTATGCTATTGTCACATCATCCTTTTCACGTGTTCATAATAAGATAATTTAAATTAGTATTAATACTGTAACAGTTATGCTTGTGAAAAAATAAACGTTGTTCTCTATAACTTTATCTTTGGAATAGTAGAAAAATTAAGCCCTAACTTTTCGTTAGTCACGCCGGAAACGTCGGACACAATTTGGGGGTACCGAACACTGTCTATTTAGTTTACGAGGTTTTCGTAGTTGCACCTCTGATGAACTCATATGACCTTCGACCTCCAACAAACCCATAGGGTTCCCATTCTCCTAAAGTAACATATCTATACACCAATTACGAAAAGGCTCCATCATCCCTGTCTTGAAATACCGTGTTTTTTCAAGGTTTTCGGTTTTTGACCACTGATGATTTTAAACAACCTTTGCCCCCACTGGAAATACAATAGGGTTCTCCCCCTTAATATGATAAAGTTTTATACCAAGTATGAAGACTGTCCATCATTGCTATCTTGAGATATTGTGTTTACAAGTTTTTAAGAATTTCGTATTTTCACCTCCGGTGGCCTCATATAAGCGTTGACCTTTGCCAAAATCAATGGGGTTTATCTTTTGACTATTTCAACTATGAAAAACATTCATGCTTTCTAGCTAGAACTATCGTGTTTCAAGGTTTTCAGTTTTGAACTCTGGTGACCTCACATGACATTTGACCTCCACCAAAAACAATAGGGTCTTCCTCTTAATATAATAATGACGTGCGCCGGCCGGTGAACCACTAGACATTTCTCTAGCGGACCGCCGAGTGGCCGACAGTGGTCCGTCGTCCGGCCGACCAAATTTTGCTATCACGGCGCAAGTATGAAAATTATACATGTGTGCGCGTGTTTGTGTGTATGTATGCGTGTTTGTGACGCTTGGCTTGTAAGCACCATATCTCAAGGAAGCAAGGAGGAGGGCACCATCCTAATTTCGTTATTGTAATGCTTAGTCCAGTGGAACCGCATGGTGCACATTGCAACGGGTGTCGATTGGTTAACTCTGTAATGAAAAACCATTTCAATTTTGTACAGTTCAGGCTTCGCGAAATAATATACTTAATCAATACATAAGTTAAGTTCCTACCTGTCGCCCCAACAGTAATCAAGGAGCACATTGTCACATTGGAATCACATTTCATAACATCCATCGGCATTGGTGGCCCGAATTTATCACACATTGGACCGCTTGGGCTACACTCATATTCAAACTTAAAGTAACACTGGAGGGCACGACCTTTTGTTGACATAAAAGTAAAAAATAAAACATTATTAGTGTAGCTTACGATCGGACCACTTAAACCACTTTGCAACAATATAACTTCGTTATTGAACTTTGAACATGTAGACGGGCACATAATTTCAGGCCATTGACTGCACAAATTTGCTTGGTATGCTCTCAGTATTAAGTACGGTAATGGGCTACAACATGCTTGTATCCCCATACTCTTTCGGAAAGTCCATTTACATTTGCAAAAGTCAGCTTAGAGCTAAGAGGCAGTCATGCTTCCATGCAATGAATGTTGAAGCTATTGGTTAAACAAATAATGCCCTGTGTTTAACTATGTATCCCTTGTAATTGCTCTTTGAAGTGACTTCATCGTGTGGAAAAGTCTATCAGGAGAGATCATTTACTTGGGACTATTTTCTTACGGAAGGCTCAATGGTAGTTCACAACACAGACTTTCATATACTTTTATTATTTAAATGAAAGCGTGCTTTTGGTAGAGGACTTAGTATATTCACTAGGTAATTGTATTGAGCGCCATCAAATTTCACAGCTTCAGCTGATTCAAAGTTCTGCTGCCCGAAGAATGATCACAAGCTCAAAAAAAAAAGTCCATTTTGATTGTTCTCCAGTGGTTGCCTCTTTCTGCACGGAACAAGTGTTTAATTGTTACCGGTACTTACAAAATTGTAAATAGTACTTCTCCGCATTATATTAGCTATCTGTTCAGTCGTCTCTCTCCTGTCAGAACTTCCCACTAGTTCCCAATCATGCCCTACAGAGGAGTGCTCAGCATAAGCAATGGAGTAGGGAAAATAAACCAGTGAGCCACAACTGTCAAAAAGGCCGTGGACGGCCCGACTTAAACCAATTGGTTAGAAACTGAGCCGTAAAACCTCATCTAACTCAAGCTCTTACCCTACAGAGGAGCAGGCAACTTGTGGAGGTTAATTCGGAACCTGGCAGCTTTTTCAAAAAGCGCTTGGTGCAGGATCATTTGCATAATTGCAACCAATCTCTGGAATACATTACTCAATGACATTAGATATGCACCATTTTTTACCATTTTTTAATCACTTCTTAAGATTTTCCTTTGTCGAAAATGTTTTCAGTTTAATGATCGCATTTTTTAATTAGCTACGATTTGTATTGTTTGAATTGTTTTACTTTTTAATTTTGAATTAATCTCACATTTCGTCTTTTGTATTTTTATGTATTTTCTAATAGGTAATATTTTTTCTGATAGGTTTAGACGTTTTTCTTTAGGTGTTTTACTGTACTACCTTTATTTAACTCTATTGTAAAGCGCTTTGAGGTCTGTTTGATGTAAGGCGCTACAGAAAAATAAATAATTATTTATTATTTAAATTATTGATGATCTTTGAAAATTATAATCTTTCTTCATTCCAAGCCTCCTAATCCTTTGCGAACTCAAGTTGTTGAAATCATAATACAATGCAAGGTTATAGACAAAAACTAACATATTACATATTTTTCATTGCGTCAGGTCTGACCTGTTAGGTCCCTCCTGGAAGTGGCAGTCTCGGGGAGAGAAATCTGATTAATACCGACAACCCAGACCCTCCAAAGTTCTTATTTACATTTTACGGTGGCAGTTTTACACTTTGATTTCAGCTGATGATGGTTATGCACTTAATACCGCTCCCATTTGATATTTATAATCGTCAGAATATAATTAAAAATCTATTTAAACTTGCCGTTTCAAACTTAAAGCAAATTTTTTGGTCCCAGTCTTCTTCAAAGAAAATTTATTGATAACCTTTCATCTAATATAAGTAAATGTCGTATGCCCCTTCTAGAACGCATTTTAATTCACTTATACCAATTCTCTCCTCCTAGAGATACTACAGCAGTTTGTCAACCACTTCACACCACGTCTGCATACAACTTTGTTAGTCGAGTACCTGGAAGGGAATACCCCTCTCTGTTAAGTCTCCCCTTGGAACTTATGCAATGCAAAATGCACCTACACTATTAAACCCTTTTGATTTATGTTGAACAAAGAACGTGTAAATGTAAATGTGTTGTGCTTTAAGGACTATGACAGCCTGCCTCTTTACAAAATAATATTTTGTTTTATCTACCAACAAAACGTTAGTAGACTAACTACAAAATGATCTTAACAAAGGCTAGCAATCTTTTTAACCAAGAAAGACAGAGAAAAGTGCTTTCCAAACAATTCCATTATTCAACAAATCAAAGCTAACTTGGATACAATTAAAAATAGTTTCTGTTTTGGTTAAGTGAGTACGATGTCTGTGATCTTAATGGAAAAAATAGTTTCACACATGTCTCATCAGAATTAGCTTAAATGAAATGTAAACATATGTATTATTACCTGTCAGGAGCAGAGCAAAACATATTGCAAGAAAGAAAGTTCCCGTCGCAGACATTTTCTCTGTTGATAAATAACAACCAAAATCCGGGGAAGATGAAAATATTCACTTTTCTCTGAAATAAGTGATATTGCCAGGGACGAATTGATTGAATTACTTATATTGCACTGGTATTGACTACGTTACTACTAATGTAGAGTTCATGTCTTTCTCACTGGTTTGGGGAGTCTGCCTTTCTTGTCCAATCAGCTTTTGTTTCCAACTTAGTTTTCATGAACTTTTTTGTCGTTATTTCGTTATAAGCAAACATCATAAATCATAAATTTTGGCAGACCAATATCAAATAAGACAAAATTAGAGGAAGTTAAAAGAAGTTCTTCCGACAAATGCATAGAGATAGGCTTAGCAGTTGTATTCTAAGTAGAAAACCTATATGAAATATTGTTCAGAATTATGCATCTACCTCATTTCGACTTGTACAAGAATAACGAGGGGGACTTACGAACTCGTGCCATACAATTGCTAAATTTGTTCAGCAGATCGCCACGGCTGTTGTGGCAATTGACGGAGACCGTCAACTATTATAATCGTTCCGTATTGTTTCAGTTATGTAATCCTGAAATAAATTAAACCCCTGTCATACTTATTATAACATCATCTCTTATCTTTAGAAATTTGTAAATAGATACAGTGTAGGTTGACGGACTGCTACTTCGTTTTGGTAACTGGTTCGGGTTCATCGTATCTAGTGTCTTGAAACTTTAAAATGGTTACCGATATTAATAGGCCCACCCATAAATTCTCGTACAAATATTTCTTTGAAATTAAATTAGAAATACCCTTCGTACTCATTTGTTATCAGTTAACGTTTGTCAGTATCTTACGCAAATCACTAACAAAAACGATGGGAAGAGGTGAAGCAACAAAAAACAATTGAAGAACACGATTCATTTAAAACCTTATTCAGAATTCTTGTACGAATGGCAAGTAGTTACTATTAGAAAGATAGTTTCAAAGTATTTTAAAACATTTTATCCAGTCCGTAGTGACTAAGTTATTTGAATTCTGAAATTTGAAAATAGTCAAGAGCATACAAAGATCTTTTTTACAGAACACCTTTAGTCCACTTTCATCATTTTGATCAACTCACTTTCTATTATTCTGAACATTTATCTCAATATCACTCCGCAGTAAGCTATAGTCATTACTTTTAATAAGGTAGATATTATTATTTGCAAACCATAAATATTTTCCTAGCAATAACAATAATATTCATCTTCCATGAAACATATCCATAATCAACAGATGCAAACTACAACAAAACTGGCTAGAGCTGGCTAGATCTGGCTAGTTGTGCACAATCATAAAAATTTCTAAATCTAATAGTATTTTCTTAGCTTTGAAACACCAAGAGGTGAAGTCTACGAATTAGTTTAGAAAAAACGAAAGAGCTAATATGGTTTCGATGATCTCATTGAAGGAGAGAGCAATATTTGTAGCTTATAGGTCGAGATATTAAGGTGTTGATAAGTATTGTCCTAAAGATCGCCCTGTGTTGACAGTTATTTTCACCACAAGTTGACTGTGCTAAACGAGTTTTGGAAAAAACGTCCTTCAGTTTGGTTAGATCAATTCAACAGGGTAAGGATAAGTACAGAGTAATCACAACAGTTAAACGTGGAAAAGTAGTTGCTTTTCTCGGTTCACTGACCACGTTTTAAAATATTTTGTTTCAACCTAGTAAGAGTTGCATGAAATTTATTTAATTTGTAATAAGCTCCTTACCACAGGTACAAGAAGTAACAGTGGAACAGTAGAACAACATAGCATTATCGGATTCTTAGCATTATTGACTTTGCTTACATGCATATAATAGTGTGCTACATAATACTCTTACAGAATCTCTTTTCAAGTACATAGTTACACAAACATACAACTGGATTTTGCTGCCTCAAGTGGTCAGAACACAGTATTTTCACTCTTGCTGTTTTTTACACTAGCTATATAGTAGTAAGAATATTATCAATAATTTTTGTGAAGACCCTTGGAGAGCACTTTGCCATATATGACCTCATAAAACTTCAAGAAAATCAGGGTCTTCATCAGAACCCTAGTCAATATAGAAGATGAATTGGTTTATTGCATCTGAATCATTTACATATAATTCCTTTATATTGGCTCGAAATCTTAAAAATGTATTTTTTAACTATATTTTTCACTCTTACTGAAAGTTTCCCCTTGGTTCAATAACGACATTGACAATTTTGATGAATATAGTTACCAAACTTAAATATCTTTGCATTAAAATATTGAATATTGGCCACCTGTATTAGTTTTCAGCTGAATCCTCGCTTCGCCTTGTGATCAGTATTTTATCCTAAAAAGCATTGCGTTCAATATTCCGTTCAACTTCAATCTTGAAAATTGAACAATCAAATAAAATGACAAATTTTAATTGATTCATAACATTCAGTAAATTAAATGTGACACTTCTCACCTGTTTCTTGTATATTGTCTCTGTTTCAATCTTGCGTAAAACGGTTGCGTGGATATTTCTCATAAAGGATGGGTTATGACGTAGAAGATAAACTGCAATTTGAACGTTTTCACTGCAGTCCTTGCTGTGTCAATGACAACTCGCCATACGTGAAAGTATGAATTCACTAGTTGACAAAACTTTTTGGAATATCGCCTTGCAGCAAACCGAAGGTAGCTTTATCCAATGAGAGTGTGACAGCAACGTACTGGTGAGCTATAGCTCCTCCCACTTTTTAGTAGAACAATTACATGTTTGTTGTACGTTTCAATTACACATTATGCATAAAAACCTAGACACAGATTACTTGTATGAAAATTATGTCAGCTTATGACTCAGAGACATGTGGTTTGTCTCATGTTTGCTATATCACTTTCTATATCGGCAATCAAAGCAAGAAATAAATTTTCATATGGAAAAGAGGAACTAAATCTTCGCAATTTGGTGAAACTTTCATTCAGATCGGACATGTAGTACTCGAGATATCAACAAATAAAGTTACTAAATTTGTGACCCAAAGTGAGCTTGAGGCACTGGTTATATCACTTCCTCACATTCTGACATTGATGAGAAATGCTTTGTCTCCTTTGTTTTTTCAGTCTGTTGTGCTGACCTTGAAGTTAATAGGGATAGGACCTCCCCATGTGGAATGTAAAGTTTGTAAAATTCTTACGTCCCTCATGCAATCAAATTCTGATAACATGTGATTGTGGAGGAGAAAATTGGTTGTAAAGTTTAAAGAAAAACAAAAGAGTGCTCATTAATGTGAGGCTATGATGTCATATGTGCTTGCTTCAAGTTCACTTTGTGTTGAAAATGTGCCACCTTTAATTGCCAATATCCTGGGAACCACACATCTGATCAGGGAGGTCACCAGAGCATTTATCATGGGGGGTGGGGGGGGGGAGTCGTATTTGCCGACTGAGAAGAAACAAATGCCGACTGAAGTTTTGATAAGAGATGCAGTTAGAGCTGAGAACCGTTAGTCCAACCGGTAGTGGTCCAACAGGGGTGGCGCCAGGATTTGCCCAACGGAGGGGGGTAACGACAACGACCCGACGCCTCGACAGCCCCGATGCCGTTGAGGGGTTGGTGAGGGGAGATCTGTGTACTATACCATGTCATTACAGGGGCATTTACTGCATAAAATTTTGTATATACCAGAGGAAAATAGTTCCGCCCGATTTCAGGTTTTTCCCGAAATCTAAACTGTGAAATTGCAAAGCGTGCGAAGCGCGCGAATTTTTTGGGTAAGCTTACACTAAAAAGAATCTGTACTTATTTAAAGCTTATATAGGTCAACCAGTGGCGTACCCAGGATTTCTCTCGAGGGGAGAATGCACTATGTTGTGTGATCACCGGACTGGGGGAGGGGTGTAAGGGGAGGGGGTGTGGCCCTCTCCCCTGAAAATTTTCGAAAAATTAGGTGTCCTTTCATGCAATCTGGTGCCCACATATGCCACCTTTGGAAGTAAAAATTGTGTTAAAACATTAACGTTTTTTTAGGACCTGAAAAAATTGTCATCCGTGAGGGGGACATGGCCAAATGGCCTTCCCCCTGTGTACGCCACTGAGGTCAACCGTCCAGGCAGTTGGGCCCTGTCGGGCACAACTTACATTGTACTTTCCTTTCGAGTCACTAGCCGTACCGAAAGACAGACTCAAGAGAACATTAACTTAGTTTAGCGAAACGAGATGAGATTCCCGGTATTTACATAAAACGATAAATTCTACTTAAGTTACTCGAAAAGATGGAAAGGGTTTGTTCTATATTCAGCTTTCAGTAACGAAACTGAGGAAAAGTGGGAAAATTATACCGAAAATTTGGGGTTTTATAGCAGACTGACCCTTTTGAAAGCTAAAATAAGTAAACCGACCATGGGTGGCGACAGAATTTTCCCGACATGGGGCCGGCCATGCCAGCGACCCCAAGTTCCGACAGCATGAAGAGGGGGTGAGAAAGGGATATGAAGGAGCCTAACTATCTCATGCCATTGCAGAGTACCGTATATTTAGTATTATATCACTTAATATGTGAAGAGCTGAGTTACGCACTGATACTGTTCTTTTGAGTCTGAATCGTGAAATTGCAAAAATGTATTATAGGCTGACACAAAAATATGTTATCATTAAGAACAAAGTGAAAAACATAAAAACTGTAAGGGTTGTAGACTGTATCGAGGACAACATACATTGTGTCGAAACCACCTAGACTACCCGATGAAATAGCCAAACTTTGCTCCGTGAGTCGCTCACCAACTGACCGTATACCGCATGACACACACTAGAGAACGGCAACTAGGCTTTGCGATATGGGATGAAATTTACGACCTCTACATAATCTGTGTACCCTGCCTACATGTTACTTGGTAAGGTTGGCAGGACTTATGCTATCCAGCTATGTGAAATGGAACTACTGAAGAAACTGGAGTGACATTACAGTGCGCTTAGTGCGTCGAAAATTCTGGGTTCTGATTACAGAAATTGTCCTCTTTCTTTCACTTCTTTTTCTCTTTCTTATCCTCATGTTTCCTTCATTTTGCCGACTGGTGAAGAATTTACCTATTCAATGCCAGAAACCACATGAACGATGAACTCCTTTAGTAAACAATGATACTGAAAAGCCCATTGTAGCTTTTTTTCCGACAGGATGTTTTAAGTTTCAAAAAGGGTTGCTTATGGGCTTTGAAAATGTTGTAATAAACGTTGTCTAAAAATACATTCCAATCTCCTGTTTACCATCTGCACCAGCCTCTGTCTCTTGCCCTGCTTTGTCCCTCCCTCCCCTGTCCTTTTCTCTGTTCGCTCGGTCTTTCTCTCCCTCTTCTCTCTCCTCTTTTTTCTCTTTTTTCCTCTTTCTTCTTTCCTCTAACTTTCCTTCGTTTGCACTTCCCTTTTTCCTTCATTTTGCCGACTAGTGCACGACTTTGTCGACTGCGTGGATCTTGGACGGTGTCACACCCCCAAATCCCCCTCTAGCGCCGTCCCTGCATCTGATTTCAATGCAAATTTCACCAGAATGCTTGGAATAAGTGCGTCCCTAACATATCAAAACTTGATTTGAGCTTAGATCCTTCTTTTAATACCAGGCAATCTAAACATACTTTGTTAAGTATTTCGCTATTAAGGAAATTTTGTCCAGAGAAGAGAAGGAGACGGAAGAGAGAGACGGAAAAGAGGGCAGGTCTTTTCTAATAACTTAAGTAGGAGGACGCCGCCAGTCTTTCTCGTGATCTCTATGCTGACCCGTCATAGGTCGGTCCCCTTCTGGCATGTAAAACAATAATGACAGAGTAAATTTAATCCCTAATGTTCACATGTTGTCCTTCATATCACACAATTTGGGGGCCGTCAAGGGAACTTGAAGAGTTTGTACCTCCTTGAATAAAATATGTTTCAGGCCCATATCAAGACGGGACCAAAACCTGTCCCAGCTCACTTATTGTTTAAACACTTGCAAGGTAGTTTGACGAGTGTGGTAATAGCTCGTATTTATCTGTTTATTGAGGGGCTTACTCCAGATGGGCACAGGTGGTCATTGCACATTTCTGGGAAAACTGCACAAAGAAGGGGAATTTTCCGGTCTCGTCGGGGAGCAGAGGATTCGATAGGGTGTGTAATCCTTAACGTAAATTTTCGCGTAGAGCGGACTTAATAGTAACCTTAAGGATTTGACATGCTTCACGGACTGCAAAGTTTTCGTACTTTCATTTCTCACAAAGTTACGTTTCATACTGCTAAATTGTACAAACCCTACCTCTCATTACCATGGAATGGTGTAGCTATAGCTATAGTCTCATTTCTGACCTCTATATGGTAGTACAATATGGTAAATAGTTCGAGGTTTAAGCTTGACGATTTAATCAGGTAAAACACAAGGTGAATACGGTAAAATGAATTTTATCTCCGATACGAGGTCAGCCATGGACAGTCAATCTACTTTGCCCTCAATTACTTAGATTCTTTCACGCTTGTTTTAAAATTTGGACTCGCTTTGCGAGCTAAATCAGTTTTTCCGAAAACCACTTCAGAACTAGTAAACTTGACACATATAGTACGTACGTTTATTGAGCAAAGTCTTTGTAATGAAAAGTTGCTGTTGTATGAAAATTTTCTTCCAGTCCCGTCCCCTCATCCTTTTTTTCATCTTTCGAGTTGCGCTTGCGGGGCCTAAGGTTACTGAATCATGCCTGGGAGCTTGCTCCCGACTTTAAAAGTTCTTGAAAGTCCTCTCCTTTATTGCTAATGAAAAGACTGATCATCTACTTGATAATATTTTGTAAGTCCCAAAAGGTCCAGGGAAATTGCATGAACGGTCTTTTGTTTAGAAATTCTCTCTGGTAATTTGAATTATCTGATAAAGCCATCAATGAACCAGACCTTTAAAGGTCTGTGGACGTGTGTATTCCATACCTACCTATGTGATATTAAAAGCTTTAAAAACGTTAAAATAGTCACAATTCCCATGATCATACTCTATCCAGTGTATACACTGTAAAAAATGATTAACACTTTTTTGTAACAGATAATAAACGCGTCTTGGCGTTTATGTAACCGAAAAAATAATAACATACATAAGCAAATTAAACGTCTAAAACATCAACTTTAACACATTGACGCCACTTTAACGCCATCTCGTAAACACGTTCATGCGTTTATTTCATGATTACTGTAAACGTCAAGTTGTTTTTAATAAGAAAAATTAACATATATGTAAAACATATAAACGTGTTTGTGGAGTGCACTTTAATTGACGTCATTATCTTTATCATGTGTTAATATTCGTTCAGTCATTTACTGTGCTAATCCATTTCGTTGTTCGTTTTCTAATTCTTAAACGCCATAATGTGTTAAAAAATGAAGACTTCTTTTTTTTTTACAGTGTACCATTTTACACGAGAAACATCGTTTTGCACCAAAACCAAGAATGAACATGGTCTTCATAAAGAATTTTCATGAGATTTGTTTTATGTTATCATATGTTTCGTTAACAAAACAAATGCAGACACTGTGTAATACTAAACATCGTAATGTTTCTATAACTAATGAGAAATCTCATAGGAGTCAAACTTTGAAGAGGAAAGAATGGTGAAAGACAGTCCAATAATTCTTAATAAGGACTTTTCGTACGGGGATGTTAATCTTTCTATGTTGGGTAAAGCAGCTGCTTAGGTAACATGTCCACATACTTTTAAAACACGTAAATTCCTCATTGTCCTTCACAAGGGTCATCATGTGGTGTATTTTTTTTAATTTATCGATTCCTTTTGAAGCGGAAGTATCTAGAACATGAGATTTCTTAACGAAGTGTCTACATGTTACCTAATATGTCGATTTTTTTACTGATATAATTATGCGTTAAAATTTTGTAGTAACATAACAAGTCAAACAAGTATTAAATAAATTTGTCAAGCATCAGACCTTTCGGATATGTATATTTCAAAACAGTTTTCCTTAATTTCGTTGTAATCCCAGTACCATACACTGATGTTACCAAACAACTTAGGGGAACTTCTGTGATCAGTTTCAGTCCCCATAGGTTCTGTCTGGCATTTTCAACCAAAAACAGGAAACTCTGAAATAAGCGTCGTCTATCTAAATTTTATAATGCTAGGCAGCCCCATTCAGTGGTACCTGAGGTAGGATGCGAGGATGCAGCCTTTCCTATGAGTCCTGATTGAGTGCCCCTATCAATGACGTCCCATTCTCGCTTGTCCCAGAAGTGTGATGGCAATTTGTGTTCTCGATTGCAGTTTTCTACCATATGGTGTCTCAATGTTTCCTGCTTAGGCGTTTTGATCTACCGGTCACCTAATGTATCCAAACTCCTGCCATTTAACTATTCACCAATGGCAAAAGGCGAATAGTGCTTTTCTTTCTTGTCAATTACAGAAAGTCTAGTAAGAAATAGAACTTTCCACCTACAGAACAGCTGTGAACTTCCATAAAAGTCATTTGGATTTCGTTGTAGTAGTTCTATTAATGTCTGGACGTAGCGGTTGCATCTGGGTTCAATGCATAATATTATGAGCCGTGCAGTGCATTTTATCGATTTCCATGAAAGAGTGAGAGAATGTTATAGCCCTGTAAAGTTCAATTTTTGTTTCACTGTTCAATCAAAAGTTATGATACCAAAGTAACTAGAAGGTTCAACAGCCCTCTCAAAAGTTCCAACTTTGCTTTGGCTTTATCAAACGTTATGATACAAAAGTAAAAGGTTCAAAATACTATAAAAACGAAATCAGCCAAAATGTGTGAACAAATATCAAAGTGTACGAGTTATAAATCAAACTAAACACTACTGACACTGGATAATTCAAAAGCTGATTTATTGTGCATCTTTTCAATTGAGCTTGTTTCAGTGAATAGGTAACTTCAGAAATCGTTCCAACATATCAAACTAATGTACTCTTTATTTGTATTATCCATTGGCATGCAAATAACCTATCTAACTGTATGGCTCAACTTTTTCGAACAGAAGTCAGAAATAATTTATTGGGACTCATATTCCTCTTTTAGGGATGGTTCATACAGGAAATGAGTTGATTCAAACGTTATTCCGTCTCTCTGATACGAAAGTACCTGAGTTCTAATTTACCTTCTGACTTACATAGCCATCTGAACATTTTGAAATTGAAACAGGATATCTATCAATGATGGTCGTGTTACAAAAGTTTAAAAGGGAAAAAGTAATTATCCGTGCAAAAATTACAAGGGCTGTATAACCTTATGTTGACCCTTGTATACCTAACTTCTCGGGACCAAGTGTAATTATCAATTATCAAGATGAGCATTATCAAGAATGTTTATCCATTATCAAGAAGCTGATACCTTACATAATACTAATGGAAATCAACGAGAGCGTATCTTCTCATGAAGAACTTTTCGTGCCTCTTTTTGACAAGGTAACGGACAAGTAACTGCAAAACTTTTTCACCGATTCTAAAGATCGACTCAACTTATGAGTAAATAACAGTCTCAAAAACCATCTAGAAATCGCTAATAATCAACAAAGTAACAATATGAATTTAAACTGTCAGTATTAGGATCAAATCTCGTTCAATGATACTATTAGCTACAATGCTAATGATCTCTCAGTTTTTCACTTTAAAATAAGAAGTCTATCTAAGAAGTTTACTGAGCTTATAGCATTTTTGGAGTGTCTCTAACTAAACTTTGATGTCATCATGCTATCTGAAATTGGTCGTTGCCACTTTCAGGCCTTTACAAATTTATTGCCTGATTATGTCTTTGAGTTTATTGCTCCAGTCTCCAAATGTGGTGGGGTTGCAATTTTGTCAAGAAGAAGTTTTCCAACTTCGAAGTAAGAAAAAAATTGTTAAGCTCTCATTTTACATGTGACTGCCTGCATTGTCAGGTTGAAAACTTGTGGCTGAGAATCTTTCTTAATAATAAACGCTTTGAATTTGTTGTTTGTTACAGGCACCCTAAAGGCAATGTTAAGCATTTTATTAACGCTCTGGAAAATGTACTCTTGCCTATTGGAAATAATAAGGACTTCTCCCAAATTCTTCATTATGCAAAAATTAGGAATGTGATCGCTTAGATCACAATAAAAGTTACCAGAAATAATGATATTACAGGGATATTCAGCCGGAAACCGTACAAGTATATGGTGAATAAGAGATATTGAGGTATCGGTAATCCTAGTTGGAACATTTATAACACCACTAAACAAATTGCACCTCAGTAAATAGAGATAATCACGCACAGCAAGGGTAGAGTTGACTTTAAGAAGGGCTGGTAGTGCATGCACGTCGACGATGGTACAGTAGTAGACCTGCAGCGTGCTGTAGCGTAGGAACTGGTTCCACGAGTGAATAATGACAAGGCTAGGTAGGCGATGGATGATAACAACCTCAATACACAGCGTGGAAACGGCGTAAGGCAATTTATCACAAGTGTGCAGTGTCAGTGGCTGGCTTCAGGTGATTCGATCAGAGAATAATTTCTCAACAAACAGCGTCTGGTCAGTATTATGATATCTCTCTCCTATAACAGTTGTTGAACTGCCTTTTATACGCCAGGCTTTTAATCGAGAACTCTCCAGAATTTAACAGAAACTTCTAGTGCACACAGTCGAGCAATTACGAGAACGTTCCTTGCATGCACGGTAGTAAACAAACAATGCCAATATTTCTTAGAAGTGTCGCAGTACGTAAACAGTTCCTTCGAGAAAATTCTAGAAAGGCTGCGTTGAAGTTGAATCCTCTGGAGCTTTCCATTCGCTCGTCGATGGATTCAATCTGGTGTTCCTGACGGGTCGTCTTGTAACAACTGAAGTACAGACGTATTCTCAACAAGCCATTAGGTATGCTAAGTCTTCGTATTACAAAACAATCCTCAATGCTAGTCAATCTTCCTCGCAAAAAACGTGGTGGGTACCAAATGAATTCATGAATAGGAAATGCAAGACAAAATCCGTAATAAAAACGTCGTTTACGATAACACAGAAATCAATGATGGTGCTTGTATTGCAAATGCCTTTAATGATTATTTCACTTTTGTTGGCAGTAAATTGAGTGCGCTCATCCGCTGTAACTCTGAGCCCGTGATTATATGGATCCTAGTACGGTTTTGAATTCTCTTTTCCTTACTCCTGTTACTGTTGATGAAATCCTAAAGGAGTTTCGTTCCCTTAGAGATTCTAAATCCCCAGGTATTGATGAAATCTCTTCAAAGTTTTGAAGTCTGTCTCTGATGTTGCTGCCCATGTTTTTCATCATATTTTTAACTTGGTGTTTACTACCGGTACTTATCCTAACCTCAGTTTTAAAGGTTGCGATGGTTATTCCAATTCATAAAAAGGACGATAGACATCTGCCTGAAAACTATCGCCCGACCAGTTTAATTCCTTGTGTGAACAAAATTCTTGAGGAGGGTCCTTGAAACGCGTCTCCGTTAGTTCTGGAATGACAATGATATCGTTTTCGATCTTCAGTTTGGCTTTAGGAAAGGTCATGATACCAGCCATGAGCTTCTCAAACCGTAAATTCTATCCGTTCTTTTCTCGACGAAGGTGAAAATGTACTTAGTCTCTATTTATATATATTTGGCTTTCGACACTGTTAATCACAGTATTCTCGTTCAAAAATTGTATACGTACGGTATTCGTGGGAAAGCTTTCAATGTTATGTGTAGTTACTTATCGAACCGGAAACAATGTGTGTTTGTCAATGGCACCATGTCTGACTGGTCTAACATTACTACTGGTATTCCTCAAGGTTCTGTTCTAGGTCCTTTGTTGTTTTTGATTTACGTTAACGATATTAAGAATGTGGTTCCAAATAAATCGCTGAGATTATTTGCCGACGATACCAATGTGTTTGTACATGATAAGGATTGTAGCAATCTTATTGTAAAGGCTAAAAGTATACTCGACAATCTTAAACTTTGGTTCGATGCCAACAAACTCACACTTCATCTAGGTAAAACGACATACACTGTTTTTCATACCAAAGTGCATAATGTCCATTCTTGTCCCAGTTCCTTTACTCTTAACGCCAGCAAAGTCAGTAGAACTGAGAGTGCAATATACTTGGGCCTCATTGCTGACGACAAGTTGTCATTTTAAGCACACATTGATGACCGTCGTAATCAACTTGTTGAGTACATCGGCAATTTTTATCGTCTTAGATATTCTGTCCCTCATTCTGTTTTACTTCAGTTTTATTATTCGTTTGTCATGCAAAGGTTGCTCATGGCATAGAAATGTACGGGATGACTAAAAGTTCTGTTCTCAGACCTTTACAACAAGTAAAAAACAGAATCTTAAAAACAATTACTTTCAAACATAGGCGTTTCTCAACCAATCTCCTCCATTGTAACCTCAGTGTTCTTAACATAGGCGATATTCACATTTTTAAGATGCAAAGCTTTATTTTAAAGTATGTTAATAACCTTCTCCCAGATGTTTTTCGGAGTATTGTTAAGACTAGTAACTTAAAGAGAGATTTGCATCACCCCAAGTATGACTTTTACAAAGGGGTAAGCAAAAGTCTCAATTGGTGACTTCTCTTTGATTGACAACAGAATTGCAAAGTTCAAAAGATGCAGAGCAGCTTACATTACACAGCATACACAGAGAGTGTTTTGATTACATATTAGGGCCTTGTATGCTCACCAGGATGTGGCCTTGAGCAATAAACTATGTTTGTGTTTGCCCATGGAGAAGTTAAAGACAGTTATGGGCGGGGCTAGAACTCGCAAAGTTGTGATCATTGGAACTGCCTGGGATGAGAAGATTTCCCCTTTAACTTCGTCTGTATGTACGAGAAGCAACGATCCCTTCTCCGTTAATAGGCAACACTCTATTCATGGAAAATTTTTCTTGAATAACTATTGTACCAGATGATGGAACAGCTTTCCAACTCGCTTAAAGGGAAACATTGCGTTTAAAATGCACCAAGATGTCATACAAAGAAAATACCGATAATCATTATATGATTGTTCAGTTTCACCAATACACTCTAGCAATGGCTTTATCTCCTCCAAACATTACGCACGAAAAGAGTTATGGATGTTGCATCATTTGAATTTTTGAAAGTTTGGGTGAACAAGTTTTCTTTGTGTAACAAGTAACTTTATATCTTCCTGTGAGAACCGTACATTAGGCAAAATTTGCCTTTGCTGGAATCAGTCATAGCTACCGCAGTTTTTAGGGGAAAACTGCGGTTCCCAATTAAAGTACCCTACCACTGGTTCATTACTTCAATTAACTGTTCCATTGAGCAGCAGCATTGTTAAAAGCTTTGATGACTATTCTGGTACAACAGTATAGCCCAGCACTGTGGTGTTTACATTACAACAAACAACAGATCCTGCCCTGTAATTAGTACTGGCGAAAAGGGATCAAATTACTCATGGTCATTTAAGGTTAGATCACCTTTCAGTTTAATCTGAGATAAACTGCCATCCAATTTCAACCATTAGGGCTATTGAAAAATGCTTGAATGAGCACCCAATTGGTACTGATAACAACTCTTGACAAGTTTTGGCATAGGAAGATTTTGCGAAATGATTTCTTGAAAACAAAGATAAAGCACTGCCTTGTTTTGAATTGTCTATCATTCTGTATCTATTAATATTGGTTTAAATAAGATGAAAATTTTCCATAAAATAAACGCAATATTTTCCTTTAAAACAACTTAAATCGTATCACTCCTTCAAGAAACAATTGAAGATTTTACTCCTTGATAAATACTAAGTTTCTTTCTACAGTAACATGGTTGGTTAGTCATCCTTTCTTTTTTCCTTTTTTTTCTCTCTCTCTCCTTCTCTCCAGGCTCTTTTTCCTCTCTCTGTTTATTGTAGCCTTAGTACTAAGTTTTTTTCCAAAAGGTTGCTAGCTTTGTTAAACACTTCTGTGTTTGTTCTAGTATCCTATTCATACTTTTACTGTTCCTTCTCTGTATTTGTATTTGTGTGGACCAAATAAATGGAATGAAAAAATGAAAATGAATTATGGACCCTTTCACTTACCAAAGATTAACGCCGATGGGACTAGCAGAACATTCTCATTAATTTATCCCTCAAGGAAATAAACACTACTTTTTACATATTGAAGAATGGAACATAAGCATTTGTTTATAAGTAGGCCTAATATAAAGTTTTCTCAAATATCATTTTATTAAGAGAATCACTTCATACTAAAAACAAATTTATTTTTTTTTTGGTATTTTTATAATTTCATTGATCTTTTATAAGTTTTACGTAATAGGGTAGATGACGTTATTATTTCTACCAGATGTACATAGTGTTCAGAATGGATATGCTTTGCGGTATCATCTCAACCAACCCTTTAGCACCTACGACCAAGACAACGATGCTTACAGTTATAACTGTGCTGTGTATTATCATGGCGCCTGGTGGTACAAGCGTTGCTATAATTCTAACCTGAACGGTGACTACCACGTCACCAGTTATAATCCCAGCATTTATTGGAATAACCTCCCTGAGGATGACAACAATGCTTATCTCAAATTTACCGAGATGAATGTGCGTTCATTTTGAAGTACCGCATGCAACATTACTGAAAGTCATTTATTGCATCCATCCACGGAAAGTAAAATAAGCTTTATCAGGGATACAGATATTAACCCCAAAAGCTACTCCTTCGTGTCAATGAAAGAAAATTTAAATGAAATGATTCATATTGAGCAAAGCGATCGTTACTGACTTTTCCAGAGTAAGGGGCCTAGGAGTAACATTTGTCACTCGTTTTTGGTAAGTTGAAGGAATACACAGGGCCGTAACGGGCTGGGGATGTGGGGGCCCCCAATATTTTTTAGTCGTAGTTGGCAAATTTTCGGTTTGTCGGCAAAAAGGGCAGAGGGAAAAGAAAAGAAGATGAAAAGAAGAGAGCAGAATGGAAAGGAAAGGGAAAAGAAGGGAGTGAAACTGGGAAGACGGAGAATGTAAAGAAAAAAAGAGAAAGAGAGAACGGGAGCGCGTGTCCAGTCTGTTATCGGCTATTTCGATTTCCCGCTCTTCATCTCATTGGCCCATTCAAGTTGAAGGCCCGTCGACAAATTAAATATGCATGTGACGGCCGTATCAACGGTCGTCGGTGTAATTGAACGAGTGACTGAGTCCGCCGCCAACTCGGGGAAAGAAAGGGGATCAAAGGCTACCGTATAGGCGGAGTATTTCGGGTCATATGACATTCTTGAAAAACCACTTTCTGCACATTATTCTTCACTTTTATCATCACCACGGGGAGCAGCACCCGATTACCCATGGAGAGGGTATCCTTAGTCCGTTTTCTAAACCCTAGCCTTGACTTCAAACACATTTTGCAAACTCCTGAGGATCCGGTTTACCCACAAACATCCTGGGAAAACAATATGCGTGCCGCGAGTGTCTTCCCTTCATTGCAATCTCAGGCTTTTAACTTTTGAACACCAAAATGAAATGAAATGAGACTAAATTTTTGACGCAGAGATTATGCTAACACCTCGGAGCTTCCGGGGGACAGGCCCCCTGGACCCCCACCAGGGGCACTAAAGCGGGCCCTTGTTTCAACCAGCCCACACAAAAAAATTTTACAAGCAAAATTCCACGCGGGTGTAAATTTTGAGGTTCCTCATTAGGGCAGAAATCCACTCAAATATTGCACCATTTGCAGTCTAGGCACCTTTCAAATTCCAAAAAAATTCCTTACACCCTCCCCCTGGCCACAGACTAGTAAATGTCGCCTTGAGAAAACTTCTTAGCTAAAACACTGGCGGGGCTCTAGATTCCAACCGCTTAAAACTGTAGCGGCCTGACGAGAGAAATAGCCTAATACATGAAAATTATTGGGAATCTTTGCATTTGATGAATGCATTATGGAACAAAATATATCCATCTGAGACTTAACTTTTCACCCAGAGAGATGCTTAAACCTCAGAGCTTCCGGGGGCTTCTCCCCCTGGGCCCCAACGAGGCTTTGCTCCTGGACCCTACCCCAGGGGTCCTAAGGCTGCCCCTGGACCCTACCCGCCAAAGCTCGTTTTCGCTCTACGCATTACCAGATCTGTCGGCAAAACATAATCTCTACACCCCCCCCCCCCCCAAAGATAACACAGATATTTACATCCTTTTGAAACAAAATAATATGAAAATGCCACTGATGTAAATGTTGTGAACCTTTCAAACAAAATTAAGACTTTATCGAACGCTTTTTAATGTACTAGGTGCTTTAAAATCCCAATGTACGCTAGGTTTTAAATCTAAGTAACAACAACTAATTACCACATCGTCCAGCGAGACCCACGGTAAAACCTTTACAGGAAACTACATTTTATTTTCTGACATGCCAAGCAATCTTCATCAGAAATATGCCGAATGACGCTGAAGGACATGACTCGAGAAAATGTTCCTGTTCATACTTGATACCAAAATGAGTTCTCATGTAAATTACTTTCTACGGGAGGGATCACACTGGAAGTTTATATGTTAGCGAGATGCAAAACCTTTCCGTTTGTACAGGCACCATTGTCTTTACAGTGACACTGAAAAGGCAACCTAGCCACCATAGTGTACAACTGTAAAAGCAGCAGTAAGACCGCTAACTCCCCCACCTGCTCTTCGTCCCGCATTTACAACTCAGCATATATCAACTCAGTGAAAGTTGAACTGAAAATAAAGGACCAAAACCACCGTACTTCTCGGCGTCCATGTGAAGTACCGTAGATCTCTTTTGAAACGCAATGTTTACTTATTGCGTAACAAGTCATTTAAGTATTCTAGAATTATGCACCAGAGCAAGCAAAATAACAACTACAAACCGATGCATGACCTCCTGACAGGAGCAACGAACAAAGTTTTTGTTCAGCTGGTCATATAAAAGAACTATTGGCAGCAGACCCGAATGGCGTAAGACGCTATGAGCCAAATACGCAGACTAGAAGAAAACTGTGTTAAAGTGTGTCTTCGGCTTCAAATACTGCACAGGTTAGGGGAATGTTTGCTGACGGGAATCACAGTCGACATTAAAATGCACGACCCTACAGTTGTTTTGCAAGGTCAGCAGCGGGCGACTACATAGGTATTCCCTTCGGGAAACTAAAAAAAATCTGGATATGCTAAAAACTTCAATTCCTAGGCTACTTATGTTTTCGAGGCTCAGGCTCAGAGCCAAGGAAATCGCATACATACGCTCTAGTTTCCTTTTTCCAAAGTCTTCCCTTGGAGGTCCTAGGATCCACCACCGCAGAAGGGCACTTATGCGAGCAGGGATCTGTTGCAACTCCCTGATGCGATTAACTCGCTCGAACGCATTAACCTTCCCTCTGATGCATGATGCACGCGACACAGCTGAAACATAAAGATATTATATACGTAGTGTTTTCACGCAGCACGTCTTCAGCTTTTCCTTGTGGACACACAAACATAGTTTATTGCTTAAGATCATATCCTGGTGAGTATACAGTGCCTTAATGTGTAATCCAAACACGCTCTATGCATGCATGCTGTGTAATATGAGCTGCTCTACATCTTTTGAATTTTGTAACTCTGATGTCAATGAAAGAGTAGTCACCAATTGAGACTTTTGCTTACCCCCAAGTCAAAGTCATACTTGGGGTGATGCAAATCTGTCTGGCATCTGGCACTAATCAAAATGATCGTACATATTGTGAAGGATATTTGGTTTCTACGAAAAGAAGTGGTGTCGAAAAAGGGAAGCTACAGCCGGGAAAATCCCCCTCTGGATCAGCGTCTAGCTCCCACCCCCCCCCCCACCCCCGATCAGAGTCTCAGTGCATTTTTGGTGAAATGTACGCAAAACGTACTGGAAGGTGATTGAACGACATCTGGACAAAGTGACATTCAAAGACGGGACAATTCTCATCATGAAAACTTTTCGCTAAGACAATCAGCCGCCAAGAATAGGCCTATATGTAAAATCACTATTTGTCAAAAACCATTTACTGCTCTTCAATGGTATCATCTCATTCAAGTTGATTTCTTAACAAGAGAAGAGTTTGCGTTTGGGTAATTTCAGGAGGAAATCAAGAAAAATTTCTGGGTTATCAAAAAATAGGTGTATTTTTCGTAATGGCATCGTCAAAGAATAAGTACACGCAAATGTTGTAAAATGTTATCAATAAACACAAAACAACAACAAAACACCCCATTATGTCCTATTGCCGTTGTCTACTTAGCAGATTGTACGGCATACTTCTTGTTCAGTCATATGTGAAGGATACCTCAAAGAGGTGGGTGAACAGAGTTCGTTCCGCGGGGTTCAATTGTCATGGTAAGGATTACCGTGTGCAAACACTAGCGAAACTCATACAATGCTTAGCTTTGAGTAGGTTTAGCACTGGTCACCGCTTTGCTTTGTTACAAACAATTCAAAACGATTGATAACTGCAGCGAAGTTGTTCGTTTAAAGGCATTGTCTGGTGGCATTTTGTAGGGGTCTTATAGGAAAGAACAAAATTTTTCACTACATGTCATCCAAACCCCATACCAAAACTCCATTCCTAACTCAAGATATCCCTTCCTAAAGACTGGTTACTTTTGACAAAAAATACCTCCAGATTTCCTCAAGGTCACAGAACATGAAGCCAAGTGGGCAAATTGTCTCAGATTCCTTTTGTTATTCTTTATAATTGGATACCTTGTTTGTCCTTGAGATTTGATTCTGTTGGAATGTTTAGATGCTTTTCCGTGTAGATATAGTGTAAAACTGTGACATACTTATCGCACAGCAAATAAAGTTATGAAATAATTAATTTAGTGATATCAACATTATAAAGATTTACAAAGGCTACACCTAATCAATTTGCCCAGATGACATCACATATTTCCCATCATGCACTGCTGAACATGAAAATAAAGCGTTTCTTCAAAAATTCATATCTTCCAGATGCAAAATGCTATAGACATGGGGTTTTCACTGCTTAACACAGAAAATTTTTCTGCTTTTTTTGAAAACATCAAATTTGGTCACCAGAACATACTTTTAATTGGCCAACTCGTAGTGCGAAATACACAACAAAACTGAATGTCAAATGATTTCAGTTGGCGTTGTCCTGAAATTGTCTTGGCTTGCACCCATCAAAACGCCAAGCAAATGTTTGCGCTAGGCAGAATCGATTCCTTTGGATGAAAAGAAGTGAATTTTATTTCGGATTTTCTGGCACAAAATTTGACGATATGAAGTAAAATTTCAGAGAAGGTTACTGACAAGATTTAAAAGAAACTGAGATCAGTTAATATTTTTATTTTTATTCCTATCAGGAGATAATCTTTCCAACGTGGGACGGTCAATTCTGGATTCAAAACTGCCCCCCCCCCCCCCCATCCCTTGTTTTTCGTCATATCGATTAATCCTAAACAGGCTCTGGGCATGAATAAGCCGTGAAGGAATGTGCAAAGTTTCGAATCAAATATCAAAATCCCCCCAAAAGAAGGGTTTATGGCCAACAATTGGAAGATAAGCTCTAGCAAATCCAAATGACCCTCGATCAATACCTTACACATTTTAGAGCTAACATTCAGTGACACCTCCCACATCCTCTGCACTCTGCACTTCGACTAGTGTTCTAGTTGAAGTAAAAAACAATACAATGAAGTCGTAAGAGTCCTTATTTACAGGGTGGCGCCAGGATTTGCCCAATAGGGGGCCAAGCTCCCCGACGGGGGACAGCAGCCCGAAGCCCCGACAAAGGCCAAAAGGACTAAAAACTCAAAGTTTTCGGTGCACAAAGGAAAAATTTTTGGCTTTTTTTTTATAAAAAATTGAAAATTTGGGAGTTTTATTGAAGAAAGTTTGCAAAAATTGGATTTTTATGGAAGAAAATTGAAAAATTTGGGTTTTTTTGTAAGGGAAATTGGAATATTTGGGGTCTTTATTGAAGAATCCGCCCTTCCTATGAGCAAAATTGAAGTAGATCGTCGTGGCTGTTGAAGGTCGTTGAAACTTAATATTTTATCGTACGGATTAAGGTTCCCCGACGAAACTGGAAAATTTCCCCGACGGGGGGTGTCAGCCTTCCCCAACGGGGGACCATGGCCCCCGGGTCCCCCGCTGGCTCCACCCTGCCTATTAAATATATCTGAAAGTGACAACGGAACTATAGATACTACAGGAAATTGTGGAAGACATCAAATCATGGACTCCAAATTGTATCTGGTAAAACCCCTTTCTGTTCTCCAGTCAAGTACGGTACCACATTTGTAACTTATGCTACATTCTGCAGATCCAAGGGCGTAAATACGGGGGGTGGGGTGTGACACCCCCTGTGAAAATTAAAAGTCGGTCTCTGAGCTCCAAAAAGTCGGTTTCAAAGCCAGTTCAGTATGCCTTTGTAACAGTAGACCAGACATGAACAACATTTGAAATGAAAACTTCGCCCGAAAAACAAACAAGAAAAATAAAAGTCTCCAGAATTTCGAATTGTACAACTATGGCAATAGGAGTCCGTCTCCAAGAAATGTAGTCGGTCCCAAAAGTTCGCCTCCCCCCCCCCCCCGCAAATTCAAAAATATACGCCCTTGTGCAGCTCATCAAAGTCGCTCAACGTATGTCGACCAAGAATGTGTAAGGGTTTACCTTTTGATATTTTTGTTTCTTATAAGTGATTACAGTGTGTGAAGGGGCTAGTTATTTGATGTATTGACCCATTGCTTCAAGTGTCATTATATCAGTATCCAAAAGTCAGATTTATTTACATTTTTTAATCCGTTAGCAAAGACAGTTTTAGCTTTATAAGCAGCAGGATTATATTGACTGTAGATAAATTCACAGACTTGCAGTGGATTCAGCTTTGCTAGTAGGAAGGGCAGTGTTCACCCTTTGTCTCTATAATTGGGTGACGAATTGGAATTTACATTAAATTAGCACAGTAGAGGTGACCTTATATAATTCGTCAATGGCTTGTAGTACTATTCAAATCTTCAACGCATTATTAATCTTAGGAGAAACCATCAAAATACTTACACTTTTCGATAACCTTTGTGTCCTTCGTTTAAAGCTGCAGTAGTAGAACTACACACCATGTAAAATTCCATTACAATTCACTTTTCCGTGACGTAAGAGACATCTGTTCGAAGTTACCACTCTGTAGACTTTTTTAATGACGTATTAGTCTAGGTTGTTAAGCTCTGACACAAGGTTTCTCACCTTTAAAACGACATGCTTTTTTTTTTCAAACGAACAGTCCACTCTCATATCTCTTACTACAATGTACTTTTTCTATAAGGATGTTAATTAAAGTTTACTAGTGATAATGCCATAGTGACTTGTTTATGTGTGTCATGTACTTCTAGTCGGATAAATTGCTTTTTTCAGCAGGTTAGCAATGAAGGTATTGTTTATCCAGCACTGTATGTCATTTAACAGCGGTAAGTTTCTCAAACAGGAAGCTACATCATGTAAGATTTGTTGCCTCATTTGTCCTGTAGGTATTGTTCAGTGTCCTCATCTCAGGCACTTGCAAGTTATCTATGGGTAGGTTTTGTATGCATACACGGAAGGAAACAAACGGAAGTGCTTACTGTATTCACTAAAATTATTTTAGTTGAGACCAGTCAAGAGCGTGAGCATCGAACGAACAATTACAGTTAATTTCTAATAAATCAAATGAGTCGTCACCATATATAAAAAATCATATGCTCTTTAATACGTTTTTATTGTTAATTATAAGTTTTTAATGGTTTTGTCAGCTTTGAAAGTGATTCAATGCTTGGGAATCAATCTTTCATAGGGCTCTACAAAGTAGGCTACGGAAAACTAAGTTTCAACGTGCGGTGAGCCTTAGAGCCCCAAATAGGAACCACTGCAGCTACTTCTGGTTCAAGCCGATAATGCCACGAGCACGAACGTAGCTAGCTTGCAGTGATGTCTTTGTGAACAGAGTCTGAGTTGGTCTGAACGTGTAATAGTTTCTCTTTCCCCGCTTTTTATTTTTTCCTTATTTATCAATGGGGGTGCGGGTGGGCATGGCCAGCTGCCGTGCCCCTCTTGGATACGCCAAATGTGTGTTTAGAGACAAAATAGTGCTAGTAGTCGGGTGTAATTGTGGAGTGTTTTTGGCCCATGGCCTACTACGCCTGGTACGCGCTGATCGAAAACAACAGTCGACTCAGAATTCTATAATTGATCTAGGCGTAGACTCAGAATACCCCTTCTATAATTGATCTAGGCGTATCCAAAAAGGCATCGCCCAACGCTTAAGGCTATGCTATCACCCTAGGCTGCCCCGCTAACGATACCGACTTTGAAAAAAGATTCGTCAGATCAAGTCGCTGAATTAACGATTATTTCTTTCTCTTGTGAAGATCCAACCATATCGTGGTTCTGCTCCTTGTGAATCTAGTCTCGTGAAATTTCCAGTTACAAGAACGGTAAAACTGATGAACTCTAAGCGCTAACATTCATGTCTTTTCTAGACAATGTCGCAGTTTGAACCGCTGAAGCGACTGATCACGTGATAAAAGCTTAAAGAGGGCGTGCTGATCAAAAGACCAGCTCAGTGTACGCGACTATGCCGTGACCTGAGGACACTGACCACGAGACATTTGGCCTAGTCCACAATACCAAGATACCTCTAAATCATAAAGTACTTAACTTGAATACGCCATCTAAATGTAATTTTTCACGATCAAGTGCACTCCAGATAATATGGTATATAGAAACTGTCATGTGACTTTGCCCTGGTAACAACAAAGATCTTAACTCCAAGGTTTCGTTTTCATTAAGTAAAATCTATAACAAAATGTAAGAATATAAGATAAAATATACGGATAAAATGATACCTACTTGAGGTGAAAGTGTAGTCGTGAACAGAAAGTCACCAGATTTTTCCGAGGGTTTACATACCCTGAAGTGTTATGAATGTTTTGAAAGTTATATAAGACATAATAAAGAATCGTTAAAAAGAGTACAAAAAGTGCCATAATAAGCTATTTAATGAGAAAAGCAAGTATAATTAATTCATAAACACCCTATACGTGAACAGAAGGCTTGATCCATGCCCTCAAGTTGAAAGCTTTACAGACTAGCTATTCGGGTAGCGATACAGCCTGTTCTCTCATTAGATTAATTTATTGATTGTGAGAAGTGTTTCCTGCTTTCATTTTTCATGTAGTTGCAAAAGGGGAATTCTACTACCTCTAGCCATCCGTTATTGAGAATCGTGCATTCTGATTGGTTAAACACTGACCTTTAATTTCACAACACACGGTCAGGAAACGCAAAAACTGATAAAAATGAAGTTTTTCACACATTTTCGTTGGTAGAATAGGAATAAACCACATTTGTCGGACTATTATTGTCTCATAAACTGTGTCGACTCCAAATTTGTCAAAATAACGGCCTCGTCCATTATTTTGCTAAATTTGGAGTCTCGACGTTTTATTCACCAATACTAGTTCGCCAAATACAATTTATTACTTAATTACGGTATTAAAGGGTTAATCAACGCTGGACCGTGCATTAACTGAGGATAATGCACGATCGGGGTTTAATGCAAGCGATGCACGAGGGTGCAGCCCGAGTCCATCTTGCTATAGAATTAACCCTCGCAGGGCATTATCCTCTATTTAATACACAGGTCCAGCGTTGATTAACCCTACTCTTTCATACACAACAAGATTTTGATGCAAAATGACGAAAAGGAAGAAAAGAAAGAAAATTTGTGTTTGCAGATAACCACATTTTATTGAAATCAAAACCCCAAAGAAAGATGATACGTATTCTCAACCATTCAAAACAATGTTCATTTGCAGTTAACAAAGTACTATTAAACAAGATGAATTCAATAAAAATATTCATAAATCATGAAATATAACTAAATTTTGGAAAAAGTGTTCTTCTTTCAAGAATTCAACAGCCGAAAAGGACAAAAAAAAATTAACAGTTAGTAACGTAAAGGTATTATGATCTATGGCAACGATAGAGTAGGATATCCTAATCTATGATGGCAACCCCATACAGGCGAGGATCCAGAAGGCGGCGCACCCGGCGCACGCCCCCCAGTGGCGTAGCTAGGTATTTTTCGTGGGGGGCAAAAGCAAAAAAGTTCCGACAGATTATTATCTTGATAGTTGTACGATTCGAAATTCTGAGGACCCTTTTTTTTTTTATTTTTGCTTTCCGGGAGGCAATTTTGAGACCGACTTTTGATTTTCACGTTGACATATCGATGTGTTTTTCTGCTTAAAAACATAAGAAGTGTTGTAAGTGTTTCAAATGAATTGTTTTTATTTATTTCCGGCAGAGACTAGAAATTTCCGAAAGAGGCCTTCGGAGGCTTTGTGGGGGGGGGGCGACCGCCCCCTGGCCCCCTCTAGCTACGCCACTGCCCCCTTTTTCGATGACCAATGATTTTTTCACCATCGATATGAAAAAATGAGCAATAGATATGATAGATATGGAAAATATGCTTCCCAGATGCGTAAAAGCAAGAAAAAAAAAAGCTCGTCGGACTTCCCGGCGATGTGTGCCCTCCCCCCCCCCCCCTTTCTCAAAATTCTGGATCCGCCACTACCATAGCCACGAAAACTCGCATTTGTATCACGTGCATTTGCACTGCACACAGAGCTGGTATGCAACGTTCATATGCATAGTCACTTGCCTAAAGCAAGGTACGTTATGTACGTTGTGTGCGCACATGTTGTGTACATACGCATACACGTACAACGTATACTGTGTTCAGTGACATATCCACCAGTACGGTATGCTTAAGCAGCGCGGACTTTTTAAAATTGTTCGTCGTTTGTTCCAACCCTAAAGGACCTGTTTAGGTATTCTTGAGCTTTAAGGTTACTTCAAATGTTGGAATTTGCCTAGGATTATTACTGATTTCGGAGATAAACAGTTACGTACATTGAAACGTACATTTGGAGAAAAAGTTTGGACATATGAGAGCAGGCCCGTCGGAACCGCTACGGTAAGTACGGTATTTACCGTACCACTTTTCAGCTAAAAGAGAGAGAGAGAGGGGGGAGAAGAAAAGGGGTAGGGCAGTGGTGGGAGGGCAGTGGTGATTGTTAATACACTTACGACTAAAAAGCATTCTGAAAACGGCCTTGCTAGTCCTTCACACCTTTGCTATACTACGATCAGCTCCAAAAATATCCCAAAGATAGCACCATTTTGCATCTAAGAAACCTTAAATTAACAAAAATTTCTCAAAGGTGAGGGGAACGCCCCCTCCCCTTAGACCCCTATTTCAGGACCATACCTTTATATAGTGACAAAGGAAGGAACCCCACTGCTGTATACAAAAACGCAGGGTGCATAAAAAAAGGTGCAATTTACGCAGTGGCGGCGTTCTAATTATGGACATTTTCCAGCCATGTACGATCAGCTCCAAAAAAATCCCAAAGATAGCACCGTTTTGCACCTAAGCAACCTTAAATTAACAAAAATTTCTCAAAGGAGAGGGGGACGCTCCCTCCCCTTAGACCCCTCCCCCAAGACGACACATTTATGTAGTGACAAAGGAAGGATCCCCATTTAAAATCAATATTCCACTTGTATTAACTTCCCATGGAAATACGCAATTTCATTTTTCAAAATCCAAAAGCTTCAAGGTTGCTTCGCTTCCTTGAACCCACACGAGGGGCTCTGCCCCTTCGAACACCAAAAATACCCCGAAAAATACCGTACCACTTTTAAATACCTTCCGACGGGCCCCTATGAGAGATCTCAGCCCTAACAACAGTGGTAACGTTGATTTCATTCGAGTATTCAGTAATCGACAAGGAACCTTTATGTAAGTTGTAACGTTACGGAGACTTAGACCTAGGTTGTTTGACTTTAAACTATAACCGTTGAGAACCTTTGCCTCTAAGGGTTTCATGTAAGATTTGGGAACAAAAATAAACGTTTCTTAGAAATGGAAGCGTCTTGGCAGGCCTTGACGTGAGTAGTGTCAAAACCATAGAGCAGGCTATTAGCTATCCTGCTATGCTATATAACGTTAGGCCTATGTGCAAAGCCAGCTATATCTGAAGGTACAGTACAGTACGGTATTATTGAAATTAACCGGTGGTGACTTTGTTATCCTAGGATAACCCTGCACGGTCACCTCAACCAATATATTGGTTGAGGGGTTGAGGATTTTTATTTAGTATTGTTACGGCTTGTGGTCGCAAGTCAAACCAATAACAGCGAAAGATCACAGAAGAACGAGATTAAAATTCAACAACTTAATGATTATTCACAATCTCCCTATCTTACTTAAATTTACAATAATTAATGAGATTTACTCACAATCCTTTACTTAATGTTATTCTGGTCTGGTCCAAGGGCTGGTAGTGCATGCACGTCGACGATGGTACAGTAGTAGACCTGCAGCGTGCTGTAGCGTAGGAACTGGTTCCACGAGCGAATAATGACAAGGCTAGGTAGGCGATGGATGACAACAACCTCAATACACAGCGTGGAAACGGCGTAAGGCAATTTATCACAAGTGTGTAGGGTCAGTGGCTGACTTCAGGTGACGTCTCAACAAACAGTGTCTGGTCAGTATTATGATGTCTCTCTCCCATAACAGTTGTTGAACTGCCTTTTATATGCTAGGCTTTTATTCGAGAACTCTCCAGAATTTTAACAGAAACTTCTAGTGTACACAGTCCAGCAATTACGAGAACGTTCCTTAATAGAAACTTCCAGAGCACACAGTCGAGAAATTACGAGAACGTTCCTTGCATGCACGGTAGTAAACAATGTCAATATTTCTTAGAAGTGTCGTCAGGCCGCGTAAACAGTTCTCACTTCTAGACAATTCTAGAAAGGCTGCGTTGAAGTTGAATTCTCTGGAGCTTTCCATTCGCTCGTCGATGGATTCAATCTGGTGTTCCTGACGGGTCGTCTTGTAACAGTATGAATGAACAGAAGATTAACAAGTAAAACAATGCAGATTTGAAAGTTTCTCTACATGACCTACCGTGGGTATAATTATTGCAGTCTTTAATTTGAACACTACAAGCGTGGGACTCCATGTGCTATATTCAAAATGAATGTGGATTAACCATCTCGGAAATTATCTTTCACTAAAGTATCCCCCGAAGAAAAAGAATACTCTTACTATAGTGGCTAAGGGTATACGTGAACGCTCTTAAGATAGATGCTTCATCCGTTCTAACACATTTGCTGTATATGACTTTGACCTCACGAAGTAATAGTGTGAAAACGAGCTCTTAATTAGCCTATTTACATTTATTGTACAAAATAATTAGTATTAGATAACAAAATTGCAGTTGTCATAGGCTGTCTGTTCGTGATCGTTGTTGAAATTTTATTTTACCCCATTTACTGTTCAACGTTTTGCACAAAAGACTTGAAACCAAACGTAATTATTATAAAAAATAAGGAATGGGCTTCTATTGAACAGTTCGGAAGATTCTCCAGTTTTGGGGGAAACCTAAAATTCTCCCGAATGGGAAAAAATTTATGTAACACATTGTATAGGCTTGCTAGCCTAATGAAGACAGGGCTTAGCGAGAACAAGAACCACTCAAAAACTTGCGTTTCAGAAACAGTGGGGCGAACCACCTATGAGGACGTAGCTTTTCTATAGCTATGACAATATACCTACCAAAAAAAAAAAAAAAAAACATTTAATTCCATTATATTATAGACCGAGCAAATTTGCAAGAGTTTTCAAACCCTATTTGCCACCACTGAAAATGTACACAAAGAAGTCGTGGAACTGTGGGTAATATAGACAAAATGGCTGCCCCCATGACCAATGTACGGCTTTGCTCCGGATTGGAGCAAAACTAGATTCTTCCGAAAGGGGGAATATCCCGAACTGTTGAACTATTTTAGAATCTATGATTTCTTAAACTTGGTGATGGGAAAATTTAGTCTCTGCCTTTATATGAACTAATGTAAATACAGATGGATATTTATTTGTATGAGGTTGACGTAATCAATACTACAGTACTTCGTGTGTTTGTGAGCTTCCTGGCGGAAAAAGTAATTAAAACTTTAAAGATATTTTTTGAATGATATCATCAGCTAATGAACACTATCAAAATACAAGACAGAAATAGCTAAAGGGCACTAGAAAAGCTGAGAAGTGTAAACTTGAACTATTGACTACAAATCCAAAGAAATCACTTAAAGGAGAATTATGAGAAACACTACGTGTAGAAAAGGATGGTATTAATACGTCAACTGTGTACTTCACCGTTAAACTACAAGGTAACTAGATAACTAAATAATGAAATCTGTTTCGGAAAATGGGTAATGATTTGAATGATGTTATGTAAGGTTGCAGATTTTTCTACATTCGGTGATATTATTCAACGGTAAGTTGACAAGTATCTCGGTCCATAACGGTGTGGAAGAAGTTTAAACCAAGAAAACATTCCAAAACTACCAATTCTCCTTAGACTGAATTAAAATGTCAGTTACACAGTGAAAAACCTTTAGGAAGTTTCGTTTACAACTTTCAATTAAGAGAACCAAACTGAGTATGTTATTAGGTCATATTCGCCACCTAACACGCTCCCATTTTATCTAAGCGTAAACCTTACACAAGGCGTACATAACACGGGGATAGGGAGAGGAGAGAGATAGATTGGGGGAGAGAAACTTCCCCTCAACTTTTTAAAGGAACAAATTTCGCTTAGTGTACTATGGTTACAGACTATTTCCATTAAAATAGCACTAGCTGCAGAGTGCATAAAAAAATTAGAAACACATTTGTACCAACAGGAGTATAATCGGAACATTAAGCTGTGAGAGAGTAAAGTGACGTTTACTTCACCTTGTTTCTGGAGATAACTTGCCAGCAAATCGCATGTCCCAACAGGCAAACCTGAGAAGCAAACATTAATAAAAGAAAAACATTGCATCAAATGAGCGTAAAGTATTCAAACCTTTTCCAGACGAGATGGGATACTCCTACTATGATGCCAGTGTAATTGATGCCAGTGTTACTGAAGGAAGGGACAGCTCAAAAACCTTCTCGTAGTTAAGGGTGATTAAATTCAAAATGGTGACATAATTCGCTCAAATTGAAATATTTCATATCGTTTCGTTTCGTTTATTTCTTTTTCTACATAATTGAAAAGTATGGATACAAAATATTAAAATTACCTATATAATAATGAAAAAGATGGAAGTAAAACTAAAATTATTATTATTAAATACGATACAATTTGTCTTACTAATATTAAGGGATAGCTTATTTGCTATGATCCAATCAGAGAAGAGGCTTAATTCGTTAACAACATTGTTTTCAAGTTGATACGGGTCATTCCCAGTGAAAAAATATTCGTATCACCAGCAAAGAGTACAACTTCTGCTTTTTTAGAAACCAAAGTAATATCATTCATATAAATAATAAAAAGTAAGGGTCCAAGAATTGAGCCCTGTGGTACACCACATCTCACAGTTTGTAATTTTGACTTTTGTTAAATTATGTAAATGGTAACCTGTCAGAGGGATAACTTTCAAACCAGTTCAGACAAATACCTCTAATACCATATAGTGATCAAGTTTCTGTAAAAGAATACAGTGGTCAATTGTGTTAAATGCCTTTGGAAGATCAAGAAACCAGTACATGTATTATTGTCAATAGAACTGCGTAAGTTGTAAACGGCTTCGGTAGGAGCAAGTTCAGTTGAGTGACCTGGACGAAACCCGTATCGGCTGTTGGTGAGAACATTGTGTTTGGCAAGAAAAGTTTGTATTCTGTTGAACATCATCAGTCTTTCTAAAATTTTTGAGAAGCATGACAAAACTGAAACTGGACGGTAATTGAAGAACTGATTTTGATCACCATTTTTGTAAATGGGGACAACTTTAGCGATTTTTAGTTTGTCTGGAAAGATTCCCACATTCAAAGAGGTTATAAATATATATATATATAAATATATATATATATATATATATATATATATATATATATATATATATATATATATATATATATATATATATATATATATATATCAATGGTTCGGAAATGTACGGGATAACTTTACGAACTACCTGAGGCCGAAAACCATCATAGCCAGCAGCCTTGTTGGGATTTAGGCACTCTAAAGAAGCATTGACAAGTTTCTCTTTACTAATGGGTGAAAGAAAGAACGAGCTGGACCTGTAGTCTGGTATTAGGCGTGTATTTTGAGGAATTTTGGATGCAAGAGATGGACCAAGGTTTACAAATATGTCATTAAAAGCATTAGCAATAGCGTTTGGATCTGAAATCTTGGTTTTCTTAAATATGAACTCGTCAGGGTAACTACTTTGTGGTTGTCCTTTGTTTAGAATGTCATTAATATTTGGCCACGTGCGTTTCATGTTATATTTAGAATTGTTGAATATATCAGTAAAATACATCCTCTTTACTACGTGCACTGCCTTATTAAGCTTATTACGAAAATTGTTATAGATTTTTCGGTTCGAAGGTGGGGCAGTCTTCAGATAACTCTTGTAGAGCTTATCTTTAGTTTTGATGGAGGTGATAATGCCTCTTGTAATCCAATCCCTTTTTTCTTCCTTCTTCGTTTTTTTTTTAATACTGTAATTGGGGAAGTTGCATCCTAAATATTGCAAAAAGTTTGAATGAAAGTGTTGAAAGCTAGGCTTGTGTCTTTAGTTTGGTAAACATCTCGCCAATCAGTACACTCAGTACGTGACACAAAAAAAGTTGTATATTGCGATCAGCATAATTGCGGATGTAGATTGGTTCATTCTTAAGACATTTTGTTTGAAAAGATGAATTTGTGAAAATTGGAAAAAGGTCGCTAATATCAGTGACCAGAATACCACATACGTCAATGTGAACCTTGGAATCAATATTGCTAACATATAAAAAAACACAAGGGGGGATCAAGGGTTTGAAAAGCGTTGGTTCCAAAAAGAGCAGCAAAAGTGAGACTGCGGTGGCGGCCTAAGGGAAAATGAACATTTGGAAAAAAAAGTCGATGGCAATATTTGGAAATAAAAAACCGCCAACCATACTCTAACACTAGTCAAGTAATAATCGGGACGGTGCATTTTTTAACTTTGCCATCAGCATTAGAGTGAAGAGGGAAAGATGCCAACTGAGAGAAATTTTAATTTGACCGTTATGATATTTTTCATATTTGAGATAGGCTGGGACGGGGGGGGGGGGGGTTGAGCAAAACTGGATCCTCCGGAACGATTTCGTGTTTTTCAGGTCACCCTTGTTATGATGCCCCCCTCCCCCCTCTTCTTATCAAGAACACCCACGTTACCTGAATTGACATTAGCCTGCAAGTTTACTCATTTGTGAAGTGAGTTCACACCCTAAAAGCAGTGCCGGCAAATTTTCACCAACACTAGGCACGTACGATACGAAAAAATAATGAAATCGGGTTGCGGTTGTCCAAAAATTGCCAAGAAATAGGTCTGCACGGAGGTTTGTTACCCTAGACGGTGGTCCGAAGCTCAAAACTCGCTTGTTTCGTGATCCCCCTCAGGGAAATAGCTTACTTGTAAAATTGCTCAAAAATCGTAAAAATATGTAATTAAGATAAAATTACATGTTATCAAGAGCAAAAGTTGCAGATTTGAAGATATTCAGTGAAATATCAGCCCAAACATAGCTGTTCACGAACGTGCCAGCACATCAAATAGACTACCACATGACTTTGATGGAATGTAAACATTACACAATTGAATTACTGAACTCTTGTATTTCGCAAGATTCTGTACGTAAAGACATGAAAAACTGAAAGCATAAAGCGTACTTTTGAGGGTTATTTGTGCCTATTTCCAAGCCTGCTGGAAAAAGTCGAGCATTTCATTTCTGTTTGGAAGGATCTGACCTACTGTGAGACCGTAGCAGCTAAGAACATGATGCAGCAATTGTCATGTTTGCTAGTCATGTCGCTAAAGCAGTACGTAACGTTACACCTGTTGCTAGGACATGCTTTTACTACAGCCTACAGTCTACAGTAAGTGCGATACACCGTTCACTATTTGGTGTAACGTTCAGACCATAGGCGTATGACCAAAGTAACTGCATGGAAATGTGGTTAAGTGTGTTAAACAAAGCATGTTAAAATGCACAAAAACAAGGCTTTCTGAAAGATCTTATTCAATGCTGCATAGAGGTGTAAATTGCTACCCTTTTAAAAATACTGAGTCCCCCCTGGGTGGCAGTGGCGTAGCTAGACATTTCTTGTGGGGGGGCAAAACCAAAAATTTCCGACAGATTATTACCTGAGGACCTTTTTTTTTTTTGCTTTCCGGGCGATTTGAGACCGAATTTTGATTTTCACGTTGACATTTCGATGTGTAATTCTGCCTGTCTGTAATTTCCGACAGACACTAGAATTTCCGACAGAGGCCTTCAGAGGCTTTGTGAGGGGAGGGCGACCGCCCCCCTGCCCCCCCCCTCTAGCTACGCCACTGCTGGGTGGTACAGTAGAGTATATTAGGCCCATGCCAAGCACGCCGAAAATTTTATCGAGAATTGCGATTAACTATATACATGGGCAGGGTTTGGGTTTTTTTGCAAGGACCATGGAGTAATTAATGACGTAGATTAATACTTTCAGTAAACCTTTTTTCAGGGCTTTAAGTCACAATAGTGTGGCGCGTAGGAGACGCCCATGCTTGGAAAGAAGTTTCAATTGTATTTGTCAGTTTTAACTGGGGGTGAATGCAAAGAGGGCCTCAGAAAATCTTCCAAGCATTTCTATGGTATTTGATATTAATGTTTTTTGGATTTAACATTGCAAAATTTAATCATAATAGGCCATTGAAAATTCTCTTTAAATTTCTCTGGTCTCGGTTCATTCAGTTTATTTTTTCATTAGAAAAATCTGTCTCTTGAAAGTGGACGTCATGACTTGACCTGAAGCGTCACGACTTGGCCGATTTTTTAACAATAGAAAACCGCAAACAACAAAATATCCTTGAAATTTTTACCAGGTCTTCACAGCCCGACAAAAGACTGGGAGTGTAGATTTCCTTAGAAGTATAGGTGTTCACTGGATCATGTAATTTGCAAGAATGTGGGTTTTTGGCAGTTGTTTAACAAGGAAGAATTTCAAGGACAGAATAAGTTTGTCCAACTTTCAAGGAAACGAATTCTCTGATGTTAATTATTTTATTACCTTTTAAGCTCTGGAAAAAGGTGGGGGCAAGTGCCCCCTTGCTCCCGGTAATCCCGCCTTTGACTGTGAGAAGTTCTTACTATTTCAAACGTCCGTAATGTCACGTTGAAGCTGGGCCTGGGCTAGCTTAGTCAGGGTAACCCTGCCTCGAGGTAAAGTGCTTTCATTTGGTCTTATACTCGACGTCAGGATCATTTTGTACTGATTTTCACTTTCAGTGAAGGTGGAGTTTCGAGTCTAAATATACATATTTATTAGGAGCGTTATCGCTGTTGGCCACTTTAAGCCAGTAGCGTAGCCAGAGGGGACAGGGGGCAGAGTGTCCCTCGGGCGAACAATTGAAGAAAAATCGGGACGACGGAAAATGAAGAAAAAGAAGGAAGGAAGAAGAGGGAAGGAAAGGGGAAGGAGGGAGAGAAAAAGGAAAATGAAGAAAGGAGAAAAAGGGAAGGAATATAAAATAAAAATAAAAATAGGAATTATTATCGATGGAAGGAAAGGATGGAGAGAAGGAAAAGGGCTTGATATAGCAGAAAACTGGTTCAAATATCGATGGGACGAGTACTGAAACAGGCAGGACGAGGGACCCTGGAAAAAACCGAATTTAAGGGAATGACAAGGTGAAGGGCCCAGAAGGCAGAAACCGGCACGAGGGATGAAGCCAGGCAGATTGTGCACGGAATGGAGGAAGGATGAGGGAACTAGGAAAGGGAATAGAGAGCGTTAGATGACTAGGGAGTCCGCGAGGACAGACTATGGCATAAAATAAGGCTGTCAGTGTGGGAGTTGGAGGGATGACAGCTATCGTCCCGATTTTATCTTTTCATACCTATCAAAAGGGGACACTTAAAATCACTGTACCGGTGCAGATTTTCTTTTAAAGTCACACAATGAGTGGAAAAGGGCCAGTTGATTGTGCGTTGCCACGAATTGGCGTTTGGTATCAGATAACACAACCCTAATGAGTGGGTCAAGAAAAGTTGCCAATTAAAGAGAAAGTAAATGTGAATTTGAATATAATAGATAACGTTTGTAATGTAAAGTGAAGCATGTCAAGGAAATTCATACTAAATGGTCTTTTCGACGCTCTTCGCTCCAATAAATCATAATTGCATAGGTTGTCGTTTAGTCAGTTTTACAAGACAGTTTGAACAGAATTTACTCAAAGCCTTATGCGTCCCTCATTTAACAATCATCCATCCTCTCAGGTGCAGATCTAGAGGGTATGGATCCCATCTTCTCTAGGCAGAATATAGGAACAAACTTTGAAAAATAAAGGAAAAAACAAACAAGCAAAAAAAGATCGGGAAAGAAAAGAGACGAGAATAAATTAGAAAGAAGTTTTTACAATTAAAGAAAAACAATGCCTTGCAGGGCAAGCTGTCTTAATTCAAAAAGGATTTTTCCGGCGAGCTTGTTTCATTTTTGCTCTTTGTGAAAATCTTAAATGAATTAATCCTTACAAAGACCCGAGTAGTTTCCGGCATAATCCATCCGCTCCCATCTACACCTCATCCTATCAGCGTGACCATCATATTGACCTACCGATAGCCTAGTCAAAGATTCTATATTGTTTGTAGTGCGCATCCAATTCCATTTTAAATAGTTAAATATTTCTTTCAGGCTTGTCGGGTCACAGGGTAAGCCCACATAGGCCAAAATATTACCCTGTAAGCTTCGCGCCAACTTGGATAATGTCTCAAAGGTCCCTCTGAGGAAAGGGTATGGAAAAATTCTGGAATAATTCCTCAATCTTACGTCCAGTTTACCACTGACAAGGCACTCCGGCGTAATCAAATCGATCATCATTTCTTCCGCGTTATGAAAAATAGTTAAATTGTGATCAACCTTACTTTATCAGTTCGCATACTGATAAGGCTATTTGAATATCAAGTCGATATTGTATTCCCATGCCCCAATTCTTTACAATTCCAGAGCTTCCGGACTTGACCGGGGGTGGGGGTAAACTGGACCAAAACAAACGGTGGGTGGGAGAGACCCACCTCTACAATTACTTTGGCAAATCATGAAATCGGCTGAAAAATTTTCATTTTGCCCCCCCCCCCTCTTCTCCCCGGGCCGAAGAGTCTGGCTAAGTGCCTGCCTTAAGCGTTCATCCAATAACACTGACTTCGTACAAGGTTCGAGTAACAGTGAACAGCGACGTCAACTTTCGCCGTAATAAAGATTTTTAATGTTTATCCACGATGATGTACGCGTGGGGCTTTTAGAAAGGTATGAAGCAAATGCTATCTTCCCTTCATGTGCCTGACTTCTTCGTAAGAATTGGATTCAACGAAAAAGAAACACTGTTTAGGTACAAGAGAAGCTTGTTGCTTGTTATGTTGCTTGTTATGTTATTTTGATTAAGTAGTTAAAATATTGTCCGCTACAAGGTCGTACATCAAATAAAATCACAACAAGAACTCAAATCATAAAACTCGTTAAAATCTATTTCAGTCTTTCGGCAAATACATCTTGTCTCTCCCGAGGCTTGTACTCGACTCTCCCATTCAATCCTTCTTTTCCCGCCTCTACGCCCAGCACACGCACCTTAATCCCCTTCATTGCATTCTCCCATTCATTTATTAGAATGGTTCTTACGTAACCTGGCATGCCTTGCGCAAACAGCTGTTAGCATAAGATTCCAACACGACACGCTCCTTCTTATAAAAGACTGTGTCAGTCGTAAATAAAACAAAGGAAACGCCAAAACTCACGAATTACAAAAAAATAAAATTCCAACCTGCAAAATTTACGAACAAAATATAAACAAGTAATACAAATATACATGCGTTAGATAACACGGATAAAAGCACAGCCTCGGGAAATGTAAATTAAGCTCTGCTTAGGCCATCTGCATTACCATTAGCACTTCCCTTCCTGTAAATAACTTCAAATGACAATTGTTGCAAGGCCAGAAACCATCTCATTAGTCTACTGTTCGTACCTTTTGACCTTGCAAGCCACCTCAAAGCTTGATGATCAGTAAAAATTTTGAATTTGTACCCAAGCACATAGTATTTCAATTTTTCAACGGCCCAAACAATAGCGAGGGCTTCTTTTTCGGGGACACTATACCTCTCTTCACGAGCTGATAGTTTACGGCTTAAATATGCAATTGGATGCTCTTTTCCATCCGATCCAAACTGACTGAGGACAGCTCCTAGCCCAAAGTTTGACGCATCCGTCTGAATAATGAATTGCTTCTTAAAATCTGGAGTAGCTAGAACAGGTCTACTGGTAAGGCAACCCTTTAGCTTTTGAAATGCACTTTGACAGGTGTTGTTCCAAACAACCGTATTAGGGGCCCTTTTTTGGGTAAGATCGGTAAGAGGTTTTGCTATGCTTGCATAATTTGAAACAAATTTTCTATAATAACCGGTGAGACCCAGGAAAGCCCTAACATGTTTCTTATTGATAGGCCTAGGAAAATCTTTCTCCGCCTCAATTTTATCAAGCACTGGACTGATGCTCCCATTTCCAATTACATGACCCAAATATTCCACTTTTCTCATACCAACTTTACATTTGCTCGGTTTAGTCGTCAGACCTGCCTTAAGTATCTGTGAGAAAACACATCTCAGATGGTACATATGATCTTTCCATGTCTCACTATAAATACAAATATCATCAATATAGGCACATGAGAATTCTTGAAATTCTGTCAAGATTTTATCCATTAGACGTTGAAAGGTACTACTGCTACTTTGCAGACCGAAAGGTAAAACCGTATAACGATACTGCCCAAATGGGGTAACAAAACTAGAGCATTCGCGTGATGCTTCACTTAACGGAATTTGGTAGAATCCTTTCGTCAAATCAAGAGTAGTAATGAATTTGGCATTTCCAACTTTATCTAAAATATCATCAACTCTCGGCATCACATAGGGATCAAATTTTGATTTGCTGTTCAAACGTCGAAAATCGGTACACACCCGTACGGAACCATCAGGTTTGGGTACGACTACGATAGGAGAAGCATACGTACTGGTAGTCGGTTCAATGATCCCTAACTCTAACATTTGATTTAGTTCCTTCTTAACAGGATCCCTTAAAGCATGTGGCATCCTATAAGCACCCTGCCGCACTGGCTCACTGTCTACCAATTCAATATGATGCTCCACCAAGGTAGTACGTCCAGGAACATCAGCAAATATTTTACCATAACTGTTCAATATCTGTTTAACTTCACATAGTTGTGCACTAGTTATGTCAGAGGTAATTTCTGCCTGCTGCCATGTTTGAGTCTGAATACAGTTGGCCTCTACAATGTTACATTCTACATCATTGTCTGAAAATTCAGTGCAGTCCTCACTTACTGCTTGGCCAATCTCATTTACAACTCCAGTTATGAATACAAACTTTGCATTACGGTGTTCATCCTCCCTGCTATACCACTTCAACAGATTTACATGAACAACACGTGACTTCTTACATTTGTCAGGCATACATATTTCATAATTAACCTGGTTGATGCGCCGCTTAACAAAATATGGTCCCTGCCACTTACTATCCAATTTTCCTGCACCATCAGGTAAAAAAATTAAAACTTTATCACCTGATTGAAATTCACGAACATGTGCATTTCTATCGTAGTACCGTTTCATTTTATGCTGATTAATAGCTATATTTTCGTTTGCATCATACATTAACTCATCAATGCGCTTACGCATATCTAACAAATGAGTGACTACATCATTTGATGTTTGATCAGTAGACAACCATCCTGTTTCAGGACACTGAGAGGTCCCCTCACTTGCCTGCCATATAAAAGTTCAAACGGGGAATACCCAGTAGTCTGACAAGGTACTTCGCTATAGGAAAACAATATTCATCCCAATGCTTCATTTGTTCGTCACTCAAAGAACGAAGCATATTTTTCAACGTGCCATGAAAACGTTCAGTAAGACCATTTGTTTGTTGATGTCTAGCTGAAGTAGCAATCTGTGAAATTCCCAATTTCTGACAAAGCAGCTTCATGACATAAAATTAGTTCCCTGGTCATGTACCATTCTTGTGGCAGGCCAATCCTAGCAAAAACCTGTATAAGAGCATCTACCACTGTATTTGTCCTGATATTTGCCAACGGTATTGCCTCAGGATATCTAGTAGCAAAATCGCATATTGTAAGTAAATACATTTTCTTTTTCCTTGAACGTATAAGAGGACCTACTATGTCAATACCAATTCTCTTAAATGGAACACCAATAATAGGCATAGGTAGCAAAGGATACTTTCGTTTCTTTCCACTTTTATCCATCTTTTGACAAATCTCACATGATCTGCAATATCTCATCACATCCTGAAATATATTCGGCCAGTAGAAATGTTGTAAAATACGATCTTTTGTTTTTTCAACAGCCATATGACCAGCTCTGTCATGAGCCAACATTAATATATTCGCACGATACCTTTGTGGAACAACAATTTGTTCAACTGGCTGTGACGATACCAATTTCTCTGCCTCACTGTCTAGTTTAGCCCATTTTCTTAACAACAATCCGTCTCTCTCGTAGAAACACACCCTATGCTGATCTATCTCTTGTACATCAACAGTTCTTTCTCTTACCCCAATTAAAGTCTCATCACATTTTTGCAACTGAATAAGATTGTCCCTAGATGCATGTAATATCTCGATATCATCCACATGTGGTTCTAAAGTAGGAGTGATACCGCCTGAAATACCATCAACATTAAAACCACTTTCATTGTCAAATTCAAACCTGCTACCACTTATGTATTCTCGCAATTCACACTCTCCCTGCCTATATTCATCTTCTTCCTGTCTAGCTTGTGCACGAGTCAGAACATAAACTTGTTTAATGATGATCTCTGCACATGATTCATCCAAGTCATGACCTAGCAATACATCCATACCCAGACCTTCAATTGCAGCTACTTTAACAGTACCAGACACTATGAGGGAGTCTAACTGTACCTCAGCTAAAGGTGCAATGACCGTCTCACCAATACCTTTCAATTCTACTGTTTTCCCTGGAAGGTAACACTTTTTAGGAACAAGCTCAGCCCTAACAGCAGAGTGTTTACAAGCCGAATCTCTCATAATTTTGACTGGTTTACCTTCCACCCGACCATCAATCATGTACTGTTTATTCTATCTCGTGCTATATCATAACTCTGATCAACCTGACATTTGTACAATGGTTTTGGTTGGGCCCCATTTCCATGTGACTGAACTGCATTTTGCGGACATTCACTTCGAAGATGACCTTCTTGACCACACTTAAAACATTTTCTAGTTTGTACGGTCTTGTTCTGATCAGACTTACCCTGAGTACAAATCTTGCTAGTATGTCCTATTTTACCACAATTAAAACATTTTACATTCTTGTATAGTTGAGTGTTTGGATTCAAGGACTTGCCGTTACCTTTGTTGGCCGTCTGCCATGTGGGCACAACCTTCCTCCCAACATTTTTCCAGTACTCCTTACCACCTCTGTTAATAACATACTGATCAGCAGCCTGAGCTAAATCTTTCGCCGTTTTGACCTGCTTGTCTTTTAAGTATATAGCCAAATCATCAGGGAATCTTCCGATGGCTTGTTCAACAATCAGCAATTCTTTTATGGCTTGAACACTGTCCTGACTAATGTCAGAAAATTTTAGCCAACCATCCAAAAAATAACTCAGATCATTAATCCATTCTGCAATCGTCTCATCGGGCTTTCTGCAGGTATTCCTAAATTTGATTCGATAGGACTCTGCATTTATTTCATATTTTGCCAAAATAGCCGTCTTCAATACATCATAATTTTGAGAATCAGCAACACTCAGATTAGCATACACCTCTCTTGCCTTTCCAGAGAGACTTGGTATAAGTAATTTCGCCCACTGCGACTTATCCCATCCATTTCCTTCGGCCAATAATTCAAAGGCTCTAAGATACACGTCAATATCATCTTCATCTCGAAGACGAGGTACACGTCTGACGTCATAACCGTAAGTCATATTTAAATTTTCCTGGGAATTACCATGCAGTGAACCGGAAGAACTACGTTCTGAAAATTCTAACTTTCTTAGTTCAATTTCCTTTTCTGCTTTAATTTTCTCAAGTTCTCTGTCATGCTGTAATTTCTCAGTCTGGAGTTTCATATCTTTTTCATGTTGCAGTTTTTGCATATCAATCAAATATTGAACCCACATTTCTTTGGGCAAACCCTCTGGAATACTATGCGGGGTTTGTTCGTTACCTGATTCAGCCGTCTCCATCTCATCTTTGGTAATTTTACCTCTAGTCATCATCATGAAAAATTCTGGACAGTTCTCCTCTAAATCTCGAAATTTTCCTCAAAACAATGTCAAACTGCCCTTAGCTCATGAAGGACACCTCAATAACAATCACAGTTGAAGAATAAAGTCTTTCACGGAAACCGCGGCCATTTTGCGTACGGTGCATTACCAGTTCCGCGAGACTGCACAAACGTGACATTGTACATGCAATCTGTATGCATCATGCGCAGATGAATACCTTACCTACAGTTTTGCCCGTGACTATGATATTTCCAAGAAGGTAAAGGGAAAAAACTATCCCTTGACAATAAGGCTTATTCTAACGTGTTAATGTAACTTACAGTTTTACGTGGGTTTCCTCAAGGGCAGCGTTTCGAGCGTCTAGGCCGAGCACGTATATGGGTAGGCCTATGCGAGTTGCATATATGACATCCGACACAGTTATTCATTCTTCGATCCCTGTACAGAATGTGTAAAAGCTTAAAAGCAGGTCTAAAATATCCTGAACTGATACGAACGAAATGGTAATATGACCGCACTGGGAACACTAGCACAAATATTAACTTTCGGGTGGGGATAGGGGACGGAAGAACTTAAGTGGGGTGGCTCGTACATTGGTACATATATTACACATGACCCACTTCGACAAGAAAACTTGGGATACGTCCGATCGGAGGGGTTTGATGCTGTGAAGAGTCATTTTACCTCTAATTTGGCTAGCACGGGCATTGATGTGGGTCTAAATAGATGGGTTACCCACCCCAACTCCAACCCAATCAATCTCCAGGAGCGCGGCCATTTTCTGACCCTCACGGAAACAAAATTCCCAAGATCTTGGGAAAAATCCCAAGTACCAGCGCATGGCCGTATGGAGCTTGTACATATCGCGGAACTGGTAATGCACCGTACACAAAATGGCCGCGGTTTCCGTGAAAGACTTTATTGTACTGTATTTTCACCGTACGCAAGATTTAGATGATTAACAGACCGGTAGATTGCGTATAGTTATCGATGTGTTTTTCTAGTTCACATAAACTGAACACCAAGTTTAATTCCAACTCCTATTGAGTAAAATCTCCGCTGTTAATAGAACTTGCTTGCACAGCTCTGTATCTTTTTAAGACTGTCCAAAACAGTCTCCGAGTCTCCGGGCCGATACAAGCCAACTTCCAAGTTCCCCACAGATTATGCACAGGGAAACCGTCACGTCGCCACACCCAGTTTCTCCAGTCTGTTGCAGCTCCCTGGTTTCTCACAGAAATCTCACAGTAAGAGCGTTCACACCAGTTTTCCACAGACAAATCACAGGAAAACCGAACTTCTGTTACCTCTCCTGTCTTGCTGAGAACATACAGGAACAACTGTTCAATAGCCACACCAACTGACCAAGCTTTCCACAGAAAACGGTCAATCTCCCAACAGTTTCCACAGATACCTCACAGGACAACTGTTTTTTCCGTTTACCACCAGTTTTCCACAATATTTGCGCAGGAAAACAGTCCACCGAAATTGTCGAAAAATTCAGTTTACTACCATCAACCTGAGTACGGCCTTAAGTCAGAGAGTAGCATAGTATAATAGCATACTCACAAGTAGTCACTTGCCTTCTTGCGGTTTTGATGTCGAATTTTCACTTTACGCTCCCACCATGTTATGTTATTTTGATTAAGTAGTTAAAATATTGTCAGCTACAAGGTCGTACATCAAATAAAATCACAACAAGAACTCAAATCATAAAACTCGTTAAAATCTGTTTCAGTCTTTCGGCAAATACATCTTGTCTCTCCCGAGGCTTGTACTCGACTCTCCCGTTCAATCCTTCTTTTCCCGCCTCTACGCCCAGCACACGCACCTTAATCCCCTTCATTGCATTCTCCCATTCATTTATTAGAATGGTTCTTACGTAACCTGGCATGCCTTGCGCAAACAGCTGTTACCATAAGATTCCAACACGACACCATCCACGTTTTGGCTGCAAATTCGCTACTATATGGATATTCATAATGATGAGCGTTTTTATTCCAGATTGGACCTTCACGTTTTTTGGTTGAGAAGTGAGTTTCTTCACGTTTTGCTCCCTGAAGTGAGGTATAAGTAACGAGACCAAATGCATACACATTACCTACGCCAGGGTTACCCTGACTAGGACTAGGCTAGCCTTTGCTACGTGCACGTTATGAAGTTGTTGTCTCGCATACGTATTCAATATACATACAGCTATGTCAATTTGCCGACTTTGTCCTTAACTGCGTACGTAGGCACTGAAACTTTTCGATGGATGAGTTTATTTTTTTGTGTGTGTGTGAGAGGCGTGTATTTTAAACTTTGTTTCACAGCTACCTTGAAGGACTGGTTTATTTGAAATCCATTTCTTCGGGAACTTTATATGATTAATACTTAGACAGAGGACAGTGTCGGACGACACAAAATAAAAATCTTATAAAAACCTTGCTACTGCTTTCTTTACACCCCCCCCCCCCCCCTTTACACAGGAAACGTTTTGGAATGTCTTAGGTCTGTGGTAGCTGTAATACGAAGAAATATTCATATAATGGGAAATACTTAAAAACCGGTATAACAACTCAAAAGGCTGTTTTAAGAGAGGAAAGTCATCAGTGGCTAATTTTACGAGGCGATAACTAGGACATCCAGAAGGTCACAGTGCTAGCCGAGGTTTGAACTCTGATCCTGCAACCCAGTTTAACGATTCGCACCAATTTGAATGTTCTCGTAAATTCCACGATTGAATAGACTGTATGCTATAAAAGGAATATTACTTCAAGGCACATTGTGTTGATTGCTTCGACGTAATCTGGAATCTTCCTAATTCTTCGAATGGAATGTTCTCGTCACACAGTGCTCAGATACGTACATACATACATACATACATACATACATACATACATACATACATACATACATACATACATACATACATACATACATACATACATACATACATACATACATACATACATACATACCTAAAACAATAATTTCCCCGTCACTGTAGAAGGAAATAACATTTGGAGAACTATAGAATTCAATTAAAGTGACCCATTTTGCCCTTTTAAATGACTCAGTCGTTAGTAAGGGTTAATAGTAATGTTGACTCGACTGATTTCACAGGTTTACCAGACACTCAGGGGCGGCGCCACAGGGGGGGCAGGGCAGGCATTTGCCCCCCAATGGTTTATGACCCAAAAAAATTAAATCGTCTAAATAACGTTTTAAGACACATAATTTTTGTAGGGGGTGGGGTGAGGTGTAACAGTATCATGGAATAAAGTATTGTGATACATTATCCGTCGCATATAGGACATTTTCGGTGTAAATCCTCGAAAATTTTGCGCGCTTCGCGCGCGTTGTCTTCTCTGTCTCACTCATTGTACATCCGCCCTATACTGCAATAGTCCTTCGTGCAAATATTTGGAATGTTCGAGTATACACGCATTCATCATTTGCTATATAGCCTATCTTCATCCACCTCAGAGCTTACACTTAGGCCTCTTCTACATCCCGGAAGACCCATGATTGAATTCCTGAGTTTTTTTTTAAGGGTTAATTATCTAGTAGCGTAAACAATAGGGGGGCCAAAATACAGTATATCCCCTGGCGAGATTCTGTGAAAATTGCTGTCTATTTTAAAACAAGCAAAACATAGTATTCAACACTAAACTGACTGATTTGAGTGATTAAAAGTTAATTCAAATCGGTATTTGACCGACGTATTTATCAATATTCTGTAAATTCTCGGACTACGCGCGAATGTGGTATCTATTACGAATTCCATGGCTACCTTCACGACCGTGCCTCTTGGAGAAGTAGGCCTACATCATATTTTAGTGTGTAAATCTAGTACGCATGGACCTACCAGCTCTATTTGTACAATTGCCCTACACATGCAGTGACATGTCTGTAGTGCAGTATCGTAACCAACCAGGGGAGGAGGGGGGGGGGGTAGGATTTTCACTTCCGTGTACATTGTTCAATCATGTCACAACAATCACAAAATGGTTAAATTGGTACGCAGGGAAGGTTATACAAGAGGAAGAGTAACAGTTCCGTGAAAGTGGGAAAACATATATAAGGCGTGTAACATATCTAGATGTCTTCAGTGCAATATGAAAGATCTGGGAAAGGCCATTTCTTGCGATCTGGGAGCTGTTTTGGCAAAAATTTTATCGGCGCAGTGCGCGCCAGCCAATAGAAATCATGCCACATATCCGGCTTCATTGCAATTTGAAAGGTCTGAGAAGGACCATTGAATTGCGATATAGAAGCCATTTTGGCAACATGTTAAACGGTACGCTCCGTGCCAACCGTTAGTGGCGCTCCGTTCCTATACCAACGCAACCAAACGCCGTTCACACGTTCATGCCTGTCAGTCGTCACGTATCAAGTATCGTACAGTTCAAAACTGCCTCCAAGATCCCGAGAAGTGCCATTTCATGCAGTCTGGTGGGAGGGGGTGTCTGTAGGGCGAAAATCCTCTTGTACACTTCGCACCAAACTATGATGGCGCTCCGTTTCCATGGCAACTTCCATTCTGCGCCCCTCCCCCAAAAGCACAAATCGCCGCCCTTGCCCATTTGTTATGTAATCGTCGACAATAAGTGCAACAAAATTGGAAAACTGTAGTCGGCCAAAAGTAAAGAACGTTGGATTACTTACCTAGAAACTAGATTTCTCGAGAAAAAATATGACTCAAAAGATGCAAAATGTTGTACCAGATTGCGTCTAGGGCTTCCCGGTAGTCGAAAAATCTTTCACATAACGGAACATTTTGGCCCAAAACGATCATTGCTTTTTCACTGCCTGCTGCATCACGACAGCCTTTTTTGTGGTTTTTACGCTTGACCGCACACACCACGGCAGCTTCGTTAATCTCCTCTGCAATAAAATCGGAAAAGTCCATTTGGAGTAGTGTAAGAATTCCTTCTTCTTGCTCAATGTGTGATGTAAGACGGTCAAAAATATTCGTTTTTAAGCTTTCTGTACCACATTATTTATCCTTTTTTAAAAAACTCCTAGAATTAGACACCTCAATACATTTCACATGTTGTTAAAGCAAGATAGTTTGCACATATCTATTTAACCCCCTAACTTTCTGTAGTGGTATGTGCCAAATACCCACGCTTTTACTGATTTTCACTGCAGTTTGAGACGTCCTAAATATTCCCTGATTTTCCACTGTCCATCCAATTTTTCGAAACATGAAATTTACGATTCGATTAAGAACGGATTCCTCAATCTGGTGATGTATGTTTTTCGGAAAATGATAGAGGCTAAAATAGGATAAGGGCAATGAAACTGTACAGCATTTCTCTAGGTCTGTGCAAGCGAAATGATGTTTGTTTGAATGTCTGTCCTTGACGTCACAGGACCATTGACCAATTCGGACAAAGGACAAAGCAACGGCTCGATCTTCAAATCAAGATTTTTTTTTTACTTTTGAAAAAGGCGTAATGTTCCCATTGGTCCAAACAGGTGAAACTTGAGCACCATGGAGATGAATATTCATACTTTAAGCACACGTTTGAACTAGATTTTTAGGACCAAGCTAACAAAAGTTAGGTGTATTTAAGTGGAGGAAAACCCTTCAAAACGTACTCTTTGGGAGATTCTCCATTGAAAAATGTCGAAATTTGTATTTTTTATTAAAAATTGGCGTAACCTTCCCGACATAATATCAACTTAAATATTACATGAATAGAAAGGAGACATTTTGAACTTTCAAAACCCGTTTGAACTAGGTTGGTACGTTCTAATTTGATCATTTGAGAGGCGAATATGCAGCAATAACAACACATGCGCCACACAGTTAAGGAGAGTTTTCTGCTGCAATGATCACGATGTTCCGTTATGCACCCCCTCCCCTTAACCCCTCCCTCAGAACCGCGATCACTCATCTCATGCCTGGGGCAGATGCAGGGGGAAGGATGCAGTCGCACCCAAAAAATTCAAGAAAAAACGGCAGAAACGTTTGTTAAGCTATAGTATGAGGAGGGGACAGGATGCAAGTACGCTGCATCTTCGGTTCATTGTCAGTTCTATTCCTTTACGCTTCCGTTACTTATGCGTTAGTGTCCGTCGAACATTCGTAACTGGTACTGTACTTCTACGTTTCATCCGCGAACGGATACTAACGGAGAAGTCCAGTATGAGAAACGCACGAGAAAATGATAAAAAGGAAGCTTAACGGATAAGTAACGAATACGTAAGGGGGACCTTTCTCGGTCGACGTCCGGTCCAAGTTTTGTGTATGTTCAAAATCTCTCGCCGTTCATACCGGACGTTCCCGGTCATGAAACGAAGTCGGCGGAGGAGAACAGGAGACTAAACGGATACTAACTTACATCAACGGAGTGCCATTTTGGGTCTTCGTTTCCTCTCCGTTATTGCAATCCGGTGAGGTGTGACAGGCGCTTAAAGACTGACGTGTGTTATGGTACGGTACCTCCCTCCCTCCTCCCTCTCCCTCCCTGGTGACGCCATCCCAACCAATTATTTATACCTCTGCCTGTGAATCCATTCTTAAGGTTTATGTCAAAATTTTACATAAATAATACTGCAATAAAATAAATTTCAATCAGTTTTGTCTCTTATCCCATACATGCACGTTTCATTTTAGGAGTATTAAGTGGACCTAAAGTGTAGAATTATAAGAATATATATTTTAGACGTTGGAAACGAATTTCACTCATCCAACTCTCATTTTCATAGCTCACCCTGTTGCTGAGATATGAAAAGTTAAAATTTATTCACTTTATTTGGAATAGTCGATTGCGCAATAGTTTGTGATGATCTTCTTGTAAAACTCTCATTACTTGCTTTTGTTTCTTTTTGAAATTGAAATGTTTATATTACCTTGCAAAAATTACTGTTGTACGGAAAGGTTTTGTATAGTCAAGTCACCCTATAACAGTGAGAAAGTGATCACATTTTGGCACAAGGTTCAGAGGCTTTCGAAAAAATAAAGAAAACAAAGAATGTTATTTGAGTAGTACAAGAATGACATTACACATTATTGCCCCATCTACCATTTTAAATTGAATACGCACCAACATTTTATATATCTCAGCTCAGGAATTCCTGTAAAGATGGCAGGTAGACCATCTGGATTCATTTTTCAAGCTTTGTAACATATGTTTTTGAATTTTTAGCCTTTAGGTACACTTTAAATTTAGCTAAAATTTGGCAGTTCTTTGTAGACCAAAAAAAAAATGCATTTTCTATGCGCGTTTCTTTCAACATAAAAGTTGATTTAACTGTATTTTCAAAGCAAAGTGAACTCAAAGCAAGCTGGAGTGATTTCAGTTTCCCACATTGATGAGCAGTCTCCCTTTTCTGTGCCTTTCAATCGTTTTGACTTACAGACCCTTAAGGGTGCAATTTGCAAAATTTCAATATCTCCTATGCATATTACGTAATGATACCATACGATTATGAAGGACACTAAATCGGATTTAAATTTAACGATATACATAAATCAGTCTATTAATGTGAGGAAATGACGTCACTCCTGTTTGCGTAAAGTTTACTTTAGCTTGCAAATTTGGTTACATCATTGGTTCAAAAACTCGAAAGACTGTACGCAAAAATTTAATGTTATCTCATAAGAGTTATGATTCCTCTCCCTTTTATAAAATTCAATTTTGCGTATAACCCTTCCTCAGTGATTCGGCTTTTCTATAAGCAAGAAAAAAATCACATAATGAGGATTAATTTTTTCTCATTAATTAAGAAATTGCAGACATGAGATCCATATTTCAAGGATGAATACATACAGTTTAGAACACTCGGGAAGTGCCGTTTCCGGCCATCTGGAGGGTTTGCAAAGTCAAAAATTTTCTTGAACGCTCCGCGCCAACTGATGGTGGCGCTCCGCTTAGAAATATGTATTACCATTTTTCATAGATTTATTTTTCTCTTTAATTGAGAAATTGCAGACATATGATCCATATTTCAAGGCTGGGTACATGCAGCCTAGAACACTCGGGAAGTGCCATTTCCGGCCATCCTGGAGGGTTTGTGAAGCCAAAAATTTTCTTGTACGCTCCGCGCCAACCGATGGTGGTGCTCCGCTTAGATAGTCTTGCTGCACTCAGCCCCCCCCCCCCAATATTTTTTCGTTCCGCCGCGCCTGCTGCATAGTTGAAGCGTCTCATTCAGTGAGGGGCCGATTTTCACTGACAGACAACCAACCCTTCTCACAGTTCGTATTTATTTTAGAAAAAAAAGTTTTTTTTGAGAGAGAAAAATAAAGTCCAAAAAAATGAAAACGCCGAAAATGCAGGTTCTGACACGGGGGTGGGGGTGGGGGGGGGGGGAGGGTGAGGCTCGGAAGACTTCAATGCCTGCACCCCCAAACAATAAAGCTGGGTCCGACCCAGCATGCTTTGCCCCCCCCCCCCCCATCGAAAAACTCTGGCGCCGCCCCTGCAGACACTCAAATTCGCTCGCCCTGCCATGCAGGTTTACAAGAAAGAGGGGTTTCCAGAACGTCTCCACTACGCCAACCATCCACGAAATCTTCCGATAATTGGCTTTGTGGACCCAGGATGGCACGTTCATAAGGTACTCTCATTAAAAATAGCAAACATTAAACAAAGAAGTTATATATTTGAGTGATGATAATCGTAAATCTAAGTTTATTAAATTAACTAAATTAGTTAGCCTGGATTACCGAAGTAAAGCGACTATATACTCGAATGTGTTCCTTGGCTGCATGCAATAATACTTATTAAGAAGTTGTAGGGTGGAACATAAATTATTATACGGAAAGTATACCTCTTTTTACTTAGGTTTAATACGAAAAAAATGGAATAACTTCATTCAAGTTAGTTTATCGTTGTGATATTTATCTTATTAGAAAACGAATTGCAAAGACATTCGTTGGTAAGACAGATGAGGAGCTTAAGAACAAAAAATTAAAGGTCTGTAGACATGTTAATGTCACACCTGCCTGTCTGATGTAAAAAGCATTAAGAACATTATACTATAGTTTAACAGCCACAATTTCCATCAAAATCTATCACATATTGACCATTTTACAAAACTATTACTGTTTTTGCACTAACATCATGCATAAAAATGAGATGAATATGCAAATCTGTTACGTTTAAGAGGGACCCACAAGGTGGGAGTTATGTTATCCTTTGATTGTTTAACCTTCATTCCAAGGACAGTTGAAGCTGTGTCATGTTCTGTGGTGTTTATTTTGGAAGTAGTTATTAACTACTTTAAAAATATTTACATTAAAAACCAAACTATTAACTTACTGGTAAGTAATAAACAGACAATTAATATAGGATTAACAGAAGAAATTCAGACCCTGTGCGACACTGCACATCACAATTTTTGCATAGCAAACGAATAATCTCAATAATGGTAAAACTTTGAAGAGATATATCTTAAAAACGGAGAAAGATATTCAAATAATTCTAATAGACTTTTTATCAGTGGATCTCAATGTTTTATTGTTGAGTAGAACAGCTGTTTTGGTTTCACATCCACAGACCTATAAATAGTTTGTTTTAAATGTATACGTTTCTGTGTATTAACTTCTACGATATCTTCATCAACTAGGTAACTTCAATCTATAGTAACAAAGTACATTTCTTGGATAGTCTTGTTTGAAAATATGTCATTCTTTCCTTAAAATAAATAATTCAAGGTCGAGAGACTGGATAACATCGTTGTGCGCCTTTAAACGGTATATCTTTTACAAACTATCGTTGGTTTGTTCTAGAAATGGAATCCATCTTCCGACCAAGTATCAGACTGTTCTCACGGTTAAGATAACCGCTGGATGTCAATGAAATCGTCGTTCTGTGCCCAAGGACCTATCTTCAAGAAAGGTTATCGTGCACGTCCCTTGGAATCGGTAAGGCATGGTTAATAATTTTATATGTGACTATTGTACAGAAACTGGGTCTAAAATGTGGCTTATGAATATAAATGCCAGTTACAAACTTCATAATACGCAAAATAAACACAATGCTATTATCTTAAACGGACGTGCTTCACTTGGCTCTCGCCATTAGCGTAAGTTTTTACAGTAATTTGTTGATTATATCATCCAGATATTTGCACTGAGGTTTCTGTGACCGTAAGGTACACACAAACAAGAAATTGTTTTCAACATGAGCGGAAAAGAAACGAGGAAAAGTGCAAAAGAAGCTGCCAACAAAACCACCACAGGTCTCAAAACCCAAGGAGAAGCCTACATTCACTCCACCTACGTTGAGACGACATAGGACTTACTCCGACGTCAACATCCAGGATCAAATCCTTCATGATCTAAAATGTCAATGGACTTAGCTTTCACTGAAGTCAACAAGAAAATAGACTTCAATGCTGCTTAAGCAGCAATCGATCTTACGGAGAATATCCATCCTGGAAGACACACAAAAGGGATTAGAAGAGAGTAGCAACTTTCTGAGTAGCTCCGTGGATGAACTGAAAACTGAGTAAACCAAAATGGAGACTAACATAATGGTACTAAAGAGGATCTCAAGTCTTTGCAAATCAACTTAAAGGAATTTTGATGGATTCATGACCATTTCCAACGCTAAAAGAATTAAAACGTGACTACGAAGAAAAAGATTCGAAGTCTAACAGAGGCTCAACTTAAAGCAGAACGGTACTCTCGGAGCTTTATTCTACGCTTCGGTGGAATCCCCGAGAAAGAAAATGAAGAGGCTATTCAAGAAGTTCAAAGGGATTACCTTCAAATACAACCGATTATCGAGAGCGCACATCGTATCGGAAAACGCGGTACTGGCAAACCCCGTCAGATCAGGGAGGTGTTATTAGCACCTCCCTGGTCAGATAATCGCCAAGCTGCTGTATCGCCCGCAACGCAAAGAAGTCCTGGTAAAGTGTCGCCGCGCTCTTTAAGACTCACCATTTTTAGCTTAGCTGAATTAAAGCTTTCAGCTGAGCTATAGCTGTCGTGCGCGTCCGGCCAACTTTCTGTCACGGCCAACTTTCTGTCAAGTTTGCTTTCGTGGTTATTTCACTGTTATTTTGTGATTCGTTGGTCGATTTAGCTGAAACTTGGCGAGATATTTCTTGGAGTTAAGGGCCGTATTGGATTAATTTAATCTTCATTTCAGGTCATTTCGAGTCATTTTTAAAAATGTAAAAAGGCTTATTTTTTCTCAGTTTTTGTTTATTTTTTGTGGTAAGTAGGCCTGGTGTGTGAAGTCAGAACTGTCCTGGACCAGTCTTGTACAAATCGAATAAAATTATCGTTATTTGAGGGCCCAAATTTCGAGTTTTCTGTGTTGTTACATATCAGTCATAGATCTATACCAGAGACAGTGAGGAAAGGTATGGTTAGAATTCTTGAGAGTTGTTATAATGCATGATATCATGTTATGGATTGGGTACCACTTTCCGATCTAGTGTTGCTGATCTGTGCACGCGATCCTCGTAGCTTGTACAGTATAATTACTGGTCCGTGCTCTTTAGGAGTAGCTTCTGGTTTTTGCTGTAATTTCTTAGCATGTACTACTTGCTTGTAGAGTAATTACTGCTCTGTGCTATACTTTTTTAATATTAAGATACGGTTCCGTTGAGTGATTCACAGATATATTAATAATTTAGCTCCACAAGTTTCGTGTGCTGCACGTGGCACAACTGGAAAAAAGGCCGTGGCCGGCTCGACTTGTACCAATTGGTTGGAAACTGGGCCGTTAAACCTCATCTAACTAACTGCACGTGGCACAGTGGTCAAGACTTAGTCTTACAAGTTTTACATGGCAGTGGTCTTGGTTCGGATCCCTATGCAGCTTCTCTCCCTTTTGGAGGGTTATCTTTAGTGATGGGGCTAGGATAGGGGAGTCGTGATTTTTTATTCCTTCCCGAAGGCACACAAGGAATCTATGCATTCATGATGGCTTGGGTGCGTATGTGCATGTATGTGTGTGTTTGTGACAATGCTCGTTAACACGATATCCCAAGAAGAGAAACTCTGAAAGTTCTCAAACTTGGTGCATAAATGTCCCGTATTGAGAAAAAGAAGCCTATTGTTTTTGGTGAGAGTCAAAGCTGATCTGGGGTCACCAGGGGTCAAAATCTGAAAACCTTGTTAACACGATATCTCACGGTAGGAGGCATGGATAAATTTCATTCGTAGTATGTAGATCAGGGTTTCCCCTGGCATTGTTTTTGTGAGGCGGCTACCTCACAGTTTTTGGCCACCACCTCACAGAAGGTTTGTTATAATTGCCACCTGTACTGTACTTGCTATAGAATATTGATAGCTCTCCCTCATAGTTGGTGTCTAAGCTGGAACCATATTAACCCCCAAGAATTAATACCACCTCATACTCCATAAAACCCAGGGAAACCCTGATCTTAGACGCCTTATGGTAAGGGAAAAATCCTATTGTTTTTAGTGGAGGTTAAAGGTCACTTGGAGTCATCACTGATAAAACTTGTTAACAGGATATCTCGATATAGGAAGCTTGGATAAATTTCATACTTAGTATGTAGATGCCTTGTGGTGAGAAAAAGGACCCCATTGTTTTAACAGAAGTCAAACGTCATTTGGGGATCGGAGTCAAACCCTGAAAACCTTGTTGACAGGATATCTCAATGTAGGAAGCTTGGATAAATTGTATACGGAGTATGTAGATGTGTTATGGGAAGAGAAAGAACCCTATTGATTTAAGTGGAGGTCAAAGGTCATCTCAAGGTAGGAAGCTTAGTATGTAGATGCCTTATGGTGAGAGGAAGACCCCTATTGGTTTTGGTGAAGGTCAAAGGTCATTTGGGGTCACCGGGGGTCAAACCCTAAAAACCTTGTTAAACACAATATCTCGAGATAAGGAGCTTGGATAAATTACTGAATGTGTTGATGCATTATGGTGAGGGAAAGAACCCTATTGTTTTTGGTTTGCGTCGAAAGGTCATCTGGTGTCACTGGGGGTCAAACCCTGAAAACCTTGGGAAGCTTAGATAAATGACGCTTTTCATACTTTGTATATAAATTTTTCATGTTGAGAGAAGAAGCCCTGTTGGTTTTGGTGAAGGTCACAAGTCATTTGCGGTCACCAGAGGTCAAAAACTGCAACTTTGTATACATGACATAACATGGGAGAAAGCGCTGACAGATCCTTTGTAAGACATGTTTTTTCTCAATTTTTTTGTAAATAAAGTTTTGGTGGGATCCAAAGTCATGTGAGGTCAGCAGGAGTCCAATTGTGAACACATCGTAAAAAATGATATAAATTTGAGGAATGAACTTCGGTGTAACAAAGCACCCCCTTTCCGCAAGGAATCACTAAGCCTTTGGGTTTTCTGGTTATGTTTCATATTACGAAATTATGTGAGTGATCAATACATTCCACGCAATATTCATGGCAATGAAGTAAACAGAGTAATTGGCCGAATTACACAGAATTTACTATGTAACTTTGTTCGGTACTACTAATAATTAAATACAAAATATTGGAAATGCGTAATGTAATTATGCATTAATGTAATTACTTGTAAATATTTGTTAAATAGTTTTGAAAGTTATTATTGTCTAGTGTACATATGTAAAATATAAATATTGTATAACAGTGGCCTGGTACGGTGGTTCTTCAGTGGGTTTCGTACAGGCGCGGCGCCACAGGGGGGCAGGGCAGGCATTTGCCCCCCCTATGGTTTTTCAACCCAAAAAATAAAATCGTCTAAAAAACGTTTTAAGACACATAATTTTGAAGGCGGTGGGGTGAGGTGTTACAGTATGTCACCCATCTATCACAATATTAGTTAAATTGTTCGTTACAAAATACCTGAAACTTGCAATCCCCGCACGGTAACGTTTTCTGTTTTCTCCATTGTTTACGTGAATGCAGGTTAAGTATTACATTCACACTAAGGCCATTATACTTAACGCGCAAACAAAAAGGACATAGGAACCGAGAGTAAAGCTAAAACAATACAGTAGTATACCCTAAAGCCAAGTTATTGTGAGACCTTACACATATGGTGTCACAGAGCAAAAAGTTTTCCCTCTCTTGGAGAAAAGGTGCGTATCATTGCAAGTTACACCAAAAAATACAGACAGCTAATTTGTGCATCAGGGGATACGCCTGATCCATGAACCTCTGTCTAACCAAAACCCCAACCCTACCCGTAACTCGGAATATATTTTCGTTCGGGGGAATCTTCGGTCTTTAGTGAACCTTCGACCAGGGCCGTCGCGACCGGGGGGTGTGGGGGGGTGTCTCACCCCCCCCCCCAAAGTTCGTCAGAGCGACGATAGTCGGAAAATCTGAAATGCCAGTTGGAATTTCTGATATCTCAGTCTAGCACATTTTTCCGACTGAGCCTATGTCAACTTTGTATATATTTTCCAACTAGACCAAGTGAGAATAATGCCAAACGTTATTTTCCTCACGTAAAATCAAATCAAAGCTGTCATTTTTCGCAAATTCTTCTCAAATTCTCAAAATTTTCGCGCGCTCCGCGCGCTTCAAACCTGACCTCAGTGTTTTTCTTATTATCAATATCTTCCGATAGCAACTTTCGGAGAAGCACAACAGCAGAAGTTGAAAAGTTGTTTACAAATTACCAGGTAAAAGACTGGCTTTTTGAGTGGCATGTTGGTTTGTTGGGCAATTGAACGTATTTTGATGGAGATTCTGAATGCAGGTTTTATTATGAAAATCTTATTTAATGGAAATTTGGGCGCGCTTGGCGCGCATACGTCACGATTTACAATCAATCTCATGAACATTAAGGTAATTATACCAGACACAATTCTATGGGAGCTAGGGCGCTTTAGGCCCCCCCCCCCATTTTTTTATAGACTAATATTGGTGAAGACATAAATATACTCAGAAAATATTCCAAACGTCTATTTATCAGGCCCGTAGCCAGTAAGTTATGTAACGATTTTTTCTATAACTTCAAAAAATTTTCGCGCGCTACGCGCGCTTTCATCTCTAGTTCTATCTAGTGGTAACGCCCCGTTTCAAACATATTGGATTTCAACGTTTCCACAAATGTTGTTCTTCCGTGTAGGCGTGATTCTAGAGAAATACGAAAATGCATGCATCATTCCGAAGTTCTTTCCTCTTTTTCCTAACTTTTAGAAGATTCTTTCTTCAGCCTCGCCATCGTGGCAAACATATTTTGTAAGAAAGAGATCTTTCAGTTTCGTAGGAGATCCTTAATGGGTAAGATAAAGAATGTAATCCCCGACGACGACCATGCAGTCACCCGAACAAATTTCTTGGTTTTGTCCAGTTTCTTCAATAAAAGCCCAAACTTTTTCAACTTTTCTTAATGAAAATTCAATATAACCCCAAATTTTTCGGCGCGCTTCGCGCGCCTTATATTTTGAGTTCGGCAACCCATTGCATCTGTCGGGACTAGAGTAGCTGGCCCCCAGTCAGGGCGCTTCCCCCCATGTCGGCAAATCAAAGCACCACTCCTGGCTGAGCCTGTGTGCAGGTTTTTCATTTTGGCATTGAAGTATACCCAAAATTTCGGCGCGCTTCGCGCGCAATCCTCACAATCCACGTTGTATCACTTATGAACATTATAAGCACAACGTACCAGTGAACTTTTATAGCATAAACTATGTGTACATTCTGAAAACGCGCTTGTTAGTCCTAAACCCTTTTTGCTATACCTGTCTGGGAAGTCTAGTATCATTTTTCTGCACCTATACTCCCTCCCGCCCATTCCCCATTGTTCGTCTCGATTTTCGTTCAAAATTGGTAAAAATACGATAGATGTAAAGTGCTTGGCGTCATACTCTATATTATTATTTAGATGCCAGTCATTGCCCCATTTTATATTATTGATCCAGAGCTTCCTGGAGGCCTATACAGGTATATGCCAGCAATAGATGCCAGAACAGAAGGCATTAAAGTAGTCAAAAGGTGTGGGTGTGTGTGTGGGGGGGGGGGGCTTCAGGAGGTTTGTTGACAACGTATTCTTCTCTCAGACAACATACTTTCTACTTTCACCGAATCTTAGTATTCACTAAATTATGGACATTTTCCAGCCATATATGATCAGTTCCAAAGTATCCCAAGGGGAGGGGGACCCCTCCCCTTAGGCCTAACCCCCAGGACGACACCTTTATGAAGTGAAAAAGGAAGAATCACCACTGCTGTATCATACAAAAGTAACGCCCATAAAAACGAAAATGCAATTTACGGGCCGCCACTCATTTGGAAAAAGAATCAAACCAGTCGGAAAAATTACAATTCATTTGATTATGGACATTTTCTAGCCATATATGATCAGCTCCAAAAATATCCCAAAGATAGCTCCATTTTGCATCTAAGCAACCTTAAATTAACAAAAATTTCTCTAAGGGGAGGGGTCAACCCCTCCCCTTAGACCCCTCCCCCACGACGGCACCTTTATGTAGTGACAAAGGAAGGATCCTCACTGCCGTATGTAAACGCAGGGCGCATAAAAAAATGGTGCAATATACGCGCCACCATTCAGTTGGAAAATATATTTATCCAGTCGGAATTTGGGACCTTCACACCCCCCCAAAGATATGACCCTAGCTACGGCCCTGCCTTCGACCAAGTGAACCTTTCGTCTATGGGTATTCCCCCCTGTCCGGATTATGTAATGTTTGGCAATCTCAAACATTTACTGTCTCTCTATTCCCAGCATGTGATCATTTAAAATTTAGAACGTGAACATATATATCGCGGGTATCATGAGTCAATCAATTAACTAACAGTTTGACAATAAAAATATAAAAAACATTCAATAAAATGAATTAAACTTTGAAGTAATATTATATGTCTCCCTTACTGCATACTCGTACGAAGTGGGGGCTGGGGGCTAAAGCCCCAGTCAAAAATCTGGGGGTAGAATCCAAGGTCAAAAACCCCTTATTTGTCTCTTCAGTAAAAACTATAAAACATTTGCAGTAATTTTCCTTAAAATTTGCCCAAAATGTTGCACCAAACTGCATCTGAGGACCCTCAAATACCCCAAAATTTTCCAAAGGGGAGGGGGACACCCTTCCCCTTAGACCCTTCCCCAGGACAGCGATCCGAAACAAGGTTCAGCCTCCCAGTCTCGAAAAGTTACCTACGCCTATGCCTTATTGTGCTTTATTTTGGTGTTGTCTCGACTGAGTAATCCATAGAAAACGAATTTTAAATAGTAGGTGCATGGCCGTACACAACACAATCTTTACTGTATGAAGAAATCTTGAGTCAATCAGAAAAAGAGCAAAGAAAAACAGGGCGATGCCATATGGGGCAGGGGGCAGCCGCCTCCTGTCATTTGCAAGAACAGGGGAAAGAGAGAAGGAAAAGAACAGGAAAAAAGAAAAGGAGAAAACGAAAGAGAAGGAGAAAGAAGAAAGGAGGAGGGTGGGGTAGGCATATATTTGATCCATATAATTAGTCCAGAGCTTCCAGGAGGCCCTATTCCGGTGTCTGCCAGCCTTTAGATACCTTGTATAATGCATATATGAAGCAACGAAAATATTCGTAATAGTTCGTGTTTCTGTCGACTCAAGGCACGTATTTTTGAGTGAAAAACTACCCATACATAAAAGGGGGTGGCTTCAGGAGGTTCGTTGACTACACACCCTTCTCTTAGACAACAAAGGCTACTCTCCTCTTTCACTAAACCAAAACTTAAAATTCAATAAAATTATTAACACTTTTCAGCCATATATGATAGCTCAAAAAATACCAAAGACATCACCATTTTGCATCTAAGCAATCTTAAATTAATAAAAAATTTCTCAAAGAGGAGGGGACACCCCTCCCCGGAATGCGTCTTTCTCAAAACAAAAATTGAAATTACTAAATTATAAACTTTCCAGCCACATATGATCAGTTCAAAATATGTACCAAAGACATTATCATTTTGCATCTGAGCAACCTTAAATTAACAAAAAATTTCCCAATGGGGAGGGGGGTACCCCCTCCCCTTAGACCCCTCCCCCAGGACGGCGATCACTCATCTCACGCTTTGCCCCCCCCTATCGAAATACCCTGGCGCCGCCCCTGGTTTCGTATGAACAAGTTAACTTTCTAGAGGCTACAGCATAATGATGAATGCATTCATGGCTGAAGAAACTATGTTAATTTGAGTGACATATAGTATTTACAATATCTGTGAAACCCCTATAGCTATACTGTGTTAGTAGTACATCTACGATAAATAAGGGCGTTCTGAAAATAAGACAAATCTGTTCAATATGCGTAGTTCAACAGTTTTGAAATAAGTTTCAATCTTATTTCGAAGTATTTTATGCATGATTTAGGGTTCATGTTTCCGTACCATGTCATGCTGGTGTGAAAAACCACTACTCTGTAAATATCATCAGCTGAGCTATTGAAACATTGTTGCGCTTGTTTTTTTTTATAATTTTTTTTATACCTGACGGCCCTACACTAGAGGACTTCAAGAAGAAAGCCCGTCTACGACCTGTTACGAGTGCTGCCTTTAAAGAGGGAAAACGACCTTGTCTCATAAATGGCAAGTTATTTATTAATGGGGAGCTGTATCATGAGGACGGCTCATCTACAAATACATCTTGATACTCTCAGAATCCTCATAGATTCTTTGACCCACAGCCTTCAAATTGTTTCTTTGTATAGCCGAGTAAAGTAGATGTGTTTATTATACGCTGTTTCCGTATCTGTTTGTGCTTTCATCTTGAATATGTGTTGAACTTTATGTTGTGATTTCTGATTCGCATATAATATTCTTTTTTCTTGTTATTTGCTTTATGAAACGTAGTAGTTGTATTTCCCACAATCCAGCTTACTTCAACAATTTGTTCCATACTAATGTTATTGATAATTTTTTTGATATTTTAGTGACTCCGATAGTAATTACCAGCATGATTGTTTATGCGCTGATGAAGAAAGTTTACTCAGTTCAATTAGCAACAAAAATTCCGATTTCTCTGTTTGACACATTAATGCACGTAGTTTATTGGAAAATTATGATGATATTTGTAATCTTTGCAATCTGTTCAGTTGTATCAGTAACTGAAACCTAGATAAATTTTAACAGTCCAGTTAACGTGTTACACATTCCAAATTACACTTGTATTCATGTCGACAGAGAAGGCAAGAGGGGAGGTGGCGTGGGCTTTTACATTCATAACAGCATCCAAAATAAGAAACGAACCGATCTCACGTTCATTACATCTAATTACGAGTCGCTGTTTATTGAAATCACTCGGTCTAGGCTGTAACATCGTAACATCGTTGTTGGAGTCGTCTATAGACCGCCGACGGTTCTGTAGCCATCTTTAATGATGTTCTCACTAGTATGTTAGATTTGTTACAGCAACACAACAAAACCTGCTTTCTCTTGGGGGATTTCAATATTGATCTTCTTTAGTATGGTTCTGATATTAATGTATCATGATTTCCAGATACTATGTATTCTTACTCATTTTTGCCTCGTATAGCCAAGCCCTCTAGAATATGTGATACCTCATGTACTCTCATTGATAATATTTTTTGTAATGATGTAACTCTGGATATTGTGTCAGGTGTATTGATATCTGATATAAGTGATCATCTTCCTGTATATTGTAAAGTGATTAAATATTATGATAACTCAAATGATACCGGATATGAGTACGTTACAAAAGGTGATTCGTCTAGCCGTAACTTTATCAGTTTTATCAATGAATTACAAAATGTTAATTGGGATGACCTCTGTCAATTCAATGATGTTAATGATGCTTATGACTATCTCATTTGTGTTATCAAAAATCTTTTTGACAATAAATGCCCTTTAAAGAATTATAAAACTAAGAAAACTCACTATCATACTCCTTGCATTGCACCAGGTTAGGTATTGTTCAATCTAGTAAAACCAAGAAGAAGTTAAACAAGACTCTTCAAAGGAATTCTACATATTTATATAAATACAAATATACAACTTACAAAAGAAAGCTTACTAACATCATCCGTCTTTCCAAAAGAAAATACCATACAAATGTCTTTGCAGCTCACAATAATGATTTAAGAAAAACGTGGCAACCAATCAACAAACTCATTGGCAAAAAGACTTCCATCCAAGTTGATAATTATGAAATTATCCATAATGACCGGGAAATTGATAATGACTCTGAAATTGCTTAATGTTTCAATAACTCTTTTTCTAAAGTTGGTGAAACATTAGCAAGGGGTATCCCTCCATATGATGGTTATTTTCTGTGTATCTTGGTTTGCCCAATCCCAACTCGATTTTCATCTGTCCTACTGAAATTTTGTTGAAGTTAGTTCTATCGTGAACAATTTAAGGAGAAGCTCTTCGGCCGGTATTGATGGCATGGAAGCTTGCTCACTATTGGATTTGTGGAGTCGCACTTGATTGGTTTTACAATTACCTGACAGGCAGAAGTCAAATTGTTAACATCAATTAGCAATCTTCTCTCCCTAGGAATGTTACCTGTGGAGTTCCCCAGAAATCAATTTTAGGGCTGTCCTGTTCCTAATTTATATTAATAATCTCTCTAATATTTCAACTAAGCTTTGTTTTGCCTTGTTTGCCGATTATACTAGTATTCTTTACAAACATAGAAATATCCATGTAGCTACAAGTGTTATTAATGATGAATAGACTTTTATTTCCAACTGGTTTAGAGTAAATAAATTATCGATAAATATCAGTAAAACCGACTATATGGGTTTTCATCCATCAGCGTAAGATAAATCATGTTGAAATTTACATAGAAATTACCAAAGTATCTTTTTCGGATAATATTAAATTTTGGGCATTTATCTCGACTCGAATCTCTTTTGGGTAAACCACATTAACAATATTTGTTCAAAAGTTTCCAAGACTATCGGTGTGCTTTACAGAATCAACAGTTACGTACCATCATATATTATGAAAGTCCTGTATGATTTTCTAATCTATTCACAAATTTCATACTGTAATATTATTTGGGGAAATACGTACCCGTGTTATCTTAATCGTATTTCTCTCCTTAAGAAGACGCAATAAGGCTTATAACAAACTCCAATTATTGTTCTACTACTAAAAGGCTTTTCTTTAATCTTAAAACTTTAAATGTTTTTAATGTTTGTAGGTATCAGGTTTCGATCTTTATGTACAAATATGTTAACGGTATCTTGCCCAAAATTTTTGACAATTACTTTAAAGGAGCTGAGTAGTGGCGTAGTTCGGAAATAAATACGTCATACTAAACGAGATGTTTACCCTCAGTGTAATACTAATATTGAAAATATTACCTCTTAAGGCGTTTTGTATTCTCAGTTGAAATAATTTTTGCAATGTAATTCAGTAATTACTTTCGTGTTTTATTTCTTAGATTTTTATTTTTCACTTGCTACATATTTAACAATTTTTTTTTTGAATTTATAGTTCGTTACTTTTTCTTCTGGCACGGGCAATTTTGTATCGTTTCAACTTGCAAAGGTTCTGATCGATGGATCAATTAGTCAATACATCGAGTTATCATGACAGCTACGTTGGACAATTCTGATACCGTTTCCGCGAGAACTGATCATCTGGTTGCGTTAGCATTTTGTTATACTTGTAGTGCTTCTGGACATTATTTTGGTTTCATATTGACTAATATAACCAGTTTCAAAATGTTGGAGGGAGAAAGTTTTCCTTTCCAGCTAGTGAAAAGCTCAACAGAAGTAGATGCTAGTGGTTACACTGAACCGTCTGTTTGCGTTTTCAAATCAACGTGTCAGCGTAAGGAGTCTCGTAGCGGAGGCTGTCCGTGTAGAAGCACGATCAACCTCCGCCTGTAGCTCTGTGTAACTGTAGGACCAGGAAACGAAAATGCTTGAATCAACCACCTCCGGTAAGCCTTAAACTTGTTATTTTTTTCAAACAATGCGTTTTCATTTCTTCCCCATAATAGATTCGCTTTTACTAACCACCATCAAACTCATTATATGCTAACTTAGAAAATCGTAGGCCTAACTAAAATTACGTTAGGCCTAAAAGTAAGAAGTATCGTACTAAAACATGCAACACTAATATACTACACACGTACGTACGTTGTGTACTAGATACAATGCATTTCGGATCGAATCGATAAACCAAGAAGCATAACCGTATGTGACGTAACGAAATCGGCGGTCCGAGAATTTATTCTGTTTTGGCGACTACCCAGCTCCTTTAACTTTTACCCCGGGATTACCATCACTACCAGACTAGGAAGTCAGAAAATTTTCATGTAAGTAGGTTTTGCACCCAAGCTTTCAATCGTTCTCTTTATGTCATGGGTCTAAAGGTCTGGAACAATCTCTACAACAGCATTAAGAATTCCAAGTCCATAGGTATATTTTTACTAAACACTTAAAGGATCATATTTTACAGAGGTACAAATGCTTAAGTCACTACTACCTTCACTTTCTATATGTTATTGTTTTATGTGTTGTTCATTTATATGTCTACTTATACTATTATTTCTGTTAATTCTGTTAACGAGGGGGGGGGGGGGCTGCTTGCAAAAGCAATTTGCTTCTCCAGCCCTCATCCACTCCCAGTCTTGACGTTTGTAACTGTGTTACATTTCAATTTGTGGAAATAAACTGAACTGAACTTTCTTGCCTTTTGGGAAGGAGAGGGAATGTCCGAACGAATGTTAAATGAGATTTATTTGGAAAAGTTTACTTGTGTAATAACTCTGCATCTCATGGCGGTAAAGATTTGGTCCCCGAATATAACAAAATAAATTCCCATCAACTCTGACACTTAATGTGGAACGAACGTTGTTCAAAACGTCGTTCATATTGTAGTTACTCGAAAACAGCTTATTTTTTAAATTGTGAAATTAAAAATGTAATGCCTATTTACAATACAGATAATAAAAAACAGTTCGCAGATTGTATATTCATTCTAATGTTGTAGAGCGCATAAGCGTTATCTCTTTGTAGCCACTTCCTCTAAACGATTGACAGCACCTGCTGCTTTATAGCCATGAGTAAAGTCTAAACTTCTGTACTCTATAGAGATTGGAGACTGCAATAAGGACATGGAAACGTTTAATTCAAATACGTTAGGTCTAACTCATTAACTAATTGGACGTTCCTTACATGATATGTAAGTGAGGCCTAACATCCAAACTGATTCTACTTTCCAACCGTATCCATTAGTCTTTATCTTCATAAAGCTGTGAGATCAGGAATTGTTCCTGTTGTTGCAAATTTGAACATGATTATTGCATTTAAATTTTATGAAGTACAACTTTTATAATGCTTAAGATGTAAGAGGAACCATAGACAAACAAGCCAGCAGACTTGTGGTGTGAGAACATTGTCATGAGCACGAGTGCAAGTGGAGTGTCTCTGGTTGTGAGTACCTAGTCTTTTTCATATAGTACGGATCCAAAAGTTTGCATTCGCCACAATGTATAACTTCCAAGATCTGTGAGTTCGAGTACGAGTACAAATCCATTTTCACGAGCACAATCAATTCTGCAGAACCGTGAGTACGAGTACACACTCACCCTTAGACTGCACGCCAGAGGGCTAGGGTACGCAGTCCTCTCAGACTTGGGTTTGAGCTAAACTATTTGTAGTGTATATGTTATAGAAGGGAGGTCAATTTCCTCTGAAATGCAGGTTTCTCTGCAGCAAAAATGACTTAGCCTCCAAGGCAAAAAGTCGCATACCTCATGAGAGTAATGAAATAACCTGATCATATCTATTGGAGAGTTTAAAGGCAATAGGCAGTAACCCCAATCAGAGTTAGTATGCCCCGTCACTCTTGTTCATGAATGGCCTATTTTGATCATGTGACAATGTTTTTGTTAGTGAATTGTGAAATTCAAGGAGAATTTCTCCTTGTTTTACCTATTGTTTGTAATAGTTATGTTCAAAACGTCTTTAGAGGTGCTTGTAATGCAATAAGTGTAGATTTGCAAGAATTTGCTGATTTTTCAGAGCAAACTGTGGGGTGACTGCCTACTGCCTTTAATACTACCTAAAGGTTTGTAATAAGTGCATACTCTTTGGGAGGAAAAATATAAAAATTAGGAATGTCTTTTGATTTTACCTTAAAGTGTCTGTTGTTCCCATTAAAACAAAAAAGAACCGACAAGGGGAAAACAAACGAGCTGTTTGTGTCTCATGCTAGCTTACAATCTACAAAATAATTCCTGATACTTCCCTTTTGTAAAAAAAAAAACAGATTTGTGTTTCAATTTGGATGTAAAAGACGATATTTACATAGATACTTGCTGCAGGAATGGAATTTGTGTCAACAAGATTGAAACTATTGTAAAAAAATTTCTTTTTTCTCCTTTCCTGCACAAGTCGAAGTCATTCCCGCACAAAGGTTAATTCCTATTTGCCAAATAACTTCAAAACGTCAGTAAATGTTTCCCTCAGGTTACTAATTTAATATTTAAACTTTCACTTTCCTTAAGTTGTCACAATTAGGCGAAGCTAAGATATTAAGAGACGTAAAGACGTACATTGCTCGTATGTTCACAGGTGGATATTTATGGGATGATGTGCGAAATATTGGACATCACAGCAGCTCCAAATAACGGATCACGTGATCGTTACGCAGACATGATAAGGTCCGGTGGCGCTACTGTATCTCCAAGCACGCCTGTTTCCTTCATTGTCTGGGTGATATACGTATATGCGCAGTAAATGAGTCTCAATCACAAGCATTGTACGAGAGATGTGACCCCAAGTATAGAAAGTAAAAAGCAGTAGTTGGATGAATACCTCATTTTAGTGTAAAGTGTTTCACCCAGATCTCTGTATAAATGTGATTGTTTGTAATTACTCTGAAATATATCACTTCTAACACTTGAGTGAAGACTGTTTAGGGTATCAGGATAACATTCTCGTGGACCTGTACTTAACAGGGTTTTCGATGACGCACTTGTGACGAGGTTTCGAAAAGGTCTTTTTTATTTTTAGTAGCAGTTTGAAAATTTATCCACTCAAATGTGTTTCTATGTAACCATAAACTAGACATAATGTATATCACACAGTAGGATCAATTAAATCGTTTTGGGGTACCCCATTCCTCTGACATATATTGGACTAAGTTATGCATTTGTATATAGTTTGGTAATGTACTATTATGCAGTTGAAACTGAATTTCGGCAGAGGTGAGTAAAATGCAGAAATAATGGTACCTGCATGTTAAATGTATTTACTTAAACAGGGCAGTAGGGGCCGGGCTGGAAGGGCTACACCCACAATTATTTTCAGTTTGAAGAGGTTTTTGTCTTAAAACGTCGAAAAGTACCATTGAAATGCCCAAAAATGAGGAACTGAATGGTTCAACCTCCCAGTCTTGGAGATGAATGGTTCAATCCCCTCCCACAATGTTAGCAAGCCTCCCCAAGGTATCTTTAAAGCAAACTAGATGAGACACTTAAGGCTTCTTCAAACAGTTTCAGAAAAAGGATACACTGAAAATTTTCTCACATGGTAAAAGTGCATTTTCAGAGTTTCCTTGAGGGAAATGAGACAAATGGACCATAAAAGTCTTTTTTTTCAGATAAACTAAACTTTCTCAGCAAGAACTTTTGAGGTGTTAAAGTATTTATTATCAGTATATATAGGAAATGTTCAGCTTCATTCTTTAGCTTATATTGTGGTGAGCAGTTGGGAGTATATAACGGTCTTTTACAATCCCTTTACTTAATTTGTTGACATTTTTTATTGCACATTTTGATAAAGTACAGCTTGATAATATAGCTAATAAAGAAAGGCTTTCATACTTATAGGCGTCGCAATTACCTATTACAAATTTAATACTGGCAATAATTTTTTAAAGGTTTTGGCCCCACTACAGATGACAATAGTTAAGACATTATTATGCACAAGTGCACTGCAATTGAAAGATGGTATCAATGCTCAATGAAATAGCTAATATTGTGTTTATCTAGAAGTTTGCATAACGTAACTTTGCTCCGATTCGTTTTACCCAATAAAACATATGTGAGAACTCATGGTTTACTGATTGTTGTTCTTGTGGATCGAAAGTTTCCAGATAAAAACTTAGTACCAATTTTCAAATCAAATGGAACGCTGGACTACTGCACATTTACAGTACGCATTACTGGACCACTGGTACATTTACTCATGCACATCATCATCACTGAAAGCCACTTTGAAATTTAACCTTCCATGACTTTTCATGATCACTGTGGATTGCACTGACCCTTTCATATAATGTATTTTTAAACAAAGACACATCTTTACACCTCAACTGGTTACAACACATTGACTGTACTTTGAAAGGACAAAGACCTGTATACTGTACTTAAATGTTTTACAGAACAGCCAAGGCTTTCATTTTGACAAAATGAATTAAGTTACACAACTCCTCACTGTAAAATTCTTAAATTGACATAAAATGATCTGCCTGTCACAGTTCTGATGGTTTCATCAATAAAGAAGACTTTGCGTGACTCTGTATGCTGGTACATTGAAGCCGCAGACATGTCATCTGATATCCACATCTTATTGGACACTTTGAAACAAATGGGCCTGCATGTTTCAATTAGACTATAACCTGTGCTACAGAAATTAGCTACATAATGGACATGTTGCATTATACAGTACTTACAGTTTAAAAATATACTTTCATTCCCTTCAGATACCACTGCCGAACATGACTTTAAACTGGAATATTATGGATTTCTAACACTTCAAAAAACCAAAATTTCACACACAGTATATACAGCAGAGGTTAACTTCAGCCTCTTATGTCTCTTTGATCAGATTAACTGGTTGGAAGCTAGGTCCAATGAACAATGGGAACTGATAACAGAGTGAGAAAGAGCACATGTACAGGTATGACCAGTATTCAGGTTTACAGTAAATACAGATTAATTTTAATTTGTCCATTTCCTTTTGAGAGGGACCCGAAAAGAAATGCTCAAGGAGGAGGGCGCCCCTCCTCCACTGTGCTATTGGTATTGCCAGGGTCTTACGATGGGTAAGTGGGGATTACCTATAGGAGGTAATGAGGGGCGATGTAGATTGCTTGCTTCCCTTAGCCCCACATCCCCTCTTACAGTAATTCTAGCATTGTGAAATAATGTAACATGTCGGTCACATGTACAGTACATTGATATGTGAAAGAAAACAAAAAGTACAGATCACAACATTCAGACAGCTCTGTCCCACACCCCTTTACTGATATCCATTATAATCATGGATTCAAAGCAATCACAGCAAATCTGTCATCAATTCCACCTCTTACTACAAAACATTCAGCAAGAATGCATGACATACTGTTGAAGCCCCTAAATGATTGGCTCAAGTGCTTTAGTCTTCTCATGGTAGAGTAATTAAACAATCTGGAGGTACACTAAGGTGCTACAAAATACTTTAAGTTTACAGATACAATATACTTGAGGTGGAGTAAATGAAATATTTGCTCTTACATTTACAAATTCATCCATCAATTACTCTGGAATACTACTGTATATTTTATAACAAACTTTAAAAAAAAGAGCAGCCAACACTTGAATCACCCAAAACTCCCTGGTTTGGGATTCTATGGAGCTTCTCCGATACTTACCTCCTATTTACATATGTACTATACCAATTATTGCCTGCAATAACCGTCTGGCAACCTAATAACACCGCAGGATCCCCTAGACCCAACTGAGGGCGCCCTAGAACCTAATTCTACCTTCTCCATTTTTGCCGCTCCGAGTCCAGAAAACTCGGGAACGAAGGACCCAACCCCCCAAAGGGATCCCCATACACACAAGAAAAACAAAACGATAGGGGCGAGAACGCCCTATCTCACCTATAGTAGAGTCGTGGTGTCTTGACAGAGGCCTGGCTGACGTGTCCGGAGAGGGGTCTGGAGGCTGAAGAAGACGACACTCTTGATAAGAAGTAGGCGGTGAGAGGTCCAACGTCTATGTTCGGAGTCTATGTTCGGACTGTACCATGGGCTTAAGTTCGACCCCTGAAGAAGGACGTCGGGACCTCCTAGATTCGTCATAAATCGATGGAAGGACTGGATAGGCCTCAATAGGTCTCAATAGGCTTCCACTAGGTCTCATTAGGAATCAATAGGACTTCATCCAGGATTCCGGTGGTGAAGCTGAAGGTCCTTGGTAGGCGGCCCGAGTAGCGAAATCGTCCCCGAGGAGAGTCATGGGTTGAGAGAGAGAAGGACTGGTAAATATCTCGAGGAGTTTGACCGAAAAGGCACCATCAAATAGAGTGAGAGAGCCTGGAGCGAGAAGGGCCGATGTCCCGGAAAGTTGAGCCCGTTCAGGATGGTTAGATAACATCGGAGTCGCCAGGGGTGGGAGGCGGGACGTAAATAGGAGGTAAAGTATCGGAGCTCATAGACTCCCAAAACCAGGGAGTTTTGGTGAGTCTATTTCGCTCCTTCCTTAACCTCCTATTTACATATGTATTCAAACTAGCACCGGCAAGATGGTGGGAGGACCGGACGACGATGTTGATCCGAGATTCCCAAGGAACTGATTCTGGCGAAGGCACCCTCGTTAGAGACGGACGTCTGTTAGATAGCACGACACAAAGGTTAGATGGGGTTTTCTTCCATACTGTGGGCCTTGAGGATATCTGATAGACTAACCCCGTTGAACCATGCTTTAGAAGTGGCCATGAGCCCGTAACTGGTGTGCGTGTGGACTGGGGTCGTCATTGTCGATTGTGAGGAAGTTATAAGGTTGACAATCCATCTGTGAGAGAGGTGTCTTTAGATGCCGGGTTGTAAGGAGATCTGGGAATGAGGAATAAAATCCTCTCTGAGGATCTAATGTTCTTTAGTCTTCTCAATGTACCATCTTAAAAGCCCGGACAGGACAAATCTTTCCTGTCCTCCCTAGATCGAGGAAGCAGAGGAGATGTTTGGGAGGTAGATCTCACCAGGCCGAGAAGAGGCTGTCTTCGTTCTTAGTCAGGGGAATGTGGGATCTGGAATCAGGTAGACTCCGTTGTGGTCTGAAACGGATGAACCCTCTTTTTAGTTGTTAGAGCGTGGAGTTCACTACCCGGGCGCCTGGCTGGGGAAGCTGCTGCCAGTAAGAAAAGAGGGTCTTGTGAGGTCAGAAGTTTCGAGTTGAAGTGTGTTGTGGATGGGTTTCAAACGGAGAGGTAGGATTAAGGAGTTGAGGACGTTGTTGATGGACCAGGAAGGACTTAAGACGTCTGCGGCGGAGGTCTTTCATTGAACATTCCCCTGAGGAGGTGGTTAATGGGCGTTGTTCGAACATGCGAAAATGGACGCAATGGTTAGCCGTCAGGGAAAGCCCTCGTGGATAGAAGAAAATAGCTGAGACCTGCGGTAGTTCATTAACCGTACTCACTTGTTTACCTCCTTGAAAATGTGGAGTAGAAAATCGGCTACGGACTCTAATGAGGGCCTCCATGGGATCAGTATTTCTCTCGGGAACACCAGGTTCTGAATCTGGGAGAGCCGTGAATTGTAAGTCGACACGGTGGAAAGATCTTCTGGACCCCGAGGCAAGGAACTGCAGGGCCTCTTGTGAAAAGGCCTTGACTAGAGAGTTGTCGGATGAAAGTTTTCCAAGCTGCAAGATGAAGATGTTGAAGTCGTTTGGTGCAAAATCTTGCCACTCTTTCTGAGTGAGTAGGTTGTTCCCTGGATGGGAATTTGAACGGAAGATCTATGAGCATCTCCAGAAGGGATCGGGGGAAAACCCATGGGTTGGTCGGCCACAGTAAGGGGGCTACGAGAAGTAGAGTTGTGTTGGAGACTCTGAGGCTTCACAGGAGAATACTCTTTGAAATTTAGGCACCACGGAGGGACATGCGTAGGCGTTGGAGATTGTCCCAGTGCACGTTAGGAACTTATGTGCTAGAGCATCGGTAGCCCACGGCCTGTGGATGGAAAAACCTGTGGCAGAAGGGGTTTGTTTGACATAACTTGGCATTGATCGGGGGAGGCGGAAGAGGGTTAATGCATCGGACGGTTCGAAAATGTTGAATAATCTTGGTGTTGGCCCAAGGCCGCCGTGGGACAGAGACCATCTTCTGTTTCCTGAAGGGTTCCCCTGGACGAGGGCGGTTTCTGCCATCACGTTTCTCCTGGCCTGCTAAGGTGGGTCGCCCTGATGGAAATGTTGAGGAGTCTGCATAGGTGAAGTAGGGTCCCAGGTTTTATTTGAACAAAAGAGAAGGTGGGGACTTCGTTCCCCCTTGGCGATTGATGTAAGGAGACTGTGGTCCGAGTGGTGTGTCGCGTCCGCACAGGACTGTAAGCTGGTGCCCCTTGAGGTGGTGTTTCCGGTGGGTAGAGACTGCTTAGGGAGGACCGCCTCCATCTCCAAGAGGTTGATGTGGGAGTTTCGACTGGGAGTGTTGTTTTCCAAAGGCCGGTGAGGTCGTGGCTGATTCCCAATACTGCGCTCCCAGCCTGACAAAGAGGCGTCTGTCATGATAGTGGATTTGGGGCGGAGTTTTCCCACGAAGAAGAGTCTCCCCGAGGCCACATTGCGTGGAAGAGTCCACCAGTGAAGGTGTTTTCAAGACGTCCGGATTCAATGGGACAGCTTTCGAGAGAGGGGGACTGCCCGGGATGGGGCGAAGTACTGTAGGAGATGTATCTGGACAGGGCCTCATAAAACAATCTGCAATACGGGATAACATCCACCATACTGGCCATGAGGCCCAAGAGTCGGGCAGCCCAGAGTCTGGCTGGAGCTGACTGGAAGGATGACATCTGAGTGGCCATGTCCGTTAATGTCTGGAACCTCTCTCTGGGGTAGGGTAAGCAACGCCTGAGCGGAAGGTCCAGGACTGCCCCTAGGTTAAGTAACCCTTTGACTTGGAGTGAGGGACGATTTCTCCACATTGACCCACCCAGCCTAGATGTCTTAACAACGAGAGGGTGAAGCTTGTGAATGTGTGGGATGGCTTCGTTGGCCGGAAACGTGCGATGAGAAGCCAGTCGTCGAGATAGGCGTAAACGTGTATTCCCTTTTTTCGCAGGAAAGCCAGAATCACTCTTGTTTACTCATGTAAAAAACTCTTGGGGGCAGTTGAGAGGCCGAACGGCATCGCCCGAAAGCAGTAATCTATCCCCTTGTACTCTGGAACGCCAGATATCTGTGATGGGACGGATTTGGATGGGGATGTGAAGGTAGGCATCTTTTAGATCTATCGATGTTGCCCAGGATCCGGGTTGAAGAAGACGGGAGGATTATGGCGAGGGTCTCCATTCTGAACCTTTTTGGACGGATGTACAGCTTGTTTAGAGGTTTCAGGTTTTAGGATTGGTCTCCAGGTTGGTGGTCGGGTTCTTGGGAGTGAGGATAGAAGGAGGACCGGTGGAGTTTGGCCTGAGAATTCTTTCTGACGATGTATGTTACACTGCACCTTTCTGAAGAAGATCTGAGATTTCTTTCTCTAGAGCTAGACGTTGGTCCCGAACTCTGGGCACCGGAGTTGACCTGAAGCGACCCGAAGAAGGCGGGATCCTGAAGAATTCTATCTTGTAACCCGTCGAACTATTGCGCCGAACCCAAGGGTCCGGCGACAAAATCTCCCAATTGTTGGCATGTTTCAATAATCTCCCCCCTACCGCCGGGAGTGGAACGGTAGGGTTGGGCCTCCTCAGGGTTTTTAGGACTGAGAACGTCCGAAGCCTCGAGAACCACCACGGGAAGAGCCTCTCAACGGCGGGGACGGCTGAAGTTGGTAGAGGTTGACTTGGGGATGGTTCCTACCGGGGGCCTGGATCCTCGGTCTTGTCACGAGAGCGGCCCTGGATAAGACTGCTGTCTAGACGGAAAGGCGGACGGTCTAGATGGGCGAACGAAAAGACGGTTTGGGTGAAGACCTTCTGGTTCGTAGTAGAAGAGGACGAGCTCCGGGGAAAAGTTGAAATCTGCCTTATTGTATGTCCTTGCGTCTTTTGATCTCGGTGAGAAAGCTGTTCTTCAAATTTCCCAGCGAAAAGGTCCCGGACCAGAGAGCGGAAGTTCCATGAATCGGCGTTTTATGTCATCGGGAAGGCCAGCGGATACTGTCGAGGACCAGCTCCCGTCTATCAGAAGAAGCCTTAACGAACGGCGGACTTTAGCGAACTGATTATAATAAGAAAGTCTGGCGACTGGTCCAAGGATATTGACTAAGGCCCCTGTGTCCTTACGGGAGACTTCCTCAGTTCCGGTTTGTCTGAAAGATTTGGAAAGCACCTCGGCGATCAAAAGAAGCGAAGAAGCAAACTTCATACCAGTTCTGGCTGCCAAATCAATTCCTTGAAGAGAAAGGTAGGATTTCTTGGTAGAAGAGGTTCGAAATTTTCCCCTATGGTCCACGGCGCCGGAGGCCTTTAGTTTATCGAGGCAAACATCAGGTAAGGACGGGGAAGAAAAGAAGGCTTTCCAGTCTTCGTCATCTATGTGGAAGTCGGACGCCTGTCTCTTGGGGTAGGCACGCCACTTCTTAGCCTTGGCTTGGGCCTCGAACCGATCAAAACACTCCGCGTCAACTGGCATAGATGATCTGAGAGGAGTCACCGGTTTATTGAGAGGGACAGGTGGGATTTTCTAGAAGACGACGGTTCTGGAGGGAAGAGGCATCAAAGCCCAGTTGTCTCCTGATAACTTCCACAGGCTTTATCGAAAGCTTCCTTGGAAATGCTTGTACCCATGAGCGGGATGTCCGTCATCCGACTCTCCTGAATTTACCCGAGCCTCGGTGTGCAGGAAAGAAATCCTCTTGGGAGGCCAGAGATCTAGCTTCGTCAGGGAAATCATTTTCCTCATCCCGACAGAGGTTCAACGGTCGGGTTCTGTGGGTTGAGTGGGCCCCCGAAATGGCCGTGGACGGACGTAGCGGGGGCCTGAGGGAGGTGAAAAACCGCTCGACGGACTGAGAGAGGAGGTTCACCAACTGAGAGATGGCCTCGGTAGGAAAGGACGCAGGGTTCCGGCTGACGGTGTCTCCTGCGATGGCGGCGGCGGCTCATGGACGGACTGGAGGAGTGAGGAAGGAAGAGGAAGAGTGTCTCTTTTTCTTGGACCTCGAACAATCCCTGGAGCAGCTTCGGTCGGAAAAGCCCTCGAAAATCTCTAGTGATGTTGTGGAATTCCATGTCCGAGGAAGAGAACCAGAGCCGTTGGCGTTTGGCGGCCTAGGGTTCCCGGACTAAAAGAGCTCTCTGGAAGTTGGTCGGTTGACGGCGGTTGGAGCCGAGGTGGAGAGCTGTGTCAAGTGGAGCGTTGCCCTGGATAGAGACGGTAGGCAAAGCCGGAGTTAGCATCTCTGGAATCCCTGAGATCTCTTGTATCGGGAGTTTAGAGTCAAGCCTGGACTAGAATTCTCCTTGAAGACGGCTCCTGGGGAGTCCTCGGGAGGCAAGCCGTAGCAGAGCCTATACCGGACTCAATCGTCTGAACTTTCCGGGGAGGTCTGACTGGGCAGAACCTATATACCCGGATTTATCCTTAGGGCCGGGATTAATTTTGCTGGAACCCGAGCCACGGTTTTTGGATTTCTTAGAGGGAGAATTAGTCGGTTGTGACTGCTTAGCACCCTTTTTCCTCTTCGGAATAGATTTCCCTCTTTCCTCGGCTCTTTGTCTGAGTAAGTCCCATTCTTTGGACGTCCAGGATCGGCAAACGTTGCATGGACGGTCTTTAGAGCAATCACGGCAGGCAGGACACAGAGAATGGAAATCCCAATTCACGAACGGACGAAATTTCTTGCAGGAGCTGCATTTGGAAGAATCAGAGTCTGTACAAAAGCGATAAGGAAAAAGTCCACATGCAAAAGAACAAATGATGAAAGCGGATAAGCCGAGGGACTTACCTAGCCTCGGCAGCCACGGTCCGAAGACCACACAATACCTGAATAGACCTCGGTAACAAAGCCGGATAAGCCGGAAAGCCGAGGACTTACCATTCCACGGCAGCCGGGCGAGGCCCGGGAGGAGGTAACATGAAATACGACATAAAATGATAGAAAGTCTAGCAAAAACTAGCTAAAACATAAGATGACAGCTAAAAGCTAATAAATAGCGAAAAACACATATGCAAAACTAGCAGTAGCGATAAGTGCAGATAAGCTAGCACAACAGATAATAATACGGACTTAATGACGCAGTAGCAAGAAGCTAAACAAGGCAGCAAACCTGAAAAAGATACAAAATGAAGCTGCCAGACAGAAACGCCGAAACTAAGAAAATTCATAAACTGGAGAAAACAGAACCAGTTGGGAGGGGAAAGGGGGTGGGAAGGTCAACCCAGAGACCGAAAACGGGGGCCCTGGGTGAGAGACGCACAAACAAAATGGCGCCGCGAGACTGGTACCTGTACTAAAGTATAGGGGAGGATCGCGCAAAGGCGAAAAACCTCCAGCTAAGATACAGAGAAAATTCTAGTAAGAATTCTCGGCTAAAACAAGAAAGGATACTCATGATTCTCGTAGAGGATGGTGAAAGATGAATTCCCACGGTAAGGAGAGAGGAACTGGAACGATCCAAAATCAGATGGAGGAAAAACTTGGAAGGTTTTGCCAGACGATAGTCGCAACGTGTTTAACACGGAGAAGGCAAAATGGAGAAGGAAGAACTAGGTTCTAGGGCGCCCTCAGTGGGTAGGGGATCCCGCGGTGTTATTAGGTTTGCCAGACGGTTATTGCAGGCAATAATGGTATACATATGTAAATAGGAGGTAAGGAGGAGCGAAATAGACTGCAATACACTGAAGTGATGCACCTGTCTGTACATTCACAAGAGGCATTCATACAAATACGCCTAACTTAATTACTATACTGTACCATGGTCAAGAAATTAAAGTGTACCTAATGTCTGAAATTTCAAAAATACATGTTAGAAAGTTTGAAAAATGAATTTAAATGGTCCTTCTACCATACTGGCAAGACATTCCTGAGCAGAGATATAAAATGTTGAAGCTTATACTTAATTTAAAATGGTAGATTGCACAATAATTTGTGATGTCATTCTTGTACTACTCAAATTACACTTTGTTTTTCCGAGAGCCACAGCACTTTGTGCCAAAATGTGATCATTTCTTACTGTCATAGGGTGACTTGATGATACAAACTGTCCCTGTGTAACATGCTGTGCCAGAAAACAGGAAGCGTTTTAAGGTCATATAAACATTTTAATTTCAAAAGGAAACAAAAGCAGGTAATGGGAGAACTTTGTACAAGACAGATATCACATTGTTATTGCACAATGGACTTCTCAAATTAACTGAAAAAATTTCAACATTTTATATAATGGAATAAGCTATGGCAATGAGAGTTGGATCAACAAGGTTCATTTTCCAACCTCTTAAATATATATTCTTGTAATTCTAGACTTTAGGTACACTTTAAGCCCTCTTTTTTACATGTAGCTTGTAAATTATGTGAAAAACTGACAAACTAGCATGTAGCCACCTGATTTTAATTAAGCGCTTCGTACGGAAAGGAGAGAAAAAAAAAGAAACAGTCGCTCCATGCTGTCACTGGAGAGCATGCAATATACAGGGTAGGAACAATATAATTTATGCATGAAGAACAAAATATACTTCACATTTCAATAAAATCAAGGCAGCTCACAAACATATACTGTAGGCCTGAGCAAAGTTACTCCACTCAAAATGCATGAAGTCAGTTTTAAAGATCAGAAGCAACGTTCAAAAAGAGTGTCATAGTGCACAAACACATATGGTACTGTGCTAACATACCACCACTAACCTGCGTAGTACAGTATACTCCAAATGATTAAAAGATCAAGAATTTAACATTTTGTAAAGGTCAAATTCCGTTTTGTAATCTGTTTTCTACATTTTGCACAGATTTCTATTTTGAGAAAGTGGATTTCCACTTTATAAAGGATTCCATACTGTAATAACAATATAGAATACATGTTGTTAAGAATAAAAATTTACAAAGACACTTGAAGATCATGGTGCATCCATCACATATTTGGTGGGTGTATTGAATCTTAGATCGCAACTTAGTTGACTTAAATAGCACTTGGTACTTGGTTGAAAACAATGAGATGTATTTGAATGTTTTCAGTTTTTTTTACAAGAACTTCTTTGATCTTCTCAATTTTTCATGCTTTCCATATATTGTACTTTGACTTTCATGAATTTATAGTATTAACCCCCGTCTTTACATATGCTGTATCAGTACACTGACTGAATTTCAATTGGCACTGAAACTAGTGTTGCATACTATGGATATATCTGCAGGTAGCTGATATTACCAATAATGATATTTCAATTCTCAATTTGGTTGATACCAATCCGAGACCGATATTTGAGAAATTTATATCAAAATACACACTACATCACAGGCTATTAAGCACTACCACTAACTGCTGTGTCATTTTCAATAATTTAGTGTTTGCACAGGTACCCCGTGTTCTACTGTATTCATACCACTTCCAAATTTACCACTCAACTCCTAAAAAAAATGTTGCATGAGAAAAACATCATCAATCCCTAGGTATCATTTCCCCACATAATTAAAACCATTTATCAGTGTATTTGTTCAATGCCAACAGATATAGAGAATACGGCCTAAACTAATTACAAAATTAATCATTTCGGAGTTGTTCTGACTTCTCTGTTGTGCAGCATGGAATTTATATCCTCCACAGAGATTGCTTCTTGATCCCATTTCGTGATTTTCTACAAAACTGATCTTCCACTGCCAGTGTGCTGCTAACGTCATATTACCACACTAACAAATACTCAATATATACATGTATGTAAACAGAGCTAAACCCTTATACAAATGCTTGTGTGCAGGATGAGTGCAGGATGCGTGTCAGAAGCATGCAATTGGAGTGCCAAGGCTTTGGCTCACTTCAGGCACACTAGCTGCACTCATTGACACCCTTGTGGCACACATACTGCATGCATCCCACACTCTTAACCCTTTGGCATGCTTCCACTGCATGTATGCCAAAGCGAGCCATCCAGTTTTGCATGCATGCCACCTGAAATTGATTACATGCCCAAGCGTGCCATTTGAACTTAGTATATTTTCCTTGCGTGCCAAAGTGTGTCATTTGGACTTACATTATTTTTCTTGCGCGCCAAAGCATGCCATTTGGACATAGATTATTTTTCTTGCGTGCCAAAGTGTGCCATTTGGACTTAGGTTATTTTTCTTGCATGCCAAAGCATGCCATTTGGACTTAGAGTATTTTGCTTTCATGCCAAAGTGTCCAGTTTAGGAGATAACAAGTATTTTGGTATGGAAGCATTCAGACTGGATTAACATGCAAGCATGTTGCTAAAGGATTGATCCAAGTCTAGCATCAAATTCTGCACACTGCACACTGAGCAGAGATGGATATGGTTATGTAATTAGTGGTCCAGCCGACCTTCAGTCTAATGTACCTTCAGTCTAGGGGGCCCTGCTCCAGGAAAGAGTGATGTCAGTAGGCCTACCTTCAAGTTTTGTCACAATCCATGAAAATGACATTACCAGGACCTTGTTTTTCAAAGAGCTATGGTCATTCTCAATTGTGATTTATTGCTGACACATGCACTTAAAAATGAAACTGAAGGCCATTTTTCCAACATCTAATGCATTTGCCAAAAATACCAAAATTTCCTTCCAAATGGGGGTGTAGCCCCACTCTTACCCCAGCCATCCTACCCCCTCCCCAGCACTTTCCCTCACCCAGCCACCCTGCCCCAAGCAACTCCCATAGACCCGACTTTCCCTCCCCTACCCCATCCACACCATACCCTTCCCTATTTCCCTCTCCCAGCCCTCTTTTCCAGTTCACCCTCTCCCAGCACCCCTTTTGCATCCACCCCTTCCCCTACCCTCACAACCCCAAGCATCTCCCTGCAACCCCGGGGCTTTAGCATCCATCCAGTTCCCCTACCTACACAACCCCAGCCATCTCCCCAAGCCACCCATTTTGCACTCACCACTCTCTATCCACACAATTCCTCTCCCAGTCATTCCCCTTTCAGGCTTTCCTATTCCAGCTCTTCCTAAGCCGTCTTCCTACAATTAGCATTCACCCCTCTCTATAGCCATAAAATTTGATCTTCCATCATCCACTCCCAAAGCAATTCTCTCTCCCAACCTTCCCTTTTTCAGCCACCATCTAATTCGCTACCCCTCAGTGACTGCCCTTCCCAGCCACCCACCTCATCTCAGTCACCCCTGTTGGAATCCACCCCTCCTCTGGCTACACTATTTTCCCTGCCACCCTACTTTGCCCATTACCTCGTCAAGTGATCCCTCGATCTCCCTACAATCAGCTTGGCCCATGATCCGCAGTTGATCTCCAGGCATTCTACCCAGCCATCACATCCCTAGTTATGGCCTCTCAGCCAACCCCCACCAGCACCCTTCTCAGTTACCCCTCCTCAGTCAATACCTTCCCAACCATCCTCTCCCCAACCTACCAAATACCTTAATTACCCCTTCCCAAGCAGTCAAACCTTTCCAGCCATCAGCTGCTTGAGCCATTCTCTCCCACATGTTTTCTTGTAGAAAAGTGGCTAGACCCTCAAACTGCCCATATTTCCCTCCAAATACCAAATTACCCTGCAAGCTGCAATTTTAACCCACTTTCCTAATTTTTCCACCCATTATGATCATTCTTCCCCAGTACTCCTTTCTACTCAACAAGGTCTTCTTGTTTTCTGGTACAAATGTAGGCAAACTTCCCTCTAACTGCTCATATTCTCTTCCAAATACCCAAATTTCGCTGCAAGGAGCTTCCCATGCAAGGAGCATCCCATTTTCCTGATTTTTCCACCCACTCATGAGGATCACCCTTTCCCAATACTCTCTCCATCTAACCAACAAGATTGGCCTAAAATATGTCATGGTCATCAATGTATTTCTCCTGGCACTCCACAACAACTCTCTTTTTCTCTTTTTGGAAAATTTCCCTTCCATTCCTTGTTGCTATTTTTCACAATCAAGTAAATATGCCCACTTGGCCAGTCATACCAGCTAGGTCCACTAATACATTAGGTGAACTGACAATACCTGCCATGAAGGTGCTGAGGTTACTTTTTTTTCTTCAAAAAGCATTTGGGTATGACACAGCAAATCAGCAGGTAAGAAAAGAGACAAGCAAGGCTAAGTACAACTGATCTAAACTCACTAGCTCCTTCATGTAAAAGTAGCACTACACAGAGAATGCAGCTGTTTGGATTGAGTGACCTTTTAACCCCACTGGTCTATGACGTGGCACAAATCCTACTGTCTTAGTGGTGGATTCTCAGGGAAGGAATGCTCTGTATGCAGATTTGAATTGTTGAAGACAAAACTGAAGGCGGCATAACTGGAAAATTAACATGGCTGCAGAAGGATTTGTTGTGAGTACAATCTTTTTATTTTGTAAAATGTATTCAGTTTTGAGGAAAACCTTCTCCAAAAGAAAGATGGGTAGGGCTAAAAATGCTTGTATTTTTCCTTATGGTGTAAAAATGTTGGAATGGGCAATAGAATGCTGCTTTATGAGACAGTAGTACTGCACCTCACCTAAGCCCTCTGCAATATGTAGGTCTAGTACAGTTAAGTATGCACTGCAGTTATACTATATAGACACTGCAAATGAGGACTGTAACAGATACATCCAGTACTCTATAGCTACTAATCTAGCTAGTAGCTGTGGATCTAAATATGGCATGAAGTAGGTCAAATTAAGTCAACTGGTCTGCATTGTAGGAGTCTTAATTATTTTGTTGATTTTAGATCAAGGAATCTACATGTCAGGCTGTTTGAATAAAACAGTGTGTATTGGTACAGTAGATCCAGTGTATAACTATATTAGTGCCAAACAGGCAGGCCTATGTTATTGTTTCAGTTGTGGGACTATATGCTAGCCATGCACGTGGGTATGTAGAAAAAGTTGGGGAGCTGTGATGCTCCTTTCTGAGAAATTTGAATATTTGGTGGGAAACTTTTGCAGCTGGATGGAAATTAAGGTTTTTTGTACTTAAAAATACAGATTGCCGAAAATGTGGACAATCTTACTCATTTAACCCTTGGGAAATGAAACTTATTTTTCAGCTGTAGACATATATGTTCCCCAAGGTGGAGCTAGGATTTGCCTGATAGAGAGGCTAAGCTCTCTGACTGGGGAGGGGGAGGGGGGCAGGCAACTCAAACACCTGAAAAAGGCAATGTGGTACTGAAAAGATGTCAAACATAACTTTCTGGCTCTCTAATTACACTGGCTTTTGCTGAAGAACATTTGATACACTTGAATTTTTATTGAAGAAAATTTGACAACTTTGAAAACTATAGAAAATGTGGGGTGATGTCTAAATTAAAGATTCTGCTCTTCCTAAGAGAAAAGTCAATCAGACTGTGTATGTCATCAGGATTTCATATTTTATTGTATGGATTAAGGCTCCCTAAAAAAATTGGAAATTGCCCCCGGGCCCTCCCTACCCCCTTACAGTTACTGTTGTTGGTACATACCTTCTCTCCCATATACATTAGCAGTGTATATAATATAGATCATGATTCCCTTTTAAGTGAAATACAGTATATGTCACATATGAGAATAAAATTTGTTAATTGTTGTGTAGGGAGACTGCTCACATTTCATTTCATCCCTCCACCAGATAGCCTGGTCCAGTATAGCAGATGCTAGTTGTGACTTCATATGTCTGCAATTCATCAGGACTCATGATTATTTGGACAGAGAATACTACATCAAAGCTGATGATTTTCTGTAGGAACTCAATGGTAATGTTTGAAAACCTTAGTCGAAGCCTAGCCTTACCTGCTGTTGTTTATACTTTTACGGCGGTGTATCATGTAGGCTAGCACAACATACCAGTGTGCACTTCACCCTCGAGTTGCAAAACAAGGATAGCCTATGCTACAATGTACAAGAATGACAGTATATTTATTGACTGAGGCATACACTTTGGCAGTTCAGTAGCATAACCCTAGCCCACAGTCTGCAGTATGTCTAAGTAAGGGCTAATGATCATGTGTCAACTTTCACTGTTTCAGTGTAGAAGACTGGGCTTGCCAAGGAGCCTCATAGGACTGAAATGGGCAGTGTGTGAAGTCATGGTTGTCATTAAAGGAGTAACATTAGTGAGAGCAAAACTGTTTCTAAGCTGTACATAGCAAAGGCAACAGTGCCCATATAGTGATGTCCAAATTTTGTGCTACACTTGATTTAGTCTGTTTTCAGCAAGTGATTTTGGGTACACCGTATATTGTGGGGATCATTTTCAATAATTCCTATTGACAAGTACCGTCTTTCTCTCCTTGCCCAATTGAATCTGGAAGTCATCTCCAGTCAGCACAATCACACTTGCAAGTAACAATGACTGTGTTCTTGGAGAATTGAATTGGATGCCATTGATCTTGGTGTGGGATTTTAAGAAATGCTTTACCCTATGAGATGTTTTGGCGACCAACCAAGGGGTCTCTCCATATATACCTGTACAGCCTGTTTTAGTGTAACGATGGGAGTGGACTTTTCTCTTGGAGATAGTTACACAGACCAACAGCACTGAAGATGAAGGCGATGCTTGCCGGTGTTATTCTACTTTTGCAACGAAAGTCGAAAGGACCAAAATTTGTTCTTCTGTACATGTTTGGACAGAAGTTTAAGCTATGATGGGTGGTTCCTGTTGCTGCAGTCAGTGCTTGCTCACAGTCAGGGCTTGTTTGTTCATAAGCACTATATGACAACTTCAGAGCTCTGCATATCCACCTAGCCTACAAAGTGAGGACCCAGTGTGACGGGATCTGCTTTTATTTCTCCTTGAAATATATTGTAAAGGTGAAGAAGCCATGGATAAATTGGACACCTCTACCACATATTTCAGTTAGACTTCAAATTAGTGGTGCATGCATTTTCAAATATTACCGTTACATAACTGAACTGTTTAAGGGTATTTGAGTCATGTTGTGTGATTTACATTTCACAAACAGGTTTTGCTACAAAGGAGGAACTTTCAAGTTTGACTGGCTGTGTTGAAATATTAGTAAAAGAATTATTAATAAAGAACTTGATTTTCTTTGTTTAAGTGGGAAACTAAAGCTATGCATGGTCCCTAGATTCTACCTTGTAGAACTTGTGAGTAGAAACTTGTGTGAAGCATTTGGACAGTTTTAAGTATATTAATGTGTACTTAAGGTACTGGTATAAAGAAAATATTTTGTGACCCTGAAAGAATGCATGAAAAACAGGCAGCCTGGGACAATGGAAACCAGAGGGGGTAATTTTTTAAAACACTTTTTAAAGTGTTAACATAAGGGCACAGTACCTCCAACAGGCCCTGAATGCTTTTAAAATGACTTTTTGAATGGATACTTATGTGACCTTGAGGAAAACATCTAGTTGGGTTTTCAGTGGTACTGAACTGCAGGGGCATTTGCTTTTCGGGAGGCAGATTTGTGATAACTTAATTTTGGATGGTTTCAGTACGTTTTATTACTAGTGTACAGTATTTTGTATTTAAAGAGAAAATTATTTTAACTTTCATGAGGTATTCCTTCTTTGTTCAGTGATTATTGGCAAGTGCAAAATTGGAAAACTGAAAAATGTACTGAATTATACTGGTAGTAAATTATGAATTTTCACTGTCATCCTACTGTATGTTTAAGCATGTGACTGAACTGACGACCTGCAGGAGGAAAACAGGCATGTCACCTGCAGCTTTCTGTATGAAGTAGACGGCGCAGTTATACACCCTACTGTATGTGCAGTAGGACATGCGTTAATTAAAAGCAATTGTCAGTATGTCAGCCTTACAGCACCAGCTACAATGTTTGCCTCATTGTTGGTTCCAATGTACAGTAACCCTCATTTTGGCTCCATTTCCAGCCTTGTCTCATGATGGTCAGCCGCCTCACTGTCAGTTCTGGTGTCAGATTGTGTTGTGCTCATTGAAATATTTAGCGTCAACAACTGAACACAACTTTGGCCACATTAAGCCCTGAATAGGGTTTTGAATATGGGTGTAGAAGAGCCTTGACAATTTTGCAAGGGAACATTCTGATGTGCATGTAATGAGAATTCGACCACTGGGTGTTACAGGCATGTGCACATGCATGCACTGGGGATTTGGCACACATGCAATGAATGTCAATGTGTGCCAGCATGTGTGCCATATGCATGCACACACATGCATTAGAGATTTCGCATGTTCTCCAACCACACACATTGGCATGCATGCAGTGGGTGCCATTGTGTGCCATTGTGTGTCATGTAGTACTTACCATTGAGTGCCAATGCATGCCGTTGTGTGTCAAGTAACGAGTGCCATTGCGTGTCTGGTAGGATGTGGGCTTGTGTGCAGCCTGCGTGCATTGGAGATTTGGCACGTTCCAAATACTCTCAAACCGCACCCATGGAACGCATGCAGTGAATGCCATCGTGTGCCGTTGCGTGTCATGTAGTATGTACCATTGAGTGCCAATGCATGCCGTTGCGTGTCAAGTGATAAGTGCCATTGCGTGTCTGGTAGGATGTTGGCTTGTGTGCAGCTTGCATGCACTGGAGATTTGGCACGTTCCAAATACTCTCAAACCACGCACATTGAAGAATTGGCATGCATGCCATGGACAAAAAAATTTGTACAAGGGAAGGCCCACTTCCCAAGAGACACATTAATGTTGTCCCTGAAAAACATCGCAATGTCAAATTTCAACAGGTGGACCAGGCTAGCTGTGTATGTCCAGAGATCAGTGGGCCTGCTGCATGAGGAGTATACTAGACTCTGACTTCACAAAGGGCAGTATTCACACTTTAGCAGTATGAATAGATGACATATAGGTTTACGTCATTTAAATAAATGCTTGAGTGTAAACTACATGCAGGCTGGCAGAGTATATATATTCCTGGTTCTGCATGCAGCCTGGGGGATGCTGCTTGAGTGTATACCACATGCAGGCCGGCAGAGTATATTCCTGGTTCTGCATGCAGCCTGGGGGATGTTGCTTGAGTGTATACCACATGCAGGCCGGCAGAGTATATTCCTGGCTCTGCATGCAGCCTGGGGGATGCTGCTTGAGTGTATACCACATGCAGGCCGGCAGAGTATATTCCTGGCTCTGCATGCAGCCTGGGGGATGCTGCTTGAGTGTATACCACATGCAGGCCGGCAGAGTATATTCCTGGCTCTGCATGCAGCCTGGGGGAGATGTTGCACTACCGTAGCTATGCAGCATGCTTACTATTCACACATGCCAGTACTGAGGTATGCAATTCACAAAAATTTTCTGGGAAAGTTCTGCAACATGTAGCATAATAAGTGATCACTTACCCCACTCCTGTTGTTTTTGGTCAGGTTTACTGATACCAGTTACAGGACAAAATAGGGTAATACCAGCTGATACCGATAATGAATACTGAAAATCCGTCCAACACTACCTGAAACTTTTATGTACACTATGTCTACATACTAAAGAGATAGTACATACATTTACTCTAGATAACTTTAATGCTTCAATCATTAGGCCCTGCAACTCAATACCAAAAAGCACTATTTTTTAGTCAATTGTCGTACTGCAGATCGAGCCTTCTGATAATATTTGACAAGCAGCTGACGTACATGAAGCTGATACTATAAATACTGTATATGAACACATGCACCATAATTATGATGCAATTTTACTAGCACTGAAGGAGAATAGAACTACAGGATTCAAACTTTTAATAACAAGTGAGGGTGCAATCTGAATTTGTATCCCACATGACAGGTATTTCCCATTACTCTCTCTAACCCTATCTGACAGGCACAACTCGGGAAATTAGGATTAGGCCACCTTATTGATTTGTTTGCTTAGTGGTTTCCTCCTCACAACTGTTGGGGAGGCTCTTCCATACAGGCCCAGCCATAGAAATAAAAGTAAGGGAGAACGCTGACACAATGCATTCATGCATGTTTAACTGGTTGAAGCCAGGAAAATTGTGAGGGCGCTTTCGTTGTACGGCAAAAGACCGGTTGATTGGTGTGTCTCCGTACGTACAGTGTGCATTCTGCTGCATAAGTTATAGCTTATTTTATCCGTTTTTCAAAAGATTAGGAGTAATTTTCACAACAGAAATAAGTCATAGTGCCTTAAGTATTTTGTTTTATACTCCTAACTTGAAAACTTGTAGTTTCTTTGCCAATACTTGGGGCAAAAGCAATGACGTGATATTTGTATTACGCGCAGGTGCTCTGTTGCCGTACAACCTGGCCAAATCAATGGCTTCAGTCCAGATCGGCAGACGTCATTCTCCCTTACTTTTATTTCTATGGGCCCAGCACAGCTATTCAGTGTGTCATGCATGAGCGACCTTCAACAATACAAGTTCTCAGGAATCAAGATGAGGTTCAGGTTGGCCAAGAAGTGCAGCTGCACAGTTAAAGAAGATAAGTTGTGGTTCGAATTTTTCTCAATTCTAGCTAATGGATTTCCTCCAGTGCAGCTTTCCAGTGAGTTGGAAAATGACATCAAGACACTGTTGTAGAACCTGTCATGACTTCCATAGGCTACAGTTTAAAACCTTTTGTTCAAATAAACTTGTTATGACTTTGAACTGATGCACTCCTATTCAAAGCTCAAAGTAAAGCAATATCTGTAATTCTTAGCTAAATATTTGAAATGGATTTAGTTTCTGGCTGTACAGTTTAAGCAGATTTGCTAAGTGGATGTCAACAACAAGCGTTATTTTTGTGCCTTACCAAGCAGTTGAAATAAACCCGTTCCTTATTTAATCTGGTTGATCGTGATGACGTTCATGGAAGAGATCTGATACAAAAGTAAATAAGTTTTTCCTTCCCCTAGACCAAAAAAGAGCTGGGCAGAAAAACATAAGAGATGCAAAAAGCAAAGCGAAGCAGATGGTTTGTAAACTGTACAGAAGAACCACTTTAAAGACAGATACTCGTCACCCAGTATGACTTCAACTTGGGGGTAAGCAAAAGTCTCAATTGGTGACTGCTTTTTGATTGACATCAGGGTTACAAAATTCAAAAGATGCAGAGTAGCTTATACTACTCAGCATGCACAGTGTTCTGATTACACATTAGGGCCTAGTGTGCTCACCAGGATATCACCTCTAAGCAATACACAAGGTTTGTGTCTGCACAAGGAGAAGCTAATGACAGTTGTGAGTGGTGCTAGAAATAATGTAGTTAGGAGAACTGGAACTGTCTGGGATGATGAGTATGGTATCTGTCTTGAAAGGTGTAAAGACAAACTGGTATTACAGCCTATAGTGGACAAAAAAGCCTAGCTGCCTACTTAAAACTGGGCTAGTAGTGTAAAAAAGGAGAGAGAGATTCGGCCCAATTTGATCCCCATAAAATCAAGTAAAGCCTAGCTAATACAAGTTTCTAAATCTACAAGAATTATATACAAGAATGGTGTGGTGAATGGTCACTGTTTTTCGCGATCTACAGTATTACAATAAACCTAGAATAATGAATGTCCACTTAATTCCTTTAGTAGAATGATAAACTTTGCAAGATGGTTCCAAATGCCATTCACCAATGAAAATGTACAGAAGGAATGTCTGGAGTCATGGGTAAAATTCTGCAGGCAAAATGGCAGTACCCATGACCAATTTTTGTCCTGATCAGGGGAAAACTAGATTCTCCCAATAGGGAGAACCTCCTGAACTCTCAACTGTACTGTTTTCTTATTTGAATTTCTTTTCAAGTGAAAAGAATTTAGATATGATGTACACTTTTACCTTGGTCAGTCACATTACTGTTGTTTATAAGCAACAGGTTTCTTCTACAGTATAATCCCAGTCACCTAGTACCAGCATACTTAATACAAAATACATGAAAGGGGGGAGGGGGGAGGGGGGAGGGGGGAGGAGGACATGTGATTAACCATTGAAGCAGCTAAAGTCTACTTCAGAATTTGACATGGAGGGTGGTGAAAACATGACCAATCCTTAATAATTGTTGACAAAAACAATAAAAACAACCTGTGGATCCCAAAATAACCCTGGTAAACTTTTAAAAATCCCTGTGGTTTCTTCCAAAACACTTAAAAGGAGTCTATCTGAGAAAGTTTAAACATTTTCTCTGCACAGCATCATAATTGAACATTCTTCTTGTGAAAGTAATTCATGGACTTAATGTAAGAATTTACTACTAATTTATAAATATTACTGTACTCTCATAATATTACTTTTTTTTTTTACAAAACTCTGCTTTTTTGTACAGTATATCATGGCCTTACACAACAGACAGGGCAATAGAACAAAGGGTGTTTTTATTTTTATTCAAAAATGTTCTTCCCATCTCACACCAGCTTCAATTGAATGAACTGTTTTTGAACAATTGTTCTGAACACATAGGCTAAGCATGAATTTGCATCAGAACAGGAAAGAAAGTACCAGTAATTTGACTAATTTGGCCTAATTCACAAAATGTTTCAGCCTTTAAGCTTTGCAGCAAAAATCATTAAACAAGTATTTTTTTGAGAATTCCACATGACTGCAGCACCTGAAAATCCATGCTGCCATACGTTATACTGTCAATCAGTTTGCCATTAGGGTAGAAATAAATTTAACCTATCATTATAAAATAAAACTGAAAACAAGAATCGCGTGGCAAACCTATGAATTGGTAAGGTTTTAAGCACCCAGGCTTGCCATAAATAATTACTTACACTTGACAATTGCTATAATATTTGCTCTGCAGGCACAGCAGGATCACAGGTACTGGTTAATTTATTCAAATTGGTGACACACAACTTTGGTTTGCATGTATTCACATCACAAGCTTACTGCTAATTCCTAAAATACGTCTCAACTTTCCTTTAAAAAGACCCCGAATATTTTGCATAAATACTGGGTTGATATGTTATCAAATAGCAAATACAATTAAAAACCAGAATGCCAAAATGCAGTGAGGTTTCGATGATATATGTTCTAGGCTAGCCTACTGTAGGCCTATTCCACATGATGTCATGACGTCCCACAGTTTTAGTTAGGCCTACTGGTCAAATGCTGTCGGAACGTGTTGGAAAAATACAGTTTTGTGTTCCTATTTAATCTGGGAAATTTTTGTGTTTTGACCTCTGGTGACCCCAGATGATGAATTTTGTAAACTGAAATATATTTGGACTACATCAGACTAGCAGAGCTTCCAAGCTCTAAACTGACATTTCCTTTCAAAACCTACAATCAACTTTCTATCAAAAATCAATAAGTGGGCTAACACAAAATAGGCTAGGCCTCGGCTTGACACAGAAGTTTACTAGCCTACTGTACATAAGGTGCCCAAGCAACTTTACCACCCAATGATCATCTTAGTATAACATAAACAGCTTCCTACATGCTCCCAAATAAAGTTTGTGGCCTAATGTTATACACAACCTATGCGACATTATGTTAGGCTGTTCATTCAATGTCACTGACAACCAATTGTTGTCAAACTTGAACTCCCTCTACCCTAAATAAATTTATGCAGAAAATATGAATGTGTGTGCTGAAAACACGCATCCTGCTAACAACTACTTATCAAGAATGCGTACTCACTCATTGTGATCGATCCTGGGCTAAACCTTTTTGTACTATATTGCCGTGCACATGCATGATTAGTCAGGGTAACCCTGCCGAGAGGTGACATCTGCATTTGGCCCCATTTCACTTAAAGGCAGGATAAGTGAAAAGACCATCCCTCGCATCAGGGTTACATGATATGAGTGTACACCACTTTTATTTCTATTGTGTACACTCGGTTCAGACACTTGCCAGTGGGCATGTAATGCACAGTATGCATGCTGAGCATAGTATGGTGTACTAACACAGCATTCCAATGGTCGGTGAGCAATGCATTTTTTTGTGCAGAACAGGCAGTTCCAAATTATGTCTGCTTATCTACGCGCTGCATAAAAAATCACACTCGTGCACACCATCATCACCGACCAATGGAAAGCTCTAATACAGTGCATGTACATTGAGTAGCTTGCTCAAGTACTACCGTGCATGCAACTATGTCAGACTTAGTATTTATGTATTAGCTGTTTGTTGTAACCAGATAAAGATCTTGGTTTTGAGCGTTTGACCCCCAAAGACCCCAGCTGATCTTTGACCCCTGCCAAAAGCAATAGGGTTCTAAGTCTCACCATAACTCATCCGCATACTATGTATGAAATTTATCCAAGCTTCCTGTCTTGAGATATTGTGTTAACAAGGTTTTAAGAGTTTGACCCCCAGTGACCCCCAGTGACCCCAAATGACCTTTGACCTCCACCAAAAACAATAGGGTTCTTCATCAAATCATAAGGCATCTACACATTAAGTATGAAATTTATTCATGCTTCCTAACTTGGAATATCATGTTAACAAAGTTTTCAGGGTTTGACCCCTGGTGACCCCAGATGACCTTTGACCTCCACCAAAAACAAAAGGATTTTTTGTCTTACCATAACACATCTACTTACTAGGTATGAAATTAATGCAAACTTTCTACCTTGAGATATCATGTTAACAAGGTTTTCAGGGTTTGACCCCCGGTGACCCCAAATGACCTTTGGCCTCCACCAAAAACAATAGGGTTCTTCCTCCTACTATAACGCATCAACACCTCAAGTATGAAATTTATCCAAGCTTCCTACCTTGAGATGTTGTGTTAAAAAGGTTTTCAGGGTTTGACCCCCGGTGACTCCAGATGACCTTTGACCCCCACCAAAAACAATAGGGTTCTTTCTCTTATCATAAGGCATCTACATACTAAGTATGAAATTTATCCAAGCTTCCTATCTCGAGATATCGTGTTAACAAGGTTTTCAGGGTGTGACCCCCGGTGACCCCAGATGACCTATGACCTCCATCAAAAACAATGGGGTTCTTCTTCTTACCATAACGCACATACCAAGTATGAAATTTATCCAAGCTTCCTACCTTGAGATATCGTGTTAACAAGGTTTTTGGAGTTTGACCCCGGTGACCCCAAATGACCTATGACCTCCATCAAAAACGATAGGGTTCTTTTTCTTATTATAACGCATTTACATACCAAGTATGAAGTCTATCCAAGCTTCCTACCTTGAGATATCGTGTTAACAAGGTTTTCAAAGTTTGACCCCTGGTGACCCCAGATGACCTTTGACCCCCACCAAAAACAATAGGATTCTTCTTCTTACCATAAGGCATCTACATACCAAGTATGAAATTTATCCAAGCTTCCTACCTTAAGATATCATGTTAACAAGGTTTTCAAGGTTTGACCCCGGTGACCCCAGATGACCTTTGACCCCCACCAAAAACAATAGGGTACTTCCTCTTATCATAAGGCATCCACATACTAAGTATGAAATTTATCCAAGCTTCCTACCTTGAAATATCGTGTTAACAAGGTTTTCGGAGTTTGACCCTCGGTGACCCCAGATGATCTTTGACCCCCACCAAAAACAATAGGGTTCTTCCTATCAATATGGGGCATCTATGTACCAAGTTTGAGAACTGTCAGTTTCCCTTCTTGAGATATCGTGTTAACAAGCAGTGTCACAAACACACACACACATACACACACCCACCCACATACACACATACATACACACATACGCCATCACAAATGCATTGGTTTCTCTTATCATCGAAACCAAAAATGCTATGCTGAAATTATCGTTCATGTCATCCATCAAAATTTGCAACAGCTCACCTATACGGGTACATTTCTTACTACACATTGTTCACTATGTTAGTTGAAGGGCTATAGCCAGACATACTGAAGCAGCAGCAAGACAGCTGGGGGGGGGGGGAGGGGGGGAGCAATAAAACCTAATATGCATTAAACCAATGGTAACTTCTATTTTTCAGGAGAATTAGAAAATTTTTCTAAAATGCAGCATCACCTCCTCTGCTCTATGAGACTACGAGTTCAAATGGTAAGTTGCTTTAAAATTATAAGCATTTGATAAAAAGTGACATGTGCTTGATCAAAGTGACTCACATGGGCTTGATTGAAGTGACTGCCATGGGCTTGCAGTATGTTTATAATTTGTTGAGATATAGCATGGAAATAGTTATAGCCCTGTCCACACAATCATAAAACTTCATCATTGGTTTGTATCACGATGCAAATGAATAAAATAGGTATAATTCTGTAGACAGGCTTCCCAACAAAGTTGTACAACATCCAACATGTATGATGGTGTTCAAATTTTTAGTTGCACATTTCATCTTTCCAACAAATATTCAAACCATCTTAAACATTTCTGTCTATTCTTATCCTTTACTCATAATATATGGTTGTGTGAGAGAAATCATTACTCAATTATACTTAGGAAATTTAGTAAAAGCATTTTTACATCCAAGAAGCTTGGGACTAAATTACATGGTGCATGAACGTTGTGTATATACAGTAGCACACAGTGCTAAATATTTCAAGTGAAAATTTGTGAAATAGTGTAACTGTATGACGAAGTTCATGCATGGACAAAGGTAAATTCTTGTAGACTGCAGGCTGTTAAAGTATTACAGGACATTTAATATGTTGGCTTTTTCACAATTTCAATGTGCCAAAATTTTCAAAATAAATAATCTCAATTAAAATAATATTTAGTAATTAACTTGCAGGCTAATGCTTTTTCTATGAAACTGAGATTCCCTACTTTTCTAATACCAGCAGTTATCCATTGCCTATGCACAGACAAGTTCAAATTTTGAACTTCCCTTCAAATCAACATAAAATAAATTCAAAGTTGTCATAGATCCATCATCCTAGCTATCAACAATTTTTTTTTTTTTACTTTCTCTTTATCTGCAGAATGAAGTAAAAAACCAAAGCTTCTTAATTTCAAGGTGCAAAGAAGGATCTTGCCCTACATGACAAGGATTCTATTTCATTCAGTTTGAGACACAGATGCTGAATAAATGCAATTCACAAAACACGCTTTATGCTGACATTTCATTAGGAGATGTAATTGACCTCGAAAATTGCAACAGCACTCTTCGCTAATTGGACGAAGGCATTGTTATCCACATTTCTTTACAAGCACCACAATTTTACAAAAATGTAATTTCCAGAGAAAATGGCTTGCAGCATCTTCAAAGCACTCTAATACAGAATCTCCAAAATTTGCTTTCAACACGATTTTAATTCTTTCTTAAATTATTTTTGATGAAATTGTCTCTATGCTGGGCCACTGTTCAACAGTTTTGTAATTTGTTTGTGGAGCATTTTAGAGGAATAAGCTGTGAATATGGTGTGTATTTGAGAAAGTATAAAAGCAAACACGAGGCAACTCCTACAAATAAATAAAGCATAAAATTACTTAACTATCATTAATTTAAAAAGATATGTTGACATGAAACCATAATGAGCTGTTTTCATATGGCAGTTGAAAAATAGATGCCAAAATATTGTGGAAGGTCCATTAAAAACTACTCCAATATCAAGTTACCAGTCTCAAGATATACTGTACTTCTTCAATGTGTACAGTAACATTAAAGAAGGTGCAGTCTTGTTTAGATGTACTACGTAACAACTGACACCTCACCTGTACTCAAACTCATGCCAAAATGCATGCTACAAGCTTTACTGTAAGTATAGTACACTGAGCATACACTTTCATTGGGGAGCAATTGGATGGAGATACATTGGTTTGAAGCACCACCAAGGCCATGCAATAATCCAGCGATTGTATCTTTCATGACATTTCTATAAGACTTACCCTGGATTAGGAAGTAAAAAAAGGGGTTTGTTGTCTGTTACATCTGCAGAATTCCCAAAACTCCCTGGTTTGGGAATCTACGAGCCCCGATACTTACCTCCTATTTACACCTTGTAATCCCCACTTACTCGCAGTAAGACCCTGGCAAGCTTTTTAATAGCACAGTGGCTCCAGGTGACCTCCGAGAGAGGTCACCTGGAGAGGTCCTCCTTACGCTTGCATGTCCAAAAACGCCCCGCAGGAAAAACCTGCGAATTTAGCACCTAGCCCTACGCAGATAAAAGCCAAGAGAACGAATAAAGAGCCATGTCTTACCCTAGAGGTCAAGGTAGCAATCCGTCGTAGTCGGTGAAGAGACACAATCGGCAGGTATAAAGTCTTGGTAGATAAAGGTCTCAGACGTCATAGTAGGTAGGAAGACTCTCTAGCCACAGTCCGGCAATCCAAGGCATCGAGGGGCCGGGAGGCAGGAGTGTAAATAGGAGGTAAGTATCGGGGCTCGTAGATTCCCAAACCAGGGAGTTTTGGGAAATCTACTTCGCCCCTCCTTACCTCCTATTTACACCTTGTAATCCGATTTAGCACCGTGAGAGGGGAGGGCGGTCCTGACTTGGATTGGATCCTAGAAGGACAGCTCTACCGAAGGCGGCGTCTGCTGAGATGACGTCTGAGAGGTAGCAGGATACAAATGATGATGGGGTCTTCCAAGCAGCCGCTTTAAGTATATCTTGAAGACGAACCCCTTTGAACCAGGCCAGAGAGGATGAGTGAGCCCGGACGTCATGAGCACGGATAGTCTCCCCAGAGGCGGCGAAGGGTGAGATGATTTTGACCAACCAGTTAGAAATCGTGTCTTTCGAAGCCCTTGAGTACGGAGACCTTGGCAGAATGAACAGAGAATCTGAAGACCGAAGGTTCTTGGTTTTCTCAATGTACCATTTAAGAGCCCGGACCGGACAGACGAGACGGTCCTCGGGAACGGAGGAGGCTGATGCCATCGAGGGTAGGTAAAGAGGGCCCGGTGTGAAGGACTCGGAAAGGTTCTTGGTCAGGAACTCTGGATTCGGAAGGAGGAAAACTCCCGACGACGAAAAACGGATGAAGCCACGCTTAACTGATAGGGCGTGGATCTCGCTCCTTCTACGGGCTGAGGCAGCAGCAACCAGAAACACAGTCTTGTACGTTAGGGCGTCCAGAGGAGCGTTGTGAATTGGTTCGTAAGGTTGCTTAGTCAAGGAGAGGAGGACATCGTTAATGGACCAAGATGGAGCCAAACGACGGATTGGAGGTCTCTGATGAAACATGCCTTTGAGGAGTTGACGGATTGTTGTGTTGGAGCCGATCGAAGAACCGTCCGAAAACCCAGAGTGGATGGCGGCAATAGCAGACCTATAGTTTTTGATTGTTGAGACCTGCCTACCTTCATCGAACAGAGATACTAAAAAGGCACAGATTTGGTCTAACGAAGCCTCCATGGGATTGGTAGAGTTAATAGATGCCCACTGGAAGTACTTCTCCAATCTGGAATCATAAGTTGTAACTGTGGAGGGTCGTCTGGATTCGGTTGCAAGTTGAGCAGATCGTTGTGAAAGGCCCTGAGTTTGGAAGCGTCTGTTGACAATTTCCACGCAGCTAGGTTTAACGAGTTGAGATCTGGGTGGAGTATCTGTCCCCGTTTCTGGGAAAGAAGATGAGCGACCTTCGGAAACTTGAACGGGAAATCTGCTAACAACTGGAGAATCAGGGGGAACCAAGGTTGTCTCGGCCAGTGAGGAGCGATGAGGATCATCTCGGCTCTGGAGTTGCGGAACTTGAGGAGTACCCTGTGAAGCAGACACCACGGAGGGAAGGCATACACCGACATGTCGTTCCAATCCAGAGTCAAAGCATCGACCCCCCAGGCCAGGGGGTGTGGGAACCTGGAGCAGAAGGTCTGTATTCTGCGGTTGGTGTGGGTGGCAAAAAGATCTATGTTGGGACGGCCAAACATCCGGAAGACTAGATCTGCCCATTCTTGGTTCAGGGTCCACTCGTTGTGGTTGAACTGGCCCCTGGAGAGAGCATCGGCTAGGATGTTGAGACTGCCGGCAAGATGAGAAGCCCTGATCGAGATGTTCTTGGACTGGCAAAGACGGAGCAGATCCCAAGTTTCTTGACACAGGTGGGCTGACCTGGTCCCTCCCTGACGGTTGAGATAGGCGACGGTCGTCGTATTGTCTGACTGGACTGAAATGATCGTGTCTGAGAGGTGGCTGATCCAGAACTCTATCGCCCGACGCACTGCCAGCAGTTCCAAGACGTTGATGTGGTACACTTTCTCTTTGCTGGACCACGTGCCTGCAACTGATCTGGGTCCCCACGTCGCGCCCCAGCCTGTGTTGGACGCATCTGTGGTTAGAGTTACAATCCGTCTGTCGTCTTGAAAGGGTCTCCCTCTGGAAAGGTTGGAAGCTTTGGTCCACCAGAGTATGAACGGTTTCACCTCGTCTGTGACTGGAAGATGGCGGTTGAGGGAATGAAAGTTCGGTCTGAAGTGTCGAAGTAGGAAAAACTGGATTGGTCGCATGTAAAGACGACAGAACGGCAGAATCTCCACCAGGCTGGCTGCTTGACCAAGAAGGCGGAGCCACAGGCGGACCCTCGGGTTGTGCGTGGAGAGAAGCCGGTTGGCTGTCTGGACCATAGCAGTTACTCTCTCCGACGTCGGAAAGGCTCGGCCGTTGACTAAGTCGAGTTGTGCCCCTAGGTACTTGACGTTCTGAGCTGGGGTGAGCATAGACTTTTGATGGTTTAGGACCCAGCCTAAGTTCTCGAGGGTGTCGATGACGAAATGGGTGACCTCGAAGCTCTGATCTTCTGACCTTGAGAGAATTAGCCAATCGTCTAAGTAAGCGAACAGGGTCACGCCAAGATTTCGGAGATGGGCTACAACGGCTCTTGAGACTCTCGTGAAAACCCTGGGACTCGTGGACAGGCCGAACGGAAGGGCGTTGAATTGGTAGTCTACTTGCTTGTAGCGGAAGGCCAAGTAACGTTGATGAGAACGATGGATAGGGATGTGGAGATAAGCATCCTTGAGGTCTAAGGTGGTTGCCCACATGCCTGATTGGAGAGACGGAATTATAGAAGCCAGCGTTTCCATCCGGAACTTGACTGGTTTGACGTAGCCCTTGTTGAGAGGTTTGAGATTTAGAATCGGGCGCCAGGTATTCGGTTTCTTTGGAGCCAGGAAGAACATGGATCTGTATAGGCGTTTGGAGTGTTTCGGGTCGACAATGTGAATGGCTCTCTTCTCTAACAGGTCGTGGATCTCCTTTTCCAAGGCGATTCGTTTGTTGGGGTCCTGAGGCACAGGCGTTACCCTCATTAGGCCCTTTCGTGGAGGAGTGGAAGTGAACTCGATGCGGTAGCCTGACGCTATCACGTTTCGGACCCATGAGTCTGGACGGATATTCTCCCACTCCGGTAAGAAGCTCCCTATTCTCCCCCCACCGCCGGAGGTGCGATGGGGTGGGCACCCTTAGGGCTTAGAAAAACTCCTGCCCCGGCTGGAGGTGGCGCCTCGGGAAGAGCCTCTAGTACGGGGACGAGACTGGAAGGTCAAAGCTGGCTGTCTGGAACGATTTGGTTGGAAGGAAGAGCGAGAAGACCCTTGGAAAGATGGTTGACGTCTACCCCGGGTGTCCTTGCCGGAACGGAAAGGGCGACGAACAGGAGAGCGTCTCGATGTGAAGCGAGGATTGGACAGGTTAGCTTTCTGAAGGTCTTTCTTTCTTTTGGCTTCTGATTGGAGCATAGACTCGAACTGGCCAGCGAAGATGTCTTCTCCCAAAATCGGGAGCTCACGGAAGCGACGCTTAATGCCCTCCTGGGAGAGGCGCATGGACTCCACAATGATCTCTCTTCTATCCGAGACAGTCTTAGCTGAGACTCTAGCAAACTGATCGAAGACTCTCCTAGATAACGGGCCCAAGAGTGAAATCAGTGTTGATGCCTCCTTTCTGGAGATGTCGTTAGACGGTTGTCTCAGAGATCTGGAAAGAACTTCGGCAATAAGGAGAAGAGATGACGAGTATTTCATACCCACTCTGGAAGCAGTGTCAATTTGTTGAAAGGACCGGAGGGATCGTCTCGATGGGGATGATTTGAGTTTCCCATTTGAGGACGTCGCACCGATAGAACGAAGGTAGTCTTCGGCCCCCTGAGGGACCCGAGGAGTTTTGAACAGGTCCTGCCATTGTTTGTCCTCGACTCTGAAGGAAACGTTCTGGGTCCTCCAGTAGGCAGACCACTTCCGATTACGATCCGCGGCCATGGCCTTAAAACGGTCGACACATTCGACGTCCACTGGAAGAGCAGATTTAGAGGTGATCGGCTTGTTAAGAGTCAGCTTCGAGCCTGATGAGGAAGCCGGAACTTCTTCCTCCTGAGAGAAACCCAGATGGCGACAGAGAATCTCCACAGCCTTGTCAAAAACCTCCTTTGGAATGTCTGTGCCAAACAGGGGTTGATCGTCTCCCTCAGACATGGCCCCTTCATCAGAAAATTGGGGATCTTCTCGGTGAGTGATCTCATCAGGTTGGGAAGGAAGTTGCTCCGAGTCAGAAAAGGAGGCCTCGGAATGAGCGTCAGAAGGAGTTGGATTAGGGTCAACAAATTGCTCCGAACTGGTAGACGGAAGATTCTGGGCCAGGTTCTGGTTCTGATTAGCCATCAGTTGAGGAAGATTGGACAGCAAATTCACTATCTGAGACAGAATTTGAGTGTTGGCCTCAGGTTCCTGGCGGCTCCTCTTGCCCCGGCGGGGAGACGGAGATGAAGACGAAGAGGAACTACGAGACGAAGATCCGTGGCGATGATGCCGACGGCGGCCCTTGTGACTTCTTTTAGATCTAGAACGACTGCGGCTGCGGTGTCCTACACTTGAGCTGTGAGTCTGCATCGGCTGGAAACCTTCGAAATCCCGGTTCCCTAAAGAAGGAGAGTCCGAAGACAAGAAAATCTCTTGCAAGGTTGCCGACGGATCATTCTGAGAGGACCGTCCCGACAGCATAGAAACGTCACACGGCTGTGTATGAGATACCGTAGCAGGTAGGCTGGATACTAAGCTCAAAGAAACACCGGGTCTAGACGTGACAGAAGAACTCCGAGAAGAATCCACGGCCGTTGCTGGTACTGAACCCGGGGGATTAGGAGCAGTCAGAGTTCCAATCGGTAAAGCCTCCGGAGTATTAACTTCGGAAGAAGCAATTCCTGGTAAAGACGCCGGGGTATTAGAAGTCAACAACAAAGACGTCAGTAAAGACCCCGGAGTATTAACTAAAGCTCCCGGGGTGTTAACTAAAGCTCCCGGGAGATTATGTCCCATTAAAGCAGTTCCTGATAAAGCTCCCGGAGGATTAACAATCACAAAAGGAACGTTTGAATGAGTCTCCGGAGAAATCGAAGAGTCCTCAATAGAAGTAGTAGGAAAAGCTCCCGGAGTATTAACTCCAACAATAGCAGCCGTCTGCTGAGACTCCGGAGGATTAGTGGTTGGGGCTGGTAAAGCTCCCGGGGTATTAACTCCAATAATAGAAGCCGTCTGCTGAGACTCCGGAAGATTAGAGGCAGAAGATGGTAAAGCTCCCGGGGTATTAGTTCCAACAATAGCGGCAGTTCGTTGAGACCCCGGAGGATTAGTTGACTCCGCAGATGATGACAAAGGAGCCGGAGGATTAGTGGTGACCGAGGCAGTGGACGGTAGAGAGGTAGTAGCCGGTGAAGAAGCCGGAGGATTAGTGGTCTTGGAGGTAGTGGCTCTCGATCTTCTCGACCTCTTGGAGGAACTCCCACTAGATTTCTTCCCGGAACTAGGAGCCGGGGAACTTGGATTTGCTCCGGAATGTGCCTCGGAGACTTTCTTGCCCGAGAGCTCGCCCGTAGGTTCAGAGCTATTGTCGGGTCTTTTACGTCCGGCTTTCTTTTTAGGGGCTAGCCAGGCCCACTCCACTGACCACTGACGGCAGATGGAACATCTAGATTTGGTAGAACAGGAACGGCATCAGATGACTGGAAAAGTATGGATGGCTGGAAAACAGCTTGGATATTGACGGATAGACTCCTTTCTGAGAGAATAGCAATGCCAGGTATACAAACTGCGACTAGTCTTTTGGACAGGCAAGCAGGAAGGAGGACCTCTCCAGGTGACCTCTCTCGGAGGTCACCTGGAGCCACTGTGCTATTAAAAAGCTTGCCAGGGTCTTACTGCGAGTAAGTGGGGATTACAAGGTGTAAATAGGAGGTAAGGAGGGGCGAAGTAGATTGGAGGTATTCCTCCTCTACCACAACATTGTCAGTTCAGGGAAATAAAAAAATTCTTGCGTCTTCCGATGCTCCATGACGTGCATGACTGTCACGACAGTACAGCAGTCAAGTTTCATGTCAAAATATGAACATGGATCAATATCTTGGTTATTTCAAGAAACTTCCTGAAACTTATTGCTGTAAAAAACCTTAATAGACTTCTATCCCATCAGCTCATTTGCATGCAGTGTCTTGTTAAAGAAGGGGCTTGCTGTATTCTATTATTCCAATTAAACAGTCATTTTGAGTTTTACAGCACCTAGCTGCTTTAAAGTGTTGGCAACACAAACCTACACATCAAGGTACTTTTCTGCACAAGCTGCAGTTGCTAAAGGATTAGCAGACGTGAATGATCTTGCTAGGTGACCGATATCAAATTGGAGCTACTGATGAAAGGAGAGAAATCCCTTTGAGCCAAATAAACTGCTTACAGTATCATAGATAATCTCTCCTCCATTTAGAGCATTTCAAAGTATTCGCACAAATTAAACTTTTCATTCTGCCTCCTTCCAAAGTAGTACCATGCTACAGGGAGGTAATTTCACATATGCAAAAGTCAACTAACGCAGCCACTTTCTGAAGGACAAACAAAACACGCTGACCATAGGTCACTAACTAAAGCAACATGGTGCATGGCACAGTGTCCTCCAGAACAGCTAGTGCATCCACTGAATTTGACCTTTTGACCCTTGAAGCAGGCTCTCTACAGATATTTTGCCCTATGTGGTTTTCTGCCATGCAGGTGGAGATACTGTAACATAGAATATTCAGTTGCACAGACAGTGACATGAAACTTAAGCTGACAAGGCATACTGCAGCATGCTGGTTCATGCACGGATGTCAAATGAATTATCATAACAACACAGTGAATTTTCTCATTCTGTGTCTACTGTCTATGTTTTCAATATGTGCATTTGGTCATGCTATGTAAAAGATGAAAGAATATCTGATACAAGGGTGTACCACATTATTTCCAGTATGGTGTTGTATTCAAGGATGACACCACATCAGTGTTTATGTGACCTCTGTACATATGTATACTACATATCAGTATGTCCTATTGGCATTCATGTTAATATTCACGAGGCCATTATCTGAGGCCACTATTTGAACTAGGGCTGTCACGTTTAAACGTTTAAACGGTTAAACGATCGATCGGCCGTTTAAACGGCGCACAATTCAGCTAAAGTTTAAACGATTTTCCTTTTAAAAATACAACAAAAAGTTTTAGCAGTTTTCTTCCCCAATGTTTTCTTTGAAATCTCTCATTTAACAACGATGTTTATTTGCAAATTTAATGACCAAATAAAGCTTAAAAAATAAACTGTCCGTGTCTCTCCATTCATAGTATATAATTCTGTGATTGAATTGACTTCCACCTACTCACAGTAAGCCTACTAATTCCCCTTACAATACGCAGCGCCCGCATCCCCAATCGAAGCAGTAGCCCATTTCTGCTCATCACAACGCGTACACAATATCGCCTTAACCACAATTCTCTCTCTCTCGGTTTACATCGTATTTGTAGCTCAAGGTGCTCACAGAACGAACGTTAAAACAGACTTACTTAAAAAGCCCGAAAATTGCCGCAGTATTTCAATGCAGCATTCACACCATCCTACCATGCTTTACCTATACGTAAACAGCCAGTGTAGGCTCGCACACGTGTTTGTTTTGAGTTTCATATAGCAGTACATAATTCATGCACGCACTATATATCCATACGTAAATATCTGTTTGAGTCATGTTAGCGCCCCGCGGCCCGCTTGCTGTGTGCAAATCAATGGAGCTATAGTACGTAGCATGGGAGGAATCTATCATTAACTTTCCTTCATTGGGGTAATGTTCTAGACATCGTTTTTGTTTAAATCACAAAAGTAAAAGGCACACGTTTATTTCACACAAATTAACATGCATTATAAACATAAAAGTACCTAACGTAAACTACTGCAAAGGACGATGAAACAACCGGTAATTAAGCGGTACAAGCAGCGATCGAAAAATGTTATTTTCCATACCATGCCCAATGTTGTTGCGATGTATGTCAACTTTTGTACAGAGCAGGTGCGTAGCCTAATGTGTTACTGTTTGCATGTAATAACGGACCTATACACGTGCTCGACTTTTTTCTTGCGTGTCACTTGAAATTCTGCATTTGCACAGTGTAAGGACATGGCCTAATATTATGTATGTCGGTGTTTGCGTACATTGCGGCCTGCTATCAAACGTATGACCCCAGTATCAAACTTATGATCATTGACTGCCAATGTAATGCTTGGTTTCGTCCATTGGCAAATTTGGGTGAAAAAGAAATCGCTGAAATGATCGCTAGATTTTTACGTACAGATTTTAAAAGCTTGCGCGTACTGTGAATATCGTAAGTGAATGATCAATGAGGCCATTAATGCATTACACTGTTGGTTCAGAATAAAGATACCGTTTAAACGGAAATTGACAGCCCTAATTTGAACATACGAAATAAGTAAATACTTAACTTCAATTGTCCTTTAACTGCACCCTGAAAAATTTTTCCAATGAAAAATCTAGTGTGGAAGAAATGGGGATTAGATAACATGTCAAGACTGCAGACTTATTGCAATAAAAAACCTGAAATGATTGACTTACTTGATTTCTTTGTGATCTTTGTTGGAGGTTGATCAGTGCTGTCTTCTGACTTTCTCCGTAACCTCTCGCGTGAACGACTAGCCTTGAAAGGTGAATTCTCTAAGTAGTTCAACTGTCGAAAGCGTTCTGTACCTGATAATGCTACAAACACCTCTGGTCCACTGAAGATTGCTTGCAGACTCTCAATCTTAAAGGAAAAACCATATAACACCATTAACATCTACAGCAGCTTACTAAATTTACAGAATTTGCATTAAACACTGACAAAGTTATCATCGTTTTCAAAACTGAAACTCAAACAAAGATAACTCTAAAATGTGACCACAACATCATAGGTGAGGGGGATGGGGATGGGGTGGGGGGGGGGCCGCAAGTTACTTCATCATGCTGTACCCCTTTCCATGGTATTGTCTAGCTCACAATGTAGTTATGTCATTATAGACTCTTGGGATCACTTTTAATGCTCTTGTCCACATTTCCTTTGCCAAATGTTAATTGCTTTTTACATTTTCCAGCACCCATAAAGCTTTGAGCATTGTTCCTATGGATTTCTGTACTTAAACAAGACAAATTATTATCATTAATGTATTAACTGCAACGTGGATTCGTACAAAGGTACCTATTAGGCTATATCCTTTAAATACCTCCATTGCAAAGTGTGCATTTAGTAGAGCATCTCAAGCACAGAAAGATGAAAAATGTTCATAGCTATAGAGATTTACCTCATCTAGGGCTAAACCACTAAAATATTACATCCACAGTACTTTTTATCAAAACATTAATAACAATTTCCTCCCCTTTTGCCAATTCAAGCTCCCAGCATAGAAAGTATATTTATGAAATGTACATTACCTGTGTGTACATGCGCTATTTACCATACAACTCTGAGTCAGATACTACACATATATGCATTGTAAGGTAAACCATATACATGAACCCTCTGTTCACTGCACTAGATTTATACTGCATGTAAAGTGCCTAGGTACAGTAGCTATGCTGTCTTATGATTGGGGGAGGGGGCAATCACAGGCTGCACAGCTACGTAGGGTATGTAATGTCTAACCTGCCTACCTCTTTTTTTTTTTTTGGTCTTTTTCCTGCCCTGCCCCTATTCTTAAAGGTTTTGAAAATCTCAGGTTTTGTGCTATATACCTACCCTACAGTAGTAATTTGCACACTGATTACTGTACTTTCAATGATTGGTGAATGATCATGTGTATTATTTTCATCCACATCACTGTAACAACTTGTGAAATAAAATCTGAATAGAACTGAAGAGAATAACAGGATTAAAATTTCTTTCACTGCACTAGAAGAAACGAAGTCAGTATTTGCCATCCAGGATTCAAAAATCACACCAAACTTGTATGAAGTCTCATATTTAGTGGCCTCAAAGTCTTTGTTCCTTTAAAGCACATGAAGGTATTAAACTCATTCTTTTCACACTGATGTCAGCCTATGGATACTGTGGTATTGATTTTTGCACTAAAAAAGGAAAAAAACAGCTCGCATTTGTATCAAATAGCATTCATAGTGCAACAAGAAACAATGAGCATTAAGTACAGTATTAACTGAATATTCCAGTGAATATTTCAGAACATCTTAAATGAAAGACAATAAATTTTCATCACATGTCCTTTTAACTCGACAACCATAGCTTGTTCATAACTCATTTGTATTCTGGTTTAAAGTTTACAGTAAAGGTTTTGTAGGCAAGTTTTCCAGTTGCTTCAAGGTTACAAAATATTATGTATAAATAACAGCAGGTAACTTCCAAAATCTTTTGTTGTTCCTTAAAATTGAGAGTTTAATTTTACTTTGAAACTTGATACCAATAAAACACTGATATTTCAGATTGAGCTTGTGACAATAAAGGTCACAGCTCTAAAAGTGATTTTTGGGAGAATGGGAACTATAACTATTTACGGGACGTTTCACTATTATAAAACTCGGCAAACATAGTAAACTTTTGGTATGGCAAAAGTCATGCACACCACACATAGGTATACACACAGTCGAAAATCTATCACACGTAATGTAGTAGCGCACAGGTCTAATATCGCAAATGGCTTCAGGTCTCAGTTAATGTTACGTACACACTCAGACTGTAGGCCTAGATCGTTGACTGCACTATGAATAATGTAGGGTTTAATTATCCAATCAGATTACAATAAACGATAATACAGTATCAGTGGCTGAGAGAATTTGCAATACCTGCCGTACTACGGCTAAGCCACTAGGAAAATGGTTAGCATGCATTCATGACTGACTGGTTGGTATACTATGCGTAAGTCTAGCCTATCTCCTTGATAAATAAACATAAATTCTGTAAAAAGGCAGTTCACAATGTGCACCCTGCTGGTAATGGGGATCAGGAACGAAAAGGCTGAGAAGTAGTGTAAACAAAAGTGAAATTTTGAACTTAGCCTACATTTCCTTGCTGTCAACTACTGTACAAACATACAATTGGCCTGATTACGTACATTGTATCACTAGATTACATACTGTACTTATAATAACTTGAATTAAGCTGACATGCTTCCATTCATCTAAAGATGTAATTTATAGTAATACAGGTATGTATTCATAAACTACCCACACATTTCATCCAAAATACAGTAATATTCTTTTGTCTCAAATAAATTGCTAAAACTTTGTATTTTTGGTGGAGACAGTTTTTCGGAAGCAAAATTACTTCATCTGTAGCATCATACATTCCTTCAAGGGGTGTTTGTGCACCGTGTGCATAGAAAAAACTCTTCCATCCTTTTGCTCACTAAAATATTGAAAGGATTCCTACCTTTATGTTGCTCATAATTTTATATTGCTATTCAAACCATTTGCAAAATTTATGGGTCAAAACATATGACAAGAAAGAGCCAAATATTTTCGTCATTCTGTTTGTATACCTCACCCTTAAAATGGAGCATGCCATTTACATGCATTGCTTCAGTACAACATACCATACAAAGCACCCAGGCAACTAATGAAGGTTTGTAATGATATTGAAATGCATAGTGTGTGACACATTTAACCATACTGCAAATTGTTTCTACAGGCGTGAAATCTCGGCCCCAGAATGTATCAGAAAGATTAACAGTCATTATCACGAAACAATGTGGATAGGATTTTTCAAAGTGTGCAAGGAAAGCAATTTCAAGAAATTTGAATACAGGTGCATGGTTGAAGTATTTAGAGCAGAAGTTGCAGTTACAAACTTACATTAAAGTTTTCCATGCAAGACTAGTTACAGGATACTGGACACAAAACCCCAGCTCAGGTAATGGTATGACTTTCAAGTTTAGAATGAGTCTGCCTGCACCTCCCATTAATGGCCCTAAAATACAAGGTATAGGCTGTGACGGGTAGTACAAAACCAGAAACCAGTTTCTGCAGCCACTAAACCAGTTTTTAAATCAAAACAGGTTTTTAAATCAAAACCAGCTTTTCAAAAGTACATTGGCCTTGCATATGTACACTGTACAAGGTCTAGCCACATACTGGGGATTGTCTGAAGTTTTCTGGAAGTTACAGTCAACGATACATTCGTTTAAAAAGATAGCAGACTTTGTGTCGAAAAGGTGTGAAATATGTGGCAGAGTGACATTTTGAAATGGAAGTCAAACCCTGATCGGTTTAAACCGGTTATATTTTTCAGCAACTGGTTTTTTTGGATGTGCAAAAATTAAGAAATCGAATCAAACCACACCGGTTTTAAAATCAAAACCAGTTTTGTGAACAGCCTTAGTACAAGGTGAATTAAATATTCTCTTCTGGTTTTCAAACTCATGCAAACAAGATTAAGAACCAATGGCACAAGCGAAGTACTCATTGTGATAATACTGTATAGTTTGTTAGCCATGTTCGGTTCTATCAGCCATAGAGAAGAGGGACCGAAGGGTGGAGTCACAAACTGTATACAATAAAATGAAGTCAGAAGATGCAAAATTATGGTTGAGTACCTGGGTATGCGACAGATGTGTTTTGGGTACCTGGGTACAAATTTTCTACCTGGGGGCCGGTACAAACACATTGGACATTTCCAAATAAATTTGGGGCAACTGTTCTTTGCTTTGCCTTGAAACATATAACCTCAACTCAGTGAATGGAAGGGTTCAAAAAGATACAAGTCTATGGGAAGGGAAGAGCTGAATGTATACATGTGCAGCAGTACATTACAAATAATGGAATGAAACAATCAAATAATGTCAATGTATGGGAGATGTGAACTCACAAATCTGTATAATTTTTTAACTAAAACTTTTTGAAACAATATTTCAAAGAAAAGGATTTAAAAACAGCCTGAAACCTATTCATGAGAGAGTGGTCTATAAGGAAACAGGTGTACAGTATTGTATACACAAAGCTATTATGGAATATGTTCTAAACATGTATTTTTGTATGGTGTTCGAGCAAAGATTTGACTGCAAATATCAGTGTATTATCAGCACCAGGCAATACTAAGGTACAACTTGAGATGAAAACATGTAATTGTTTTATTCAAGATTGCAAATACTGTACTTTATGGACATTCCTGCCAAGTGCCAATGCATTCCATAGGGATATTGACATTGAAAATTTGTATTGCTACTGTAAGCTAAAACTGGAGATGCATGATGTGCAAACAAAGAAAGGTTACACATCTATTTAAAGTTCCTGTGACATGAAAATAACATAGTTGAATATTTGATGTAAAAAGCATTAAAAATCCAAAAAATAGCCACAATTTCCATTAAAATCCATCAAATATTGACCATTTATAGGGGAAATTTCTATTTCACACTTGTATCATGAACAAGAATGCCAAGAGGCGTAGTGATTCCGTGCCAAGTTGAGAGATGGAGTAGGTATGAGAGTATAAGTTTAAATCTTTCTTGCAATCAATGAGGACATCATGGTAGGCTCGTGTTATCAATAGAAGTAAATGTATGACAAAGTTTCTTTATGTATCCCTTATTGAGATAATGTGGTTACAAACGATGTTATATTTTGACAGCTGGTAACCTCAAATGACCTTTTTGCTAGACGGTTATTGCAGGCAATAATGGTACATATGTAAAAAGGATCGGTAAGGAGGAGTGAAATAGACTGACCTTTGACCTCTGTTAAAAGCAATCCCAACTGAGATCTTTACACATTGAAATTACACATCAACTCTGAAGTGTGCCACTCTTATCCTTCACAAAAACCAGAATGCCAAAATATATTGAGGTTTCCATAATGCTTGCAGGCAGTCTAAAAGCCCCACTGTCAATGCCATGACTTTTGTACCCTGTTCTCACGAGCTCACCCATGCCCAGGGCAAGCCAAAACTAGGTTAATGTCAAAACCACAGTCAAGCCCGGCAAATTCAACCCGCGTCCCAACGAGTTACTTCTAGAACCACTGGCATGGTCAAAATTTCTCATGATAAATAGATGATGGATTGCAGTGCGTGTTTAAGGAGGAATTTAACTATTTATAATGGAAAGAGTTCCACTGTAATACTGTATGCCACAGATATGTGGGCTGTGAATCAATTTGTGCAGGTAGTATACTACAGATGAGGTGAGGCTGAACATATGCTTTTTCAGAGGATGGTACCTCTGGGTTAAGATTGAATTTATTGTAGGTGTGCTTATTCTAAGCAATTCTGGTCAAAGTTGCATTCAGTTTCTACAGTATGTATGGTTCTTGAGATATTAAGCGGATGGATACTGTACCACATTTTCGACAAAAAGTCAACTTCCAGTAAGCTTTACACTGTTTTGTCTTTCTTTCAACTTTGCAAATAGCTGATTCCTTCATAATCCAATGCTGTTGTTATAACAAGTAAATGTATGAGAGTCCCCCGGAGCTCTCACAATATTCCATATTAAAAAGCTCAGAAGAATTTTTATCATTTCAAATTTAATGAACTTCGATGTTAATGGCTCAGTAGGCCACATGTCAAACGGTATGGTTTATGGTGAATCTGAGGTTATTTCAAAATTTGGACATTAGGATTAAGCACGATGTGCACATTTATAGTTAATTCACAAATGATTTTTGCCATAATAAGTGTTTAACTTTCTTCATAAGGTTTTTCGAGTATGGGGCATGAACAACAACAAGTGATTACGCCGAAAATTTTGCCTCTTAAAACATCATTTTTCGAGAAAATTTACATTCAGACAGTACTTCGAGACATTTCAACTTAAATGATTCTATCAGGAAGATAAATCTGATTTATCAATGCTTTGTAATCAGAGACCACAACTTCGCTTCAAATATGTTTGTCTTTTCAAAACAAGTGGAATGGGAAAAGAATTCTCTTCTTCACAAGTTAAAAACATAGGCCGGATTACCGGGGGGGTAGGAGGGCACTACCCCCACTGGGAGCACTTTTCCAGAGCTTAAAAAAAATAAAACCAGAAAGCCCAAAGGCCTAGTGATTCCTTGCTGAATAGGGATGATTTGTTGTACTGAGTTTAATCCCTCAAGTTTATCCTTTTTGATTATATCATTTTCTATGTTGTCACAATTTAACCTCTACTGACCCAAGATGACCTTTTGACCTCCACCAAAATCAATAGGTTTCGTCTAGTCACTATGAACCAAATTTTCCTTCTGTCTTCGTTTCGGCACTCTATCGCCCTTGTCAGGGCTTCATGTTGCTGCTCCCTTCCCCCACCCGTCGGGAAGCTTGCCACCCCTGTCGGGCAAATCCTGGCGCCACCGCTGCCCTATGGAAAGAAGAGGCACCTGGGAAAAGTTCGAAAATTTTTATGCAGTGAAAAATACTGCATTTAACCTAAAGAAAAACAATAGCTTAGGATTAAATGTCTCAATTAAACGCTGTTTCAATGATGTTTCAATGCTGTTTCCTTTGGCGCGATTCGCACGGACCCGTTTTAAATATTATTTTGGGATCCGGGGTTACTTCCTGTAGAACATCTTGCTTGCCATAGCTTCGTAAAAACTCTTATCATTGAAACCACCAAAAACCCATGGTCGTAGGCAGCGGAGGGGGAAGTTCTGCCGTCCCCAGAAACTTTCAAAGCAAAATTTTTACACCTTCGACCGTGTAAATTTTACGACTCTTTAGAGATTGTTTAGATGGAAGTTGTAAGTTACGGAAAGTGCCATTTCTGGTACTGTACCACAAGCCAAGGGGGGGGGGGCAAGAGCCCTCTTCTTGAGGATACATTTTAGCTTTTCTATTATTCATATCACTAAAAAGTCCGAAAATGCGATTTTTTTTCTGCGAGCATCGCGCACTACACTCTAAATGCTAGGTCTACCATTCTTAAACTTAAATGTTCCAAAGTCCCGGGAAACCCTCTAAATAATCCATTGCCCCCCGCTCCCTCAAATTCTTGGCATTATCGATCCCAGTCAACTGTAATAGTCATACGATATAAGAGTATAATTGCAAAAAGTCAAATTGTGATTTTTGCGGTCTGTTGAGTAAGTGCCAACCTTGTGTCATTTGAAGTTGAAGTTAAAATGTATCATTTCAATGCCTACAACAAGGGCTAAAAAGTATAGGTAGGCTTTGGAAGATTGGCAATGGAAAAACAAGTACAATAAATCATTCATCTGTCCTTAAAGATATTTTACCCCAACTCTTGTAGGAATCTCTTGCGTAAAGTGTAATTAAAGTCTAGAATTTCCAAAAATAAATGATAACGAGCTTGAAATATAAAATGTTGAAATTAATTAACTTAATGTGAAAATCACATTATCTGCCTATACTTCCTTTTGGAATGAAAACGTTTGTTTGACCTTGAAAACTTTACTGTTTTCCTGCATAGCATGTTGTACGGAAATGGCTTGTACTGTACAGTCAAGTCACCCTATAACAAACAGTGTAAGAGATACTGTAGGGTGATTGCAGGTGGGTTGAAGATGGATTATGGTAGAGGTTACACGGGGCGGCTACGGTAAGAATTAATCTATTCAAGTTTTCCTGCAAGGAACAATAATGACACTAGCATGCCAAAAAGACATAAGATATGCACCTCCCCCAAAGCATTATTTTTCTTCAATTTATTAAAATTCTTTCTTTTTTCTCGTCTTCTTTCCTTCCCTATCCTTTTTATTTTTTGTTTTGCTTTATATTTTCTTTTAATTATTTCAGTCTTTTTTCTGCAGCGAGGAGAAGGGTTCCGTACCCCCTGAATACATGCTGGGAGGATGGATGATGGTAGGCAAGGGCTGCATGACGCTTTGAAAAATTTTGATCAAACTGTCCTGCAAAAAGGTGTAACAATATCCTGCAAATTATAACGATTAATGAGTGGGAAGCCCTTTGAAAAGGCATTTTATTTTATGAATTTCTTGCCTCATTTTACACTGCAAAAGTTATTCATTATATTCAAATTCACTGTTAAAGGAGCTGAGTAGTGGCATACTTCCAGAATAAATACATCATACCAATTGAGATGATTACCCTCTGTGCGGGTCTGATTTTAAAAATATTAATCCTAATGCGTTTTACATTCTCATTTAGAATAATCTTGCAAAGTAATTTTGCAATAACGTTCCTGTACTATTTCTTGGGTTATTTGATTTTACACTTGCAAGATATTTTACAATTTGTTTTTTGAATTTCTGGTTTGTTACTTTTTCTTTTGGCAGCGGCAATTTTGAATCGTTTCCACTTGTATCGGATGCATCTACCCAGGCATGTAGTCAGGGCCGTCTCGACCGGGGGGTGTGGGGGTGTCTCACCCCCGAAAGTTTGTCAGAGCGACGATAGTCGGAAAATCAGAAATACCAGTTGGAATTTCTGATATCTCAGTCTAGCACATTTTTTGGACTGAGCATACATCAACTTTGTATATATTTTCCAACTGGACCAAGTGAGAAAAATACCAAACGTTATTTTCCTCACGTAAAATCGCATCAAAACTGTCTTTTTTTCAAATTCTTCCCAAGCTCTCAGAATTGTCGTGCGCTCCGCGGGCTTCATACCTTACCTCAGTGTTGCTCTGATTATTAAAATCTTCCGATAGCAACTTTCGGAAGAGCACAACAGGAGAAGTTGAAAGCTGTTTACAAATTAAAGGTAAAAGACTGGCATCTTGAGTGGCATGTTGGTTTGTTGGGCAATTGAAAGTATCTCGATGCAGATTCTGAATGCAGATTTTGTCATGGAAATCTTATTTAATGAAAATTTCGGCGCGCTTCACGCGCATGCGTCTTGATTTACAATCAATCTCATGGACATTATTAAGGTAATTATACCAGGCACAGTTCTACGGGAGCTAGGGGTCTTTGCCTCCCCCCCCCCAATTTTTCCAAGCCCCACAAAATTGCACAAAATTTTATATAGACTAATATTGGTGAAGACATAGATATCCTCAGAAAATATTCCAAACGTCTATTTATCAGGCCCATAGCCAGTAAGTTCTGTAACGATTCTTTCTATAACTGCAAAAATTTTCCCGCACTAGACACGCTTTCATATAGTTCTATCTAGTGGTAACGCCCCTGTTTCAAAACATATTGGATTTATTCAACGTTTCGACAAATGGTTGTTCTTCTGTGTAGGCGTGATTCTAGAGAAACACGAAAATGCATCAATGCGAAGTTGTTTCCTCTTTTTCCGAACTTTTGGAAGATTCTCTCTTCAGCCTTGCCATCGTGGCAAACATAGTTTGTAAAAAAGATTTTTCAGTTTCGTAGGGGAGCCTTAATGGATAAGATAAAGAATGTAATCCCCGATGACGACCATACAGTCGTCCCAACAAATTCCATGGTTTTGTCCAGCTTCTTCAATAAAAACCCAAACTTTTTCAACTTCCCTTAATGAGAACAAAAATGTGGAATCTTTTTTCAATATAACGCTAAATTTTTCGGCGCCCTTCGCGCGCCTTACATTTCAAGTTCGGCAACTTATTTCATCTGTCGGGGACTTAGAGTAGCTGCCACCCAGTCAGGGCACTTTGCCCCCATGTCGGCCAATCAAAGCACCACCCCTGGCTGAGCCTGTATGCAGGTTTTTCATTTTGGCATTGAAGTGTACCCCCAAATTTCGGCGCACTTCACGCGCAATCCTCACAAACTTCCTTGTATCACTTATGAACATTATAAGCACAAACGTACCAGTGAACTTTTATAGCATAAACTAGGTGTATTCTGAAACGCGCTTGTTAGTCCTTCAACCCTTTTGCAATACCTGTCTGGGAGGTCTAATATCACCTTTCTGCACCTATACTTTCCCTCCCGCCCATTCCCCCGTTGCTGGAAGATGTTTCTCTGGATTTTCCTTCAAAATTAGTAAAAATACCATAGATGTAAAGTGCACGGCGTCATACTCTATGTTATTATTTAGATGTCAGGTAATAAGCATTATGTCATTGCCCCTATTTTATATAATTGATCCAGAGCTTCCAGGAGGCCCTGTACAGGTATATGCTAGCCTTAGATGCCAGAACAGAAGACACTTAAGTACTCAAAAAGGCCGGTTTCAGGAGGTTTGTTGACAACGTATTCTTCTACTTAGACATACTTTCTGCTTACACCTAACCAAATCTTAGTATTCACTAAATTATGGACATTTTTCAGCCATATATGATCAGTTCCAAAAATATTCCAAAGATAGCACCATTTTGCATCTGATTGAGCAACCTTACCTTAACAAAAATTTCTCAAAGGGGAAGGGGTGTCCCCCTCCCCTTAGGCCCCTCCCCCAGGACGGCACCTTTATGTAGTGACAAAGGAAGGATCTCCACTGCTGTAAACAAACGCAAGGTGCAAAACGAAGGTGCAGTTTACGGGCCGCCACTCATTTGGAAAAAAGAATCAAACCAGTCGAAAAAAATAGAATTCACGTAATCATGGACATTTTCTAGCCATATATGATCAGCTCCAAAAATATCCTAAAGATAGCCCCATTTTGCATCTAACCAACCTTAAATTAACAAAGATTTCTCAAAGGGGAAGGGGACACCCCCTCCCCTTAGACCCCTCCCCCACGACGGCACCTTTATGTGTCCCCACTGCTCTATGTAAACGCAGGGCGCATAAAAAACGGTGCAATTTACGCGCCACCATTCAGTTGGAAAAGACATCCATCCAGTCGAAAATGGGACCTTCACCCCTCCCCAAAAATATGACCTTGGCTACGGCCCTGCATGTAGTACACACAACTCACAACGTTCGTACGTATGTAGTATATTAGCGTTACTGGTGGCAAGGCACACGCCTATTTCGCGCATAATCTGCAGGAGGTTCATGAACAACATTGTGGATTTTGCAGGTATTGAAACTGTTTTTTTCGATCAATGAGTTTGTTTTTCGTGGTAGACCTAGGCCCTAACGCTAGCCTAAGTTAGGCTAACGTTAATACTGTTAATGATGGTAACAAGTGTACTGTTACACCAGACACACTGCATGCATGGCTTTGATAAGTATCGGTATCGGATCGAATCGATAAAGCAAGAAGCATAACCGGATGTGACGGTAACGAAGTCGGCGGTCCGAGGAGAATTTATTCTACTTTGTCGGCTGCTCAGCTCCTTTAATTTCTCTTTACCTGTCAATTTTTCTAGACCCACTCATTAGGTGCTGACGCCAAACCACACTCCATGGCAATGCAACCAGCTCTTTCTCACACATTGTTTGACTATCAAAGAAAATCTTCCGTGAAGAAAACCTCCGTTATTGATAGTGATGAAAAATTAACATGGGGGCCGGAGCTTAGCTGCCTCTGCAGTCTCTCCCCCACACTGCCAGCCTCGCTTGATGGTTTGTTCCTTTCTCATTTCCGTCCTTATCTTTCTCTCCCCAGAGAGTTGGAAGTCTTCCAGCTCCCTGCTCTCCCTAAACTCCGCCATGTGTCTGTCCTTCCTTCTTTCCTTCAGTCTGTCGGAAATTCGATTGGAGGGGACATATGCGCCTCCTACTGTATTCTCAATTTTGGAGTCTTAAATCATCATATGATGAAAATTTGGCATCTCGATCCCCCAGATTGCATACATTTCATTCTTCAACACAAATTTGATACTATAGTTTAATGGAGCTTGTCATTCTCCCAGCTCATATGTTCATGTCCATAGATATGTAGACCCACACCATTGCTCAGTCACTCACCATATTCCTCCTCTCGTCGCCCACCACTTAAATGGGCTTTTAATAGAGCTGATTTAAACTTGAGCTACATCCAAACCGGGCAGAAAGATATATACTCTGGTTACTTTTTTAGAAAATCTTGTTAACTTTTTTTTATTTCTCTCCTTTTTTCTTTTCTTTTTTTTTTGGGGGGGGGGGAGGGGCTTGTGAGGAGTGGGAGAGGCAGGCCCCTGTAAATCTGCGACTGGTCGTGCAGACAGACTTTTTAAGGCAACTTCAGCCTTCAGTGTTGAATGTACCTCAGCGATACACATTTTCATACAGAGAAAAGGGGTTCCCCATTGCAATCCACGCCATTTTGTCTCCCCACGAAACTGTACAGAATCGCAATTAGTCCCTCAATGTGTAATAGTAGTTAAGACTTGTATTAAAACAAATAAGTATTAAACACTACTGACATTTTGTCAGAAAGTACTTAGCGGAGTAATAAATTAATTGGTACAATTAAAAGCATGGTCTGGTGACCAAATTTGATGCTTTCAAAAAAAGCAGCAAAATTTTACGTGTTAGGCAGTGAAAACCCCATCTCAATAGCATTTTGCATTCGGAAGATACAAATTTTTGAATAAATACTACATTTTCAGTTTCCCCAGTGCATGATGGGAAATCTGTGATGTCATCTGGGCAAATGGATTTGATGTAGCTTATGTCTTTCTTTATAATGTTGATATCACTATATTGAATATTCCATAACTTTATTTGCTGTAAGTATAGAACAGTTTTTCACTATATCTACACGGAAAAACATTCCAACGGTATCAAATTTAAAGGACAAACAAGGTAGCCAATTATAAAGAATAACAAAAGGAATCTGAGGCAATTTGAACACTTTGGATCATGTTCTGTGACCTTGAGGAAACTTGGACGTATTTCTTATTAAAAGTAACCAATCTTTAGGAAGAGATATCTTGAGTTAGGAATGGAGTTTTGATATGGGGTTTCGATGACATGTAATGAAAATTTTTTATCTTTCATAGAGAGACCCCTACAAAATGCCACCGGACAATGCCTTTTTAAGGAAGATTAACTTAAAGTTAATTAAAACAACTTCCTAAGTGTGCAATGACTTTATCCTGACAAAAATACTGTACAAGTTACATTTTTCTCTCTTTTTAGGAGAAGTGCAAGATTGAAAGACATTCAGTACACAATTGTTAAATTATCATATGTATCAAAGCACTATGCACAAATCCATACAACACTGGTGAATAGAAACCACAAGAAGTACAATCTGACCTCACATCACTCCCTAAAGGCAATTATTTATTTACACCTGTCATACTTTGCCCCGGGCTTGGCTGCTCTAACCCTACCTCGAATGAGGGGCTTAATTAAACCCGGGCTTGCCGCGTTCACACGAGGAAAATGTCAGGGTTATATCGATAGGTGGAGCAAGGGTAGGGCATGAGTGGGGCAAGCCAGAGCTCGTGAGAACAGGCTATAGGAGGTTAGGTGTCAGGAAAATGGAAGGTGTATTCCCTAAAGAACAATTACCCCTATTCCCTAAAGAACAATTACCATCATAGGCGATTACAGTAAGTACACAGCTCACCCTGAAAAGATGGGTCAAATTCTGGTGCTGGCATATGACAGACAGCAGGGATTCACACACAGCAAGGGATTGCCTGATTTATATATCCTCCTTCCACAAACTAGGTCACTATACTGACATTAATCTAAACACTTAAGGGCTGTCAACACAGCACTGGACAAACTGTCACAAAATTTTCTCTTGCCTGGTCCATAGGCAATCATATGTCAATCTGGTGTGACTCTAACAGCTACACCACTAACAAGTTAGGGTCAGAGGCCAGCCTTATCAGTCTACAAAGGTGGTTTGCCTTTGTGAGCTGTGACAGTGTTATCCTCAGTGGACAAGGGGGAACTGTTATTACCTCTGGTTCTTAAAGTGGTATATGTAGTATCAATAGCAATGTCTCCAGTTCTCAACAAAGTGGGAGGCACAAATAAAGAAGAGCTTAGAATCTGTAAAATCATAATATAAACCAAGTAACTGCAAATGGATCTGTTCAAAATGGTTATATTAAAAGCAATAAAATCATAAGGATAAGTGAAAGGCAGAAAATATATAGTGTTTGAATTAAACATAACACGTGTAACCTACTATGTGACCCACACAAACAGCCCCAGTGGCAGAATATCTCATATACTCCATGTAAACCAGAATGCAAAAATGCACTGAGGTTTCGATGATGTATGTTCTATTCCAAATAATGCCATGATGTCCCATATCTTTCAGTCACTGGTCAAGCGCTATCTTAACGTGTTGGAAAATAATTTTAAGTTCTTACTTGATCTTGAGACTTCCTGGGAAATTCTGCATTTTGACCAATCGAGATGATGATCTTGGGAATTCTTGGGGAAATTTGCTTTTTGACTCTTTGTGAACCCATGAGACGATCTTGGGAATTCTTGGGAAATTTTTCTTTTTGATCCCTGTGACCCCAGATGACCTTTAACCTCCACCAAAAATGGAAGCATTCACCTTCGCACCATAACGCATCGACATACTACGTATGAAAACTATTCAGGCTTCCTACCTGGAGATATTGTGTTAACAAGGTTTTCAGTGTTTGACCCCCAGTCACCTCAGATGACCTTTGACCTCCACCAAAAATAAAAGGGTTCATCTTCTCATCATAATGCATCCACAAACGAAGTATGAAATCTATCCAAGCTTCCTACCTAAAGATATCATGTTAACAAGGTTTTCAGTGTTTGACCCTTGGTGAACCCAGATGACCTTTGACCTCCACCAAAAATGGAAGCATTCACCTTCGCACCATAACGCATCGACATACTACATTATGAAATCTATTCAAGCTTCCTACCTGGAGATATCGTGTTAATAAGGTTTTCAGTGTTTGACCCCCAGTCACCTCAGATGACCTTTGACCTCCACCAAAAATAAAAGGGTTCATCTTCTCATCATAATGCATCCACATACTAAGTATCTATTCAAGCTTCCTACCTGGAGATATTGTGTTAATAAGGTTTTCAGTGTTTGACCCCTGATGACCCCAGATGACCTTTGACCTCCACCAAAAATGATGGGGTTCATTGTCTCACCGTTAAGCATCTACATGCGAAGTATGAAATCAATCCAAGCTTTCTAGCTTGAGATATCATGTTAACAAGGTTTTCAAGAATTGACCCCTGGTGACCCCAAATGACCTTTGACCTCCAACAAAAACAATAGGGTTCTTCCTCTCACCATAACACATCTACATATTACGTATGAAATTTATCCAAGCTTCCTATCTTGAGATATCATGTTAACAAGGTTTTCAGCATTTGACCCCTGGTGACCCCAGATGACCTTTGGCCTCCATCAAAAACAACAGGGTTCTTCCTAATACCATAACGCATCTACATACTAAGTATGAAATTTATCCAAGCTTCCTATCTTGAGATATCATGTTAACAAGGTTTTCAGAGTTTGACCTCTGGTGACCCCAGATGACCTTTGACCCCCACCAAATACAATAGGGTGCTTTCTCTTAATATGGGGCATCTATGTACCAAATACAATAGGGTGCTTTCTCTTAATATGGGGCATCTATGTACCAAGTTTGAGAACCGACAGAGTTTCCCTTCTTGAGATATCGTGTTAACGAGCAGTGTCACAAACAGACACACACATACACACAAACGAACACCCATACACATACATACACACACACGCCATCACGAATGCATTGGTTTCGCTTATCATCGAAATCAAAAATTGGTGTTACCAAGCTTTTCACTCTCTGACCACACATAACCCCATGTGACCTCTAGGGAAAATAAAAAATATTACTAAACATTAAAACAGTAACTATCAAACAGTTTTTCATGAGTTAACCAAACTTTTCTCTCTATGACTGCTCCTGACCCCATGTGAACTCCCACAAATAAGGAAAACATTAGTAAACATTAATGCAGCAACTTCCAAACAAGTTTGAATTTCATGCAACATGTAGTGCCTGAGATATAAGCAGCTCTGTGCTTTTTGGTTTCTGCTTCACAGTGACCTCAAATGACCTTTGACCCACACCAACAACAATCCCAAAGGAGATCTTTGCATAATACACCAATGTGCCAAGCTTGAAGTATCCTGCATGTTTCCTTCAAAAATTAGAGTGCTAACAAATTTTTTACTCCATGCCCTGTCATGACCCTGTATGACCTTTGACCTCCAATAAATCTCTGGAAATTTTCATAACTCAAGAGGTACTACTCTACCCACCATGTCTGAAGTTCAGGCAACATACAGCTGACGAGATACTGCAAACATGGTTTGTCCATATTTCACCTGCTGCTGACCTCAGATGACCTTTGAACCACACCAAAACCAATCCCAGCTGAGATCTTTATATGTTTTACCCACAAACCAACTTTGAAGTGTCTTGCCCTTTCCCTTCAAAAACTAGAGTGCTAACGAGATTCTTGTTACACACATACATATGCACACACATAATACCGACATCACCATCACATAGATTCCTTGCCTGCCTTCGGCAAGGAATCAATAAACATGAGCTAAATATGCAAATATGTGACAACGAAAGAGGGACATTCCATATATGGCACATGTTAGCCTTTGTTTTTTCAACCTTAATTTCAACGACACTGGTAGCATTGTTAGTCCCTGAGGGGTTTACTAAAGAACTTAAATTTTTTCCTTGAAAAATATTGATATCACTCACCAAACTGTAATCTATATGATCATTAATTAAGAGGTTATTTATATAGGGTTAACAAAAGAAATCATATTGTAACACTGTGCAACATTCCACATCATTATTTTTGCATAGGCAATTAGTTTCTTCAGAAACCATCAAACTTTGAAGACGTGTATTTTGAGAATACTAAAAGATATTGAAACAATTCCAACGGATCTTTGGTTGAAGGACTTAATTCTTTAAGTGACAAGTGAAACAGCTCTTTTTGGTGGCATATCACACGACCTTTAAGTAAATGTACAGGACATCCAAGTTTCATGCAGAAGTTACTACTTTCTTGGACAAATCCTGCATGGTCAAACAAAATGTTAATAATTGTCACTAATGCCATTTCTGTTTCAGATTGAGTTAGTTTATGGGACAACCAAATGAAAGAAAAAGAAACGGAACAGGCTAGTCCATTTCTGTTTCAGATTGAGTTAGTTTATGGGACAACCAAATGAAAGAAAAAGAAATGGAACAGGCTAGTATGCATAGTTTCCAAGCTGGACAGATCTATGGGCCAGGCTTGCATTTTGAAGAAACTTTTATGGTTGTCCATATTAAAAAGTCTAGCCTCCTGCTATTTTTGGCAGTCCAACAGAAATTTAGTAGTCCAACAGCAGCCCTGGAAAATAGCCTCGGCATTCGGCAATGCAGAGGTAAAATGCCGAAACAAATTGACTTGACTTCAGCAAAAATTTTGCCGAGGCAATAGATTGCTGGACATGCGTACGGGGACTTACCGGTTACAAAAACTGCACACTAGGCCTACACGGCTCGAAATGAAGCTTTGAGTAGCGACTTGAAAAGAAAACGTTTTATGATAAAATTTCCACCACGATCGAAGCTTGAGCAAATATATTCAGTATTATTGCTTTATATACAAAATGTAGTTGCAATTTTTCAAGTTTTAACAGAAAATCTTGTTTTAAAAAGTTCGTTATGATCGGTATTTACTGTAGGTACGAAACTCACTGTCTGCACGCTGTGAAGAAAGTGATCACTGTGCACACATGAATGTGACACGGCAGAGTGCGACCTTTAGATTTCAGAACCAGCCATTTTATCTCTTTTAATGTGTAATAAAGTGGGAAAAATTCCCAAAGCGGCTGTATTGGTTTTATCAATGGAATTCAGGAGCTTAAGCAAAGAAATTACGTTAACCTATTGTAGAAGAAGTTTGTATAAAACAAGCAGATAGGCCAAACTTTCGTTAACTTGCCATGCACATGGCTGTCTGACTTTTACTGCCGAGGTAAAGTGTATTTTTGCCAAAGTAAATCGTTTTTACTTCAGCAATTTTTTTTGCTGTAGCCAATATCTTATTTGGAAGGGCTGCACCAGGAAATTTTAAGTTGTTCTGGGCAATCCCATCTGTTTTCTTCCTGCATGAAATGTGGATGTCCCTCAAAACAACCTGTTACTTTGGGTTGTCTGTCACAAATTTTAGTTGTGGCAGGTAACCAGACAAAGTTCTGTTAAATTAACCCCTGCAGAATATGGGGCAATTAAGTGCACAGAAACTGGACATAATCGAGAAACTCATCAAAAGGACTATTCTCCTGGGGGAAAGAAAGAAAGAAAAAAAAACCACCAAAAGGAAGAGAGATAATAAAAAAGTAAGCAATACTGTACCTTACTTCCATCAGGAGTGCACAACTTTTTCACAGGCAACTTAAATATCTCACTTATATCTTGCAAAATATCTTCAAAGTTTTGAGCTGTTCGACGATTTAGGAGCATCATGTGCTTTGTTTGAATATCCCCATTCTTCATGATCATTATCTTCTTTGGGGTAGGAGGTAGTTTACTAGATAAAGTGTCTCTTGTTGGTGGTGTCTTTTCCTTCAGAGTTGTCTTTGTCTTTGCTGGCTTTTTAGGGCCATTTTGGTTATTTTTAGGGACTGTTCCATTAGGCACTGATTTCTTGGTTGGCACCCACACTCGCTGTTTTTGAACACTGTCCAAGTTGAGAGGTTTAAGCTTTTTGGAAGAAGTGACAACGTATGACTTCCCATCCTCTAAGTCTTCCACACTTGTGACACTATGAACTCCTCCAGGGGTATGGACCCTCCTTGCCCCCTGGGGCAGGGATACCTTTTTAGTCAGTTCATCCAAGAGTGTCTCAAATGTCCTGTAATTTTTCTGGGCTATTGCCATTCTCAGTCCAGCAAAATTTAAATCACCACTTCTATAGAAAGTGACTGTCTTTGCCTTAGCAGCTCGCCCGCTACGATTGTTTTCTCCAACTGCTTGGGAATTCATTTTGGTGTCTTAAAAATGTCTTTTGAGGAGAGAAAAATTTATTTCAGCCCAATCAGCATGGAGACTTCATTCACAAATAAGAGCACAAACCACTCTGAAACAAGAAAGGCTTGGTACTTCATCCTAAGAAACATTGTCAAACCTTGGTGCTGGGCTGTAGAATGTAATCAGCACACACTCCTCCTGATGATCACAAATGATGTAAAGGCTGCACAGAGAAATCATAAATGTGTCCTGTCTTCAAATTGCCATGAAAAAGATGTCCACCTCCATCACAAGAAATGCTTTATTTCACTCAAATTTTTGCTGACAGGCTTGCATTGTGCCAGAGACTTCCTCAATATCTTGCTGACTGTGAAAGAAAAGTCCACACACAGATTCAATAATAGGAAAACTTACAACAATTACATGGGTTCAGACTTTCACTATATTCAAAAGGTTGAATTGTCAGATTCCTTAATTTTAACTGAAGACAAAGAACCTGTGCAGTCTGGTCAGAGACTGAGCAGTACAAAGTGAATATAAATCATTAAAACTAGTGCCATGCATGTCTACAAGATGCCACCAATGCGTACTATATGATTAACATCATTCACTGCTTAGACACAAGAAGAAAAATTCCAATGCTTCAGATGATTATTTAATCAAGACATTGAAGAAATGCAACAAGACCATTAGACAACACTGTTCCAAAATTCAAGAAATGTATGATTATCAACATAAATTCTAAAATGCTGCACAAGATCTGCACCTCATTATCAAAATAATTTCTCCGAAGCCTTTCTCCTTGCTTTGTGAAGCTGCTAATGAGAAATTTGTGTCCTTGACACTTCAAACCTTGAAGAAGTCTATTTCATAAGCCCCTTAAAGTGTATGTATAAACCCGAAATTATCAAGTAACCTGTAGATGAAAAAACAAACAAACAACGTGAGTTTGCATCCCCACAGATCACTTCAAAATAAATAATTTGGCCTAGAGTGAAAAGAGGTACGTGTGATATAACTATGATGAGAAAAGTATATAATGCTTCCAGCAAATATCACACCCCTTAGCTGAAGACCTGCGAATATGTACACAATAGTAAGGGCAACAAGGTCAACTTGATTTTATTATAAATAACGTCAAAAGAAAACAAAAGGACTGGCGTCAGCAGCATGACTGTAAACTGAATTATTTTTAGCAAAGTAAGCTGCATTTGCATTTGAGAGGAAGCAGTTCAAGAAGGTGAGAGAGTTAGGTCGGGTGACTGAATATGGTTTCAAACGTTTTGCCAATTATTACTAGTATACTCTAACGCCAATACACAAATGCCAGTGATATATATGAAGAATGGCACAGGTGTCTGTGTAGTTGTGCTGTACGTTGCATGCATTGGATAAGCATCAACTTGTTATATCACTCCAAATTTGACATGTTTACATGAATCACTTCACATAAATTTACCAGTGTTCATAAGGACACAACTTTCGACTAACTTTCAACTAACAACTTTCTTAACTTTGTGAATAAGATAACTACTACTTATTGGTACAGAATTTTTAAGAACTAAAACTCTAACTCTGACAAATTTGAATGACCACGAACAAAAAATCTCTCCAACATGTCAAGAGATAAAATATTTTGTCAAAGGTCATAATACTTGAAAAATGATAGCTCCTTTGTGAAATGCAGGAACAACTTATCAAACTGTATAATCTCCATAACTCACTGGTTTGGAAATCTACAAGCCCTAGCTGGCTGATACTTACCCCTTATTTACATATAACCATCACTAACCGGTAATAAGGCCCTGACAAGTTTGGAGAGTACAATGGAGGATCCAGTGCATGTAAATAGGAGGTAAGGAGGGCAAAGTAGATTATGACAACCAAACCAAGATAAATGGAAGATGTGGTTTGAGACACTTAGGAAATAGTAAAGGCCCCTAGCTTTTCCATGTTTGCATGATCTGAACATTGTCATTTCCTCTTTAATAGTTATCATTAATGCTACCCTGTAATGTTTAGTATTTTTGAAAGTTTGCAAATTCAACTATAAAATACAGTGGTACCAATACAACAGAATTACAAAGGCTCATCACCATGAAAAACTTAAACATTGCATGTGTTCAGCTTTCTTTTTTTCAGTTTAAGAAACAATTCAGTTTTTATATATATCCATGAAAGAGGATTTAAAGGAAGATTCTGGTGATGTTTTATTCAATTCCTACAAGGTGAACTTTAGCAAAAATTCAGCAAAAAGGGGTATGTCATCTCCAACACCACAAACAATGCTTTGGTTGCTTTTAATTTGAATCTATTCTTTGACTTTGAAATATATGAGGATGTGAGTTTCCCAAGGAGAACATAAAATCTGAAACATTTCCAGGTGCTTAGCCAAGGAGGGCGAAGGGGCAGCCGAGCTCCCTTGAGCAAAATTTTGATATTTTTTAATTTTTTTTACAATATTACTAGTGTTTCCCCTATTTATATGCGGCAAATAGGCCTGGGAAGTGCCATTTCCAGCGATCTGGGAGGCATTTTGGAACAAAATTTTCTCATGCTCCGTGCCAACCCATGGGTTGGCATGGAGTGGGAGAAAATTTTGGTAGCATACTTGCCAACTATATCAATGTACCATAAGGGGACAAATTGTGGGCCTACCATATCAGGAACACATGTCTAGTAGAAGGCCTATGTACAAAAGCAACAACTTACACTTGTTTGAAGCTGTTGGGTGATTCTTGCATACTTGTAGAATGATAAATTATTTGCCAGCAATATGTGTGTATTTGATTTCTATATAATTATTCCTACAAAATATATCATAAAAAAATAAATAATAATACGTCTCCTTATGCGTACAAAATACCGTATGCAAGTATGCACCAAATCACACATTTTCACATTAAAAAACACAAAAGCTTCTCACCACTGTGGGAGGGGGACACCCTCCCACACCCTCCTCTCCCTAGTGCGCAAGTGCGCTTGGGCTCGGTCGCTTCACTTGCAAATTCTACCACTTCGCCCCCCCCCTCCCCCCCAACAAATTTCTGGCTACGTGTCTGAACATTCCTCATGCTTCTGTGAATGCATTCACAATATGAAAACATTAAGACTACATCAAAGAACAAAACTTGTTGGAAAGTTGTAAAATTTAACAAAAAGCAAAAGAGTGTTTAATGTGTGGTGGTGATGTCACATGCTGGCCTCAGGTTCACTTTGGACTGAAAATGTGATGACCTCAAGAACACATGTAGCAAATTTCACCTGAATGCCTCTAGATTTAGTACTGTATAATTATACTATACCGTCCTACGCAACTTCAACTCTAAATCTTTTGCCTAAACCCTTCTTTCAAAAAGCAGAAAAACATTTCAAGACAGAGAATTCAAAATGTGACAAGGCATGTAATAACATGCATATAGACAAAAAGAGGGGGGCCAACTATATACAGGTACTGTACAATAAGGTGATTTTTTCATTTTGCAATATGTAGGTATACATTGCAGTACTAATGCACCCTAGACATCAATATCAAGGTTTATGAATCATCTCACAAACCGAAATCTCAATACACACAGAGAGACAGCCAGTGGTGTAGAAACGGGGAACTGGGGGAACGTGCCCCCCCCCTCCCAATCTTTGGAAAATGGTAAAATGTGCCCCTCTTGAAACTAAAAAATACCCTTGCTGCTCCTTTTGGAATACGAATTTACCAATAAAAATTCAGGAATCTCCAGATTGCCCTCTAAGGTAGTATGGTTGGTTATCATCAGGTCAGTGGTTGTTTCACGTTAATTAGTCTGCTAATAACATCAATAACTCGTGTAAAACTCAAAACTGAATACACTGTAGGTGTGCTTCCACTGTAGGTGTGTTACCCAACACTTTTATAGATAGATCTATGTCATACCTGTACCAGCAGCTCATAACTGGATGTAAAAATCACGTGTCCATGCAGGTTCACTGAAATTATAGAAGTAGTTACTAAAGGGACGTATTGAGTTGGTTAGCAAAATTCATGACTTTTTTCACACCTGTTGAGCTTTAATTACTTACATCTTGATGTAAATGGTCAAAATAAGAGATTATGCACATCTCACACACAACTGAAATGGCAATAATAAGGCACTCAATAATTAAAATCATTACAAATTCATGACCAGACTTTTTTTACCATTAGGTATATCATATATATGCAACCCCTGTCCATAAAAACGACAATTTCTCACATTTTTGGTTACTATACATGAGTAATGAGGCTAATTAGAAACACTGTCATGCATTTGATGCAATGATTTCTTTCAAACTCGTCACAAAATAATTAATATCAACTCAATGCGCCCCTACAATAGTTGCGTGTACAATGCCTAAAAGATGGATATATGCTGTATTACTATAGCAGCCCACCTGCCCACCTCATCAACTTCATGTACTATACTGAAGTGTTTACATGGTTACCATGACTACACTATGCCAAACTCAAGTACCTTTGTAATATTGCTATAATATTCCAATCCTTTTTGTTTATATAGGCCTAGTGTTCTCTGTTTGGTTAATTTGGAAATGGTTTCTACTACTCAAAAGAAAGTAAACAATTTGCACATACTATACAAAATTTATTCATGTTACTGTAAATGCACGACACACTTTCATCATTACTCAGTGGCTAGCTATTGCATTTAGAAAACATACTGTATATCAATAGGGAAATTTTCCTAAATCCAAAATAAGTCTGAGAAGCAGTTTAGCAATTCCAGCATGCCATTCTAGGGTCTCTGATGGACATGAGCAAATTACTAAAACATCCTCACTGTGATATTAGGCTATGTAGAACTTTTCCCCAACTTTTACTGAGCCATGATGCATCTCTGTTTGTTGAACATACAGTAGTACAGTAGTTACCTAGCAAGCAGTCTGTGAATAACAGCCGTCACTGTCTTGCTGCGCAAACATGTAAAACTACTGCACATGAACAGTGATTGCACCTGCAGTCAAACAGTAGGGGGAAATCCCATGGAGGATAGGGGGATAAATAGCTTCCCCCTTTTTGGGGGTGCTCCCATTGACTTTTGCTTTTCACACAGTAAATTTTGCTCCCAGGGCCATTCATTACCCTGCCCCCTTCCCTCATAAGCAAATGGGACCATTTGAATCTAGGGGACATAATTTGTTTTGCCCAAATCCTTGTGCCTTATAAAGAAAAATTTTGCCCGAATTTCAGAAGAATCTGTCCGAATTATGGGATTGTCCAAAAATGTGTGTGGGGGGAACAGGGCTCGAAATAACGGGGGCCCGTGGGCCCAATGCTCCTGGAAATTCGCTGGGGCCCGTAGCTTTCACAGCAAAAGGGGCCCGATTGGCCCTAAATATTTCAAATCTACAGTAATTGTACAGTCTGCACATGAACTTCTCCATCCACAAGTCAACAATCTTATATCTCGCACGACCGACTGCAGTGGTTAAGTGGTTAGAGCATCTGACTTGCAGCCGGAAGGTCTAGGGTTCCAAATCCTGGCCGGGTCATACCAAAGACTTTAAAAATGGAACCTACTGCCTTTGTGCTTGGTGCTCAGCATAAACAATCGAGTAGGGAAAACAAGCCAGTGAGCCACAACTGGAAAAAAGGCTGTGGTCGTCTCGACTTGAACCAATTGGTTGGAAACTGGGACGATAAACCTCATCTAACCTAACCTAACCGCACGGCCTGTGTATTTTGTATATACTAACTGTCACTAAAAACCTGTGAAACACGTTATTTCTGAAATCAGTTCACATACATAAACAGTCTGCTTTGTCACAACACGTATTAAAGATCACTCATGCAGACATACACCGAGGTCAGTCATGAGTAATGTAGGCAGAGTCTCACAAGATCAACTGACGAGTACCTACAGTGTGGCATTTGTACCACTTAATTTACACTGTACTGTAATGCATAGACCTGCACTGGAAACAGTACGAGTATGCCATCGATATAGTGCACGTGCTATGCGATGCATGCAAGAGACTGTGCAATGGTAGGAAGCACATTCTTTGATGACGGAGGTAAAAAGGAATGGGTTGAAATTTAACTCTTGATACACTTGTGCAAACCTTTTAGGCGCAGTATACTGTATAGTACATCACACACAATTTCAAAGCCTTTTAATTTTTAGAAGAATGAGAACAAACTATTTTCAGGACTTTTACCTATTACAAAACTCGGTGAACATAGTAAACTAGTTGTACAGCAAAAGTCATGCAGTCAAAATCTATCACTTGCAATGAGCACAGTTCTAGTGGCTTCAGGTCTGTACTGTTATGCACACACTTGGCCTAGATCATTGACTGTACGTATGAATGAGGTCAGGTTTATCCAATCAGATTACAATTACACAACTTGACTGTGGGGATTTGCAAAACCTGTCCTACGGCTGGGCCTCTCAGGCAAATATTAAGCGTTCATGACTGACTGGCTGGAATTGAACAGTGCCCTTCATTTTGCTGGTAATAACTTCCACAGTTATGGGAAAATTTTGAAAATGTACACTATTTGCAACATAGACATGTACGGTTGTTAAGTACTTGGTGTGAACAGATTGATTTCAGGCTAGTTTCAGCTACCCATACTTCACATTTCCAAGCATGTTAAAAGCCACCCGTACACTAGTCCTATTTTTTACTGTTTAATTTTGGGCCACTTGATTTCTGATTTGGCCCCTAGATTCCATGGGCTAGGAGCCCGATTGGCACCCAAAGGTTGAAGGCTTACTTCGACCCCTGGGGAACAGTTCTCCCTGGCTCCCACCTCCACCTTCCATCCACTTTTTAACAAAATCTCCACTACTGCCAGTATTTTATTGATGACTGCAGTTTGTGAAAGTCCTCTGTCAACCAGTATCTGTAGGTGATCATGCACAAACAATGTGATAACATCTAATTAAATTGTTTTCAACACATGCTTTGAGATGCCACTGAAAGCTTCACCATCAATATTAGACAGCTTATGCATTTGAGAAACCATACATGAATGACTTTGCCCTTAGGTCAAAATAAAACTTGAATTTGCAATATGAATTTTTGTAATTATATAAACTGATTTTTTAGCAAAGTACATATTGTTATTGAAGGACTTAAATATCTTAGCATTGCCTCACCACACACACTGAAAGTATAGCATATTCCTATGACTGCTTATCAAATCTGCCCCAAACTACTTTGCCATATTTTCCAAAATTTCAAGTTAGCCATATAACATCCCAAATTTAGAGGAAAAATGATTTATTTCACCTTTATGAAATAGTTCATTTCATCTTCATGAAATAGATCATTTCAGCTTAATGAAATACTGTAGATCTAAGCAATCACACACATGCAGTACTGTAGTGCACCACTAAACATGCCTCTCATCGACAACAAATAAAGATCAATTCATAAAAAATTTACATTTTTAAGTTACATCTACACTCTACCAACCTTATTGTGTGCATGACCATCTTCCACAATGGCTAATTGCTATCCAAACTTTCCCCAGTGTTAATTATTTACTTTCTAATATTCCAGAGTGCTTGAAATGGTACTACAAACACATAAACCAAAATAAGACACTTTATCACAGCCTTGACTACCGTTAATAGCTTGAACCTGCATGGAGACTTCAGCAACTGCTCCGATCTATTCAAAATGTGTAGAAGAATGCCATTCCAACCATGATGTAGCAGATCCTCAGTCTTACATGTAATATATACGAGTAAAGCACTGACAACGAGGACAGATTTGAAATATCAGAGCATGCTAGTTTTTGGATGAGTTGATAGTTGTCATGCCAACCACTCTTTAATCAAATGATTGCACCAATATGTATGCTCGGATACAGTATTACAGTTACAACAAGACATCCGTTAGTAAATATGACAAAGTTGTTGAATCGTGTAAAAATACAGTATAAAATAACAAAAATGGAACGCTACTGACAAGTAACTGTATATTACCTAATTTAACTGATAGAATGACTCCATCAGATGAAAGAACACGAGGAAGTTAACTTCTTTTTGTTTACGTACGTATGTGGATATCTATTAAACAATAAACTACATTTTTGGAACTACTGTCATATGAAATACTGGTAAGTTTAAGGGGAATTTTCATCATCCCAGACAGTTCCAATTCTCCCAACTATGCAACTTCTAGCTCCTCCCATAACTGTGTGAAGCGCCTCCTTGTGCAGGAATAAACCTGTTTTATTGCTTAAGGCCATGTCCTGCAGGTGAGCATACAAGGCTATAAAATGTAATGAAAGCACTCTCTCTGCCTTGTGTGGAATGTGAGCTACTCTGCATCTTTCAAATTTTCAAACTTTGATGTCAATCAAAGAGCAGTCACCAACTGAGGATTTTGATACCCCCACACTAAAATATACTTTGGGGTGATGACTGTCTGTCTTTAAGTGTCAATGCAAACAGAACTGAATTATCATTTCTTACATGCTGTGAACTCACAAACTGATTTGGAAATGAGATCATGAAGGTCATAGAACAAATCTTAACTATTCAAAAAATAAAAACAACTAGCTGTGTAATGCACCAAAAAAAAAAAAAAAGTATATACTTGTATTTTTAACATTAACAAGTATACTAAGTGTACAGGTACAATATATGGCATATATCTCACCATTTGTACTGCTGGATATTAAGCCTTATATCAATTACTCCAAACCAAACCTAGAGACATGGTCACCCAAACTGAACAAGTCTCCATAGCTAACATATCATAAATTAATGAGTAAATACTGTTCGGTGATACAGGAAATTAACTATTGCCTTGAGTAGTTTAATGCAAGATGAAACTTCCAAACCAGCCGTCAATACGTAATTCTCACTGTGAACATGATCACTGCATTCACAATATTAAAAAAAGTTTTCCAACAGCTACAGTATAGACAAGGAGCTCATCAGTACCATGTATACTGTATTATGCCCTTATTCTCCTTGTGAATGCACTCACCATCAAACTGGACTCCCTGGCAGCAAAATGACTCAAAGATCCCAAGCTTCTTAACATTTGATCATTAAATCTGTGTGTGCATGATTGTGCATTCCATTTCATATGCCTCAGGTGTTGTTTTTCAGCAGAAAAACATGTCATATAATTTCTAAAATGACTCATTTTTGAAAACAAAGGTAAAGGTTGCAATTAGGCATTTTATTCTGCAGGTTAGTACTTTTTTTACACGTATTCATTCATTTTTTCATTTGTTTCTCCACTACAATATACAATATGACAAAAAATTACATTTATACAAATTACGGAGGCAATTTGTCGTAGTACTGTAGTAGCGGAAGGAAGTGAACTGCAAAACCCTGTTGGGCTTGACATCAAAGGCAGAACACACTATACACATAGCATGCTGCAAAAGGCCCCTGGGCCACCACCTGAGAACAGAGGACATCTATCCCTCACACTTTTTTTGAAAGAAAGAGCTACAGTATAGAATTGAAAATGGCAAAGAAAAAGTTAATAAACAGAGATTTTACTCTGCAATTTTGTGAACACCTTTGTTCTTAAGTGTCCAGCTGGCTAAATCACCTCTAAGACTCACTGGATACTATGTACACAACATTCACTTTTCCTAGTAATATTCACCAAGTGGCACACCCAGAAACTTTTGTTTGAGGGGAGCTAGGGGTGGAGGGAATTCAGACTTTCAAACTTCACGACACCAAAGTGTAGCCCACCACCTACAGGTAGTGTGGTACAACATGCAGAGAAAATTTCATCTAAAAATACATACCTCCAAGACTGCACAGTAAATGTCACTTTCCTGGCCTTTTATTGCTTCATCCTTCCCTACCACTGTTGAAAACTATAGCATATTTGAAGCAATTTTAATATTTTGAGAGGCTACCCTTGGGGAGGAAATCTCCAGCCCTACATGCTCCCCCAACAGGTGTACCAATGGTCTTCAACCATGTACTGCACAGTGCACTACTGCCAAATAAAATGTACAGGGAACTTTTTCTAATTAAAAGTCAAAACTGGCACACATTGTACTTTTATAAATCACTTTGTAATTTTGATCACAAGCTGTTGCTTGTTTTCTACTAAAAGGAACAGCAGCCGATTTAAGCTTGTCAATTTAATTTATACAACAAACTTCAAAATACTTTTATATATGACACAAGCACCCAAAAATGCAAAGCTGTAGACTGTCCAGTTGTTATTCCCCATCCAGATTAAACCCTTTGTATTCAATCTCCCAGAAGAGTAAGTTTTTCTCCACTGATGTCACTGTTGCCAAGGATACAACTACAACTAAACAGCTTTCCTGGCATTGAAAATGTGTTTTAAGGGCTGTATCCAAGGAAATGATGTTAATTAAAATTGCAAGTCTTTGCATGACATTACAAAATGGGATTAAGTACCAGTGAATCCTTAGTCATTAAGCTTCTAGAGCCACAAAGGCAAATCTGTTGCCTGGCTATTAACATGATTAAAAAAATTTGACCCAATACAGCAAACCAGTGAGAAATGACCTTCATCGCAAAATTAGCAATAAAAAACAACAAACTCAAAAACTGTACAAAACTACTTTTTTCTGTAAATTCATGGTTTTTCAGTCTTTGTTGGTTTCTTTTAGTTGCATGCACAACGTAGCACTTTCTGTGTTTTAAAGATGTCATTAAGTTCTTGTAAGACAGTGTTGCTTTAGATCAGCAATTAAAGGATGACACACAAACTCTATTGCTTTAAAAATAAATTTATTTTTAATTACCCCTGATTCTCATGGATGTTTTTGAGCTCAAACATATGCTTAATTGCAGAAATACATTGCTGATGAAATTTTCAACTTAATTTTTTGCAGAGGGGCTTAAAATTATTCCCATTTTAAATGCAATATCCCAAGAACAAAATTGAGGGTACAAGTATTTTTTCTGAACTTACTTGGAAAAATCACAACTTGCTACCATCATCTGACGCATTAACTTCAGTAATACCTGAGTAACACCACAACTACGAATACTGTATCAAGCAGAAATACGTATTAAAGCATCACATTATGATATACAGACCTGTTGTACATACTGTATAAGGGCTGACAATTTCTGCCAATCAAGGATATGTAGCAATCATCTCTCATTTATTCATTATTTTTACAGAAATGCTTCATTAAATTTTGTAGAATGCAGTACATATATCGAGATATGTTTCATGAGAGGTCAGCATATACCACTTACTGCAGGCAGTTCACAACTAACACACAATATGTTTACTACATACTGTAAGTGCAAGGAAAGGAAGGTTTCTAATCCAAGGTTGGAAGGTTTCTAACATTGAGGGGCTGAACCATTCAAGTCTGCAGTTTTTTGGCGATTTTTCAATGGTCATCTTGGATATTTTCAGACAAAAACCTTAAAACTGAATTTTGGGGGGTTTAGCCCCTCCCCCCAGCCCCTTGGCTTCAATGGCCCTGTTATGTAATGAATGCACACTGAAGGACAATTAATACAATGGACACTTGAAAGGCAAAATGCCCAGACAATATGATGTCACTAGTTATGATTCCATTTCCTATAGTATATCAGAATAAAAAACAAAATTTTCCAATTTACACGAAAGTCTACAGTAGTTTATACCAGAGGTACTTCCCTATATGCACCATTTCCAACCAACCACTAGCTCTCACACCCTCTCCACTACTCACAAAAAAACATTTAATATTTGAAAAGTTTGTTTTCCTTTTGTAGTTAAAATTTCTGCATGTTCATAATTGTGGAATAATTATTTAGTTCACTACCTGTGGTTGATTCTGTATAATATATACCATGATACAGGTTACTATTTAGTATGATATAAAGATGAATTCCTACTCCTATAACACACAAAATACAGAATAAATTAAGTTAACAAATGTGATCAGCAGTGCAACTTGAATTTTTGAAACCATGCATTTCCTTCTTTTACAATTAGAAACAAGTGCACCAAAATCACTGTCACAGAGTCCTTGAAAAGGTACGCGCTTTTGAAAAGTGTAAGAATTTATGGATACATATCAAGATTTATTATCTTCCCACTTATGATATGCAAATTTATGAATCAATATTTAAGGCATACAATGTAATCTAAAGCAGGCTTTAGACACCTGCATTCACATGGTAATTAAGAATCACATACATTGAATAAACTACATACAATGCAGTGTATATGGAAAGTTATCATCAAGGGCCTTGCAGTACTACTGTATATAGATGAGGGCTTTACAATGGTAATGTTATGTTGCTAGCAACTGGTGTGTTTTTTCAAATTTAGGAAAAGAAAATATATTTTGAAAAGTTATTGACTGTAAGTTTATTTATAATATCCATTGTTTTACAATGTCAAATTTTGAATTACAAAAGTCAATCCTGCTTGGACAGTTACAACTGTTCTTTCTATACATTCTCCATTAATTAATATATTTTAGAAAATACATCATCACACATCTTCTCATTGTAAGGCAGATTATGCCTACAGTAGCTTTTAGGTGCAAAATGGCTGTTGTGCTAGTATCTCAATACAACAAGCAGAAGCTAATATAACTTAGAAACAATGAAAAGAGTTTTCCAAATTAAAGGAGGCAAAAATTTTTCTAACAACTGAAGAAAACTGCCCTACAAATTCTTTTCACAAAACTTCATAGTAAATCTAAGACTGAGTTGCCAGTGCAGGCTGCAGAACACACTAAACATAGTGAAGTCTGCTAGTCTTGAACTCATTAGCATGGCTTCATGTCCATATATCACATGTTGCAATGCAAGGTTGTGTTTCTGTACTGAGGTATTCATTAACCTGTGAAGCAAACATCATTTCTGAATTCAGAACACATCAAACAGTATAAAATAGAGGTCACACTGCCATTACAACAAACACTGAGCTTGCATGCATGCAGGCAATTCTTTTAGCTCACATGAGTATATTAAAGCAAGCACCTCAAGATGACAACCTTTTGCTTTCAAGATTAAATGCTTTCTTCCAGGGGTGAACTAGATACTGTACTTGAAGTGGCTTAGTGACCAGTAGTGACTGGCCCGGATAAAGGGTCTTTCTTTCAGCAAACTACCAAAGACATCCCCAAACCCAAGCGGCCTGGTCAACAATCACCACAACAGCCAGTTTACCTTGTATGCCTCCTTCTTGTCAAATGGATGCAACATCCAATCAGGGAGTTACCAGATCCATCTGACCTTACTATACTCGCAATTCATTTTACAATGTGTCTAAACCCTTTTAAAAAAGAGGTATATTGAGTTGATATCGATAACTTAACGAGGGTGTTGAAGGGTACTACCACATGACTATGATTATTATTAGCATAATTAGTCAAGTTTCACTTCCAATAGTTATGCATAAAGTTAAAATTTTGAATTTTTTGGTATCCTGGCTTGTAATGGTTGTGTGCATAATTTGAAAAATTGTCTGGTCACGACTTTTTGAAAACCAAATTGAATTGTTTATTACTGACTTATGAAACATTTATTTGTATGCAAGATGTGGGGATTGTTTGACCATTTGTTATTAGTATGTGAAGAAAACTTAACAGGTTTGGCAAAATTTGGTGAATTTCATGAACCAACTCAACGTGCCACTTTAAGATGGATGATGTAGCCTACTGTACCTCATGACCAGACAACTCCCACCCATGAAAATTACTCTTCAGACAACTTCTCTCATCAAAAACTTGGAATTGTCCAAAGTGAGAATTGTCTGTGGCAAAAGAAGTCAGTGAGGAAATCATCTGTAGGCAAATTTTCCCACAGAGAGTCGTCTAATGGTAATTGTGTGGATGGGAATTGTCCCGGAACCACTGCACCTAATATGGTGGGAAGAATTGTATAAACAATGTACTACTGTAATTATACTTATAGGATGGCTGTTCCAGTCTCTGACAGTTTTATGTAAAAACAACTGAATTTGCATCAGTCCACGCAAAATGATAATCAAAGTACACAGAGGCACCCAAGGCTTGAAAAATGAGAACTGGTATTAAGGGCAACACCAAATCATCTGGGATTGGCAGAAATTTGACACTGCTACAGGCACTACAACTTGGAACAAACAATGCCATACAGAAACAATACATGAGGGCATCAACCCCTCTACGTTGCCTTTAGTATTGGTAAGTTCTGATATCAAGGCAAAAGGCGAGGGCCTCTATGCCATGGCCTTCAGTAATCTGAACTAGAGACACTGCAAGCTGACATCTGGGATATTTAAAAATTGACCAATCATGAGTGAGTTTTCTTAAATTAATAATTACATCAGAATTTTGTGATACGCTACTTTCATTGGTGACCATTAGCTTAATTTTTCTTCACAACACAGTAAATGTGCAGAGTACTCTGCACACAAGCATGTGAGCATGAACATGCAGTAGGCATACAGGTATATAAAAGTTTATCATCAAATCTCATTACTGAATGCAAAACTTTGCAATGCTATGCTTTGGGCAATCAGCAATTGCCTGGTGCAACTGTCTTGTAAAATCACATGAACTAAAACCATGTTAAAAATATGATTATTTTTCATTTAAAATGCACTACAGGTGACTGGACTGGTAATTACATTTCAGTGGGAGGCATACAGAAATGTAAAATGAAAACCTGTAAACCTGAAACTTTTTGATATAGCTTGATGTGTTAAGTGAATCAATATTTAAATAATAGAAGAGGTAACTCAAATCATTATTTTCTCTGAAACTGCTGTCTGTCAAAATGACAACCAGTCCTCCTAAAGTTTTGAAAGCACAGATTAGGTTTGTATACATTCTTGGACATTAAATTTTGCATTAATCTGCACTTAAAAACCAATCCTGCATTGGAATTACAGTTTAATACAAATGACTCACTTCAAAAAAATAACAGCCAAAATGAGATTTAGAGCAGAGACTCCTTTTTCAAATTACGCTCACCTGAAAATGAAATTTAACAGGGTTTTCACTCATCACTTTTTTCAGGGGTCACAGACCCTTCAAAATAAATTTACAAGAGTCAAATTTAAAAGAGAAGGGGTCAAAATAAATTTGAGCTTAATACAACAAACTTTATTCCTGTTTTTTTTTTGTTTATTTTCTATATTTGTGATGCTTTGCCACTATGTTTTTCTTGTAAGACGTCAGGCCTGATATTCAGTCTGTCAATAATCAATATGGGAATTGGAAAGTGCTACATTTTGTATATTAATTTGCACAATGAATGTATTGGCAATATTGCGTTATCACTACTGATTGTTAGGGCGAAAAAGCTGTGCGTCAGTTTGACCCCAGAAGTTTTGTGTCAAAATGAAAAGTTGTGCATCATTGACCCGTGTGCCCGAGTCAGTGAAATCACTGTTTAAATATTTTGTATGCTGCACCATTCAATAGAGTCATAGTGCTAAACATTCTCTGAGGGTATGATGTCCCCTCCACTTAAGGCATCTACAGTACTTGGCAAGAGGGTACAGTACAATGCCTGCACTGTGAGTTATGAGCTTGTAGAATTCAGAATGAGAATTGAATGCACAGTGCATTACACTGTATGAATTCATGGTTTTCCTGCTATCCTCCTTGAGGCTCATTACAGGGCATAATTTAGTATTCAAATTTTGCATAGCAGTTTTGAGAATTCTTTCCTTCTGTAGTGTAAAATCACTGAAAACCCTACAGTTGTGCACACAAAAAAAGTGCTAAACATTTTTGCATTCCTGTAGCAATTAGGCCAACTTGTGTAGCAAATTGCGAGGCAATGCCAGATAAATTATTCCCTGCATTACTTCCTTTATTCATTAAATCAGTACCAGTATTTACTGAACTACCAAATTTTAAGAAACATGAAAACTGAAATGGAGCACAAAACTCATAAAAATTTTATTAGGCCTAAGAAGTCCATACTACCAGGAATAAACATTTCTTGCAAGATCTGTTATTTCTTTCCTCTATATTATTACATTAAAGTCAACTTGGAATAATTTTGCAACAGACAAGTCTCACATTCTTGAAACGTGCAATAATTCGCTTAAAGACAACTTTTACCTCCCATCTACAATCAATGGTTTTATCTTTGAACTGTTGACATTGGATTGACAAGCAAGTCAAAATGAAGTTGGAGTATTTCTGTGTGCACTAAGATTTTAATCAAATATTATGAAGCTCAAGCCATGGCCAGGGCTCGAAATAACTGACGGCTTCGACGGCCATGGCTGTTGGGCCCTTTCTGATGGCTGTGATGCCCCTCAGTAAATGTCCATTGAAATAACATAGACTGACAGCCATTTTGCTCATTTTGGCCGTGCCCTTTTCAAGCTTATATTTCAAGCCCTGCATGGCCACTATTGATGACCTTCATGCTTGAATCTCTAATGGACATTTGAAACCAGGTGCAAAAGACAACAGAGTTGCTCAAGTAAGACACTGACTAGTCTTTGCACCGGGTCCAAAATTCGGAACCGGGTACCCGAAGTCGATGGTCGGTCGGGTACCCGGGTACCCAAAAATATAATTTCTGTTAGGCTACAAGTTTGTTGTAAAGTCATAACAAGAAATTTTGCTTTGCACGTTGATATAATGTAACACCAATGTATCTTACGTATGGGCATGACAAGTGTTCTTAGGCATGTGCATGATAAATTTTGCCAGGAAAAAGTAACATGTTAGGTGTTCTGTCACACGAATATATCTATTTTAGTGAAACTTTGGATCTGGGTAGCAATTTCAGAATCGGGTCCTGACATCGTCGGTCGGGTACCCGGGTACCCGGTGCAAACACTAATACTGACAAATACTACTAGAATAATCCTACACAACCAAATGTTACACAAAAACCTATGGATTAAGGCTAAACTTGTAAACATTTCTGTAACCTTGTCTTGAGGGTTTAACACTCCACTGCAAAATAATCAATGTGTAAAAATGAATGACAGATTGCTGGTACAGTAGGTAATGAAATGTCTGCACTAAAGGCATTCTAGTGGCATTTCACAAGGGTCTCATGTGAAAAAGAAAAATGTTCCAATTAATGTCCTCCAAACCCTGTAGCAATACTCTATTCCTAAATCAAGATATCTCATTTTATAGATTGGTTACTTTTATCAAGAAATGCAGTACCTCCAGTCATCTTCAAGGTCACAGAATGTAACATAAAGTGGGCACACTGACTCAAAATCCTTTTGTAATTCTTTATTTAAATGAATGTCCAGTTTGTCCTTGAAATTTGATACTGGGTGGAATTTTAAAATACTGTAGCCTGAGGCCTGTCTTTCCATGTTGATCTACAATAAAAATGCAGAATATGTAGGGTATAGTGGTGACAATAACAAAAACATGTACAATGCTACAGTATGTCCATTCAATGTGCCCCGATCCATGACATCACAAATTTCCCATAATGCATTGTATCTCTAGAAAAACTAGCATTACTTGAAATCGTTGAATTTAGTCCCTGGCATATCCCTGTATAAACCAAACAGCAGTTTTGCTTTATCAGTAGATGAGACTGATGGTAAAGTGTCCTTAGCTAGATCATGTACAATGCCATAATTTTATTAGCACTAACCAAAGTCCTTGATAACACCAAAAGTTGTACAGATTACTGTGAAAGTTCCTTTTGTAAGGATCAGACCCTCTGAAGCTTTCCTTTTCATGAGCCCAAGTTAGGCTTACTGTATGCTTTAGTCAACTGTCTGGGAATGGACCTGTTTTCCAGTATGGCTCTGAATTTCAAAACAGGCAATTAATCTCTTCTCAAGTAGACTAAATATATCTTTGACTTTTGGTAGCTACAACTTTTACTCTAATATCATGCAGGTTCCAGCACACAGTAAGAATCAGAAGTAAAAATGCACAGGTCTAAAAGCATGCTTAATGGTGTCATTTAACATTAAATGACTAATTTTAAGAGCATCTCTGAATGTTTGGTAAGACCGTCAGACATAAGTCCCTGCTTTTTATGACAAGCTAAAAGTCAAATTTACTTCTAAAGACAGGAACAGCATGACACTGTTTTCAGAACAGCAAACTGGTACTGTAATACTGCAACATACTGAGTACAGTATCACTTGATCAAAATGCAGATGCCATAAAATTTTCCAGTCTACATATGCTACAAAATATTTCATGACTGCGGACACATTAGTTGAATCAGTATTGCCAAAGGGTACTTTCAAATTGCTAGAACTTTGATAAACAGTTTACACTTTACTGTGCTAAATGATAACATTACCTTGCTGATGGATTATCGATATCGTTATCATAATCGTAACAACAACAGCAACAATAATAAGATTTACAAAGCGCCACAACTAAAAAAAAAATAATGTGTTGCACTGTATAAAAGAACTTATAGGAGAATACGAACGAGAAACAAATAAAAGTAAGAAAACTATGCGTTAAAAGCTTGTCTTAAAAGGTACGTCTTAAGATTTGATTTAAAGATGCTAATGGAGGAACAATGTCTAACATCATCTGGAAGCGAGTTCCAAAGTAGAGGACCAGCCACAGCAAAAGCTCATTCACTGAAAGAGGTCATAAACAGAGGGACAATCAAATGAATGGAGGAAACAGAGCACAGCTCGTACTAAACACCCTCCCTCTTTGACAGTAAACAAGACAAATAATCAGGGACCATACCGTAAAGCGCTTTACACACTAACAAGATTACCTTAAAACAAATTCTGTACAAAACCGGTAGCCAGTGGTGGTCATGCAAAATTGGTGAAATATAACAAAACTTTGGGGGAAGAGTTAGCAGTCTGGATGCAGCGTTTTGAACCCTTTGTAGTCTGTTGATAAGGTTGTCAGGAAGCCCATACAATTAAGTGTTGAAATAGTCAAGGCTGGAGTAGATGTGAGAAGATAATTACTGTCCAGAACAATGACTTCTGCTAAACATTATAACTCCTTTCACCTAGCCCCTATACCAGATATCATTCAAAACCACAACTATTAATACACTAAGAAGCTGGGCTTCACAATTAATTTATAACTCTTTCACCTAGCCTCTATACTGGATATCATTCAAAACCACCACTTTTAATAAACCCAGAAGCTGGGCTTAACAAGTGTTTGTTTTTCCCTACATTGATAGAAAACTAAAGTACAGTAACTTTTGTGTCCAGACACACTCATATTAAAGGGACAAAGCAGTCGTCCCAAGTTTATTATCAAAAATCTGCTAAATCTTACAGATCTCCCCTTATTTCAGTCACACTTATCTTTCATTATGTCTCTGTATATGAAGTTTATTGAATATTGAAAGTAAACCAAGGAGTTATTCTACATGAAGTTATGTTGACATTTGATTGATAAGAGCCATCCCTAAATTAGGATGATGGGGTTCACTAATTCAAATTGGGAAGACTGCATTTTCCCTTTAAACAGTGCTGTAATCTACTGATTTACAGTTTTTGGCAAACCATATTTGCAGTTTCATTTTGATTTGCTTTATGAATTTTACACTTGACTTGCAACTTGCAATCACCTTGCAGGTTTATACTGACTCAAAATTACTTCATAGTGAGAGGAGACATTTTGGATTGTAGTCCCATGACAGGGGTTGATAGTTACACAATTAAGGCAGAGTTTATCAAGAGTACAATATGTCTTTGCATAACAAGCCTTCACAAGGTAACCTTCAAAGTCCACACTTGGTGAGCTTTTCCATGATTCTCCTGCAACTAAAAATTTTCACTGATACAAAAACACCTAATTTTGACAAATGTCAAGCATTTTTAAAGATACCCTAAGAGATTCTTTGATACTAGTATACAAACTGGATTGCACTTCAGTGTATGTCAAATGATTTCAAACCAGAGTCTCCTTTTACTCTAGCCAAAAACAAAAAAGCAAACTCCAAACTGAGTAGCTCAAGGATAAACATTTTGAATGGCCGTAGTTGTGTAATACATGCAGCTGCACTTACTGTACTTTTTCAAAGCTAACACAGTGGCTGCACAACAAGGAATGCGACAAAATAAGTAAACCAAAGATCTAAGATTATGGTACGTCATTTTGATGACTCATGCAAAGATGAACAACATCCACGCAACTAGGAAACCTACATATTAAATTCCCTTGGCTGCTAAACCATACATGTATTGCCCTTATATTATGTTTTGGGGAAACCATGAAACAGTATAAGGCTCTGAAAAGAAAGGCTCAATATCAAAATTCTATAGTACTGGATGGTACGTAAATCAGGCTTTTTTTACATACCATAGACCTGCTTTGTTTTTTACACAAATAATGTGGGGCCTTCATGTAGCCGGTCTAGCAGTACTGCAACAGTGGAAGTAAATTTCAAACATGTTGGAAAGTTTTTGAAAAGTGATTGTGCAAAACTCTAACATGACAAGGGTGCACATATGTATAAAATACTTTACACTTAGAAACGAGCTTTGTTAAAAAATACAAATAAGGTCAGGGGTTTCCCTTCATTTATTTTTTCACTCGCCAGCCGGACTAGTGATCCAAAATTCTGTGTAGTCCGTAAGTTGTTTTAACTAGCCCACCTATTTTCATATTCAAGAAGTGAAATAAAAGTTTGTTTTATTCAATACTTCCTTATGTAGATGCCTGTCAACATTTGATCAAGTGTGTTCACTGACTTCATTCAACTTGAGGCTATCACCTGGTGAGAGCTTCAATGCTTCTATTTTCCTGTTCAATATGAGAAAATTCAGAAAGTTAAACAACAATGAATATGGATGACAGGCAACACCAAAAGGAATTTGAATAGCCTTTTGAATTAGTAGAACTTGGAGAATCTAATTCAGGTAGTCCAGAAATGGAAATGTATTTAAGGTTTGTTGAGAATGATATCATATTTATAGTCACACTGGTGTGTAAGGACTGGCAGTATCCTCAAAAGAACCAGAAAGCCAAAAGGCTTAGTGATTCCTTGCCATATGGATATACTGCAACAAACATGAATCACCCACATGACAAGCATGAGATCCCTCACAGGTATCCTACTTGAGATATCATGTTAATAAGGTCCAAAGCTCTTGAAATCTTGTGACCCAAAATGACCTACATGCTAAATATGAACAATCCACAGGCCAAGTATGAGATCGCTCATAGTTATCCTCTTTAAAATATGTTTACCAGGTTTTGACCTTTTGTGATCTCAGGGTTTTCACTCATCATTTTTTTTTCAGGAGTCACTGACCCTTGAGAATAAATTTACAAGAGTCAAAACTAAAACAGAAGGGGTCAAAATAAATTTGAGTTTAATGCAACAAACTTTATTCCTGTTTTATCTTTATTTTCTATATCATTACATATTATTGGGGTGACAAGCTGTGCGTCAGTTTGACCCCAGAGGTTTTGTGCCTGTGCGTCAAAATCAAAAGTTGTGCGTTGTTGACCCTGGTGCCCGAGTCAGTGAAAACACTGGACCTCAAATGACCTTTGACCTGCATGAAAAATAGTAGGGAACATCTACTCAATTCGAACAATCCACATGTCAAGTGTGAGATCCCTCACAGTTATCCTTCCTGAGATATCGTATTTACATGGTTTTCACCTTTTGACCTCTGGTGACCCCACATGAACTTTGACCTCCACCAAAAGTAATAGGGATCATCTACTTAATATGGGCAATCCACATGCTAAGTATGAGATCCCTCACAGTTACTCTTCATCAGATATAGTGTTTACAACATTTTGACCTCTGGTGACCCCAAATGACCTTTGACCTCCACCAAAAATAATAGGGATCATCTATACTCAACGCGGGTGATCCACATGCTAAGTATGAGATCCCTCACAGTTACCCTTTTTGAAATAAAGTGTTTACAAGGTTTGGACCTTTTGACCTCTTGTGACCCCAAATGACCTTTGACCTACACCATAAACAATAGAAATTATCTACTCAACATGGGCAACCTACCTGCCAAGTATGAGATCCCTCAGAGTTACCCTTCTCGAGATATTGTGTTTACAAGGTTTTGACCTTTTGACCTCAAATGACCTTTGACCCCCACCAAAAACAATAAGGATCATCTACTCAATATGGGCAATCTACATTCTGAGTATGAGATCCCTCGGAGTTGCCCTTCTTGAGATATTGTGTTTACAAGCAAAGCGTCACATACACACACACACACACACACACATACACAAACACACGACATCACCATCGCATAGATTCCTTCAGCCTTCGGCAAGGAATCAAAAATGAGAAGTAAATACAGTATAAAATCTAATCATGACAGCTGGTATATATTTGACCTAGAACTGAGATCATTTTTTTAGTGATAAATAGGTCTGATTGAGCATTGTAGTAAATAATTTTTTAACTGTGGGTATGAGATAGTCAGATTTTTTAACTCGCCAGCCGGACTACCAAGAGGACATTTTCAGTCTCGCCTGCCAATGTTTTCAGTCGCAATGGCCAGTAGGCGAGTGCTTATTTCGAACCCTGAAGGTAATTATATGCTTATCATTCAAATTACAATTGAAGCTAAAAATCATTTCAAACATACAGTGTACTCTTTTTACTCTACATTCATTCTTTGGAAGGAAATTTCCATGACATTCCAAGGAAGACACAACATACCTAAGATGGTGCAGTAACTCATCTAAATATTGTGACAAATCCTTCACAAGTCTCAGTATAGTGATTGCATCACATTCAGTAATGGAAAGGATTAAACTAGTTCATTCCTAAAGTAATTTCAGCAAGTCTAGACATCAGCAGCATAAACTTAGATCACTCTCAGTTTGAGTTAACTTGTAGAGTAACTTGTACTGTATACATGGAAAGCTTCATTCTTCCTATTAAACTTTCAGATTTTTCCATCATGGTGTATTGACAATTTTTGAGCTTTAACGTCCACACACTAAAAAAAAAAAAAAAGAAAAAGCAATTTATGACATTGTGTACCAGCTTGCTATTAAAATGTTCAGGTTCCAAAATTCATGATTAAAATTGCCTGTCGGGCTAAAGCCGCGAACATTGCAAAACCTCTGTAGGTTCGCTACTTACGGGATGAGAAGTAAGGAAAGTAAAAACAATGCTGCTGTTCTCCTACCCTGTTGTATTTCTTCTCAATTTAAACCTTAATCATAGCCTTATTCTCTAAAAAATGAACAGTAAAACGGAAACTGAAGCATGCAGTATTTCAATGCAATTACTTGGCTATTTCACACTATTCTATCGTGCATAACGTATGGTTGTAGAGTGTAGGTCTCACATGTTATAGTTTCATACAGCAGTACGGAATGCATGATGTGCAATATATCTATACGTATATATGTATTTGATACTGTGCATAAATCAATGAAGCTTGTACTGTTCCGTTTAAGCATGAGTTCGAGTGTATCAAACTTTCTTGCACAGCTAGCTCACGTTTCAGGTATCGTAATTTCGCAAATAACGTAAAAAGCACAATTTATATCATAGGAATAAACATGCATGTTTTGTATAAAAAGCACCCACAATTATTAATGCAAAATATGACTAATACCCTGTAACCGCAATTTTAGCAGTACCATAGCAGAACCATACCCTAAGGTCATACCCATGTACGTGTATATACGAACGTAGGTACGTCCGTCAACCTCTCTACAGACCTTCTGCGTAGCCTTAAGTATGGGCATTTGCATTTAATTACGGAACTACACATGCACTACAAACTTTGCCGGCTTCCCGTTCATCAGGGCTGAAATTTAGCACTCGTCCGATCGTCCCTGACGGGTAAAACTTGCATCGGACAACCACTTTCTCTCTTTGAACTTGTCCGATGGACGAGTAGATTTTATTTGTAACTGGATAGTTCCCTACATCAGCAGAAAAGTATGTCATAAAAATCCCCTTAAGAAGTGGCCTTAATTGAGACAATGGTATTGACTACCATTCATATTGTACCATGCCAATAAATATGGAAAAATGCAGAATTTAAAGTAAATGTTTGTTTTCTATGGCAGAGGCAGGAAATAGAATTGTTTATCTCTTGTTCATCACTTTCATTCGGACAACCAAAAACTATTTCCGACAACCTAAATTTAGCTTCAGGTTGTCCGATGGGCAACCTGAAAATTTCCTTAATAAAAATCAGGCCTGTTCATTTCACTTGAACCTGGCACAAGGTATGGATGGTCGCGTACATTACGGTCCTATACCAAACATAGTACGGTTTTTGACCGCGAATTCTTTTTGCTCTCTTCGCATGGAAAAAAATGTCAGAGAAAAGGACGAGCGTTGATTGATTTTACATCAGTTCAATGTGAAAAAGAATGCAATAAATGAAGAAAATATATGTTCAAGGTTATAGTACAAGTACGTGACTCTTGGAAAATTTTGGAAACCCTCAAAATTTTTTGGGGACACTTGAAAAAGAAAGCTGAGAGTTTCGGGACTCTTGAGACTGGAAGCCTAATAAAAACCCTGTGTACTCATACAAATTTAAAACATCACACTAGCTGTCCAACTGTAAGTTTCCTGTTTTACCCTATTAACAAACAGAAATACTAGTATAATGGTACAAACACTCCAGATGTAAACTGATAAGACATGATGCAATACTACTGTATAATACATGTGATAAACCAGAAAGACAAAAAGCTTAGTGATTCCTTGCCATATGGATATAAATTGTAACAAACATGAATCACCCACATGACAGTTATCCTACTTGAGATATCATGTTAATAAGGTCAAAATCTTTTGAAATCTTGTGACCCAAAATGACCTACATGCTAAATATGAACAATTCACAGACCAAGTATGAGATCCCTCATAGTTACCTTCTTAAAATATCATGTTCACTAGGTTCTGACCTTTTGTTACCTCAATGACCTTCAATCTGCACGGAAAATAATAGGAATCATCTACTCAATATGAAATCTACATATCAAGTGTGAGATCCCTCACTGTTATCCTTCTGGAGATATCATGTTTACAAGGCTTTGACCTCTGGTGACCCCAAATGACCTTTGACCTCCATCAAAAACAATAGAGATCATCTACTCAATATGGGCAATACACAAGCTAAGTATGAAATCCCTCACAGTTAGCCCTTTTGAGATATTGTATTACAAGGTATTGACCTTGTGACCTCTTGTGACCCCCACATGACCTTTGACCTCCACCACAAACAACAGGGATTATCTACTCAATATGGGCAATCCACATGCTAAGTATGAGACCCCTCACAGTTACCCTTCATGACAGTGTTTACAACAGTTTAGCTTTTTGACCTCTGGTGACCCCAAATGACCTTTGACCTCCACCAACATTAATAGGGATCATTTACACAATATGGGCCATCCACATGCTGAGTATGAGATCCTTCACAATTGCCCTTCTGGAGATAGCATGTTTACAAGGTTTTGACCTTTTGACCTCTGGTGACCCCAAATGACCTTTGACTTCCACAAAAAATAGGGATCATCTACTCAATATGGGCAATCCACATGCTATGTGTGAGATCCCTCGGAGTTACCCTTACTGAGGTATAGTGTTTACACGGTTTTAACCTATTGACCTCTGGTGACCCCAAATGACCTTGACCTCCACCAAAAACAATAGTGGTCATCTTCTCAATATGGGCACTCTACATGGTACACTAAGTATCAAATCTCTTACATGTATCCTTCTGGAGATATGTTTACAAGCAATTTCCAGGTTTTTTACCATTCGACCTCTTGTGACCCCAAATGACCTTTCACCTTCACCAAAAACAATGGAGATCATCTGCTCCATATAGGCAATCAACATGGTAAGTACGAGACCCTTCACCATTACCCTTCTTGAGATATAGTGTTTACATGGCTTCGACCTTTTGACCTCTGGTGACCCCAAATGACCTTCCACCAAAAATAATAGGGAACATCTACTCAATATGGGCAATCTACATGCCAAGTATGAGATCCCTCCAAGTTACCCTTCTTGAGATATCGTGTTTACAAGCAAAAGCGTCACATACATACACATACACACAAACCCCCATACATGGCATCACCATCGCATAGATTCCTTCGGCCTTGGGCAAGGAATCAAAAAGTGGATATAATGTCATTACTTCTACATTTTAAACTACAGTAGTCATGATAAGACACAACATGAAAAAACTTTTACTGCTTGTCCCGGAGCAATATTTTGGGATGACGAACCATTGCCATTTCATTACATCACATGATGAAATTGGGCATTGAAAAATTAATGAGCATTGGAGAAGTCCCTTGTAGTGTGAAAGCAAGACAACTGTCAGATGACTGCATCAAATTGCACATAAAGTGAATGAGCCTCAAATAATGTTTTTAGTCTTAGAAGGGTAAAACTAACTTTTTCTTTTCAGAACTTGACACATGAATGAAATTCTTGAACAGCATGCATGACAAATACAGTTTTAAAAGAAAACAATATCACTAGATTTTTCCTTGAAAGATGACAGAGAATATATCTGCTTAGTATCTTATGCTATGCCACATATTCACCAAACTGCATTTGATTTGAAGCATAATACCCATGATGACATGGTGGGCCCAAAGTACTGTATGCCACTAGCTACAGCATAGTCATACACACTGCTCATTTTAAAGGAGCTATGGCATTCCCCCAAATATAGTTAGATATATCCCCATAGTTCTAAATCCAGTTGGTGAATGTACTTTGGAATTCATTCAAACAATAACAACAGTCTAGTTGGTAATGATGACTTGGACACTCATTTGTGTTCCTAATTAGGCTCACAGTCACACACAGTTTGTTTTTCAATATTGCTCAAGCATTTGAAACTCAGTGCAAGCTATACTGTGGCTCTGTCTTGGAAGTGTTCCAGTACTACTGGAGAGTTGTTTGTATTTAAATTAAAGGCAGAGCTAGAAGTTAGGTTACTGTAGTTGGGAAAATTGCTACTGTTTGGGGTGAGTTGAGAGGGCCTTTATGACTACTGAATGGTTAATATCCATCCACTGACCAATTCCTATGGGACCATACAGTATAAATTGTACTACAAACTTTGAAATGGTAGTTGTATAGCAGGGATAGGTCACATATTTTCACACTTCATGAATACATGTACAATAAGTAGCAAACTAACAACATCATACCACTTTAATCCATTTGAATTTGTCACATTAAAAGGCATACACGTGCAGCCCATAATATGACTCTCACAGTATTGACTGAAAGTATCTTTTATGATGTTCCAATTAACATAAACATTGAAAAGTAAACTAATGGATCATTCTGCATGATCAGTGGTTGAATGTGACAGTTTGCCAGCAACAAAAACTTTGTCACATGATTCAAATGAGCCATTCCAGAATAAGGATGGCAGGGTACTTTCCTCAAATTGAGGGTGACTACATTTTACCTTTAAGTTCAATATATACCACACTGAGTTCGAGAATAGGGGTCTCTATGCTGGTAGGTTGCTGTGTGTCAGGTGTACTTTGTGTTATTGTTTTCTTACCTTTTAAAAGAAAAATATGACTTGGGCAACTCTAAAACTCTCATCAGGCTCTCATTCATCAAACTTTGTGCACTTTATGGAGCATTCATGTGACATAAGATTGAAAATAATGTATTTGCTGATTCTTGCTCAAACCACATTTGAACAGAATGCTGTGCTCAAGTGAAAAGCACTTACTATCAAACATAATAAAATAAAGCTACTAGGCATGCAGCTAATCCAAACCTTTACTTTAACACATGAAATAAATCAAAAGATCACCCTCCTTTGTTCTTTGTTCACAACATTTGTTATCATGAAGTTGGCAAGTTGCATACCACTTATATACATATCTTACAACATAGGCAACCTGAGGCATTACCCAGTCCTGGATTAGTGATAAAATCCATCTACCATATTATAGTATATGGCATAAACATCTGAAGAAGCCAGGCCAGTTCAGAAGCCAGATGCTCAGAAGTGATAGAGAAAACTTTATAACTGAATATTTGCATGGATCTTATACTGCTCAGAGCTGTAACCTAACCCAAAGTCTGTAAGTTTCTGGGGGGGGGGGGGGGGATAGAGTGGGGACACAGTCCCAGCAAGGTTTCTTGTAGCTGCAGGCCAAGAACAATAACTGACAGAAAAATTAAAGTTAAGACAGAGAGCATTTCGTATGACATACCAAATACCAAAAGCATTTGAATAGTATGCACAAACTGCATTCCTCTACAAAACTTCATTCCGTGTGATGGGTAATGGGGTATGACTGTGCTGTAGTTTTGGTGCTATAGGAGCCTACTGTACACTATACAGTCTATAAACATTGTGAAAGGTAAAAAATTTTATCACCTTCATATAGTTTGAATTGTTCATAAACTGATTACATCTACAAAGTGTTGTTAGGCAGGGAAAAGATATTTTATCAAATGAATATATAGACCACATTTCCATACTATAGCTGCTCTTGTAGAACATTCAATGTAGTGAAAGGAAGTCGTACAAATTTGACACTAATTGTGGAGCACACCTACATACAGTATTATGTGAGGTTGTGACCTCTAGTTACAGGACAGGAGAGTCAAATTATTTTTCAAGCCTACAGTAAACAAAGATATTGGGCATCATTAAAAGAGCTTTTTTTCTTTGTTTTGTCACAAAACCATGTATGTAAGTAAAATTAAATGTTTAATACTGCAATAGTGCTGCCAAGACCTGAGCAATGCACAAAACTGTTTTATCTGATAATCTAAAAAAAGTTCCCTCATACATGAGAGATATAATTATCAAGTCCTGTACAATGATGTGGTACTAACAGACTGCCAAAAACCACTTGAATTATTGACAGTGTGCCAAATACAAATTTGCTACAGTACTAATAGCCTTTTCTAGGTGAAATTTTCACTAATTTCCTAAACAACTTGACAAATAGACTAATGGGTTATGGTGAATGGTCAAATACCCTGCAAGACAACAGATCAAATCCATCTGAGTAACCTTGAATGGTAATTATTGTAAAAGCTGAGCTTTTAGCTCTCCCATATAACAGTTATTTGCACACAGTACCCTACAGTTAAGGAAATGATGTCATTTTGGCATCTTCAAAAATTTAGTTATGCAACCAGAAATATTCTAGAATCAGTTTGCGAGATGAACTGCCACGTATGGAGAAATCATCAAGAAATCATTTTAAAACAGGATTCTTTCACAATGATATGTATTGCAATTTTCATGGTGTTAATATATTATGCTTGAAACAGCATTTAATACTCAAAGCCTGTGTGATTTACAGATACCGTACGGATAATTTTTTATTTTGATGAATTTACACTTGCCTCACCCTAAAATAAATTATTGATTTGTGTCTACTTTTAATACAGTGGATCAAGTATATACTAATCTTGACATTTTTATAAGGGTACACAGGTTCTGGCCATACATTGACAAAATACCCAATTCTTGTTGTAGCTATAGATCTTCTATGAAATCATGCCAGAGTTTTTCTCAAATTCTGGCCAGATGCTGTACCTCTGTCCAAAGGTAGTGGTATCTTTATAAACATACTTTACATCTGTCCACAAGTTTTCCTTCTTCAGTTCTGTCCATATGTTACATTTAATAAAAAAAAATTTGTGTAACAAATGTACAGTATTGTAGGAAAGGTTAAGTTCCCTAACAATAGCATCTAGCCTAGTGTGAAGTCAGTAGTGGATTTTAATAAGATTTGTGAATAATGTAAGACCATGGAGCTACATACTCATGCAGCCTCCTATCTACTGAGGCTATTAAAAGGTTCTGCCAACTCTAATGTAGCAGAAGAGACAGGGAGGGAGGTTGCATTCCACATCATCACAGACTTCATATCAGGCACATCTCTACTACTGTACAACAGCCATCCAAATAACATTTTAATCAAAAGACTGAGTTTCCATCAGGTAAATCTACCACCTATCCTGTGTACAGGAATCAAATCGCTCAGGTACTGTCAACACAACATGTATCAGTCAGAGACTTCAAAGGATAACAACTTAGTCTAAAAGAAACACTGTACCACAAGTATGGTTCATTAAATAAGGAAATTTGAATATTCCAAGTAAAATAGTGAGATTTACAATTCACAGACATGTAAATACTGTAGAGTTTATGATGAGAGCAGCATAAATCATACTGCATTTTCAATTGATTTTATTAAAACCAAACTGTACAGGTTTTTTTTTTTAAATCAACCCCACCCTGTCTGAGAAAAGAGAAAATCAGCCTCTGGCATATAAGATCAATAAGTAAAAAACAAGGAAGCAAGAACTTAAATTAAATGAGTGAGGCATGCATAACTGACTTGCTTCTGCCTAAGCAATTTTATATTGATTTACGGTGAAGGGTGAAAAACACCACACACATTGTGTTGTACATATAAATAACCAATTACCCAAAGTGAGGGTAAGAAACGTGTAGCGTTTGTTTGTTTCTCAGTGTACGCCCACTATATACAGTGCAATTGCAGTTGACACATGGTTAGCCTAACATGAATTTCACTAGCCTACACAAGGCATAGGCTACACCACAAACTCAAACTACATGGAGTATGCTAAAAGTTTAAACTCCATATACTGGCGTGCTTAGCTCCTCATTACAATACCATCTTATGCTGTGCCACATGTGAAATATTTGAAAAACTATTGATACTGTACACGTGTGTGAGAATATGAACACACAGCTGACTTGAACTCCTAAGCACCAAGATGGCACCGTTTATCACAGGCATTTTTGAATGACATAGTGATGGGTTTCAAAGTTTCAGGAGCAGGGCTATAGCTGCAGTTTTGCATGCTGTACGTGCAGCCGCACGTATGTTATGTTATGTAAATGTTGTTATGTAACTAGACGTACAGCCTAGTGGCCATAATCCATCATGGATCACTTTGTATGAGGAACTCCAGAAGATGCCAGAGACTTTTTGAAGGACTCCCCATGTAGGCTAAAACTTTTCTTTTTTGATGATGCTTAGGCTAGTGAGGAAAGTGTCAATTCACAATAGGATATTATTACAGATTCCGACATGCTCAAGTTTAGTAAGTAACATTAGGCGGTGGGGAACCCTTCATTATAATCAGGTCTGCCTCATTTCTGTGATCCAGTAGGCTTATTTTCATGTAGTCCATGTTTGTTGAGACTAGTTAGGTACCACACTCATGACAAGCAAATTGTGATGTTAAGGTTAAATTGAACTCAAGTCTAATGAGGCAATGTAATGTGTCCTTGAACAGGAGAGTGGCCAGACTATGTTAACGGTAGAACTTACTCTGTACCACAGTCCGTCCTGCCTACACAAAATTTCCAGCCATTTGCCAGTCTGCTAGTAGCCCGGCATTCCTCATAGTTTCAAAAATCTACTATGATTACCATACTTTTCATGAAAGATCTTTGTCATTGCATCTATGCTTTTTGATCAGTCTTTCTTGTAATGGAACAGAGCAAGAAGGTGAAATTTGGAGGTAAAAAAATGAAGGTAACAGTAAGTTACAGATTTTAAATTGCCCATGCAGTCACATGACTGACTTAAGTGTAAAAAGTTATGACCAGGGTAGCATGCAGAACATTTGGATACATGTCATACTCATACAGATGCCAATTTTTTTACTTTGGAGATAATTTTTGTACCTGCACCTCACCGCAGCAGATAGAGTTAGAGTTAGATGAGGTTTTATGGCTCAGTATCTAACCAACTGGTTTAAGTCGGGCCGGCCACAGCCTTTTTTCCATTTGTGGCTCACAGGCTTGTTTTCCCTACTCCAGGGGTCTCCAAACTTTTGTGCTTGGTGGCCCCAACTTTCTACTCCAGAATCTTGGTGGCCCTCAAATTGACGGGTAGGTGAGAGGAGTTTGATTTGGCTTGGTAATAAAGCAGATCACTGGTTCTTAGATTAGAATCACTCCCACTGCTTATTTTTAATGAGAAATTTGGCAATTATTTTTCGCTCCCGAATCCTTTTCGCGACCCTCTGAAGTATTTTCGCGTCCCTCAAAAGGGTCGCGACCCCTAGTTTGCCGACCCCTGCCCTACTCCATTGCTTATGCTGAGCACCAAGCACGATGGCAGTAGGTTCCATTTTTAAAGTTTTTGGGATGACCCAGCCAGAAGTTGAACCCTAGACCTTCCAGCTGCAAGCTGGATGCTCTAACCACTTGACCATGCAGCAGATCGAGAGAAAATGTCATCCTATTGTTGTTTAAAGGGGGTTCGGTGACAGGGGTTCCAAAACTTCCACCTGGGGTTTGGTTATGAAAGATAAAGAAATAAATACCGTAGAACAAATGAAACATTTTTAGTAATATTTACTGATGTGTCTTCCTAATTCTGCTGTATTTTAGTGTTATCTGGATTGAGTAATATAGTATATATATAGAAAATGAATTTTGAATGGTAGGTACACAACACAATGTTTATGAAGGAATTTTAAGTCAATCACTACAGAAAAAGAGCAGACAAAATACTATGAATTACCACATTTCCGAATAATATTGTTAATAAATTACTGTCATTTCTATCCAAATTTATACAGGAAGCTTCATCAAAGATATTTTGGCAATCATTTTCAGTACCATTTGCAAATATCTAGTACACATATTCTAATGCTGAAATTTGGTTGTGAGTTATATTTTTGCTTTAAACTTGGCAAATGATAAGGCAAATACTTATTTTTGATATTTTTTGAAGAATAAGTTGTTTTGTAGGTCATGCTTACATTGGAATCACAACAGGCCTACACACTGTACTAGCAGTTAGAATACAGTGACTGACTCACGATACTGGTCAACTCATACCTTAGGATATCTTATGATACCTTAGAAACCTCAGTGGATGCAGGTTTGTTGACCTCTATGTCGGTATCTTCATTACCTTCACCATCGGTAAATGTATGTCAGTAGCAACACTCACGAGCTGTGGTAACCTGCGGAACAGACTCTGTAGCAGCCTTCCAAAAGATGGCGCTCTCTCAGAAATCATATTACACCCCTGTATATATTCTATACAGTCTGCAAACCTTCGTCCGGTTTTCATTTACATGAATCCCCAAAATGCGGGATAGATTATTATTCATAAGAAGGTCACATGGTCTCACGGCTACTGACTATTCATGTATATCAACGCGCGAGGATGCATATATACGAATACTTCTGAAGATACGGTTACATCTTAAAAAGGTACGTAATTATCATGTATGGGCTAAAAATCGAGCTAATCCTTGCAGTGAAAAGTCAAGCCTAACGTTAGGTGTATGATCTTGTCCCAGATCTTGCCGGTTTGTACAAACTGGCCTGCATACTGTATAGGCCCTCGCATGGACAAGACGACAACGTTCCTTGCTAACTGTATATGTATACATGTACATGGGCAGCTAAGCCAGTAACTATACAGTAATAGCCGTATTGTACTGTAGAGCGTGTATACAAGTGAAAAGAGTTGTCTGCTAGCGAAACTTCCGGTCGCTCATGTTGACTCCACCCCTTACAAACGCTGATGACGTGTGCATTAATTATCACAAAGTTATTTTTTTCTCTGAAATGAGATTGGCGAGAAAGTTGGCAGGCTATTGTATTAAACTTCGTCTGTATACTGTACATAAGCAACTTATATTAAGAATTGTACTTGTAGCTGATGAAACTCAACAATAGCCTGCTTATAGCAGGCTAGAGCTGTGGGGGCTGCCATACTAAACTAATACCCAAAATCTTCCATGCAGTGTTCACGCTAAGGTGCCTGATTGTGCGATTCCCGCACCTGGCTTCTAAAATCCTGCAAAGTTACAATTTCTATGAGGGAAATTCCCGCATCCTTTTCCCTTCCTAATGTGTTCAGGTTGTTGTCAAAGTGGGCCTTTCTCCCCTGCTCATAGTGCAAATAAAAATTCTTGCAAAATGAGTAGAAAAAATGCTCTTATGTTGTGATTGGCTAGTAATGCTGCTATTCTTAAAAGAATGACATCTAAACCAATGGAAAGTTTGTTTTCATATGTGCACTTGTCTGTCATGAAGACACATCAGCTGGCTGCACAAATGCATAGTACATACTACATACATGGTGCATTCCATTAATACAACACGACATGATCGCTAAGTGTATGATACATACTGTAAGCTATAGGCTAGGCCAGCCAGGGTAACATACTACTGTTCGTCGTGATTGCACCTTGCTATGGCTACCACATCCAAGGATTTGTACTCATTTTTTAAACGAAAAACAGGTGAACACAATAAAGAGGCAGATGGAAATGGATCATCACACTTATCAACTTCGAGAGACACCAGGCCTATGCCAAGTAACGTTGGTGAAAGTGCTCCATGTAACGTCAACATAAGTGATCTTGGCAGTGACAGTAGGCCTAACGTTAGTACTGCTAAGGGTTTCACATGCGATCGTAATGAAGAAAGTAAACAAATTCCAAACAAACTGGTTTGAAAGTAAGTTGACTTTTTTACTTTTTGAAAATCCCTCCTTTAAAAATGAAAATCCCTCCTAAAATTTTTTTGAAGGAGGGCATTTCTCTCCTTAATTCTGAAGCTTAGCGCTAACACTGCTTCCATGTAACCACGTGTAACCCAAAACCTATCCAAAGCCCCCTCAAACTGAATGACACTAGTGGCTAAAATTCACTCTCAGGTAGGTTATTCAAAATGAACAACTCTACTTACAAAACTAAATTTCCTTATGTTGAGTCTATAGAACTCTTTGGGTAACTTCCGACTATGACCACGGGTATGTGTAATTGTACTAAACTTGCAAAGACCTTAAGTAACATCACTGCCATACACACCTGAAACAATTTTAAAGACCTCAATCATACCTCCTCAAGATTAAAGGAACTATGGCATCCCCCAAATGTATTAGACATATCCCCATAGTTCTAAATCCAGTTGATGACTCCACTTTGATTGGCATCCACAATATTAGCACCACTCTGGTTGGTAATGATGACTTGGACAGTCAGTTGTGTTCCTAATTAGGCTCACAGTCACACACAGTATTTTTTTCAATATTGCCTTGAGCAATTAAAAGTGCAGGCTACTGTGGCTCTGTCTTGGAAGTGTTCAAAAGTACTACTAGACAGCAGGGGCAGACTGGGAGTTTTTGTGGCCTCAGCAAATTACAGTGAGCGGCCCTTTGACACTATCTAAGCATAGCACCACCATCGGTTGGCATGTAGCATACCAGAAAATTTTGGACAAAAATACTTGCCAGATGGCAGGAAATGGCACTTCCCAGGCCCATTTTCAATATAACAGATTTCATTCAAGAGGATTTTAAAGGAGTCAATACTTACTTGATTAAGGATTTAATGTCAAAGGTCAACTAGAGTTTTTGGTACAAAAGGGTCATTTGGGATAAAGCGGTCAAAAGGTTTCTTCTAATACAAATTGATGATCATAACATGTGGTCAGTATCATCACTGAACATACACAATTTCACGAAGCTTGGCTGGCCTTGACCTTGTTTCATGCTGAAACTGATGTGCTCCCTGCGTATTACCGAAAACACATAAGAAACTTTCTAACATCTTTTCCGTAATAAGCGGGGGCCCTCCCTTGGGAAAATTTTGAAATTTTGATTTGCCTGGGATTTAACAATGTTGTTAAGTTGCTACTGGCAATATGTCCCTATTACATCTCAATAAACAGGGGTCAATGAGAATGAGGCAGTAGCCCTTTGAGATGTAGAACCTGATGGGGAACCTTTAGATGTCCCAAGCGGCTAGTGTTGAGGTTATCCACCATTGCATCCCTGACTCTCAAACCGGAACATTGTTTTTCAATCTCATGGTTTCTATTCCGAACGTTGGCCCAAACGTCTGATGAGGCAGGGAATTATTATACACTCTAAAAACATCCTCAGGGCACTGAACTGAAACCTAAATACTGGCTTGACTAGATTTCACTTCAGTGCCCGCTTAAAGAGAATGTTTTTAGAGTGTAGAGAGCTATGGGCCCTCAGAGCACAATCATTTCCATGCACACTGCATTGCCATCCTGTGTTCCTCCCTCTCTCCATCTTTCACAATCACTCTTTCTTTTAATTTTTTCACTGTTTCTTTTTCTCCCTTCTCCCTTTTCTTGTTTTTCCTCTCTTTCTTTTTTCTCAGCACCTAGCCCAAGGCAGCCTTGAACTGAGTGGCCTATGCAGCAATTGCCACATCACCACAATGACCAGTCCACCCATGCTAGTTGTTTGTGTTTAAATTGGAGGTGGGGCTAGAAGTTAGGTTAGTTGGGAGAATTGTTACTGTATGGGGTGAGCTTGGACGGCATTTAATGTAAGATACTTTAGAGTTGGCAGCTTAAGTTTCTTTAACCTTTCTGTGTGAGTTAAGCCCTTTAAAGACAGATTTGCATCACCCCAAGTATGACTTTTAATTGAGGGTAAGCAGAAGTGTCAATTGGTGACTACTCTTTGATTGACATCAGAGTTACAAAATTCAAAAGATGCAGAGCAGCTCATATTACACAGCATGCAGAGAATGTTTTGATTACACATGGGGTCTTTTATGCTCACCAGGATATGGCCTTGAGCAGTGAACTAATGGTGCATTTACACTAGATCCGGATCTGATCGCCTGCGCGGGGTCAGATCCCCTGCTCGAGATCAAATTTGTAGTGTAAACGCAGATCAGATCCGGATCTGATCGCCCTATTTTGATCCTGGTAAGAGGGGAGGATCAGACCCCGCGCAGGTGATCAAAACTTGTAGTGTAAACGCTCCCCGGATCAACGGTGACCCGAGATCAACGGTAATTCAACGTAAATTATTTGGAGGTCACTTCTGCAAAAACACTCATTATGCAGGGAGGTGGATCAGAGTACGAGACAAGTGTAAATGCACCAGGATCAAGCCATACGCGTAATTCGATATGCTGATAACATAGGGCGATCAGATCCGGATCAAGTGTAAATGCACCCTATGTTTGTGTCTGCACAAGGAGAAGCAGTAAAAACAATTATGGGCGGGGCTTACCACCAAGAAAAGTCATACTTAGGGTGATGCAAATCCCTCTTTAAGAATGGGATCAACCTAGCTGCCCTCCTCTGAACATTTTCAATAGCATTAATGTCCTGTTGATAATGAGGGGACCAAAGAGCAGCTGTAGCACATTCCAAATGCGGACTTTCAAGGGCCTCAAATAAAAGCTTGAAACTTTGCTCATCCAAAAACAATGTAGGTACATCTTATGAGGACCATAATACTAAATTGGCCTTGCTTACTTGGTGCTGAATGTGCTCTGAAAAGCCTAGATCATTGAAAGTGTCAATATGATTACCTACTAACTATTGCCTACCATGCAATCAATCATTTGTAACATTAGGTCTAGCCTACGTGCTATTACTAGGCTGAGTCTGCAAAAATTCTGCACAACACTCCTAGGGTGACCACTTCCTGATGACAGAAAAGGAGGACAACCTTTTAAGCTACTATCTAAGCGGAGCGCCACCGTGAGTTGGCACGTAGTGTACCAGAAAATTTTTGGCTTCACAAACTCCTCAGGTGGCCTGAAACAGCCCTTTCTGGTGATCTAAGCTGCATAATTAGAGCTGTGAATTTTTAAGTTGTGTCTAAAAATGAAATTATCTCTGTTTGTGCATGAGGGAGGCTTACGGTAGAATTTTCAGAATGGGGGAATATTCAAAGTCCAGTGCCCTGTGAACCCAAATGGAGGACATCGTGCTCAAAAGCTGGACTGTCTGGCAAAAAGCCCAACGAATGGCCACCCTAAACACTTCCAGTGGGGTAAAACGTGCACAGCTGAGTACGTGTGCGCATGCTGAGTTAGGCTTGTTGGAGCAGGAACTTCAGGGCAGAATCCCTGAACTGCTGTAGGCTAGAGCCTATAGGCTAGTATGTCTTCTAGTCGTGAGTTGCGTAGTGATAAGTCAGGGCTCGAAATAACGGGGGCCTTGGGCCCGATGCTCCTAGAAATTCACTTGGGCCCGTAGCGTCTACAGAAAAAGGGGCCCGGGCTGGCTCCTAAATATTTCAAGTATAACTGTACAGTCTGCACATGAACCTCTCCACCCACAAGTAAACGATCTTATATAGTATCTCGCACGGCCTGTGTACAGTATTTTGTACCCTGACAGTCACTAAAAACCTGAGAAACACATTATTTCTGAAATCAGTTCACATCGCTCATTAACGTTCTGCTTTGTCACAACATGGAAGATCACTCACGCAGACACACACCAATGTCATTCAAGAGTAATGTAGGCAGAGCCTCACAGGTAGAATAGTAAATTAGCTATTACAAGGGAGCTGTTAGAGTGGCAGCTCCCTGGGTTCTAATCATGGAGTTACAGTATACCTCCGAGGTGGTATTCTAATATCGCAAGTTGGCTTGTGTACTGTTACGCCAGTGAGCTGCCAGTGGCAGCTCCCTGGTAACGTAACACTGTAGGCCTAGATCATTGACTGCACATATGCATGATGCTGGGTTAATCCAATCAGATTACAATAAACAATAACATGATTGAGTGACTGAGGGGATTTGCAAAACCTGCCGTACTACGGGTAGGCTGCTCAGGCAAATACTTAGCCTTCATGACTGACTGGTTGGCAGGAATTGGACAGTGCCCTTCATTTTACCGGGGAATAAATTCCGAAGTTACAAGTAAGTTTTGAAAATGTACATTACATGCAACATGTACAGTTGTTAAGTACTGGTCTAAGAGGGTGTGGACAGATTTCAGGCTAGTTTCAGCATCTACAGTACTTATAGCCTACCTTAATTATACCTACGCTACACGCTTCCAAGCACATGAAAAGCACCCATACACTTTAACAGTCTTTTTTTCTTGGTTAGTTTTGGGCCCCTTGATTTCTCATTTGGCCCCTAGATTCCATGGACTAGGGGCCCGGCTGGCCCCAAAGGTTGAAGGCTTATTTCGACCCCTGTAAGTGGTAGGAGGTTCCAGTCCTTGAGAGCATGAGGGCAGAAGCCATAAAGTTCTGTAGCTAAACATCAATGATCAAGCCTAGGCTGTCATATATAAACGATATTGTCGAAGCTGCTTCTTCTAAAGTTAGGTTGTTCGCTGATGATTGTGTTTGTTATAGGGTCATTGAAGATCACAGTGACTACAGCGAGCTGCAGAGAGACATTACTTGCCTGGGCCAAAACCTGGGGAATGAGATTTCATCCGGCAAAGTGTAATGTTATGTCTGTTACTAGGAAACATAGTCCCAAAATATTTAAGTATACCCTCAACAGGGTTAATCTGACGAGGGGGGAATCTTTTAAGTACTTGGGGGTGATCATCACCAAGAATCTCAATTGGAGAAAATCACATACAGTCTGTTTGTAATAAAGGAAACAAGGTCCTTGGCTGGTTACATAGAAACCTTTCTTTTTGTCCCAAGAAAGTTAAATTGGCAGCCTATAAAGGTTTGCTTAGGCCTTTGTTGGAGTATGCTTGTTCCGTTTGGGATTCATATCAGGCATCACCAGGGCTCGAAATAACAGGGGGCCCGTGGGCCCGATGCTCCTAGAAATTCACTCCAGCCTGTAGCTTATACAGGGAAAGGGGCCTGGTTGGCTCCTAAAATTTTAAGTCTAATTGTACAGTCTGCGCATGAACCTCTCCACCCACAAGTCAACGATCTTACATCTTGCAAGGCCTGTGTATTTCATATACAGTACTATCCCGTCGTAGTTGACAAACCATTCGGACTCATTGAAATTCATCGAAACTCATCGAAACCCATCGCACTCATGGAGCGTAGCGTGTTTAACATTTTAAGTGACATGTGAAATCATCGAAAAACTCGCCGATCATTTCATCAAAACATCGAGGGGGCGGGGCTTGTTTGAGGTCTCACAGTGAACAAGAAAATAAATTTTCTCATTGCCTTTACTGTGTATTTTTTGCCTTGCATTTGTTTGTCATCGTATGTGTATTGCGTGCAACAAAATATTTAACACGAGATGAGTAAATTGACCAAGGGTTGCCACTGCACAACCTGAAACAACCCACTCAATAATCTCCGATTCTAGTCCTACAGTACAATATGAGAGCGGCAAACCCGCTAAGCCCAAGGTAACCTCAGTAACAAAAGGATGTGCCCCTGCTGTCACACAAATAGTAAAAAAGTAGGTCCTGGGCATATACAGGATCCAAATAATTTAGCTCTCATTTTCTCCCGCCGGTTTCTACCATGCATGTAACTGGCCTACAGTATTAACCGCGGCATGCAGTTTTTGACTTCATCTGCGATATTCTTGTGAAACCAAAATAGCGGGTAGGCCTTAAAAATAATTTTGCGACAACTTCTGCAACCTAAAGGCCCCCTTTCCTGTCTAGGTGGCTTTGATTCAACGCGGCGCCATATTTATTTTGACCCTATAAGCACATTTGCATTACGGCAAGCCAGCCTTTTCAGCCAAGGTTCCCTTCTCATTTCTGGCTGCCGTAGGCATTTTGTTTTTATCAGTGAACCGATGTAATATAACAAAACCAACAACACATCATTTTTGCTAATACTGCTCAGCCCCCCTCCCGATCAAAAATTCTTCGGTGAAAAAAGCAACAACTCTCTAGTAAGAATTATATTGTTTAGAATCTCGATCCGAGCCCACTCCCTTACAAACTGTGCAGTGCGGACCCTTTGAAATACAGACACGTGCATGCACAGTTCCCGCATAGCCTGACATTAATAACCAAACCAACTGCATTTGTCGGTACATTCCACTAGGGCCCGCTCAGCTAACGTAAAATTGAGCGCTAAAAATTCCCGGTAAAATTCTTCAAAACATAAGAAATTAACCCAATGCCATGTGTAGAATATTACAAAAGAGGTACATCGGTACTGATAATAGCTTGTATACCTGCGGAAGAGTGTGATATTCCTTCAATATACATTCCTAAAAATGACGCTTAGTGTCGTTGAACGATCGCACTAGAAATTTCATTAACAGTTGGACGGGTCGCCCGATTTCAAGATCAGGGTTTGTCAATGAACTTTACGTAGTATTTTCCATACAAGGCAATAGTAGGCGTACTCAGTATGAATGAATGACGACGTAAACAAACTTGTGGCTGTGCGCAGTATTTGTAGCTCGCAGGCCACGAAGAAACGAGTGCATCACGCCGTAGGTACCAGAGAGCTTCCACGTGGCAACACGCTGTATCTATGTACTGTACATTTGTTTGGGGAGTTCCTGCCCAAAATTACATATCATGCAGCACGCGTACCTTCGGTTCGTTGTGTGAAGCTGCCATGCAGTACGTTCTGTGTGAAACTCGGCTTATATATGACGATTGCTACTGCCGCGAGAATACTAACTTTTTGCTTGGCCCTGATTCGTTGAATTACGTATCTGTTTTGTGATGTCTGTACATGGGCGTATCGTTGAGGTTAGCGTTTTGAGAGGTGCCAAAATATTGCAGCTTTTTATAATTTTAAAATGTTATGGGATAGAAAGTTTCTTGAGCTTGGTAAACCGATAATTGCCGGTGGCTTCAGGAAATAAAAGAAATCTTGAAATCAATAAAATCATTGCGATATGCCTCATGCAATTTGGAACTTCGATCGAAAAAAGCTACCTGTATGTATTCGTGTGCTGATCTGTTTGTTACAGTACAGTATTGCATGCACCAAAGGTGACTTTGAGCGCCAAATTGCAGATGCGATAAAATAATGCAGACAGTAGTTTTTGTAAACAAGATTTTCAGTGTGCGCTGTATAGCTCATTATATTTCCGATCATTCTTAACTCAGCCACGCATTACATATCAACAACGAAACAAAACATTGAGATCCATTCAACTATTAACAGCAGACCGCGTGCGCGTGCACGTGGCCCACTTGACAATCACAAAGCTCATCGAGAAACTCATCGAGGTCAGCTTGTGCGTGGTTTAAAGAAATTTTAAACTCATCGCACTCATCGAAACTCATCGGAACTCATCGAGTTCCATCGCCGATGAGTTGCACTGTCAACTACGAGAGGATAGTACTGTACTAACAGTCACTTAAAACCTGCGAAACACACACTTCTGAAATCAGTTCACATCACTCATAAACAGTCTGCTTTGTCACAACACGGAAGATTACACACGCAGACATACAGTACACCGATGTCAGTCATAATGTAGGCGGTAGTTTTGGGCCCCTTGATTTCTCATTTGGCCCCTAGATTCCATGAGCTCGGGGCCCGGTTGGCCCCCAAAGTTTGAAGGCTTATTTCGACCCCTGATCAACTAGATTGGAAAGCTTGCGATGGTGCGCGGGGAATTTTAATAACGGCCAGGAGAATTGCGTGCCCGATACTATCTAAGGGGAGCGCCACCATCGGTTGGCGCGGAGCGTACTGAGAAAATTTTGGCCAAAACCACCACCTACAGTGCAGGAAATCGCCTTTTCCAGGCAACTTGTGTGCTTGTTGCCAACAAGTTTGTGCGGTTGCAGTTGTCATTTGTTAAATTTGCGCAGCTGGCAACTTCGATATTCATATTGTTGCGCGGGGGATAAATCCCCCGCGCAGGGCAAACTTTCCCTGGGGCGTCACTTCAGGATAAACTAGGCCTAGGCCTTGAGGGAATACACAGGAGATCTGTTCGGTTTATTGCCAACGAATACTCCCGTGAAGTTGGTTCGATGACCACCCTTTTGAAAGATCTTTGTCTTGGCACTTTATCTGATTGCAGTAGGCGTTGTAGGCTTCAAATCCTCGCCAAAGGTACTCAAGCTAATATCCCTCTGTCTGGCCTTTGCAAACCCACTCATAACGTGTGCATGCTTTGCACTACCGTCCTCCCTCTAGGCTACTGGGACTAATTGCTTTAGCCTAAATAAAGCTTTATCCCTAACACAATTCGGGATTGGAATGATCTCCCTGGCAGTCTTATCGAGGGGGCTGTCAGTCAGGTGCCCTAAGCCCATAGAGTTTATTATCAATTCTCTGAGGGTCTGACTGACCTCACGGCGCGTAGCCTATGACATGTTGTGTAGCCTAGGCCTACTAATGAGTAATGTCCTTAACTGGATGTCTCACCGTATTCGAAAGAAGAAGAAGAGGCCTAGGCTAGGCTGCCACTATTTCATGGTCCAACGTGAACCAACCCAGCAAAAAATTTACCATGCTTTACCATAGTTTACCTTGGTAAAATGGCCGACTCACCATGGTAGCCTAAGTAAACTCACAGGCAGTTCTAACATTAAATAGTACATACATATATATAAATAGACAAGGTAGCGCACTTCTTCCACATCAAGGCGTTCAGTAGCCAGATTTGGCTGAAATGCACTAATACAGCCAAATCCCCAAAAGCTTTGGCCAAACTGGCAAATCTTTTACTAACTTGGCCATGTATTCGTGCATATATAGCCAAATAGGCCAAATCTGGCTACTGAACGCCTTGGTGTTAGAGACCCTATAGTGGGAGAGATTGGCCAACCATTGTTCTCAGATACGCGTTCTGATTGGACGAAATTCATGGGCACCATTTTGGAGCCAAAGTTAAGTACGAGCTTGCAAGATCATGTGTGCTTGTACATTCGAGAAGTTGTGCAGGCTGTACGTACGGCCGGACGTACACATCCTGTGTAAGATAGTCTAGATAGACATGTTTTGTTTCCAAAATTGCTGCCGGGTTGTGCTGCATTTGGATGCACGAACAGACCAGAATAGGGTTACAAGTTGTATAGATTCCCATCCTGTACAAAAGAACTTAGGCTTCGGTGGGTTAGAAGGTTCAATTGGAATCAAATAGCGATCGCTTATGCGATGTAACTTTACAGTAAACAACTTAGTAATACACGTAGGCCTAACGTTAGAGTAGGCTTATAGCCTTATAGTTAGGTTACAACGTTCTGCACAAGGCCTAGCCTATACCGTATACGGCGGTTCCATCTCTATACTCCGACTGCTTGATATTCCAACACATAAACCCAAATACAATTGCTAACCTTTTGGCCTAACCGGCTAACCCTAATCCTAATACTCGGAACATCCCCATAGAGACGTTGGAATACCTGAGCTGCAGTCCTCAGTCATAGCTAAGTGTAGGAGCAGTGGCGTATTTGGGGGGGGGAATTGAGCCATGCCCCCACCCCCTCACTGATTCCGATTTTTTTACTTCCTAAAGATACGTAAATTTTTTAACACAAATTTTACTGCAAATGGTAACATATGTGGCACCAGTTTGTGTGTAAGGACACCTAATTTTTCAAAAATTTCAAAAGGGAGGGGGAACCCCATTGAGCCGTGGTTCCCCCTCACTGATGCCGATGTTTTTGTTTTAGTTCCTAAAAATATGTCAATTTTTTAACACAAATTTTACTTCAAATGTAGCCTATGTGGCAAAAGATTGCATGTAAGGACACCCAATTTTTCAAAAATTTTCATAACATAACATAACATAACATAACAGGTTAAAGGGCAAAGGAGGGCTAAGGCCCCATAAGATGCCCTGAAGTCCATACAACCTTAACTGAAAACAAAGAACCAACCAACACCAAACGAGCCCAGCACAATTAGATTCTACCACACTTATGGAAGAACTTGTCAATGTTAAATGTCAACCTTAAAGCAGTGCACAGATGTGGAGTTAACTACCCACTCAGGCAGACTATTCCACTCGTTAACAACTCTATGAGAAAAGCTGAACTTCCTAATGTCAAGCCTTAACTAGCTTCTTACAATGGCCTCGAACCCAAGAATTACATTGAACCTTTAAATAATTGCAAGAGGACAAAGGATTCCTTTCAGAGAGAAATTTGTACACCTGAAGCATGTCCCCCCTAATCCTTCTCAACTCCAGGGTGGTAAGCCCAAGATGCTTAAGTCTAACATGATAAGGTAGGTGTCTCACCTCGGGTATAAGGCGAGTGGCTGTCCTCTGAACTTGCTCTAAAAGAAGCTTGTCCTTTTCATAGAAGGGACTCCAAGCCTGGGCTGCATAGTCGAGGTGGGGTCTTACCAACTGCTTATACAGATTTAGTACAATTTCTTTACTAAAACTACTGAAATTCCTCTTGATCAATCCAAGCACCCTATTAGCCCTAGCAGCAGCAGCTGCACACTGTCTAGATGGCTTTAAATCACCTGTAATAACTACACCCAGATCCTTCTCAAAAGTCACATCACTCAGAATACTACCATTCATGTTATAATCATAGCTGAAATTTTTAGTACCAAAGTGAAGGACTTTGCACTTATCTGCATTAAAAGACATTTGCCAAGTCTGAGACCATGAAAATAACCTAGATCCAAGTCTTTTTGCAGTAATGAGGCATCATCCCTATCACTAACCTTCCTATAGAGCTGGGAGGGGGGGGGAATTGAGCCATGCCCCCACCCCCTCACTGATTCCGATTTTTTTACTTCCTAAAGATACGTAAATTTTTTAACACAAATTTTACTGCAAATGGTAACATAAGAAATTGAACATACTAACACAAGAAATTGTACTAAATCTGTATAAGCAGTTTGTAAGACCCCACCTCGACTATGCAGCCCAGGCTTGGAGTCCCTTCATAGGGGAGGGGGACACAATTACAGGTCAAACATTGCTCCTGGATCTATTAGTAACATGGGAAAACTGGAACATTTGCGTACCTTTGACTTTGATGTAGGGTTTTACATGGAATACACCCTGGTCAGTCATAATTTTATAAAACCTAGGCCAAGGCCCATGGGCGTCAATGCTGGGGGAACAGGGGACACGTCCCCCCACATTTTGGAAATACACCCATTGACGTAAGATTTTTGACAGAAATGGCCATGTCCCCGCCCCCATACACACACCCGAGTAAAGATTGACGCCCATGCCTAGACCTTTCCATAAAAAAAAAAAATCTCACTAGGAAGTGTTCCCCTCTATTTACCCCTTCCCCCAGACCTCTCCTGAGACTTTTACTAAATAATGAAAAATCTCAAATGATTAGTTCAACTTACAACTTTCCATAAAAAGCACCATTTTGCATGTACGCCATGCTGCATTAACGTACTAGTAGCTTCTTAGAAAGAAGGGGCCGGTAGACCCAACCCAGAATAGACCCACCCCCCTCCCCTATCTTACCTGCACAAAAATAAGACAACCTAAAATGAGATTTTTTTTTTAAATAAAATCACTTTTAAAAATGTCAAATTAGCATACACCATCCTGCATTTTCATAACTTTCTATTAGCAAAAGTTACTTAAAATGGAGGGTGTTATCCGAGCTCCCTCTAGACCCCTCCCAGGACGGCTTTTCTTGCACCGCGTGACAAACTAAAGGATTCTTCAGACAGTGCCAGCCAGAGTCAACCAATACGAATGATTGTCACAAGAGAACAGAACGCTGTAACTCACTTTGTTTTACATTTTGTACGGAAAACTGTACGCACACAGTGTATATGATACCTGGCCATAGTTAACATTTGGCTCCAAAATGGCGCCCATGAAACAAGTTGGCCAATCTCTCCCACTATTGGGTCTCTACTTGGTGTGGAAGAAGTGCACTAGGCCTACCTTGTCTATTTATATATAGGCCTGTGTATGGATTATATAACGTTAGAACTGCCTGTGAGTAAACTATGGTAAACCGTGGTAAATTTTTGCTGGGAGGATTGGACCTGTCAAAGCATGTTACTGGCTGCAGTAACGTTAGCGTGATCTAGCCTAGAGGCTAACAGTAACACTGACTGACTAGGTCCGGGGCCTAGGCCTAAGTAGCAGTAACCCCCCAGGCCTTATTACTTAGGCCTAACATTAGGCCTGAGCCTATGCAAGGCTATACACATATCACAATACGTAGCCTAGCTGGCCGGCCAGCCATAGGCCAGGCAGCCAGGGCCTTCTGCTTCAACATCATATGATGTAGCCTACTAGTACTAATATAACAATAGATTTCAATCGTCTGTACCTCAAATGACTTACCATGTTGATATTTTTGTTTTTAGTTAGCTACTTCGTCGGAAAAACATCAAGCAACCGTGTACCTAAAGCCTTGGTATCAGTAAACTGGTACTGTTTACACGGTCTATCTTGTCAAGACAGGCGATTCAATTCTGCTTTCGCTCATGTTCAACACTAACCTACCGTACCTGTAGGTGAAATAGAAGATAATTATATTCAAAACGAAACTTTACTTTTGTATATGAAAAACATTTGAATGTGATAAAATATTTTTTAAAACATTTTTATAATAACGTTTTTATTTGAAAATTATTTTGAAATGTAGAAAATATTGAGTAGTTACATTGACAGACGAATACACTTTTCATGAGAGGTGAAAATATATTTTCATAGTGTCGTCTGGTGCTGCTCCGCACTTGTCACTATGGGCGAACTCATAGAGGTAATAAATAATTCATGTAAGTTGATCGATCCAAAATTTACCTGAGGTAATGGTGTGATAAAGTTGCATGGCTCGTCAGGTGGTGACGGCGGCTTGAAAGTTGGGAGCCACGACAAAAATTGGTTCCATCAGGCAGTTGCTAGCAACTTCCTGGTTTAATATCGTTTTTTTTTCTTCTGGTGGGGTTCAGTGGTTCTCTTCACATGCCCCAAATAGTGGCGTGGCCAGGATTTCATGAGTGGACTCTGGGGAAAGTAATTTCGACGGGCAAAAAGTTGAGAGTTCATTCCTCGTTATCTGTATAGACGAATCCGGAGAGCAAGTGATGGTCTGATTTCAGTCGGCCATACCTGGGGTCTATCACCTTTAATCTTTCAATTTCCTTGCTTACCTGTATGATGGATGGTTGGACATTAAATTGTATCTTGATCATCGTTCAATTTCACTGAATATGTGGGTTTGAAATTCATGTAGAAAATAAATGAAGACGATTTAAGGCTGGTGGACCCCATTAATGGCTGCCTACAGTCACTAAACACAAGCGCTGATCGGATTCGTCTATACGTACCGTTTTACGGGAGATGATGGGGAGGGGGAAGAAACATTGTACTTGGGGTAAAATGCCTCCCATGCTCCCCTCTTGGCCCATTGAACCAGACCCTAGGGGACACTTTCCCTAAAAATCTTGCCTCCTTAAAATTTCGCACTGATGACAATATGCCTATATCGGCGGTATTGCTTTTAACAATATACAGGTGTTACCATGCAATTACATTTTTGAAGACTGCCAAATGATGAACTTCATGAGACTAATGCGTACCTGCCAATGAAGCCATCGGAGCACGCAGCAGGTGCGTCTAACAGTGTGTCCAGTAACGGAGTGGGGTCCCGCAGTTCACTGGTAAATCCCCAAAGGTGGGGCTTCACTCAGCTCAGACGCGTAGCCAAAGGCGGCAAAGGGGCAGCGCCCCTTTCTTGAGCATACTTTTTGTATTTTAAATGATTTGTTTTGTTATTGCTAGTAACTGAAAATAAAAAATGTTCATATGCAACTTACAAGTCCTGAGAAGTGCCATTTCCAGCGATCTGGGAGGCACTTTCGGCCGAAATTTTCTTGTACACTTCCCTGCAACTATGGTGGCGCTACTCTTAGATCTGTAGATAGTTTGCCTACAGGCGTCGCCTTCCTTGACAAATTCCTGGCTACGCGCGTGACTCAGCTTGCTCCGCAGTGGGTGACCAGTGGGCATGGGTGACCCTCCGAGCGTACAATTTCTTTGCACATTACAAGACCTTATGACCCATTTTTGTGGCTGAAAAATCTCTAAGATTGCCCAATGCTAGGGTTACTTGTTGTGCAATGGAATCACGTCGAAATTGTCATGGACATGGTAACATCCTCAATGATAAATATAGCTATTTAGAGTAAATATTTCTAATTACAGTATACAAGTATATAAGGCTATGTATTTTATATTCTATAGCTCATTCAATATTGCAATCTGATCTTCTGTATTGTCATTGCTCCCGTAAATGCCCCATTTTGAAGTACGTTACCCCAGATGCCGTGGCATGGGCCCCTTTGCCCCTCCATGGTGCTATCCTTGAACCCCACTAAGAGCCCCCATAGGGTTCTTGGCCTCGGCGCCTTCCAGATAGAGCTCTGCCAAATCTATTTTGTAATTTTCTAACGTATGTCTCACAAAATATGATATGTTACAAGATGCATCATATCAGACATGAATTAAGGTGACATTTCTGCTATCATTTAGGAGGTATTTGGGTATAAAATAGGTTTATCAGACAACCAGATTTGTAATTATAGGATGTCAAGAGTCGATGGGTCAATGAGTGTGTGTAAATTTGTACCAGGTTTTAATTGCTGTGTTTTGCCCGTACTCCCCAGGCGCGGATCCAGAAGGGGCGCCCCCCGGCGCACGCCCCCCCCCCCTTTTCGACGACTAATGATTATTTCACCAGCGACATGAAAAAATGAGCAAGTAGACATGGAAAATATGCTTCCCTGATGCAAAAAAAGAAAGAAAAAAGGGTCTTCAAAATTTTGAAGACCTTTTTCTTTTTGTTTTTGCTCGTCGGCCTCCCTGACGGTGTGTGTCCCCCCCCTTTCTCAAAATCTTCGATCCGCCCCAGCTCCCTCCTTGTTATAACCCTTACACATAGTTAGCAAAGGCTTATGTGAAAAAATGAGGGATTAAAGGACCATCGAAGCAAAAAAAAAAGGTGAAAGTCAATGGGGGCATCTCCAAAGAGTGGGGGATTAATTCCCATCATCCCCGGGATTTCCGCCAGGCTATTCACTTAGGGCGAACCTCGGGGGCCCGACATCGTCGTCTACAGGTCGACGTGCTGATTTCCAAGAAGTCCAGTGTGTTGGCCCCATTTGGGGATGATGTTGCATTTTATCTTTTTGACCTATTGTATTGCGACTGGAATTCATGATGAGTTTTATTCATGGTTGTGGAGATGTCACTGATCGCTTGAAACCCGCAGTACCGTAATAGACACAAAGGACTGTTGTAAGGTTATTACTTCTCAGAACCAAAGAGAATTCAACACTCTCAGATCTGTTCCTGATATTATATATTTGCTCTTTAGTCTCCAATGTAGAATGCTTAGTAATGAACCACGGTGACTGGGCGCTACTCACAAATCTTATTCGCTCTTGCCTCCAAACGAGTCGGATTTTTTTAGCATAAAAAATGACCAATTGCTCAAAGCTGACTGATTTAGAGATGGGAGTGTCACTGTGCCGTTTTTTGACTAAAGCAATGTTAACGTCGCTTGAAAATTTGAAAAAAAAGCTGAAAACTTCAGAGGGCATGAACAGTCGCTTCAAATTTATTGGAAACATTTCTTGCAACTTACAATTTCACTTTATTTCCTTTACAAATATCTTTCATGATGTTTCCAACATATTAAAGGTAATCTGAATAGTTTTTCTGCATTTATTGAAAATTTCAGTAATAAAAATACTGTCACATGATTAAACAGAGCCATTCATGAATTAGGATACCAGGGTATTCTCATTCAAATTGGGTGACTGCATTCCCCTACAGAGGATATTAACCTTTTACAGGCTTTAACGATCTTTAAACTCCCAATAAATTACCGTCTTGCAGGCGCGTAGCCAAGGGGGGCGAAAGGGGCAGCCGTCCCCCCTTGAACATATTTTTGGTATTTTTTAATGTTAATTTTTGCAATATTGCTAGTGTTTCCTCTATTTATATTATAAATAGGCCTGGGAACTGAAGTGCCATTTCCAGCAATCTGGGAGACATTTTGGGCCAAAATTTTCTTGTGCTTCGCGCGAACCCATGGTGGAGCGAGGCGCTGAGAGTCTGTCTATGAGTTTCGCCCCCCCCCCCCTTGACAAATTCCTGACTACGCCCCTGCCGTTCTGGACCTTTTTCTTCGAAGGCTCATTAACCCCCACCCAGACACCATCACAACCCTTTCCAACAATTTCACGACACGGCGGTTGTAATTAATAGGATTTAAATGCGGCTTTGATAAGAATCAATGGTCAGAACTGTTCAATGAATGGTCAATTGATGATTGATTGCCGATGCAACAACAGTACACTCCAGACCTGGATATGCTTGACCGGGTTTGGTCACGTGTCCTCTTTTCGTGGAAGGCTTCTGTACAACTTTATTCATAGTGTTACCAGGGCAAATCGATACTCTATACCAAATGCATGGAAACTCGTACTACACTAAAATCAATTACAGTAATGGACGAACCTAGACTGCAATCATGTTTTCTTTTCTTAAATAATTAACTTGGAGCAGGATTCATTCTATTCATTCCCTTTTCCCCTATCAGATCTTTTACCCTATCAGATAGGTGCAACCTTTCGGCAACCCTTTTCCCTTGTCGGGGCTTCAGGCTACAGTCCCACGTAGGTAAGCTTGAACCCCTGTCGTGCTAATTCCGAAGCTAAGTACCCCGCCAGCGTCGGGATTACACATTTTGTCGTAGCCTTCCTAATATATTGACTACATGTTTTCCGAAGACATATGAAGACTCTGCGACCGAGAAGACCACGACTTCCTGTGCTTCCCCTGAGTGCCCCCGCCCCGCCCCAAAGTATTGATGTCATTTATAGGGCAAACTGCGAAACATTTACATGCCATGCCATCAACATTAACAGGAAAATGTACGACAATTCAAGCATATTGAAACAATATCATTTGGGCGTGTTTCAGGCAATATAAAGTACGGTACTAATACTTAAGAATACGGGTAAAAGGGTTGTTCGGTCCAGCCCCCCCCCCCGCTACCCGGCACTTCTTGCATGTCATATAGCTTTACACAAGGGTATAACTATTATTGATTATGCTATTAACCTTTAGTGTTGTCGTTGGTCAGATGGCGAGGCGCTCGACTACTACATTGTGAGTTCGAGTCCTCTTAGAGACTAGGCAGTGACTGTGAGTCATTTCTCGTTTTGCGGGATTTATAGTTCTAGGACTGTTGAGTTTTTGTAGTTGCTTTCTCTTTCTTATCTTCCTATCTTCCAGCTTTTATCGACTCCTCTGCGTTCCCACTTCTTCTTTTCTTTATTAGCATTCGTTTGTTAATCATATCTTACTTTAAATTTCCAAGTCAGGTCACTACACACTGTTGCACGGAGCCTATATTATCAAGTCGTGTAAGCCCCCCCCCCCCCCACTTCCACAAAGCTTTTTGTCGGTTGAAACTGGTAATAGGTTTATGAATATTTTTCCATTATGAGATGAAACTGATTCCATATTTCATGTAATTAGCATTTGATACGAAAGGTATCATTAATAACAGAGCTCTCGGCGACGAATGTCGCCGAGAGCTCTGTCATTATTGATACCGAATTCGCCTACCTTCCTAAAGAAACTCTTGTTTTTAGTAAAAAGCCATTTTGGAATGAATATTCATAAATTACCGTCTTGAAAATACTTTTCTTTTATTGTAACTATGGATTAAGCTTCTCAGGGGTAAGTGTAAGCATCTGTTAACAATAGGTGACCATTGTCCTTGTTTGATGGTGCGCTGATTTGTCAAAGGAAGACAGCGGTTCCCTTAGGCCTAAACTTGACCAAGCTTCTCCGCGTTTTTCCTGCCATCTCGATCACACCACTAATTCAAGGGGAATCACCGCGGGGGATATTACTCTACGAATTCAACATCTCAGCAGAAAAAAATTGGGGAAGTTGAGACCATGTTGCTAAAAGATGTATTCGATTTGTGATGTTTATGGGGTTGGAAAGGAGTTGAAATACACATCAGGCAAAAATGAAGGAAGGAAATTGAAGGTAGTTCAGGCACCTTTTACAATATATCATTCCGCGATGTAAAATGTCATTTTCAAGGAAAAAACAGGAACAACAAGTTCTCCAAGCTCAAAATCTCAACCGTCATGGTACATAGATTTGAAATCATTGTGGAAGGTCTACTTGTAAGCTTTCATATGATAGGTAGCTTAATTTTGCCAGTTGAACTTCTACAAGGGTCAAGAGGCCGCGAAACGGACCAAAGTTATTGTGTAAGTCAAAGCATTAATTGAAGAAATTTCCTCCGCCCCAAAACATTGACTGACAAATTTAGTCCCTAATATTTTTGTAGAGTGCATTTTATAACATGTTATTAAAGGGTTCAGCTCAACCTGTGATTTCGATGTTGTAGCAAATGAATTCAAGTACTCATTGCACAAAAGTAGTGGAAACCGAAGGTATGCTAGGCAACGTATTGCCTTTGCATCCTTCCACTATGGAAAATGCTTCTGATCAGTCAAATAATAAGACCCCATCTTATTATAGACGCTCTCTGTGCTCAACATTCCAATGTTCATGTTACACACATATGTGAAAACACTATGAACATCTGAAAGTGGTACGTGACACCAGATTTGGGTCGGGGCCATGTCCCTCGTCGAGGAACGACCCCCATGGCCGGATCAATTTTCTAATATAGTCGGGAAACGATAAGATATAAAGCAGAATCCAACAACCATTCACCTTGTGATTTACTTAACGTTTTGATTTGAATGAGGGCAGATCCTGTTGAAAATATCCCCCAGATGTTCCAATTTCAAGACAAAATAATAAAAAATCACGCCGAAACTTTTGAATTTTGCTGTCGACAACCTTCCGGCAACTTGTTGTCCTTGTCGGGGCTTCCGGCTACAGTCCCAACCAGAACATAGGTTTATTTATTTTTGGCTTTTCTTTTCCACCCGTTACATTAAAAACTTCCATTGTGTACTTTTTTGCAAAGATTTCTTTCAAACGAGGGTTATGAGTTAACTTTTCTTGGCACAGGTATTTTGTCATTTCGTCTAGAATGTAACCCTTATTTGTCGGGAAAATGTGAAGCGACCCCCTCCCGCCACTCATCGATCCTTAGGGAACCCCCCGTCAGTGTGTTCCAGAAAACTATTACTTTCATTGTATTTTGGAGACAACTCTATGACAGATCCAACAAGTGGCTGTCAGCAGAAGAATTCTTTGTAACTTCAGTACAAGATGATGAATTTTTATGTGATGGTCATTTATTAAAAACATCCTGCAAAGCAGATAGTCAACAGTTTTGGTTCAATCTTCTGTCGTAGCATTTTAGGATTTCACCATTTTTAACCAAGCTTCTGTGGTGGCACTTTGTAAGTTTCAATCAATGAAATAAGCCATGGTAACTTTACATTACTGAGTATTCAATTAAATTTTTTTTTGTTTTTTTTTTTTATTGTTAATATTTGGGGCCCTCTTTAAGCTGAGATGAAGATTATTGAAAAGAACTTGCCAAAAGACAATCGAAACAGGTCATGGGTAACTTTCCAACTAGCAGATCTGCTTTTCCTTACATTGCTCGACTTATATTGCATTTGCAAGGAATAAATTCTTGCAAAACTCAATTTATGTGCTCATCATTTCTACGAGTTCTTGTCCGTCTCATAAAATGATCACAGAAAGCTTAGAATAATTTGGAACATTTTTGAGCGTACAGCTAGCGGGCATCATGGAACCATGTAGCCAGACGGCAGAACAACATGACAACTGCTCTTGCGTTCCTAATTAACTGTACTCTGAGTGGCCAAATAAACAAAGTTCTTGGGCTAGACCGTGCGACATTCCACGTTTTGGACCTGCGACTACACAGGCGTAGGGAGCGAGGGAGCTGGGAGGAGGGGGGGGGGGGGGCTAAAGCCTTTCCGCCAAAAATGTGGTGGACGGAAGTGTGCTTCTTTCAGTTCAAGGACGAACACCTCTAATTTGTTCCCTCTGTAAAAAGTGTCAAAGATTTGCAGAAATTTCCTTTAACATTTGCCTTTCCGCCAGAAATGTGGTGGGTAGAAATATACTCCTTTCAATTTAAGGACCAAAACCTCCTATTTGTTCCCTCTGTAAAAAGTGTCAAAAATTTGCTGCAATGTTCTTTTTTAAAATTTGCCCAATATATTGCACCAAATTGTGTCTAAGAACCTTAAGATATTGTAAAATTTCCAAAGGGGGAGGGAGACACCACTTTCCTTTAGACCCCTCCACAAGGATGACCGATCCGAAATGATGTTCACCTCCAGTCGAGAACAGCTTCCTATACGCCTATGTGCGAATACAGTAGTGAAAGTCGGTCTAAAGATATCTATTCGGTATCAAAATCAATCCACATCCACCTTGAAAATCGTTGTATGCTGTCTGAGCAGGCTCAGTGGCGCAGGCAGGGTTTGGTGATCGGGGGCACCACAGATGACGTCATAATGCCACCTCAATTAAACCTTCCAAGTCTGCGTAAATTGTACTATACCTTTTTATGCGTCCCTGCGATATACAGCACTGGAGGATCCTTCCTTTGTCAGTACAGGTGTCGTCCTAGGGGAGGGGTGTCTCCCTCCCATTTGAGAAATTTTTGTTAATTTAAGGTTGCTTAGATGCAAAATGGTGCTATCTTTGGGATATTTCTGGAACTGATTATATATGGCTGGAAAATGTCCACCATAATTTAGTGAATTCTAACATTTGTTAGGTGAAAGAGGACAGTATGTTGTCTAAGAGCATAGGTGTAGGAGCCCAATTTGATTGGGGGGGGGGGGGGGCTGTAACGACTTTCCCGAAAAATATAACCAAAGATTTCCGCGCCCTGCAAGCGCTTCCGACATGTTAATGTACGGTACATATCATATAGGCATGCATCGGTTATCACATCGCATGCCAATTTACGTACAATAGCCTAATTTGCCATTTTACTACCTTCCATATTAATTTTGATTTTTGCGGAAGTCGTTACAATAATAATGATAATAATCAGTGGCGTAGCTAGGATTTCTCTCATGGGGGTGAGGGGCAGGCATTATGTTGTGTGATCGCCTGCCTCAGGGAGGGGTTTAAGGGGAGGGGGCCTCTCCCTCCCCTTTGAAAATTTTTGAAACATTAGGTGTCCTTACATGCAATCTGGTGCCACATATGCTCTCTTTGAAGTAAAATTTGTGTTAAAACATTTACATATTTTAGGTATTAAAAAATATCGGCATTACGGTCCCTCCTCTTTGAAAATTTTTGAAAAATTAGGTGTCCTCACATGCAATCTGGTGCCACATATGCTACCTTTGAAGTAAAATTTGTTAAACATTAAGGTATTTTAGGTAGAAAAAATCGGCATCAGTGAAGGTGGGGCATGGCCCAATGACCCCTCAAATACACCACTGGTATCCATAATATAAGTTTGACCATTAAAACGACACTGGTGAATTAATACCGAATATACAGGTGCTGCTGCAATTCAAATCAGAAGTACTTTATTGTAATTACCAAGGAAGTTTTTTAAACTATGGATTACCTTTATCTAAATCATTGCATTATTTTTCTTTCAGTAGGTGCCCGAAAAATTCTCAGCATATTGCCCGAATTTTCACAAAAAAATGTCGTGGGGGGGGGGGGGGGCTGCAGCCTCCCAGCCTCCCGCCTCCTACGCCTATGTCTAAGAGAAGCCCCTCTTTTGGCTACTTTACTGCCTTCTATTCGGGGAAAGTCTTTACGCAAAAATACGTGCGTGGAGTCTACAGAATGATTCTTGGACTATTACGAAAATTTTCCTTTGCTTCATTGTTCATTACAAAAGGGTATCTAATGCTGGCAGACACCGGTATAGGGCACCTGGAAGCTCTGGAGTGATTATATAAAATGGGGCATTGACATGATGCTTATTACCCGACATGCAAATGATACTATAGACAAGGGGTCGGCAAACTAGGGGTCGCGACCCTTTCGAGGGTCGCGAAAATATTTCGGAGGGTCGCGAAAAGGATTCCGGAGAGAAAAATAATTGCCAAATTTCTCCTTAAAAATAAGCAATGGGAGTGATTCTAATCTAAGAACCAGTGCTCTGCTTTATTAACACTGCATAACTAAGTCAGATCAAACCCCTCTTACCGACCCGTCAATTTGAGGGCCACCAAGTTTCCGGAGTAGACAGTTGGGGCCACCAAGCAAAAAAAGTTTGAGGAAGCCTGCTATAGACTATAGAGTATAACGCAAGGGCACTTTACAACTATCATATATATTTTTACTAATTTTGAAGTAAAATGCAGACGAACAGCTTCCAGCAATGGGGAATGGGCAGGAGTGAGAGTATAGGTGCAGGGAGGTGATATTAGACCTCCCTGATAGGTATAGCAAAAGGGGTGAATGACTAACAAGCGCGTTTCAGAATGCTTTTCCGTCGTTAGTGTATTAACATTCACCATCTATACTGATAATGGCTGCCCGCAAAGCACTAAGTAAAAGTTTTTGAAAAATGTATAACGCAAATACGTACTTTCAGAAAATAGTTGCATGTAGTATACCTTAATAATGGTCATGAGATGGAGTGCAAACGACCCAGATAGCACAAAGCGTTGGCGTTATGTTGGGCCAATGTTGGAAACCGTTGGCAACAGTTGGTAATATGTTGTGCAGGTAACTATAGGGCAGGGCCAACATTTCGCCAACCATATCCAGGCGACAGTTGTAAATTACATGTATGGCCAACATTTGACCAACATTTGTAGGCCAGCTGTAGGGCATCATGCATTTTACCAACATTTAACCAACTTTAAGTAGCCAACTGTTGGGTGTTTTAGATTTAACCTACATTGAACAATTTTCATGAAACCAACCGTTGGTCATTATGAGTTCAACCAACACTGAGCCAGGTATATATTTAACCAACCGTGGGGCATTATGTAATAAACCAACATTTCGCCAACCATATGCAGCCAAAAATTGTAAATTACATGCATTGCTAACATTTGACCAACATTTGTATGCCAACTGCAGTGTATCATGCATTTAACCAACTTTAAGAAGCCAACTGTTGGGTGCTTAACATTAAACCATCATTGAACAACTTTCATGTCACCAATCATTGATCATTATGTGTTCAACCAACATTGAGCCAGCTATCTTTAGCCAACCGTCGGACATTATGTAAGAAGCCAAAGTTGAGCCAGTTTTAAGTTACCAACTGTTGGGAATCATATATTGAACCAACGTTGGACCAACACTTAAAAACTTTTGAAATTTCTATAGCCGTTATCATCATACAGTAATAAAACAGTATAAGAGAATTTATGTATAGGCCTGTCAAAACGGTACATCGAGGTTCAAAATTTATCAGTTGCACTTATTTGTGATATTATCATGTTACAGTGGCGTAGGAACCGGGGGTCCAAGGGGGCCATGGCCCCCAATATGATTTGTGGGGGCCAAATGTCATTTTGGCCCCCAATATTGCGACAGTTTACAGTTTCATTTTACCCGTTTTTGCTCTCAAGAGGACAATTTCTCTAACAAGAACGCAAAATTTTCTGCGCGCTACGCGCGCAGAAGAGCTACTCTACTTTCTTCAATAGTTCCTTTCTACATCGCTAGATAGCAAGTCCTTTCCACCGTACCAGTAACATGTAGGAAAAGCATTAGCGGCTCGCCATAGGGGCACGGGGGGCACTTGCCCCCCCCCCCCTTTCAAAAAAGTTTGCAAAGCATGGTCGTCAATTTTCAAAAATAAAAATAATAAAAAAAAACATGTAATTTGAGATGGGTTAGGCCCTCCCTTTTCCTTAAGTGGGCTTAAAATTAAAGAAGTGAATAACTTTCCGATGCAATGCGAAGGTCAAACATTAATAAAGTGCTTTCAAAACGACATTTTTTCGGCGCGCTTCGCGCGCGTTTTCTCAGTTGCTTGTTTGTAATCTGATTAGCTTAGGCATCATAATGTCATTTACAGAGTGTAACGGTAATGCTGGAGTTAAATGCCCATAGTTTTGCAGACACTTCAGAGCTTTCGGGGCCATTAGATACACAACCCATTACCATGTTGATTATCATCCACGACTAAAATCAGTTTTGCCAAGGTGTCACCTGGCCAGATTAGCATATAGTTATCTGTCTACAAAAAAGTTGTAACGGGCATGTATTCTAAAAATATTGTGTTTCCCATAGAAGGAGAGGTTTCCCATCCCTTGTCCAAACTGACAGCGCCGTTGGCCCACGAGCGGTTTTATGACTGTCAAATGGCCTGTTATAAGGAAAAGGTTCTCCACCTCTGTGTTAAAGTATACTGTTTCAATTGATTTAAAATAAACACACCAAACAGTCATTCTAAGCTCAGTGTGATGAAACTTTTGACTAGTGGCCTAGCTATTTGTATATAGGATGAGACGTCGTTCTGAGTTAGGGGAACTCCTCTCCCCCTTTAAAAAATTCGTTTCGGAACGCTACTGAGATCCAAAATACTTAGTGCTATCAATTCATCTTTTTCAAATGTCTTCATGCTCGAAATTTTCGTTAGTTTATGAGAACAATCTAGAAACCAACATTTTATGGCTTCTTGGCAAAGCTGAAACATATTGTGACACAATGAAAGAAACAATAAAATATTTAAAGGTGGGGCTCATTTTATACAAATGGATCAAGCCGCTGTGCCCATTTCACCTACCTCTTACTCCACTCTTATGGTAGTACGGTGGCGATCGGTTGATATGGTTGTATTTATTTTTAAAGTAGTCAGCTCATGACTAACTGCCTGATATGGTTTTACATATGTACTTATGTAATACATAATAATAACCATACTCCCATAGGCGTAGGAGGCGGGGGACTGGGGGCTGCAGCTCCCCCAACAAAATATTTTTGTGAAAATTCGGGCAATATTCTGAGAATTTTTCGGGCACCTACTGAAAGAAAAATAATGCAATAACGTAGCTTAACGGAAATCGATACTTTAAAAACTCCCTTGGTAATTAAAATATAGTTCTGATTTGGATTCCGCCATCACCTATATATTTGGTATTAATTCACCAGTGTGTTTTTTAATGGTTAAACTTATATATTATGATTATTAGTGGTGTATTTGAGGAGCCATTAGGCCATTCCCCCGCGTCACTGACGCCGATTTTTCTTAACACCTAAAATAAAGCACAAAATTTACTTCAAAGGTAGCATATGTGGCACCAGATTGCATGTAAGGACACCTAATTTTTCAAAAATTTTCAAAGGGTAGGGGTGATGCCTATTTTGTTCTTTTAGTACCTAAAGTAAGTAAAGTAAATTTTTTAACACAAATTTTACTTCAGAGGTAGCATACGTGGCACCAGACTGCATGTATGGACACCTAATTTTTCAAAAAAATTTTCAAAGGGGAGGGGCCCCCTCCCCTTAAACCCCTCCTACAGGCCGGCGATCACACAACATAGTGCCTGCCCCACCCCCATGAGAGAAGTCTTGGCCACACCACTGATTATTATCATCATTATTGTAACGACTCCCGCAAAAATCAGAATTATAACCAATATGGAATAGACAGTAACGTGGCAAATTATTGTATGTAATTGGTAATGCATGCCTATATGATATGTACATTAACATTTTGAACGCGCGGGGAGCGCGCGGAAATTTTTGTTTCTATTTTTCGGGCAGATCGTTACAGCCCCCCCCCCCCCAACAACTTGGGCCCCTACGCCTATGCATACTCCTATTGAGGCTATTGTACTATCCGGAGCTGACCATTAATATTGCTGGGGGTCTTCCTAACCTCCCTGAATACGGACTTGAGTTTGCCCCCCCCCCCCAAAGCAAAATTTCTTAGAGCCGCCCATGAGGAAAAGTACACAGTTTACGGAGAGGTCGCAAATTTCATCCCATATCGCAAAGACTAGTAACTGTTCTCTTGTGTATATCAAGTGGTACTGTCAGTTGGTGGTGAGGGACTCACGGAGTAATATTTGGCAATTTCATCGCATAGATACGGTAGTTTCGATACATTGCATATTATCTCCTACACGGTCTAGAACCTCTACAGATTTTCTTTCTTTTTTGTTCTTAATGTTTTGCACCGGGTCCAAAATTCGGAACCGGGTACCCGAAGTCGATGGTCGGTCGGGTACCCGGGTACCCGAAAATATAACTTCTGTTAGGCTACAAGTTTGTTGTAAAGTCATAATAAGAAATTTTGCTTTGCACATTGATGTAATATAACACCAACGTATCTTATGCATGGGCATGACAAGTGTTCTTAGGCGTGTGCGTGATAAATTTTGCCATGAAAAGTAACATGTTAGGTGTTCTGTGATAAGTGTAATCTATCTTAGTGAAACTTTGGATCCGGGTAGCAATTTCAGAACCGGGCCCTGACATCGTCGGTCGGGTACCCGGGTACCCGGTGCAAACACTAAATTGTTTACATATATTTTTTTGTGAAAACCTACCAAAAATTTTCGCGCTTCGCACGCTTTGCAATTTTTACAGCTTAGATTCCGGGGAAAATATTTAATCAACGCGGAACTATGCTTCTCTAGTATATACAAATTTTATGCAATATATGACCCGAATGAAATGGTCTAGTTCACAGGTTTTCTTCAAATCCCACTTATACCCGACGGCATTGGGGCTGTCGGGGCTTCGGGTCGGTGGCCCCCGTCGGGCAAATATTGGTGCCACCAACTTAATAATAGTAGACTCTGGCTGTAGAAAACCTCCATTCCAATCAATCCACCGAAATCCATGGGACGAACTCCACTCTGAATAATTTTGAATAACTTGACAAGTCTTTTACCTGAGAATTAGTAGGCAGCTTTTAACTTTTGCTATTGTACTTCTCTGGGAGTTGCTACCGGAAGATATTGATAATAAGAACAATATTGAGGTAAGGTTTGAAGCGCGCGAAAATTTTCATAATTTGCGAAAATTCTGATTATTTGAGAACCATTTGTGATAGATAATTATTACAATAGATCCATCACTTCGTCGAAAATAGCCTACACCTGACCCTACCGCAACAGAAATCTACATAGCTTAAAAGCTTTGGGGAATCATTTTAAAATTTTCAAAAAAAAAAAAAAAAAATCTGAAATTGATTGGGGGCACGTGCCTCACCCCCTCCCGTGCCGGCGCCACTCTGAGCAGGCTAAGTGTGCTATTTATTGTGGGGGGGGGGGGGGTCGAGCCTTATAGGTAGCGTGTGTACACTGCCACATGATGTTGGGTAATTCAGTGCAGAGCAACAAAATACCTCTGTGAAATTGCTGCAAAATATCTCTATTTTCAAGAGGAAATAACAACTACACGTAGCCTACGTTACATAGATTCGAGAACAGATCTGATGGGCCAGTCTGCTGAAATTTTGCCGAAAAATTTCTGTCCGTAGACTCCGCACAACCAGTGAAAGCTAGGCTATGATCGATTTGTGGTGTAAAACTACAGTTTTGATTTTACGTCATTGCAACTTCCATTTGAATTACTTTCATGGAGATATGTTGCTCTGAAAATTGATCATTATTATAATTGTTTTGGGGGAGAGATTCATACATGTTATTCTTAACTTTTTCTCTCTCCTTGTCCATTTCGTGTTTCTCGTACATTGTTCTTTTTTCTATTTGCTACTCTTTATATTGATGTTGTAATTATAGGCCTATGTTAGTTAGTTAGTTAGTTAGTTAGTTAGTTAGTTAGTTAGTTAGTTAGTTAGTTAGTTAGTTAGTTAGTTAGTTAGTTAGTTAGTTAGTTAGTTAGTTAGTTAGTTAGTTAGATGAGGTGACGTCCCAGTTTCCAACCAAATGGTTCAAGTCGAGACGACCACGGCTTTTTTTACAGTTGTGGCTAACTGGCTTGTTTTCCCTACTTCATTGCGTATGCTGAGCACCAAGCACAAAGGCAGTAGGTTCCATTTTCGAAGTCTTTGGTATGACCCGCCAGGATTTGAACCCTAGACCTTCCGGCTGCATGTTATTTATATTATGTTACAGTGGCGGATCTAGGATTTGGCAGAAAGGGGGCCCAGGTCATAGTGGTTCGTATAAAAGTCCCATCTGGGGGAGGGATCTAAGGGGGGGGCGGTGCACCAGGGGTAGTGCCAGGGTATTTTGATAGGAGGTAAAGTATGTGATGAGTGATTGCCGTCCTGGGGGAGAGGGTGTCCCTTCCTCTTTAAGAAAATTTTTGTTAATTTAAGATTGCTTAGATGCAAAATGGTGATGTCTTTAGTATATTATTGAAACTGATCATATATATGGCTGGGAAATGCTCATAATTTAGTGAAATTTAAATTTTTGGTTGGGTGAAACATGCTTCTCTGGGGAGGGGTCTAAGGGGAAGGTGTCCCCCTACCCCTCAACTTTGAGAAATTTTTTGTTAATTTAAGATTGCTTAGATGCAAAATGGTGATATATTTAGTATACTTTTGAAACTGATCATATATGACTGGAAAATGCTCATAATTTAGTGAAATTTAAATTTTGGTTGAATGAAAGAGGAGAGTAGCCTTTGTTGTCCACATATTAGGATGCCAGTTTCCCAAATTGAAGTCTTCTTTTCCCTTATATTACCCTAAATTCGAAGTACATTTCATTAAATTAAATTAAATTACAAAGCTTAAAGAAGACGCTAATGTTGCAGCAAGTTATAGTTAAAAGCCTGAGGTTGTTGAAAATATTCCTCTAAACATTAAAGAATTCTGAAATTCCCTTGAAAGTAGAAGCAGTGTTCCCAATGCTGTGGGCCCGGCCGGTAATAGACTGAAGTTAGCAATCCAATACATCGCTCATGGGTAACCCCTTGCAATGCCCGGAAAAAGTTACTGTGACCCACTATAAGCCAAAATGTTATTAGCCGGAGGTCAGTTAACAGAGTTATTAACATAAGACTTATTTTCAGAGGTAGAAATTTAAATAATGAACAAATTTGAATTTCAGTCTGACACATCACAAAGGCCTATTTAATTGGAATAGGGCCTAGTCATTTGTTTTATGAAGTTGAAAAAACTTCAAAAATTTTTGGAAGGGGGGCCCGGGCCCCCTGGGCCCCCCTAAATCCGCCCCTGTGCAGTGGCGGATCCAGGGGGGGGTCGCCGGCGTCCGGACCCCCCCCCCTCAAATTTTCCAATGTGCCCTTTTTCAAAAAATGTTTTTTTTTCACACTAGCAAAATAAAAAAAAAAAAAACGAGACAGTTTCACAGGTAATGACAGTGTTGTCCAATTCCGAGGCCCCCATCCAGTATCGACCAATTCACTAGTCTAGCCATGTATCGCAGAAACTTTCGGCAATATATTTGACTACGGTAGCCTGTATTGGCGGCCTCGAAACCCGAACAGCGCAATCGTTTTACAGAGAATGTGACTACAGTATGTCTGCGTGACAATCAGGCATTCTAATCACTTTTCGCTTGGAACCACGTGTGGCGTGCTTGGGCATTCAGATATTACGTCATACTCACTAGCTAGTGCTTTATGCAACATATTACTATTGGGTTTTAATATTGATTCCAAAAGGTCATTGCTAGTCAGTCTTTTGGTCTTTCAAAATAATGATCTGTTCACACTCCCTAAACGCTACATCTACGAAACCTTCCCTCCACCCTCTAGTATCCATCCTCTCGTGAACAAGAGAGAGTAGGTAAATATGTTTCGCTATGATATTTATAGTCTGGAATTACTCTCTTCTTTTATAGTGTTGACCTAGTGATGGGAATAAAAAGCCAGTCTTAGGTAAAGTCCACAGCCAAGAGTTGAACAGAAGTCACAAACGACGAATCGGTGTTTGTTTGATTTTAAAATTACTATATAAAATCACCACCAGGTCAAATAACGCCATGTCAGTCGGTTCAATTTTTTTGACGTCTTTGGACCGATGACCGGTTTGCTGTCGCAAATGAAAAGCAAACATTCGACTTCAGTCATTTGTTCTGACAGTGTTTTTTGACAGTTGCGCCGCAACTTTATAGGGAACACAACATACAGTATTTTAACCTCCTCCCCCAGTCGAGATAGCGGTGCATGGCGCCAGGTGGGGGAAGGGTTCATGCCCCCCGTCTGGGAAGGCTGGCCCCCTATTGAAGAAGTTTAACAGTTTCGTAGGGGAGTCTTAGTCGAAAGTACGCAGCCTCCGACGACAACTAATCGACGGTTTACCTGTTTTTTGCCCTCAAGAGGATAATTTCTGTAATAAGAACCCAAAATTTTCGGCGCGCTACGCGCGCTGTAGAGTCACTCTATTTTTTTCAATAGTTCCATTCCACATAGCAGGATAGCACAAGTCCTGCTCACCTTACCAAGTAACATATGGGCAGAATACATAGTTTATGTAAAGGTCGTAACTTTCATCCCATATCGCAAAGCCTAGTTGGTGTTCTCTTGTGTGTCATGCGGTACAGTCAGTTGGTGAGCGACTTACGGATCAAAGTTTGGCTATTTCATCGTGTAGTCCAGGTGTTTTCGATAAAATGCATGTTACACCCGATACGGTCTACAAACCCTACAGTTCTTTCTTTCGTTTTGTCATATGTTTTATGTGTAAGCCTATCAAAAAATTTCACCCGCTTCGCGCTATTTTCAATTTACGATCCAGATTCAAAGAGCACTATCAGTGCGCAACTCGGATCAGGAAGTATTAAGTGATATAATGCAAAATATGCCTGCAATTACATGGGATAATGAGGCTCCCACATGCGCCCTTCTCATCATACCCTCGAAATAGGGAATGTCGGAACTTGGGGGGGGGGGGGTAGCTGACATGGCCCGGCCCCCTGTTGGAAAAATTCCGCCGCAACCCATGGTCAGTTTACTTATTTTGGCTTTCATAAGGGTAATTTCTGGGATAAAACCCAAAACTTTCGGTACGCTTTGTCCACTCTTCCTCAGTTCAGTTATACTTGGTACAAACCCTCTCCCCCTTTTCAAGTTAATAAGTAGAATACATGGATTTATGTAAATGTCGGGAATTGAATCGCATTTCGCTAAACCTGGTTAACGCTCACTTGTGTCTGTCGTACGGTACGACTAGTGACTCGAGGAGGGAAGTACAATAAAGTTATGCCCGATAGGGCCCAACTGTCCGCTCAATTGTTCTATATACTGATACAAGCTTTAATTTAGTACAAATTCTTATAAGTGTAGGCTTACCCAACAAATTTTCGCGCGCTTCGCGCGCTTTGCAATTTCACCTTTTAGATTCTAGGTTTTGATTCCAATTTTTTTCATGTCTTTTGGTTTAAAAGTATCCTTTCTTTGTCAATATGCGGTAAGTTGTGTATTCGCTGACGTTTATGGGAACCAAAATTAAAAAAAAAAAAATGAATGTGCCCTTTTTATGTTGGACCCCCCTCAGAAAAGACCCTAGATCCGCCCCTGCCTGTGTTATTGATATTGTTGGTATAGAAATAAACTGAACAAACAAACTCAGTCTTAGCACATGCATGCAGGCTAGTGTCACTATTCAAGCTTTAATTTGGAAAACACTGGCTTAACCTCTAGAGAAGTTTAATCCCGCCAGGCCCGTAGTCAAGGGGGCCAAGGGGGCGAAGCCCCCCTTGGAAAATTTTTCGCCCCCCTAGAAGATCAAAAATTACCATTGCCGTAATGCATTTTAATATGTTTCGCCCCCTCTGGAAAATTTTTCGCCCCCCACATGCATTTTCGCCCCCCTTCAGCACCTTGTCTGGCTACGGGCCTGAATCCCGCCATACTCATTCAGGAAAAACTCCTACCAATCCCGTGACAATATTTTCGTTACTTATTTTTTTAAGTCATGCAGACAACACCTTGGTTTACCTTCAATAATCAATGTATTTATACAGAAACAAAGTGCCGGTATAATATCTGAGGACTAAATATGAGAAAATCTATGAGATTCAGAGTTTTGAAAACAAACTTGGGGAGTGGGACCTCTCTCCCTTTAACAATTCAGAAACAAAAATATTTCCGACTTTATCAGTTACAATCTTAGGAAACCTTAAAAAGGTATCATCAGTAAAAAGTAAAGGGGTCGTTCGCACAAGTGAGCCGTGCGAAATTAAAATGTAGCCAGGTCTGTAGCCAGACAAGGTACTGTAGGGGGGCAAAAATTTTTCAGGGGGGTGAAAATTTTTTAGGGGGGCAAATGTGTACAAATATATTAAATCAATGGTAAGATTCAAACTCTCTAGGGGGGCCAAAAAATTTCAGGGGGCTTCGCCCATCCTCGCTCCCTCCCCTTGACTACGGGCCTGAATGTAGCCCATAACCAGCGCTAGTGTGTGTATAATAAGGGACTGGAGAGCTGGAATACTCAACTACTCAAGATGAATAAGACATTCCTTCACAGTAAGTTCATAGCAATACAATTTATTTATGTTATATAGTTTGTAAACGCTATCCATGTCCGACAAAATTCCCAAGTCGATACTTCGTGATAATTAAATATTGCTCAATATTTTAGGCCACCCCAACACCTTTTTCTAACATGGTCTTTTCAACGCGACCTACAAATGAAGGTTCCCTTCTGTATTTTATTGATTTCCCTATTTCGTGTGTGTTCGTAGTACAACGCAGAGCTGCCACGCTCTCAATAATGAGATTTTGGTGTCAGCAGTACGGCTATGTAACGTACATGCCATTGTAGTCGGCACTGTCGACCCATCTAGCAGCGCAGTTCTTGCGATCCGAGTCCATTCGGTGATGTACGTACATAACGCGACGATCATAAGTAGTGCAGCTCTAACGTTACGGCGAGTACGACATCATCTCGTTCGGAGATACGGAGAAAAATGGCATAAAATCAGACAGAAGACCAGCGAAAAATGTAGGATGTAAGATTGATGCAAATAGGTAAGCCTACGTGCAGGTTATCCACAGTTTTCAGTTTCGTTCTACCAAGTGTTTACGAATATAAATATCTTGCGTGCTAGGGAGCTTGGGCTTATATAACAAGAAATGTACACGATGATACTGGCACGATACAAGCATGCAGATGCAGTTAGGCTGTCGTTGAGGCTTTACCGTTACGTTTGATTTCCGTGCATATTATTGCTGTGGCTTATCACTCAGTGAATGCTGTAGTGTTGATCGTAGGCCCATGCCCTATAGTGGCCGGTTTGTACATTTCAGACAGCATCCTGGGGTACCTATCCTATGCCTAGTTCCCACGTACACGTTTGGTGGGATCATGGCCCGTCCGGCAGACTAGTACAGTCCGATATTAGGAATATTGAAGTATTCATACTTTTTGCTAAAAAAAATAACAGGTATTAAGAGAGTCGTTCTCAAAATGTTTTTGGTTGTATATTATCCACCTTTATTTTTAAATTATCTAAGAAGAATTATTTTGAGAACGACTCATCATTTACCATAAAAATGTGAAAGTAAAGATTGCAACCCCCTATTTTTCAATGGAATGGAACAACCGGACGGATAGTGGCCATGATCCCGTTTGGTGTTGGTTGTTTGTTGGTTGTTTTCAGTTTAGGTTGTATGGACTTCAGGGCATCTTATTGGGCCTTAGCCCTCCCTTGCCCTTAAACCTGTTATGTTATGCCGGATTGCATAGTTTGTCAATCGCGCAGAAGAAGTTCCGCGCGCATTTTCAATTTTTTTACCGACTTTACGATGAATCGCGCTCATTAATTCAGTTTGGTTCTATAATTGGCATGCGGTGGGCAGGCAAAGATCAGCGCAGTGCAAGTGAAATCCAGATGGTCAAGACTCACTCAAAAAATTATGCTCAGTACACAATTCAAAAAGAACCAAATAATCACCATCTTTCATAGCAGACAACGCCCCCTGCACCCCAGCAGGGCCATTAAGTGGCCCCCTGCACCCCACGTCTGGCGCAAAGCTTTCGTTGGCGCGCAATTTCGAACTTAACAATTAAATTCCATGCGCAGTTAACAAACTATGCAATCTGGATGTATGTACACTTTGTTCACTGACTGAACCAGCATGGGAAACCGCAAAGTGACCCAAATACTAGGTCAGCAGAAGTCAGACTAATTCAGGCCACAGGCGTCCGAAACATTACGTACACAGGCTAATACTACACACTATAAATATTTATACCAACAAGGTAGGGCATTTCTCAGGACGAAGCACGAATCTTGGCCTATTTTTTTACACTCTTACTCTTATTGTGAACCTCAAAAGCCTTTGTTTATCATGTCATCTGTTCCAGCAGAACATCCAGCACCTCTTCGGATACAATTTTGTACATAAGAGTAATTCCAAACAGTAAAAAAATGTGAAAAAATAAAATTTGGAACTCATCCGGTCTGGTCGCACTTCACTGCCTGCGATACAGATGAAGGTAACCTACGTAGCTATCCATGCTGTCTTTCTCAAGGAAACACGTCTTGACAAAAGGTGAAACAAAGCAAAAGAAAGATGTGACAGTTACAGTGACAGTTACACCATGACAAATGAATTTCCCGAACAAAGTCAAAGTAAAAATTGTGGCACAGGTGGAAATAATTGAAAACACCCCAATCACTTTTACTTGAAGTTGCATGATGTTTTACACAAAATTACAAGTAATTAAGACAAGAAAAAACTTGTAATGATGTACTTTGTAATCATTTAAGAGAATTGGAAGAGCTGCATTCCCCAAAACTGTGATGTAAGTGAATTGGAATGTCATGGTTTTTATGTTATCACCGTGACAAAATTTGATGCAGTCCTGTAATTAATACAAGTGAATCAGCTGAGCTTCTGTTGTGTATGTATTTGATATGTACTGTATGTTATTCTTGATTTGCAAATGGAGGAAGATCATTGCAATTTCTTGTATTTTAGAGAAATAATTGGAAAAATATTGCAATTTATTGTTACTGTACACTGTGACAAAATATGAGTACTGTAAATTTCATTGAGGTTAATGACCTGCAATAAACTACCTCAAATTAATCTTGTTTGTTCAGTCTCCAGATATACCATCTCATTTCTAGCTGGTTTGATACCAGAAGTTTGATTAAGTCAATAATACTTTAACATTTCAGTATTTTCTGTATGAATTCTGCAATCAACATTACACTAATTATGCAAATTTCAATTGATGGATAGCACCCAAACAAAAATTCCATTCATATTAGAATTCAAACCCACGTATAACTTTAGTAAATTTGTAATGAATAGGTCAGTTTGAAATTTGTAGAAGTCATATCCTGTTTTACTTGGAACTGCCCTGTAGTTGATAGAGCTCTATCAGTGCAGATGTTAGAGGTTTGCTTTCATTCCAGTTTTGATTGGTTCACAGGAATGGTGTCACAGTTTAAAGTTTCATTGCATACAGCCCTGTATGTGCAGAGTGTACAAAGCATAAATTGTTTTTGTAATTGACTGTCTGGAATGGGGCCTTCTATCTTTAAAAGTAAAAAGCATCATGGTTGGTTGCATGGCAGCAGGTTGATCAGACACGATTTTACAGTACATATAGCAATGAAAAAATAAATCTGTCAGTTGTTAATCTACAGTCAATTGCCATTCAGCATAACTATTGAAGGGGATGAGAGGAAGATTACCACCATCATGGGCCTAGCCCTCAATTAGGCTCGTGTACATACTGTAACACACCAGAGACTTTTTTCAAGGCTATTTTTCCCATCATGTACTTTATTAGTATCTGTCTCACATTTTTCATCAACAGTAATGACATGAATCCTTTGATATGTAAGGTCTAGGAAATGCTGGAATACGTTGTAAAATCCTCTAAAACTATGTTTTATTCCTCCTTACAGTGCATGTTTTATTTTCGCTCATTTTTGGTTTCAATGATAAGAGAAACCTATGCATTCATGATGGCGTGTGTATGTACAGTATGTGTGTATGTGTAAGTGTGTACATGTGTGTGCTTGTGACACTTTGCTGGTAAACACGATATCTCAAGAAGGGAAACTGACAGTTCTCAAACTTGGTACATAGATGCCCCATATTGAGAGGAAGAACCCTATTATTTTTTGGTGGGGTCAAAGGTCACCTGGGGTCACCGTGGTCAAACTCTGAAAACCTTGTTAACACGATATCTCAAGGTTGGAAGCTTAGGTGAATTTCATACTGTAGTATGTAGATGCGTTATGGTACGAGGAAGAACCCTATTGTTTTTGCTGGAGGTCAAAGGTCATCTGGGGTCACCAGGGGTCAAAGCCTGAAAACCTTGTTAACATGATATCTCAAGTTTAAGGAAGCTTGGATGAATTTTGTACCTAGTATGTAGATGCGTTATGGAAAGTGGAAGAACCCTATCATTTTTGGTGGGGTTCAAAGGTCATCTAGGGTCACCGGGGGTCAAAGTCTGAAAACCTTGTTAACACGATATCTCATGGTAGGAAGCTTGGATAAATTTCATACTTTGTATGTAGATGCTTTATAGTGAGAGGAAGAACCCTATTGTTTTTGGTAGAGGCCAAAGGTCAGCTGGGGTTACTGGGGGTCAAACCATGAAAACTTAACACGATATTACAAGGTAGGAACCTTAGGTAAATTTCATACTCTGTATGTAAATGCCAGTTTGCCTTATAGTGAAAGGAAGAACCCTTTCGCTTTTGGTGGAGGTCAAAGGTCATTTTGTGTCACTGGGGGTCAAACTCTGAAAACCTTGTTAACATGATATCTCAAGGGAGGAAGCTTGGATAAATTTCATACTTAGTATGTAGATGCATTATGGAAAGAGAAAGTACCCTATTGTTTCTGGTGGGGTTCAAAGGTCATTTGGGGTCACCTGAGGTCAAGGCCTGAAAACCTCATTGACACGATATCTCAAGGCACTGTAGGAAGCTCGGATAAATTTCATACCTTATGTGTAGATGCATTATAGTGAGAGAAAGAACCTTATTGTTTTTTGGTGGGGGTCAAAGGTCATTCCGTGTCACTGAGGGTCAAAAGTCTGAAAACCTTGTCAAAAGGATATCTGGAGGTAAAAAACTTGGATAAATTTCATACTTTGTATGTAGATGCTTTATAGAGAGAGGAAGAACTATATCATTTTTGGTGGAGGACTGGAGGTCAAAGGTCATTTGGGGTCACTGGGGGTCAAACTCTGAAAGCCTTTTTAACACGATATCTTGATGTAGGAAGCTTGGATGAATTTCATACTTAGTTTGCAAATGCGTTGTGGTTAGACAAAGAATCCTATTGTTTTTGGTGGAGGTCAAACTTCATCTGGGGTCACCAGGTGTCAAACCCTGAAAACATTGTTAACACGGTATCTTGAGGTAGGAAGCTTGTATAGATTTCATACTTAGTATGCCTGATGCCTTATGGTAAGACTACTGTAAGAACTCTAAATTGTTTTTGGTGGGGGTCAAAGGTCATCTAGGGTCACCAGGGGGTTGGCTTAAGCCAGAGAGCAGTCCAGGATTCCTTTGGACTCCCTGAATCCTAGATTGGCTCAGTATGTATAGTACATTTTAATACACAAATTTCACTAGTATTACCTATTTGGACTCCTTGAGCTCACCATCCTGGATGAAGCTCTGACCAAGGGTCAAACTCTGAAAAACCAAGATTGTCACCAAAAGTCAAAGTGCAAAATTTTCCAAGAATTCTCAAGATCAGATATGAACACAAAACAGTATTTTTCCAATACATTAAGATACTATTGACCAGTGACTGAAAGAAATGGGACATGGCATTATTTGGAATAAAATATATCATCAAAACGGCAATGCATTTTTGCATTCTCGTTATTAATGGAACTGATTAAATGACAAATATATTTATCTCTGTTTTGCGTTTCAGGTTAAATGAATGTTAAGGTCTACAACCTTTCATCTAGACAACTTAAAATTAGTTTCATGGAAATCTTTCATGAGGTCTTCAGGAAAGAAGTCAGGTGACCATGATGGAGAAGATGAAAAGTAGAATTTTGTAAATCCCTTCGTAAATCTCTGAAGTTAAAACTTGCAGCTGTTTAAAGAGAAAGGAATGATAAAATAATAGTTTTGTTGGTTTTAAAACTGAAAGACGAAGAGAACTGAACATGCAGGAGTTAATTGACACAATACATAGAAACCTAGGAAGGTTTACAAGAGAGTTACTATTGATAGGTCTGTATGTCTTACTGCTCTCTGGTTCAACTGCCAATGCCAACTGGAATCAAAATCATGTGAGCTATACAATCTCAAATGAAGGTGAAGGACCAAGGTTAACTGGTCACGTGCAAAATTGGGCCACTTTGGTTCAGAACTACATTTTACAAGTAAGTTTTAAAATCTTTACTTTTTTATGCAAGAAAAAGCTTTAGGTTTCAGTGCGTTTAAAACAAATTGGTTACATTTTTTTCTTTTATTTTTCTTTTATGAAAGGGCAGAGCAGTCATTGCAATTTACAAACCTCCAAAATGCTAAATTATGTATGGATCTTGTTTTATCAGGTGACATGTTTTTTGTTTTTAAGATACTGTGTACAGAGATTGCAAGATGATTATAAATTGACTTGTAAATTGGGCAATTTTAACTTTCTTTGTGAATCATCCTGGAAAGAGATTTCATCTGATTGTGAGGGTAATTGAGAACTTTTATATACCTGCTACTGGAATATTTCAAAGTAAGGTTGGAGCTAACATTTACTGAACATGCTGTTTTAGAGTAGGATATTCACAGTTTGATGTCTTTGGAAGTACAGCAAGTTCCTTCAAGTATAATAGTACTAAAAGTATAATATACCAAAATCCACCACTTTTCAACTTCAGATCTGTTGGAACCAAGAGCTTATAGGAAAATTGATATGGGGTGCTATTAATTTGTGGCAGAGTAATAGCTTCACAGAGATACCCTTAGTTTGGACCTCTTACAAGTTATCATGATGTCAACTCACCAAAGTACTTTCCTTGACTGTTTACTTAGTACCTCATTAAAACTAGACAAGGTTAAGTCATTTTTGTTTATTTCTCTCATATATGTAGCTTGCAAGTGATGGTTTGAAAACGGAACACACTCAGTCATTTTATGACCTTGCAGAGTACACCTTTGAAACCAAACATGGTAACAAGACTGTGGATACTGTGAAGAATAAGCTTGGTGACTACTTCATCAAAAAACAACAAGCAGCTCAGGTATTTAAAACTGTAGTTTTCATTCTTTTATAATTTAATTGTCAAACTTGTTCTCTGCTATAAATTGCATCATGCATTAATGACTGGCGTTAGTCTGTGGTACTGTATACTGGCAGCTCTTTTGGGGTAAATTCATGCAGTATGCAATAAATCAGATTTTGTTACACTGTGTCTCAGTATACTCATAACTTTTCTTAAAGGGAAATATTGCGTTTGAAAAAGTACTACAACGTGACTCTAATTTAATCCCATTGTGGTGGTCTTTTACCCTTTCCAAACATGGAACACAAATAACTTGCAGCAGATTAAAACTTATCTCAAGAAATATGGAAAGAAAGAAGCAACAATTTTTGTATCTAATGGGCTCATTATAGAACGATAAGCCTCGCCCACACTATGCAACGTTTGTACTGCTGCATATTCATTTAGGAAGAGTGGTCGTATCAGGACATATATGCACCCATTACGCAATACGTGTTGACCTTACTTACCGTCATTCCAACAACCCTGCATGCTCACAACAAACTAACACCACAGTTTCTGTACCACCCCGTGCTGTATGTTGGAATTCAAAACTCACACATATAGACCAGTGTCATCTCCCTGGTTCATTGTGAGTGTGCGTTATTAGTCGTTACAGGAGAGTCACTACAAATGTGTTAATTTATCTGCGAAAGACTTGAGGCCCTGCATGTTTCTTTTGTTTTGGACAAGTGACAACCACTGGCATCACAGGTTCGTAAAATTTTCATTTTGTACCACTGTCAAAGCACCAACAGTCTCTTTTACATCCGGCTGTTTCGAAAGTAAATCAAACCTGCTAAGGCCCAAGGGCTGCAATTCGAATTATGGAATAACTGTAACTTTGTGTATAGTATACCAGAGAGGTGATAAGACCACCTACTGTTGTGTAACAGTAGTTCCATTTGGTTGTCAAACAGAAACTTCCTGGGTCAGTAATAATTCCCACTAAAGTACTGTACTGTACTTAGTTCGTATTTTCCGAAATTTTTGTACAGTGCTGTAGAAGACGTTTGTTATTGTCTGACGTAATGTGATAGAAATGATTTGATTGGTGGATGTCAAATCAGGGTTGATGAAGGTGTGGTTTTGCATGCATAATTGTTTGGGTGAACAAATCTATTAGTTGTTACAGAAAGGTTAATTACTTGTTAATTAGTGCTCAGAAGGTGGAATGTTTTTCTTAGTTACCTCTCTTTCATCGAACGGGACCCAAACGCAAGTAAACTAGGATAGATTCAATAAAAAGCCAGACAAACGCAATATTTCCCTTTAAGTTTGCACATCTGCTTCTTTACATGCATTAAATGTGCATTGTACATTCGTTGCATTACATGTACCAGGGGAATCAGTTTGTTGTTTTAAATTCATGAGTTGGAGGCGATTCATAAAATTGCTGACTGACTGTTAGAATTTTCAGAAAAGTCCAGGAAAGGTTCAACAAACTGATGTTGGACAGTTCTATTGCAGTCAGCTTTTGAGCATTTGAAACTGTATGAAGTATTCACTAAACAGTCAATTTAGATCTCAAGCAAGACTAGACATTGCACTGTGGGTGTGGTATTTTCATTATTACTGCATTTAAGTTTGTGCATACTGTCTAAGTATTAGAGCATCAGCCATCAATATTAATTCCCACATTAACTGACGGCAAGATCATGTAATTAGAGTTGAACCTCTGCTCCAGCTGAGAGTGGGACATCATATTGCTCAAACATTCACAAAGCAAAGCAATTAAAAACCACAGTTTGCTGGTTATTACTGGTCTTCCTGAGGGCACGCTTCAGTCTGGTGTGCAGCAGACTTCATTGCCTGGGCAACTGAGTTTGATTCTAGCCTTGTCAGGTGGGAGGAAATTTGGAGTACCCAGAACAAAACCCACATGCCTTAAGTGGGATTCAAACCCTGCATGCACCTCTGAAAGACATCGATGCATGGTACCGTAAGGCACCCTCTTACCGAAGGGTCCGCATGAATACATGCCATACAGTAGTACCTTTATACTTGACTGGACCGTGTACATCCTCACACTATTGGTGTGGACTGACTTCTGTGTACTTGTTATGTTTTGACAACTTGATGTACAGTATACATTGCATTGGTGTAAGTACTCAAGAGGTTGGGGTCTATCAACAGTTTTGTAAATTGCAGTATATAGAACATTTAGTCATTGCCTATGCATGGCCTAATGGGCCATTCTTTGAAGTTCATGATGGCCAATGCAGCCCATTAAAGATTGGTCCTGAGATTCATTGAGGGTGTAATAATTTGACACTTGATAGTAAACTAACTACCAAAAGTGCTGCCAGTAGTAGGATTTACCCTTGAGTGTACACAATTAATTGCACCCAGCCATATGTGATTGTAGACATACTGACCAACTGTACAAGCTATTTATAGTGCATTATATGCTATTGTGAACATTTGTAGTCCACTACCTTTTGAAGTCAACTGGTGGTTAATATCTAAGAACCAATTTGTGCAGTAGAGCATTCAATGAAGCTAACGTTACAAACTTGGGTAGATATTTTATCTCCCCTGTTTTTGGCCAAAAACAGGGGTCTCTAGTGGTATTCCTTATGGGCTGAGAAGATCGTAATGTTTCATTTGTAAGTAACATGCGTTTTTGATTCCTTGGTGAAGGCAGGCAAGGAATCTATGCGATGGTGATGTCATGTGTGTGTGTGTGTATGTGTGTATGTGTGTGTATGTGACGCCTAGCTTGTGAACACGATATCTCAAGATAGCAATGACCGACACTTTTCATATTTGGTATATAGATTTATCATGTTAAGAGGAAGAACCCTATTGTTTTTGGTGGCGGTCAAAGGTCATTTGAGGTCACCAGAGGTCAAATAACGAAAACTTTGTAAACACGATATCTCAAGTTAGCAATGACTGACACTTTTCAAATTTGGTATACAGATTTGTCATGTCAAGAAGAAGAAGCCTATTGTTTTTGGTAGAGGTCAAAGGTCATCTGAGGTCACCGGAGGTTAATCTGCGAAAACCTTGTAAACGGCTTGTAAACACGATATCTCAAGATAGCAATGACCGACACTTTTCATATTTGGTATATAGACTTGTCATGTTGAGAGGAAGAACCCTATTGTTTTTGGTAGAGGTCAAAGGTCATCTGAGGTCACCAGAGGTTAAACTGCGAAAAACCTCGTAAACACGATATCTCAAGGTAGCAAAGGCCGACACTTTTCATATTTGGTATACAGGTTTGTCATGTCAAGAGGAAGAAGCCTATTGTTTTTGGTAGAGGTCAAGGTCATCTGAGGTCACCAGAGGTTAATCTGCAAAAACCTTGTAAATGGCTTGTAAACACGATATCTCAAGATAGCAGTGACCGACACTTTTCATATTTGGTATATAGATTTGTCGTGTTGAGAGGAAGAACCCTATTGTTTTTGGTAGAGGTCAAAGGTCATCTTAGGTCACCAGAGGTTCAACGGCAAAAACCTCGTAAACACGATATCTCAAGATAGCAAAGGCCGACACTTTTCATATTTGGTATACAGATTTTGCATGTCAAGAGGAAGAACCCTATTGTTTTTGGTAGAGGTCAAAGGTTATCTGAGGTCACCAGAGGTTAAACTGCGAAAACCTCGTAAATGGCTTGTAAACACGATATATCTCAAGTTAGCAGTGACCGACACTTTTTCATATTTTGTATACAGATTTGTCCTGTCGAGGGGAAGACCCCTGTTGTTTTTGGTGGAGGTCAAAGGTCATTTGAGGCCACTGCAGGTTAAAAGCCGAAAAGGCTCGTAACCACGCTATCTCAATATAGGAATGACCAACACTTTTCATATTTGGTATATAGATTCATCAAGTTGAGAGGAAGAACCCTATTATTTTTGGTGAAGGTCAGAGGTCATTTGAGGTCACCATAGGTAAAAGGCCGAAAAGCTCGTAATCACTTTATCTCAAGATAGGAGTGACCAACACTTTTCATATTTGGTATATAGATATGTCATATTGAGAGAGAGAACCCTATTGTTTTTGGTGGAGGTCAAAGGTCATTTGAGGTCACCAGATGTCAAAGACCGAAATCCTTGAATTTGGGATATGTCAAGATAGGAATGGCGGATATAGATTTGTCATGTTGAGAGGAAGAATGCTATTGTTTTTGGTAGAGGTCAAAGGTCATCTGAGGTCACCAGAGGTTGAACTACAGAAACCTTGTAAATGGCTTGTAATCACAATATCTCACGATAGCAGTGACAGCCACTTTTCATATTTGGTATATAAATTTGCCATGTTGAGGGGGAAAACCCTATCAATTTTAGTGGAGGTCAAGGTCATCTGGGGTTACCAGAGGTCAAAAAACAAAATTTCCCAAGAATTCCCAAGATTGTCATCTTGGGTCACTGGGATCAAAAGCAACATTTCCCAAGAATTCTCAAGATTGTCATATGGGTTCACTATAGGTTAAAAAGCAAAGTTTCCCAAGAATTCCTAAGATCATCATATGGGGTCATCAGAGGTCAAAAAGCAAAATTTCCCAAGAATTCCCAAGATCGTAATCTGAGGTCACCAAGGGTCAAAAAGCAAAATTTCCCAAGAATTTCCAAGATTGTTATATATGGGGTCACCAGAGGTGAAAAAGCAAAATTTCCCAAGAATTCCCAAGATAGTCATCAGAGGTCACCAGAGGTCAAAAAACAAAATTTCCCAAGAATTTTCAAGATCCAAGATCCATTGGAGTTGAATTCCTTTCAAGACACTTTCGTTTTTCTTTTTTGTTATATTTGGTGGGGTTCAAAGTTCATGTGAGGTCAGCAGAGGTGAAATTGTTAAAATATCGTAAAATGATGTAGTCAAGGAAGATAAATCTGAGGAATGAACCTCAGTACAACAAAGCATCCCCATTCAGCATGGAATCACTAAGCCCTTAGGCTTTCTGGTCTTAATTTATTTCAGAGAATAGCTGATAAGATTGTGGAACTCCATGATGAGTTTGTGGTAGATCCTAAACCAGAATATGTAGAATACTTTGACAAAAAGCTGTCTGACATTCCTAAAGAGTATTATAAAGATGCTGACATCCCAGAGAGGCTGATTCCTGAAGATATGGTCTTCAGTCCGTAAGTCAAAAGTGTAAACATTCTAGATCTCTTCATACATTGTGATGCCAATATGGATTAATCTGAAAGGTGGTCAGTTGCACTTACCTTAATTATCAGACACTTATTTCTGTGATGATAAAGTGACTACAAAAATGAAAGAAGTCTGTAAGGACTTATAGATTAATGCTTAATGTATGGTAGTTTATGGCTGTGGGTCAATATGTTAGCTCAGATTTGGAATGGAGGTCATTTCAGATGGGAAATGCCCAGGGGCATAGCCAGGATTTAAAAAGTTGTAGGCACAAAAATATGAAACTAATGTATACAGTGCAACCCCGCTTTAAAGCACACTCATCTAAGAGTAAGTCACCTAATTTAGCCATATTCTTGCTACATTCATTTCAATAGTTTTTCCTGTCTACTCTCTTAAACTCGTCCAGCAAGCTTATGGATTTAAATTATGGGTGTTTAAAAAAAGATAACTTGGCCAAAAAATGTGTAGGCCCGGGCCTACAGTGCTACTTACTGGCTATGCCCCTGATGCCCATCTTACTATGCCCATGCAAGCCTTAACGGATTATGAGCCCTGAATTGTCTCCCAAGTTGCATTGCTTCATTTGATTCAGGTGCCATTGCTTTTATATCTCGTTTGCCGTAAAAAACATCCGTGGCATGTGTAAATGTAAACAATTAATGTTACAGATGTTTTTGACTACTTTGCAAGAATCTCTGACCCTGTTGATAATAACTAGTGTCCCATGGAACCTACAGTGCAGGCAAAATGAAAAGTACAGTTGTTGACATAAGTTGCTCAGTTTATGGGCTCTGTAAAAGGGGAGAATCTTCCTCTTGGCCCCTCTGGGGTTCATGTTGGTACATGATGTGACTAGAGTGGGGTAGGTACCTGCAGCACTTCCTTTTAGTACTGTACCTACTTAATACTGTAATAAAGTGGAGGATATATGCAAGCAGTTACATCGTCAGTTTGTTCCGTTATAGGCCTATCTTTTTGGACTTATGGCCTCGACTACATCAGCACTGATGAAAGTGGCTAGTGCAATAGTATGTACTGTAATAATATTAAGGCCTATCACAGTGTACCTTCCAATATCTGTTCATAATGATGTTTGAAATGTGTGCGTATGTATAGAGTAGACAAAATAAATGAAACGAAATGAAAAATGTGCTGCACTGATAGGAATGTGGGCTTGTCAATGGTATGCAGTGTACTGTATATGTACGATATGTACTAAATGTACAAGTATATGAAGCTGTTGGCTTGTTGCCACCCATATGGATCAAGGCAAAATTACCAATATCTGTAACATCATCAGCATAGTATCTAAAAATTTCAGATAATCGTTTCATAAGTTCACATAATGTCCCCATCAGGTACCAGTTTTGATTACCCACCTCACATTACCTCATATTACCTCACATTACCTCATATTTTATGTAAACTTCAGGTACTTCAAACAGAAAGTGACAAATGAGTCTTCGGTTGTCAAAATTTCGGATGAAGTTCCACGCAGTGATGCACAATTAATCAATACAACATTGTACAGTGAAGAATTAGAAGAGCTCTTCAAAGAAAATGCTAGGAATGACTCACAGTTAAGGTAAGTAACTGTATGAAGGTAGAGTGTGTTTAAAAAAGCAGGCACATATGGCTAACAGAGGCCTAGGTTTAATTAATGCTGTGCAGTAGGTCAGACTTTCTTAGAGGATCAAGGGAGGGGGGGAGGAAAGGGTGCAGTGGTGGCTTTGTTGGTTCTTGGTATCTGAAGGAATTGTATTTCGATTCAGATGACTTCAAGAAAGGTGAAAAAATATGTTGGACCAGCAATGTAATTTATGTTGTCCTCTTTATTTTGTGTAATAATCCTACATAGTACTCCTCATGCACATTGCAGGTATCAGTATAAGAGTTATTTTGTGACCGAAAGCTGGATTTGATATCTGCCTACAACAGCTAGATAGAAAATCTATGTCATATGGTTTTGAAAAGTGCTTGAATATTTTTTGATCTCTGTTTATGAATGTGGAATATATGTGCTTGAATGAGTACAAAACTGTGCTGCTTAATTTGGGGACTACTGAAACACACATTCATCTGTCATAAGTTTACCAAGAGTTCCAGTACATGCTGCAACTGGGGACTGCTACCCACAACAGGATCAAATTTTGGGATTAAGGGGACAATTTGCTGCACAAAATAACAGAGCAATAATTTCTTGACAGTGAAGGCCAATTCATACTTCAGGTAAGCGCTATAAAGCTGTGAAAGTTCTACACTGTTTATCTCTGAGCTGTCTGCGGGTGACCCATAAGAGCAAGGGATGAAGATTATGGTTTTTAAAGCTTTACAGCTTATGAAAATTTGGAAGTTTACACCAGCCTTTATCCTTTTTAATAAAGGGAATTTATGAAGATCTATTCCTATCATGGTCAACAGTTAGCAGTCATAAATTGGGGCTGGTAACTACAGTGATTAGTCTGCCCCTCCCCTACCCCCTCTGTAATGGTGTAATGAGCTATTTGGGTGATGGGTGGTGGTTCACATTGAAAAATGATTATTGGCTGGTCCCTATTTGGTCGACCAGTGCTCTCGTGTACCAAGTCTCACCCTAGTCTGTAACTCAGATGCCTTTATTACACAATCGTGTCATTTGTCATTATCAGGTGGCAATATTTTGGGTCTGTTGACGGTCTTACAAGATTTTATCCAGGCAGGGAGTGGTCTACAAACTTTGTTGGATTCTACACTGATTACGACCCAAGAGTACGACCATGGTATATCGGAGCAACTAGTGGACCCAAAGATGTTGTCATTGTTTTAGATTGTAGGTAAGTGACAGATTAAAGGATTTCTTCCAGTGGTAGGTTTTGAAAGGTGCAGAGTGGGTTCTCAAAAGGATTTAGGTTTCAACTCCATTTTTGACAAGTCATGTAAGAGTTAGGGTCTGTGGGTACTCTGGAATATAATTGGTGCTTTTTGTAAAGTTGTCTGGATGGTGTACATGGGCCTAGCTTTCAAATATAAGTACCTCCATCTTATCCTTCTGTGCATTTTACCATGTACCCCTGCCTATGTTAGCACCTTTAGATTCAAGCTGTAGCTATCATGAAGTCTGCAATTCCACTAGGTAAAGTCACTAGCCTGCATGTCTCCATAGTATTCTTTGCTCTGAAATGTTTGATATCAATCTATTGGCTTGAAATAAACTTTCTGCACTACATGTATGGAGGCGATTGCACTAGCCATTGGCTTGATTGTCCAGTTTCACTTTTGGCAGAATTTTTTTGTCTGAAAAATATGTTTTGGTATCATCATTACTCACAAAGGGGTAATTAAGTAATATTGAATTGGTTTAGACTTCCACATCCTTTTCTCCATGGTGATAGAGCAGGGACACAATCCTTCTTATTCCTACTTCTAGGAGTGCAACATTTTACAGTGATGTATGGGACTATTATTTAACTATTTTCTGAATGTGTGGAAGAGTTGGGGTGAGGGGGAGATGGGGGGGGGGAGAATACTTGGCACCACTGATCAATAGCTGCTCAAATGGTGACAGTTCCATTTGGAAAACCTGCCACTGACACCATTTTTCCACATTATCTGTACAAAATATTCTTGTGTATTCTGTAACTGTCAGTGTCACAGAATTATATTCTTTCACCTCTAGTTATTCCATGAGTGGTAAAAAATTTGAGATTGCTAAGTCTGTGGCCCGAACGGTGCTGAGCACTCTGACAAAACAAGATTATGTCAACATTGTTTGTGCAAGAGCCAGCCACTGGGATGGAGAAGGAAAGTAAGTAGAAAATGTGTGAAGTATTTATAGGGTTGGATGCTTGTAGCTGTTGGGAGGGTTGTGAAGTATTAATAGGGTCAGCTGCTTCTAGCTGTTGGGAGGGTTGTGAAGTATTTATAGGGTCGGATGCTTCTAGCTGTTGGGAGGGTTGTGAAGTATTTATAGGGTCAGCTGCTTCTAGCTGTTGGGAGGGTTGTGAAGTATTTGTAGGTTTGGATGCTTCTAGCTGTTGGGAGGGTTGTGAAGTATTTGAAGGGTCAGATGCTTCAAGCTGTTGGGAGGGTTGTGAAGTATTTATAGGGTCAGATGCTTCTAGCTGTTGGGAGGGTTGTGAAGTATTTATAGGGTCAGATGCTTCTAGCTGTTGGGAGGGTTGTGAAGTATTTGAAGGGTCAGATGCTTCTAGCTGTTGGGAGGGTTGTGAAGTATTTGAAGGGTCAGATGCTTCTAGCTGTTGGGAGGGTTGTGAAGTATTAATAGGGTCAGCTGCTTCTAGCTGTTGGGAGGGTTGTGAAGTATTTATAGGGTCGGATGCTTCTAGCTGTTGGGAGGGTTGTGAAGTATTTATAGGGTCAGCTGCTTCTAGCTGTTGGGAGGGTTGTGAAGTATTTGTAGGTTTGGATGCTTCTAGCTGTTGGGAGGGTTGTGAAGTATTTGAAGGGTCAGATGCTTCAAGCTGTTGGGAGGGTTGTGAAGTATTTATAGGGTCAGATGCTTCTAGCTGTTGGGAGGGTTGTGAAGTATTTATAGGGTCAGATGCTTCTAGCTGTTGGGAGGGTTGTGAAGTATTTGAAGGGTCAGATGCTTCTAGCTGTTGGGAGGGTTGTGAAGTATTTGAAGGGTCAGATGCTTCTAGCTGTTGGGAGGGTTGGGTGGGACTAATGCACAGTATGAGTACAGTGGGTTTGTGATCTTACAATGATCTGTGGCTTTAGAATCTGAAATTTCCTTCAAAATGAAAAGATTGCAAATGTGAGGTGATCATAAATGTTGATGTGGAAGACATCTTTTGTGAAAGTGTTATTTATAAACCCTTCTGGATTTCTTTCACTTTCATTTGGTTGCTTAGCAACATGAAGTATTTGCCTGCAAGACCTAAAGTACTAATAATTGAAATGAAATTCAGAAATTAAGGGATGGGAGGTTTTCTTAGTATTCGCTGGATTAATCAGGAATGACTCAGTGACTGACAATTGATGTCACAGTGTAGCTAGCTTAGAAATATGTCAGTAAAGCATGTAATGCAGTACTACTGGCATATTAATAGTAACACTTATTAATTAGTGCTACTTAGTTTGTGTATTGTTGAGCCAAGACTGTTTGCACAATTGTGTATCAAGTTATATTGTATGCATTCACTAAAGTGGTTTTGCACATGATGTCACTGTTGCTAGCATAGAGGAAGGCAAAATTCTATGGGTGTACATATGAGCTTGAGTGTGTATATATGTCTACCTTATATACTGTATACATTGTATGATATATCCTCAACCATGACATTAATTAGTGGAAGACCTCTTTGTATCTGCAGAGAGTGCATAACCACTTTATGTAGTCTTATGAAACCATTGATTTGTGTACAGTAAAATCCCACTTATCCGAACACATCTGGACCGAAGGTGGTTTGGATAACGAAAAAATTCGGATAAACGGGGTTCCAAGTTTTTGCCTCAAGTACAGTACACTGGTTCCATAAGACAGTGTGTCAACACATTTCCAAAATAATTCCGAAAAGACTAAAAATTGCAGACAAAATCCCCCAAAATATTTCGTTACTATTTTTTGCGACCGATGATGTGACAAATAAATTTTAAGAATTCTAAAACTGAGAGATTTTTTATTCCTAAAATTCGAGCCTTCGCTCTTCTGAATGACCAATGCTTTCTGCACTCACTCTAAATGAGTGTGGGGGCTGAAGAGAAGCTATAACAATCTTGAGAGGTATCTAGAGTATAAATTATGCATAAATTTTCAAAAATGTTTGAAACACACACATGTGTAGGAGACTCTCAAACAGCAGTTCGCAATGTTTTTGTAAGGTCTACTTTCGTTAACTTTAGGTATGGACCTCACTACGTTACTAACTTTCAAATTTAGTGAAACTAGGACTTACGCTAGCCTAACGTATTTTTGTAGGAGAGGATATTGAGCCTATACCGACTCATGGCTCCTAACAAGAATTTCAAAGCAAATACTTACGATATTTGTTCCAAATTTGACAAAGAGATAACAGATTGTTTTCTATGTCCACATATTGGCTGTTTTAGCCGTCGTGACATCTTTCCATGACTTTTAAAGTCCTGAGAAAAATAAGTGCATTTCTGCAAAAATTTACGTTGAATTTTGCCTTGTAAAGCACTTAAAACTTGGTGGATACTACCGTAATTGTGTTGACTATTATTGTTGTTAAATCTGATGGCTAGTTTGGATAAACGGGGTTTTACTGTATATGGGTAGTGTATTATCAATAAATCATTTAGTTTGAGGGACATTATTTCAGAAAATGTGATTGTTACATTATGTGTCAGTACATATCCCCTAGTCCTAATATTATAATGACACTTTAGCAGTTAAATCAGCCAGAATTGCTTGTGTATACTTCTGACTCAATCTTGCATTTTAAGAACTCTCAAGCAGTGGCATAGCCTTTTGTATTTAATACTACAGCTAGGTGTAGTTGAAAGGGGGGGGGGGGGGTTAATTGGCTTCATTGCAGCTTGGGGATAAAATTTTTACTACTTGAAAGGAGTATCAGGAGGTTGGATTTTGTTCCAAGTTGTACAAGAGAAGTTATGGGACCTTATAGAGGTGTTTCCTGTGATGTCACATGTTTGGGATTGCCTTTTCTGCTGGCCACAACAGGGCACAGTACATGCCTAGTAAGAGTATTTACAGTACACATGCACAGCCTGACCTTAGATATCACTGAGATACAATGAATGCTTGACAGGGAAATTGTCCAGCAACCAAAGAGACGTACAACCATGTGATGTCAGTGGAACACCATTATACAGTAGGTGGTAATGCAGTTTGGAAGTGAAAAGTTCTAGAAGAGTTGTTGGCTTAAGTGTTTTTACTGCCTTTCTTTACCTCATGGGAAGAGAAAATGATACAAACTTGAGGGATTCAAAATCTATGTTCTTTTTGGTGGTGTGGTATCTGTCATTATGTGTGTCTAATGGTGATTTTGTTAAAAGAAGTGTTTAAAAAAAAAAAAAAAAACACAGAGTGTTCTTATTTTACTCTATGTATTCTTTTAAAGGTGGCACTACTATAAGACAGAGGTGATGAGTTGTAAAAATGACACTTTGGTTCCTGCATCTGCATCTCATCGGAAAGATCTCATGGAGAAAACAAGTATGCTTGAAGCAGGAGGAACAAGTGAATTAAAGTTAGTTGATTATTCATTGTGTTTGTTGTGAGTAAGGTTGTATCTTAGTCGTTAAAGTGAGTGACATTTGATACAATGAGGACACAAAAAGGTTTTAGAGATTGGGTAGGTAATTAGCAGTTTGGTCCCTGGCCAAATCATTGTAATGTGGGTTTTCCACCCAAGAGCAATCTAAGGTTTTCTCAAGAAAGAATCATCAGCTGAGAGAGAAGCTGCTGCCCTCTAAGGACTGATCTAATTAACATCATTTTTCAGCATAGTGCATTGCCCATTCTTTCTCTGATTTCTTTGTTGAAGGATTTAAAGTGAGATAAGAACAAGAATTGGGGAAAGCTCACATAATGCTGTAGATATGTAACTTTACTGTAATGGTCAATTTAGCAACATGACCTGTATTGAGTTCAGTACTACAGATTACAACACATCTCGGGTAGGTTGTTGTACCAACGACGCAGAATGTCTGTAGAATTTTTCATTCTAGCACACACAATTTTTATGTCAACATCGTGGTTTTCAGTCAATATCAGTAGTGGGTCTAACAGAGTTGGTAGTGAATAAAATGTTATCTTGGAAGTAAAACTCTTAAGTTTGGACTAAACTGGTTGAATGGGGTAACAATGTATTGTAGAAACTTTAGAAAGAGAAAACAGTTACTTGAAATGTGTGTATATCCTTGCAAAATCATTCATGGAATTGAGCTGTTGGTATTGCAAAATTCCTGAATTGTGTATTATTAAAGTTGCTTATTCTTTATTGAAATTTCCATGAATACTTTGTATTTCATTATTTTAATATTTATTTATGTCTAGGGCTGGCTTTGAGACAGCCTTTGAGCTTTTACGAGGTAATACTCGTACTGGTTGCCAGGCCCTCATTGTATTGGTGACGGATGGTAGAGATACTGATGGAGACCGTGTGAGGTGTGATCCAGGGTACTACACAAGGAGTGGCTATGTACCTGGGGCTATATGTAAATACTCCTGGAAGATGATTTGGGACAGAGTTGCACAACTGAATGCCAAAGCTGACCCAAAGGTGAGTCTTCTAATTTTTTTGAAAATTTATTAGATTTATGTGATTTCTCGTCTATTAATAGTTTGACTGTGTTAACTAAATGATGCAGTTTTAATAGAGTTTTTCTGTTCCGTGAATCTGATTGTCATATAGTTTGAGGTCAGGTCACCTGGTATATGCAAGAATCATCATAATGTCACAGAAAATCATTGCATAATAGGAAAACAACAAAAATGCAGTGGCAAAAAGTCTGCATTGTACCAAGCATGGTCGAGTAGGCCTGTGTCCTCTTTAAAATTATCCTGTTCTTTCCTTAAGTGTACAGTATACTTTAGTTTATATGATGACATTAAAGTTGAAGTAAAATTCCAGTTTCACAGTCATAGGAAATGGAACCATTAAGAGTAAAACAAAGTGAGAGACATTGATTTGTAGAAAGCATGGTGTTTTCATTATGTAAATAAAAGCATGTTAAATTAATTGCATTCATAATGTTTAGGTCCATCAGTCGTTGCAGAGAATGTGGTCACAAATAGAGCATTGGATAAAGACTTTTTGCTTCATTGTATGGCATAGGTAAATAGGAAGCAGCTTGGCTATGCTCTTAATAAAAGATCATATGATTTGAAAATGAGGACTGCAGGGGTTTTCCTCAGGACAGTTTTTGTCCACTTTTACTAGTCTATATATTTTCCGCCGAGCACAATACTTTGCATAGTACAGTAAAACATATTATTACAAATCACCATAGATTTGTTGTTGTCTGCTCTTTATACTCATATTCTGTTGGCATAACCACTATTGTTTTGGTGAAGGTCAAAGTTCTTTGAGGCCCCCTGGCCCTTGTGGTCAAACTGTGATGGATTTATAACTTTTGATACCTTAATTTTTAGGCACAGTAAGTTCACAATCAAATTGTGTTATAAACTTGGAACCACAGTACTAAAATTGTATCCATGTTGCAGGGAATCACGAAGCCTTTTGGCTTTCTGGTTGCTTGTATCTTTTGAAATATGGATGGAAATTATTTTCAAAGTAATGTACTGTAGCTACTAGGATAGTGGTCAAAATAGGTCTAACACACTGACACTCACACATACGTGCACTCAGTGCCTTACGGGGTACTGGGAAAGGACCTGGTAGGAAATGCAAGGGAATTTCCCAGCAACGAAGCTGCCCGTGAATGAGGCGCGTGGACGTACGCATTTGAGGGCAGGCTGCGCTCCAAGGCAGGCACGTGCTGCCGTGTGTGACTTTTCCTTACAGTGGCCGAATTTTTGGGCAGCTACTCCAGTTTCAAGCTGTGCGTGAGCTAGGAAAGACGTGCGAGACTGAGCTCTTGCCGGCTGCCCTGGTACCTGCTAAGGCCATGTTGGTGAGTGCACACATGCTGACACACTGCTGGACACACCTCATGCACAAAAGATGTGTTAAAAGTAGTTGGCAGTCACCCCAAATTTATTTTGAAACATTTGCTAATTCTTACAAATCCCCTATCAGGCGCGGATCCAAGGGGGGGGGCTTTCCCCGTCTCAGCCCCCCCGTTTTCGCCACATCAACATTAACAAATATGCAAGATTTAGCATAGTGTTAATCTAGGAGAACATTCAAGGGGACTTTCCCCCCCTCCCCCCACCCTTTTCGAAATGTCTGGATCTGCACCTGCCTATTATTTTCCTCACATTCATCTTTTGTGACGGTTCTGAAAGTAAATATTGCATATTGAATGTAAAGGAAGGAGTGCCTCCGGAAGAAACAAAAATATGTTACATGATTGAAAAGAGCTATGCATGTGTTATGATATTGGGTTTATACTCTAATGCAAATTGGGGTGACTGCATTTTCCGTTTAACAAATTGTATGAATGTATGAATCTGAAAATGTCCAGGAAGCAGAGAGAAAAAGTACTATTGGAACAAGAGTAATGTGATACCTCAAGTTGTCAAGAAGAATTTCAAATATGTACAGATTTAATGGCAGCAACACCACATCACTGCAGTGTTTGCTCCTCAGTGTCTGCATTGAGGTGGCAAGCAATGTTGTATTAATTAAATTCAGTTCTGCTTTGCGTCAGTAACCATGCAGGAGTTTAATATAAAGAAACATTGAAATGATGATGTTCTAAAGTGGGTGCTAAAATATTTCAATTTACAGACAATAAACCAGGGGTGATTATTTTGGTCATATTTAAAAATGCAAATCTTTTGTCTTCTTTTAGGCTAGAATATTCAGTTACATGACCATTGACAAGGGTGAAGAACTGCCGGGTCGTCTAGCCTGCAAGAATAACGGCTCTCTACACAAACTCGATGATGGTGAAAACTTGATATCACAGATGAGTAACTATTTTGAGTTTCTTTCCAAGAACACATTCAACAAAGAACCACTGTGGACTGCCCCCTACCTGGATGCCTGGGGACTGGGGTTAATGGTAACTGTGGCTATACCAGCTATCAGTAAAGTAACAGGAAGGTAATGTTACTTTGAAAATCATGCTTTCTTATTGAAAGGGGCAGCTGCTCTCCCCCCCCCCCCCCACCCCTTGAGCATATTTTTGTTATTTGTTAATCTGTTTTTTATGATATTGCTAGTAACTCAAAATTAAAAATGTTTAGATGCAACTTACAAGGCCTGGGAAGTGCCATTTCCAGCGATCTGGGAGGTATTTTCGGCCATATTTTTTTGTATCCTTGTAAGCTACGCTTAGATAGTTTGCCTACAGGCTTGGCCCCCACCCCTTGGCAAAGTTCTCTGTACGCGCCTGTGCTCATAACAGCTGTGCATTATTATTATTGCAAGGGTGCATGGTATATCCATTATTACCATAAATAACATGTAACAAAATGTGCAACTGAAATCTATATGACTTCTTACATATTTCTGTGCAAGTGGTGGACCCAGCACAGGTCACAGGGATGTTTAACCCAATGTAGTAGAATTTTTAGAGCAAAGTTAGTATTGAGCATTTCACTGGTGGTAGGTGACGGAAGGGGGGAACTATTTCCTGTTAATTTTGCCCAATTTGCTTCAAAACTGCCTAGTATTGCAATGAGAATTTGATCAATTTCCACACTGTGGGAAATCTTGTCCATTCCAAACCCATCTGTCAGGTGCCAAATGTCCTTGACATATGGAAGCTTTGCCCCCCATACTCTTCACTTAATTAGAACTCAAGATAAGCTCTTGTGCATTATGTCAATAATACAAGTTTGCTTTTTACTGGTTGTTCCTCTCAAAAGCAAGAGTAGACCTTGTTTCATTACGCGTTCGGAACGGTTGCAGTGTTTTACAGATTTCACCCGATTTACTGAAGTCTGCCCGGGTGTCACGTGACCAAATTTTTGCAACGTTATCTCCTGTCTACACAGTTGAGTTGGCTGATGGCTTGCTCCTGCGGAAGCCACATCGTTCACACATGACGTACGTTACTGATTCTCGTATCGGTAATTAACAAGCTTGTGATGGAACCTTTCACAATCAAATTCTTCTGTGGGCACTGTGGCACTCCAATAAATGAAAAGGTGTTCCTCCCAAACATTCAAAACAAATACTTCGACAATTTTTGCAAGTTTACAATACTGATAAAAAGCAGATTTAACCGTCTTGTATCTTTTGAGTCCTCTTTCAAAACAATAAGGAAAAAAGACTGAATTCCTCTTCTTGCCTGTGGCCGGCTAGATTAACACCATGTCATGGTGAATGCATAACTTAATTGTAATCAAAAACAGTATTCATTGATGTGTTCATTGTTGTATGAGAGTGTTGTAATCAAAATATTTACACTCGAGTGTGCCCATCAGCATATGGCAGAGTGGGCAAATAAACATATTATCTGCCTGACTGGCTACAAATTCACTGAAAAAGTGTAACCAAACTGTACTCGTAATGTATGTTACGTTACCCTGATTGCTTCAAAATTGTTTTCTTTTGCAAGGAGAATGCAAAAAGAATCCCCCTCCCCCCCCATCCTACAACTAAGTATGGTACTTAGACAAAATGTAGAGCTGGACCACTCATATTAGAAACAGCTTCAGATGAAATGCATTGAGTTTGCATTAGTACAGTGTTATAAAGCATTGTATTATAGGTGCTGGTCCTGTAATTACTTCATGTGGAAGAGCTTGAGTGATATTACTCTAAGGCCCTATGTAATCTCCATTTCCCCCTACCCATTCACAAAGCCCCTTATCTATTTAATTTAGTATGCTAATCAGGGTGAATTTAAAGGAAAATTTCCATCACCTGCCACCCCAAATTTATTTTGAGACTTCAGCCAAATCTTGCAAATCTCCTGTTATTTTCCTTTACAAGTATCTTTCTTGATGTTTCTTGAGACTGGACATTAAAGGAAAATCAAGGAGTTTTTTTGAATGAACTTTCCAGTTCAATAGTAAATATTTCCATGTGATTATTTATAATGGCCATTTATAAATTAGGATACCAAGGTATACCATTTCAAATTTGGGTGACAACATTTTCTTTTAAAGCTGTTCTGTTCTAAAATTATTGTGGCAAATCAAATTGTGCCATTTGAGATGGTTAAATGCTTCATTCTAATGCCCACAATTTTGGAAATACCCCAAAGCATCTGAGAGCTTCCCTCCTGATTTCTTGCTGGTGGTGTTCCCCCCCTGGACTCCACCATGGTCCATGACACCAGCCTCTAAACCTGTGCCATCACTGGGTATACAGGCCCACACTTACTATCTTTCTTACTCAAAGTCCTCCAGCATGAAAACTTTACTTGAATGCTTCCATGCTTTGCAATCCTATATTTGAGCCCTGGATCCACTGTCCCCTACTGCTTCTTATTTGTACCCTCCTATTTTTATCTCAATACGTAACATGTATTGAGAAGTTGTCACACTAGCCAGTCACTGGCTGTAGCCAAAATTCTTTATAACATTATCATTTTGTGGCTGTTTATGACCCTATTCAGAGAACAAGTACTTTTGATGTAGAGGAAAAAGACGTGGTCAGTGAAGTTTATACTTGTTGACTTTGTTGGGATATTTTGGCTGATAAGTGGGCAAAACTACTGAAAATGAGACCAGAACAATGACAGCCCATTGTTTTTACTCCCATTTGCCATGATCCCTTGCATACATTTAGTCTGCTATTGAAGCTGGCAGAAATCAAGAGGCCAGTTTGAGTTCTTTGCACACAACACTCACATAGGAAACAAATCATCTTGAAGGCTGTACAATGGACAGATAAGGCTGCACACAACCCTCAAGCATGGTTGATTTTAAAATAATTGATCCTTCACATGTGATCTGGACGACCAACCCTGTAGGCTACCTGTGCATGCTTTATACTAAAGGGTGAAATGGCCATTATCAGTGTCACACTTCCTCATGTTGACCATAACATTGCAGCAGTGCAGAGAGATTGAGGAGATGTTGTGACCATTCAAAAAGGATTATCTTTTGTAGCCAAAATGTTGACCTGGCCCCCAGGATAAAGCCTTAGCAGAAACAGTAACTGTGTCTGCTGCTGCCTATGGCTGATTTCATTTCCTGTTATCGTTTGGACAATTTTCTACCCTACTTCATGTACTGCTTACAGTTATCTGATGACCCTTTTGTTTCTGACTTGGGAATCATCAGTTTACCTACTATAGCTCCTTCTCCTGAAACTCTGAATTCACATTTTTGGTATCTGGCAATGTATGTGGCTAACATATATTTTGCAATGCAGTTTTGGGATCAATGAAACTACCCTCCCCTTAATGTTTTGGCCCCAATGATAAAATTATCTGGCTTCTTGTTTTAAAAATGACAAAGCCATTATGGAAAACTTATGTGATACAAACTGAATGTGTTTAAAAAGCTTGTTTTAAATCAGTTGCTTCCGCTATAATTTGGCCATAAGTATGATACTTTGTACATAACTTATATACGTTTGATGGTGGTGTTGAGATACTGCAGCATAGCTGCTCTGGTATTGTTGTTAGGTATTCACAAACACAGAATAGAGACCTCTGGACAGGGTTTATAAAATATTCAGCAATGTCTGTTTTTTATTTGGGGGAACGGGGTGGGGTAAGGGAGTGGGAGCATACAAGAGATTTTCTGTCTCCAAGTCTTAACACTGAATATCTAAATAAAGTTGTTTAGAGAGCAAAAGTTGTTCTGCATTGGTTTACAATGTCCGTTATGCAAATTAATGGAGGTTATTAAATGGATTGTATTTGAAAATTTTAGGAATGCAATTGGCAATTGTTACATTCGTACATAGCATACCACATTCATGCAAAGTATGTCATATGGAGCAAATTAAGCAAACCATTCAAGAGCATTGACATATGTGATGCTTTCATTTAATCTTATAATGTGTTTAATATTGATTTTTACGTGGAAGGGGAGATGAAACTCCTAAGACTAAAATGTTGAATTGAACTATTAGATTTACCAGTGTTGATTTAGTCTGTCCCAGTTGTAGAGAAGACCTCCTAAGATGTGGGGATTAGTTGTTCTGGGATCCAGGCCTTAAATAGCTCATCTTGTTTTGTATCTGTTATCATAATGAGTTTATTAAGGGGCAGAGCAGGGGTAGGGGCATGGTGAGGGGCATGGTGAGGGGGAGAAGTGATCAGGGTCTTACAAGTGGTTCATCTGCTGCCAAAGTTCTACCATACTTTCTTCATTACTTTATTTTCTTCAATGTCTGTATTGCTATTGGTGTGGTTGAAGTAAGGATGGGGGGTTGGGTTGGGTAGGGTAGAGTGGGTTGAGGGAAGCAGTGTCTGAGGCATATCTCATCTGTGACCAACAGACTACCATACATGTTGAATTGAAGACACTTAAAACCGTGATCTTCGAATCTCACTTTTCTATTGTCTAAGTGTGGTATATCTTATTACCAACCCCATGACTTTAATTTCCCAAACCAGTCTCCCCTGGTAGAGATGACTGTTCTGCTTATAGAGCATAAAGGACAATTAGCACAAGCTCAACGTAGCATTCTCTTCTCCCTTGTTCTATATTGTTGTTACCGTTTCATATTTGGTTACACCTGTACTGTAGTTCCTTTGTGTTCTGTTGCTATACGTGGCAGGGATTGCAGATATTTCAGCGATTGGCATAATTCTAGTGCTGCCAATCACTTACTTCAGTATGAAAGTTTCCTGTTTCAGGTGTTAAGGTGTTAAGGTTGTGTCTTCTTTGAGGTAACAGTCTAAGGAAGCAAGATATTATTGATAAAAATGGTTTTAATGCAAACATTTCATCATGAATTTATTACTTTTCTTTTCCTTCTTCTTCTAGTGTTATTGGTGTGGTTGGAGTGGATGCTACATTGGACGAAATAGAAAATATCATAAATAACGAACAGTGGGGAAACGTCTACGCTTTTTTGATTGACAATGAAGGCGCCACAATTTTTCACCCTCGTATGAAAGCGAGCAGTAAGGTAAGTTATACCTGCAGCTTGTTTTATTGTCTTAAGAGGAGTTTTGCAAAGTTGGCAGTCTCCATGGCAACCAATGGGTTGGGGCGGTCATACTGGCATTAGGGTCAGAGGTCACCTAGCCGATGAAAACAAACCAGTTTGTAACTTCACAGGCCACCCCCTCATACTACGATTGTGCAACATACAGATTACTGTTTGCAAACTTTTCTTGAGTTTAGGATTGGAGTGGTCCTACCTGTTAGCGAGGGTTGTCATATGGGCCATGTGGATCCAAAGGTCACGTTGCAGGTGAAAAGAATCCTGGCTGGATTACATTGCCATGTGTTTCATAAACTTTTTCTCTGCTACTCTGTTGTGAAGTCACAGGTTGCCCCTACCCATTGCATGCATTCAGCAGGTCATATCTGGAACAATAATTCAGAATTCATGTGAAAAAACTGTTTGAAAAATTTATGTAAGCGGTCTTCAGGGGTGAGTGAGAAAATTCAGGTCAAAAGTGTGTTTATCTATGCCAAGAAAGCTTACTTAAAGAGGCTGTTTTATTTTAATGCTGCCCAGAACAGTGTCCAAACATAGACTGTGTGAGAGAGTGTAAGTGTTCAATTTCTTTGGAGAGAAATTGTGTGAATTCTGTGACAGCATGTGTGTCTTATGTGAATTCTCTGACAGCATGAAGGTTAGGTTCAAGACACATTTGGTACGACGTATTGCACCTCAAGGTGCACTATATTTCAGTGTATTGATACAAAAATGCAGTGCATGCAAATTTGTAGGTCCAAACAAACCGTTTATTTGAGCAGGAAGGAATAGTGTGGTACACATGGTTCTTCGAGTTAATTGTTGTAAAAATGCTTTTGATAATCATCTTCACAAAAGGTTTATAACCCAGTGAAAAATGGGACAATTTTGGAAGATTTGAGATGGCGGTTTTTTGTCTTCCAATTTCATCCTACAACTTTTGAACGATTCTGGTAGGAATAATCAGTGCATTTGGACAACTTTTCAAGTTTAAGAAGAAAGGGATGTTTCACTGCACAATCAGCTGACAATTTTATTTTGAAATGGGGATTTTCTACCTCCATTACTATGCCTATGGTTGAGGGACAAATTTAATTGTTTCTTTCATACCACGAAGAAACCCTGAAGGCTGTTGTGAATCCTTCTATACAATGGAGTGGCCCAGGCAGCTATACTGGAATGTATAACTGTCCTTGACGATTTTTAATGGCAGGATGATTTGGGAAGATTTTGGTTGAAATTGTCCAAAAGCAGAAATTTTTCTTCCCATTTTTCACTGGGAACACGAATCAAATTTTACTTAATTTGGCTAATATACTTGTAGATATTGTATTGCAGCTACTTAATCAGGAAGTTAATGTTGTACAGTACAGTGATAAAAGGCTCTTGGAATTATTCATGGTAGGTAGTGTGGGGATAGGGGAATAGGATGTTCACCTTAACATTCACCCAGCAAGCAAGCCCTATTGGGGCCCAATTGGGTTTTACTTGGGAAGCTTGGGCTTTAATAATTGGGCATGGGCTGAGGTTGGTGTTTACCTCGGGTCCCAACTGGGCCCCAGTTGGGCTCATGAGAAAGAGATGTTGTTAACTCATTTGGGTCAAGTTGGGACCCAGTTGGGATTAATTGAGCTAAGTTAGCCCAATTGGGGCCAGATGAAATCTGTGTGACAAAACAGATTGGGCCCCAATCGGTAGCCTAATTTGGCCCCAATTAGGACCCAATATGGTGTGCTGTTGGGGTAAATGTCTCGAATTCCAACAAGATCTGAAAAGTTGTCAAGCTGTCATGCTGAGTGGGAATGCTATTTTGGTACTTTTTCTTGAAAAGAGCAAAACCTTCGTACTGACAATTATATAGAAACAAAGGTCAGACTGAAAATACCAGTTGGGCTCTGGGTACAAGTTAGGCAAATACTCTGCAATCCATTCTTTGTGATGGCACTGTGGAAGAATGAAACAGCATTTTTTGGAAATCCTCAAAAGGAACTTTACAACTTACCATGGGCTTCAAACTTCTCTATTTAATATTTAAGAGTATAAGGATTATTCCAGAAGGCCTACTGATCCATGAATAATTGGCCGTCAGACTTTACAAGCTGTAGTTGTAAAGACATCAAAGGGAAGGAAGGATTTTCCTGCTTTTGCTTCATTTTTGCCCATGATAATGTTTTTAGTCTTTTAGCATGCTTTCACTTTGCACATTCTTCAAAGTGGACTGAATGCATCACTTTATTTCCAAATTTTAAGGGATCAAATTCTTGAGTGTGCAGCCCTGTTCTAGTGTCATTTCTAAGACTTGTTGTTTAAATAATAGTGTATTTTTCTTCAGAGGGAAAAGACATGGTTTTATAAGTTGTAAGAAAGTTTCGTGCATTATTCAAAAAACTTTATTAATTAATAGGACAGTCTGGTGGACACTCTAAGCATTTTGCCAAGGTTTGTGGATTCCTTTCTTGTGATAAACTACTTTTTGAGCAAGGGCTATCTTTTGTTGTACATAACTTCACTACAAATAGCTTTCTAAACATCCTCAAGTTAACTTATTTATGAAAATGTTACAATCATAAAGCAGCAGAATTGTTGATCCAGCCAATTAACATGTAAATATCTTACATTTCGTATTTAAATTTTCACTTTTTCTCTTTCTCAGTTAATGGATGATCCTATGTTCATACCTATCTCTAAGCTAGAGCAGGTAGATGGCAAACCAGAGGAATTTTTAGAAGTTCAATATAACATGACACAAGGACACACTGGATCATATGATGTTGAGAAAACAGTGAGTGCTTTCACCTACCAATCAGTTTTTTTATTAATGTGTAATTTCTCTGTTTTTTGAAATACTTTTCAGAGAAGAAGGGCACAGGTAAACTATACACTCAAGGGTACATTGAGATGTAGCCTAATTATTACACATACATATTTATTCATGTTTTCCTTTTTTTGAAAATAAAAGCAGTGTGGAATCAGTCGAATATGAGGTTTGGAAAGATGTGACAGCTTAGTGTAAGTGTTGAGGATGGGGTGGGAAGGGGGGTGGGGAAAGGAGGGCTGGTAAGCAGTACTATTACTTTACATTACTTGAAGGTGATGAAGCCAGATGCACATAACCTAGGAGATGTTGCTCATCAAGAGTTAAGCTGTTTTGGTAACTTGGTGTTTAGTCACAATGCAACAAGATTCACTGATTATGAATTAATATGTATCAGAACATATCACTGGGCACCAGACAAACTGCATTTGCATTAAAGCTGTCATAGTATGCCTTAGTATATACAGTTAAGTGTGTGATCTTTACATTTATGGATCATGTACACTACTGTTACTTCAAGCTAACAGCCCTCAGCAAAGATCATCTTAACATTGCTTCTCCTTGAAATCTGAAGAAAACAAAGGATACAGGAATTATCATGTGAGTCCCTCCCTCCATATCACAGGCTAATCCTTGATGCAAGCATAACATAGCATTTTTCTTGTAAAATGGTCACTTTTGGATGGGTTTGGATTCAAAGTTTTGCCAGTTTTAATGTTTGAACCATGCCCTTTTACATTTTGTGGAATTTAAATGTCCACAGACTGTCAACTCTCTGTTGTATTAAAGATCCTCTAGCTCTCCCCAGACAGTAACAATTCTCCCAACTAATCTAACTTGTAGCCCGGCCTCCAGTTTAAACACAAACAACTGTCCAGAACACTTCCAAGACAAAGTCACAGTAGCTTGCACTGAGTTTTAGTAACTTGAGGCAATATTGAAAAACAAACTGTGTGTGACTGTGAGCCTGATTAGGAACACAACTGACTGTCCAAGTCATCACTACCAACCAGAGTGGTGCTATTATTGTTTGAATGAATTCCAATCAAAGTACAGTCACCAGCTGGATTTAGAACTGGGGATATGAAATATATTTGGGGGGGGGGGTGCCATAGCTCCTTTAAATAAATGATCTTCATTATCATGCTTCTTCTTTTTACGGTACTTTGTCGTGTTTTCTCAACAGGATGGTTCACGTGTGACCTACTACTACACCTCAGTTAAAGACTCAGTATACTCATTTGCGTTTGTGCTCAACCCTTCTGACCAGGTAAGTGACACACTGAGTACATTCTTTGTAGAATTCTAAGACACATTTCAAGCAATAATTTCTCCAACAACAATTCTTTCATAGATTCCAGGTATTAAATTTAAAATGGAATAAGAGGGTGGTTGTTTGCATGACCCTGTATATTCACAAAAATTTATGACTTGCTACATTTACAGATATTGAGGTTAAAAGTAAGATGCAGTTATTTTGTATTCAGAATGTATTTTGTATGAAAAACAAGTAAAGAAGGCAACCGTTGAACATATTTCATAAGCCAGATGCCCATACATCATTGTCCTTTCTTTCAGTCCCTAAGACGAGCAGTGGAACCAGAGAATAAGACTAATTTTTCCACATCGTACTTCAATCTGCTGATTGAGTACAGCCGACCATCTGCCAGGGAAAAACTGCCAGGTATGATCATTAAGACCTTATTAGATTTTCCATTATGAAGTATGTAGTACAGTAGGCTGCAGTCAGTTTAAATGGTGATGCTGAGAAGTGGACAGAGTGTGTTTAGGATTTTCTCTCTGCTTTTCTCATGCAGGGTTTGCACTTGGTGACAAAAAAAATGGTGGTAACTGTTTGATGGGGATTGGCATTTTTAGTTAAACATGTTGGCAACACTGGATTAATTTTACAACAGAACCATATCTTTGGTAGTATAAAAAATATGAAATCTGGTTTGTGAATAGTGCTGATTCAGGTGTAAATATGAACTTTATGTACCAACTTAATAAAGATCTAAAACATCTTTTGTGTCCTTTCTTGTGCAGGAGAGTTTGAAAAACTTGATGTGAAAGAAGATGAGGAGAAGTACCCAAACTTGAGAGTCTCATATTTGTGGTCATCATTCCGCCTGGCCCCTAAGTGTTACTGCAACCCAAACGAGTTTCTGACCAGTGATGACTTGACAACGAAGACTATCAGAGCTCACAAGTTTATGAATAGTGATGAACCAGATGCAGGGTGTGAGAAGGGAGGATGGTTTGAAAAAAATACCAGGTAAGGGTTACTGGTGGTATGGAATGGTAGGGGAGGACGGTTTGAGGAAAATACTAGGGAAGGGTTAATGGTGGTATAGAAGGGTCGGGAAGGATGGTTTGAAAAAATACCAGGTAGTGGTAATGGTGGTATAGATTGGAAGGGGAGGATGGTTTGAGAAAAATACCAGGGATGGGTTAATGGTGGTATAGAAGGGTAGGGTAGGATGGTTTGAAAAAAATACCAGGTAGTGGTAATGGTGGTATAGAATGGAAGGGGAGGATGGTTTGAGAAAATACCAGGGAAGGGTAAATGGTGGTATAGAAGGGTAGGGGAGGATGGTTTGAGAAAATACCAGGGAAGGGTAAATGGTGGTATAGAAAGGTAGGGGAAGATGGTTTGAGAAAATACCAGGTAATGGTGATGGTGGTATAGAATGGTCGGGGATGATTGAAGATCGATGAGGAGGAATGTAGAGAAGTTATATTTAGATGGTGTGATGGTAGAAGGAGGTAGAAGGATACCATGCTAGTTTGGTAGTATGATTACAGAGTAGTAGATTGGAATCTAGGGATTGTAGACAGGGGGAGCATGTACGTAGCAGGGACACCCCACCCATATTTTTCAGTAGCTAGTTCTAAGTTACATTGGCTTGGACAAGGCTTGTCCAACATTTTGAATTGGCTTGACTGTAGTCTGCAACAATCATGTAGTGTTATGAGCAATTTCACTGTGGAAATTACCCAGTCAGGGCTTATATGGTTCTTTGAACGACATGAAATTGTGCATTGGTAAAGTGCTTTATGGGTTAGGTTAGGTTAGATGAGGTTTAACGTCCCAGTTTCCAACCAATTGGTTCAAGTCGAGACGACCACAGCCTTTTTTCCAGTTGTGGCTCACTAGCTTGTTTTCCCTACTCCATTGTTTATGCTGAGCACCAAGCACAAAGGCAGTAGGTTCCATTTTTAAAGTCTTTGGTAGGGTACACCCACACCTTATTCTCTTCAACACAACAGAAAACGTCACTGTTTGATATGAATTTAAAAACAGTCTAAATCACCTTCAGTTCACCCCAAATTTTCAACATCTACACTTTTTATGTTCTCTTTGAGATTCATGGAGTTTTATTACCAAATAGACAGGTTATCATGACAAAATTTGGTCTAAACTGGAGTTAATAGTACTACTTTTTTGAGGGTGGACATTTGACCCTCAAGAACATTACTCTAATGGAATCCTGAGGCCTTATGGGAAAGAAGCAGTGAGTGTTATAGGACATTAAGAGGGGACTTGATGAGCTCACTCCAATCAGTCTTTCATTGTGCAGGAGCCATTAGTATGATTATCTGCACTGACATCTGTAGGTAACTAGGTCAGAATGGTTGAGTGGAGTTTTCTTGTTCAGTTGTTGAATGGACATTAGGCTTACCTTGCAAAACATTTGTCTCAAACCTGTTTTGATACGTGCTTTCAGATCTTGTCATATTTCCTGTTCTGTGATTATACGTCAGAAATTAATATTTCACATTAAGGCTAAAGCGAGAAGTTACCTTGAATCAATTTTTAAATTATTAGGGAAGAGATTGGGACATGATTCAAAAGGACTACGTGTTAATTACCATAAGGCATTATGCTCTGAAAATTGCAGACACATTGTCCCTTGAAATGATTGTACAAATGCCAGTGATCGAAGACTGTTTCCCCCTTTCCTTTTTTACAGAGCTGATGTTTTAATTACATCTCCAATTGAAAATGTCTGGAAAGCTCGTAACTCTCCCCTCCTGAAAGAAGTCAAATGGACCTACATTGGATGTCGTAGTGGTGTGTTCCGCACATATCCTGGCCACAGGTCATCTCGAGCTTATGACCCTACAAAGTAAGCACATTTTTTCTCAGATGGAATTTTTGTTCACTTTTCCGTCAAAAAGTCTGCACAGTAGTTATTTTTCTCACATAGTACTTCAGCATGCAAGATTCCAAGCACAGTTGCTTTAATTCTCCAATCAAGTTCTTGAGGTTTGCACGTTTGAGTTTCTCAGTATATATTCCTTTAATCACGTGATAAAATCCATGATGAAATGTCTGCACTTTTTCTAATTTTCAGGCGGCCATGGTACAAGCGTGTCATTAAAAATCCTGACCGTACCAGCATGTCTATGGCGTACATGGATGCTGCTGGGGTTGGGAAGATTATTAGTATTTCTCAGGCTGTGTATGAGGGGATGCCCAACACTTCGCAGGAGGATTGCCAAGTAAGTGGCAAGAAACCCCCTGGGTGTGAGTGTCACAGCAATGCAGACTGTCAATCGGGTAAGTTGAATGAATTAGTGGTATGCAGTCAGACTGTCAGTCTGATAAGATTGATGGGATGATGTCTATTCAGTTTGATGATTGGTTGGGTGGGTGTCATGCAGACTGTCAATCTGGTGAGTTTGCAGACTGTCAGCCTGATAAGATTGATGGAATGATGTCTATTCAGTTTGATGATTGGTTGGGTGGGTGTCATGCAGACTGTCAATCTGGTGAGTTTGCAGACTGTCAGTCTGATAAGATTGATGGGATGATGTCTATTCACTTTGATGATTGGTGGGCGGGTGTCATGCAGACTGTCAATCTGGTGAGTTTGCAGACCGTTTTCTGCTTAGATTTTTGTGATGATTTTTGGTCAGTCTGATGACAGTTTGGTGGGTGCAATACAGTTTAGTGAGCTTGCGGACTGTAAGATTGCTGGTTTGGTGTCTGGTCAGTCAGATGAGTGGTTGGGTAGTGAGGTATAGACTGGGTAGTTTGCAGACTGTTAGTCTGATTAGATTGACAGGATGCCTGGTCTGTTTGTTGAATGCAGACTTCCAGTCTGGCTGGTGCAGACTTTTAGTGGGGCTGTATTTTTTTTAAGGAAATGTAGGTTGTTTTTCCATGAATCCCTCCAATACCTTCCATTTTTATTTTATGGCTAATGTGGCCTTAGCATACTAATGAACACTTGAAATTCCCTTAATTCTTTTAAAGTCAGCTATGTAATATGAAGTACCAGGCTACTGCTGTGTTCACAGCCATGTAGGTACCATTATGTATGGAACTTACTTTGTTTAAAACAAGTTGGCTAGCTATGGACATGGCAACCCTCCTGAAACAATTCACATCTCTTTAATGTTTAATAATTAAACTCTTTGTTCACATTTAATCAGGTTATTGCTACAAAAGTGCTGCTTACAGCACCAACACAAGGTGTTCCTCAGTGAAGGTGGAAGCTGTAACCTCCCTGGATCTTCTCTATACTGACTTTCACCACAATGTCTATAAAATTATGAAAGATCCTGAAATACCCTGGTCATGTGGGAACCACTATAAATGTCCTAATGGAGAACCAGGATGTCAAACAAGGTAAAACATTTACCCTTGTAAGCTGCTCCTCTTCACACTGTTACAACCACTTTTGACATGTCTAGGTCTGCCATCAACATTCTTCATTATAACATTGTTTTTGGTTTTGCCATTCCCCTTTTTTGATGTACTTTTCTGTAGAAAAATTTCCTTCTTCCTTTTCTTTAGATAATTTTGTCAATCTTTTCTGCCCCCCCCCCCCCCACAGAGTAACAATACCATTAGGGTAGTAGTTCTTTGTTTGTTGCTGCTGCCAAAATAGGGAACAACCTCCCTTAAATCTTTTTGTTCTGCAACTTTTCCGGGAATTTTCAAGAAAACATTGAAAACCCATGCTTGTAAAAATTTTATCTCCCTGGTTGTGACTTTGGCAACAGCAGTAGCATCCATCTGGCAGATATTAGGGCTCCACTAAATTGCCATTATTATTTCTGTTTTGTAAATTTTGAAAATTGTAAATGGTGTATAGGTTCACTACCCCGGATGATCAATTTGTCTTGGAGAAAGCAAACCTGGTATTGTCACAAGTACTTACCAAGGGAGGGAAGCAGTCAACTATTTCAACCTCTTTTTGAAACACCAGAAAAATGTTACAAATTTCATTTTATTTTCGCAACATAATGTTTCAGAAGTAAATTTTGTATATTAAAGGTGAATCAAGGAGTCATTCTGTATGAATTTGAACAATTAGGTAGCAAAAATAATGACAAATGGTTCCATACATCTGTAAGTGAATTTGGATATTTTAGCATAGTTTCTTAAATTGAGGTGATAATATTTATATCCTTAAGTGAATCTGTGAGTGAATTTGGATGTTTTAGCATACTTTCTCATGTTGGGGTGATAATATATATATATATTTTTGGGCAAGTAGAGGCCAGTATGAATCAGTGTATTGAATGACCTGATTTGTAATTATCCAGATTTCATTGATTTGTAATAATTATGCATGTTAAAATTGTGACCATTTCGATTTCATCTCCATTAAGCCTTGTTGAAGTCTGTTTCAGCTACCCAGCTGGGGAATTCATTTGATACTGATTGCCTTCTGTTTAATGCTACAAATCCATTGTTTAATGCTGTTAATCCACAAACGTAAACACATTGCAGGATGAGACACCCCACCTAATTTGGTTAAGCAAGCAGTGAGATGACCACTCACCAGTTCATGTGGATTGATCAAAGACAGCAGGATCAGCTTGAGATTGCTGTGTTTTCAAGTTAAGTTCACGGAGTTGGTTATCTGGTAGGGGTGGTAACTTACCTTGAAGGGCAGTCGTTTTACAATGCTAAGTGACCACAAATGTGGAAACAGCCTATATGGCTTATGAATTACAACTTTACATGGGGTGGCGAACCATCTCAACAATTTAGATCAAATTTGGATTCTTTTGAACCGCCAGTTCAGATGGGAAAACTTGAGATTGCTCTTGGATGAAAAACCCACCTTACTTTGACCCGGCCGGGGATGGAACCCCAAAGCTCCTAGTTGCCAAGCTTCCTTGCTTCAAATACTATCACCTTTATCCACATGGCCACAGCATTGGTTACCTAAGCAGAGTTATCTCTGATCTAGCCTCTAGGATTCATCTTTTTTTTTTTGGTAGGTGTTATTTGTTTGATGTCTCTGGGAATGTCATCACTGACCCAGTCTTTCTCAACGTCAGTGACCTCAACACAGCTGCTTACAATGGTGTTGCCCTGGGTACCAAAGAAGGAGAGATAATGCATGAATTAATTTATAAGCACAAGTTTTTTGTTCGTAAGGAACAAATTGACTTCCAAGGAACATGCAGTATCACCAAACCATCTCCAAGAGTGAGTAGTTACCCCGTTTGCATATATTCATTTTGCAGTGTAATCTTTCAAATACAACACTGCCCATACCCATTGATGTACATCCTCTTTCTTTTATAAAACCTATTTGTAAGATGTATTGTCTGGCTTTTCTAAAAAGATAAGAATTTAAATTATAATTAGAGGAATTCTGAGTTTAAGCATGCCAACATTAAACTCAAAAGTTAACCTTTGCCACCGTCCTCCCTTCCAAATGAACAGATTTGTTTTCAGTACCCCACTGCCTCTTCTCCCCCTTCTCCCCCCACCCCCACCCACCAATTCTTTAAGAAAGGGTATATGCAGAAATAGGTAAGTTTTAGTGACCTCTTTTGTAGCCCTCTACCTGAAACTTCTCATCCCCGTTGCAGACATTTAGATTCATTTTTGGGTGTCCAAGGCAGATTAATTTGGGAGCAAACAGTTTGACTGAAATTCAGATCAGTAACCAAAAAACATCTGAAATCTTAAGATAGAAATAAACCATGATTTATTATTTGTTAACATTATTTTTAGGTTTCATTGGAAGGTTTACCAAAGAATCCAGAAGAATCTGATGCATTCTTAAGAACCAAGGGACCAATACCTTCATTTTCCAGTAAATTCAGCTGTATCCAGGATATTGTGGTGTACAGTGTCAATGAGAGTGCATTGGGTGAGTATGTTATAGCATTTTTCATACATATTTGCTTTATTTAATTGAAGTTTCATTGTGGACTGTTTTTTTTAGATTTTCAAAGTATCATATTCAGTTATTTATTCTCTTCATTGTGCCAAGAAAGAAGATATGACACATAAGGGACTGACCGACTGGGTGACCAAAACTTTGGAATTACAGTATGTTTGAGCATTTGGGAAGTTTGACTCTAGGTGTCTGATCAATTTCATATTTCAACTATGATATAGATTTTTGTTTTTTTCTTTTTAGAGGGGGGTGTGTTAATTTAGGTAAAGAACCATAAGTCAAATGCTTTGTATAAAAGACCTCTATAAGACTGTTTTATACTGTAAAATATATTGTGGTAAAATAGAAGCAAACCCTACCTGGTAAAAATGTCTACACCTTGTGCTGGGTTCATGTCAAACATGTATGATTCGAGGATTTAGAACAGGAGTCATATATTTGCAGTATACACCAGCCATTAGATTTGACTTCACCAAGGGTGAGATCCTATTTCATGTTTGGTTGAATTTGATTAAATCCCACTCCGACTGTCTGTGTTCACTCAGTTATAGACATATTCTATTCTCTTTTATGGAATTGTGAAATTTGTGGGTTGACATTCCAGGGTATTCATATATTTTATGTCATGTTACCTTCAAGCCTGAAGGTAAATCCTCATAAACTTTGAGGATGTCTGAAGCTAAGATTACTGCTTTAGTGCTACCAATGAAAAGTAAAGGTTATCATATAGGCTTTTGAAATCTTTTGAACATTATTAAAATGCTGAATGACTGTTTAGATGTAACTTGTAAGACACAGAAAGTGCCATTTCTGGCAGTATAGGAAGTATTTTTCGCAGTCTTTTTCAGGGTTGGTTTCCTAAACGGCAACTGATGGTTGCAGTCTGCCTAGCCTGTTGCCGCACCCTCCCCCTTCTTCCTGCGAAAAACATTTCTGTGTACAGCCATGACAGCAAATCCACTATCCTTGGTGTATAAAGCTACGTTGAATTTACTCACTCCCACTTGCAAACACAGAAGTGGCAGAATAAGTTTACCGTCAGGCTCTTCTCCCCATGACATGTTTGTGTATATATTTTTTATTTTCAGGGCCCAATGAGCTTCTTGTTGGTAATGTCTCTGGACCATGTAAATCTGGCTACTACTATGTTACAGCCCTTCCTAAAACTAATCTTTACATGTTGGTCATTGAGAATTGGAGAAATGACAAAGAAAACCGCATGTTTAACTTTAACTGTAAAATTACAAACAGGTAAGATTCATTTCAGTCGCTAAAATCAATATTAGAGCAATATGTCCTCAGGTTGGGGACCTACCATTATGTGATATCACCCTTACTCAAATCTCCCACCATTGAACAGTGCAAAACCCGACGTGCTGGAGGAAAAGTCGGGATTTTACATGATGTTCGCACCAACAGATTATAGCCTAAAACTTGGTAAAATCAATAAAAATATGATAAAACCTGATAAGTGTCCCAAAGGCTATAATCTGTAGGTGCGAACATCAAGTAAAATCCCGACTTTCCCCCCAGAAGGTCGGGTTTTGCACTGTTCAGTGAAAGGTGACTTGAGTAAGGGCGATATCACGTAATGACTGACAAACTTGTAGTGTTAATACATTGTCATGAGTATGAGTACAAGGGCAGTGTCTGTGTTGTGAGTACGAATACGAGTTCATTTTCATGAGTACGTGTACAAAATTTGCATTGGCCCCCATGCAGAGCTTTCAAAATCTGTATGAGTATGAGTACGAGTACAAATTACTTTTCATGAGCACGAGTATGTACTCACTACAAGTCTGCTCGCTGACATGTCCATCTGAATATTAGAGAAGCCTAAATTTAGATAAGAACATTGAGTGCTCAGTTAAGGTCTAGCCACTAGTATTGTTATAAAATAAAAAGAATGACTTAAAATTGCTCTCGGCACAGAACCATTGAGAACTGCCCCTGGAACAATCACTTTACTTGGATGCAGTATAAGAACCTTGAACAGTTTTAAAATTGATAAATAGTATATTGTTGCTGCATTGTGATTGTACCTTTTGTGTTGTTTTGAACAACAGCAGGTGTATCTCTGTAGTTATGAAGGAGCATCATCACAGTGATTTGTGAATTCTAAAAAGGGAGGTGGGAGGTAGAAGTGGGGGGGGGGGATGAGGGGTGTTGTTTTGATGTTAAGTGCCCACCTCCCTTGTGGTGAACATAGGAGATGGCATCAAAGTTTTTGTAGTGCTCACATACAGAGAAAAAAAATTAAAATTCAGTACTTGCAAAACTACCACATTGTAGGAATGTCCCATACTGTACAATGTCACATTTGTGTAATACAAATGTTTCTTTGTGCATTGCAACTGCAGGAACTTAAGATTTCAAAGTGTGATGTAATAGTATTAAACATGACCCCTATCTACTTGTCAGTTCGAGAACAAGAAGGACATCACATTCATATCCATTTAAATTTATGTTATCATGTAGACAGGGGTAAGGGAAATGTAACATTTATTGTTTGATGTTTAAACTTTTTAAGTTACAAGTACAGTGATCTCTACATGTGTTTTTATCCCTTATTGTGCAAAATATCAAAAAAGTGACACTGATTGTGAATGAAAGTCCTGATGGTAGTTGTAGACAGGCTTGTAAGGTGAGTACTAATGTAGTGTCTTTTCTTGTGAGTTTAAGTGGAAATTTGTTTGTGTGGGTATGAGAACAGTGTCATGAGTACAAGTATAGTGACTGATTGTAAGTATGAGTACATGCCGTGAGTTTAAGTGTAGTGTCTCTTCTTGTGAGTACAAGTGGGAATCTATTTGTGTGGGTATGAGTACAATTAATGTGTTGAGTACAAGTGTACCAGTGTCTCTGAGGGTGAGTACAAGTAAGACCCTATTCCATGGGTACCAGTGCTTATCTTTCAGAATGTGTGCATATGATGTCACAAGTACAAGTCCATACTCCCTCCTACAAGTACAGGTATATGTGTTAAAGACTAAGTACAGGTATGTACTCGCACAAGTCTATCGACAATAACTGATAATCTCTTTTTCTCACTCTCTTTAGGATATCTGCCACAGGTGCATTTCGTATCATCAACGGCACATGTGCTCACAATGATGACACCATACCAATGAAGAATAGGGGTAAATGTCCCAAAGTTGAGGACATTAAGATGAATTGTACCTACCAGACTGGTAGCTGTCTACATCCATGTTTCCATCTTATCCTAGTTCTGCTTGCTGTGACCCTGTTAGTGGAAAGAGTCAGTCTCGGCTGAAAGCCAGTAATGTGTGAATTTTTTACTAAGGATTTTGCTGCAAGTGAAATTTGCTCTGCTTGAAAAGTGGTCTTACCACAAAACCATAGAACACAGGTAGCCATTAAAAGGCTCTGTATATGGAATGATAGTCTGTAACCATACTCTGTTAATAGTACAGGCTTGTAGAGGACTTTTTGTTGTAATATAAAATGCAGTTGCTAGGTTTGTAATGCCATTAATATAGCAGCTGACATGGTATGAGTAGATAAAAAGAAATCACAAACCACTGACCTTTCACTTGGATTGAAAACCCTCATAAAAGACCTGAATATTGAAACTGTGGCTGTAAAGGGAGGAAAAGATGTGTTGCGAATGAACTGGATAATAGTTTACAAGACTATGATTCAAATATTATTCATTTGATCATTAGCTGGCTTAACATGTAAGGCTCAGCAGTAGTATGCCATAGTATGGCATCATGGGTCTATTCATAGTGAAAGAGTTAAAGCACCAGTCACACTATCACTGACGTGTTAGAGTAAAAATCTTGTGCCAAATAATTTATGTGTGTCAGTGTTATCTACTTGTCACCTTTCTTAATGACAGTAGATGTTTTTTCCAGGGGAAGATTCGTGGATTCAAAGTATATTTAAGTCCCCTGTCCAGCATTGGTTAGTGGTATTTGGTGTATGTAAGTCTTGGTATACTTCTCCTTGTGTTAACTTATGAGGTGGAAAGAAATTGAATAAAAATACCAAAACCTTACTGCAATAAAAGTGATGAAGAAATCCTTTTGAAACAAGCTACCTTCATGTAATTGAAGAATCAGAATGTGTTGCCTTTATTCAGCCAATCTAACATGCAATACTCATCTACCAAACTGATCTGGATGTGTCACTGACCAGTCACAGTCAGTGCAAAAGGGGCAACTCCCCATGGCCCCCGTCCTATGGAGGTCCTCATGTTCTGTAAATATACCATATGTAAAAGTTGGGCAAATTTGTCATGTGGTATGATTTTGAAAGGTAGTGAGTTTCAATTTTCATTTGAAAAATTTTAGCCTAGAATTAATCAGCTAAGTCTAAACTTTATTATTCTGTCGACTTTGGTCTGTAAGTTGTCCCACAAACACCAAACTTTGTTGATAGGGCCCCATAATGTATACTCTGCACAGGGTCCTGTAATTTATTTATAAAGCCCTGATTACAGGGGCTTACTTTAATTTTGACGGCAAGTCGCTCTCATTGTATGTCTATCAGTGTGTGGAGATCATTGAAAAATTGTAGGCTCACTATTTTTGAGTATGGTTTTCGGTGATAAGAATGTTCCTTGTAAGAATCACTTAAGAATCAGAGAAATTCAATCAAAAGAACTTGAAGGCCTGATCCTTATCTACTAGAGGTCAAGGAAGTACTTCATTTGCATAAACAGTGAATTTTACTTGCATTATCCTATACTGATTGACTCATGCTGTAATGTTTTCTTGGGAGAAAAATTATTTTTCTTTGGCACTTGTGGAAGAGTATTAAGAAGTGGATCGTATGTGCAATAGTGTATTTTGAAATATGAAAGTACTCACAATTTTTTTGCCAAAGGTGTACAGCTGTAGCATTAGAAGAATAAAACAATATACCAGTGCAATTGTTTGTTATTTAAAGAGAGAGGACATTTATTACCTGAAGTCATGCACATATGTTGTTATAAAGAAAAGAATCGTGCTTTTTTTGTTTTGTTGTTTTTGTTTTGGTTAATTTGAGTGGAGCAGATTTTAGTTTGATTGAAAGAGCTGGCATTGAACTATTTATTGCATTGTATCTCAATCACAAAGTATTTTATTTGTAAATTTAAGTGTAATGTGAAGTGCGATCTATGTTTGTGCAACTTTTCAAACTTCTTTCAATTAAGCACAAAGTTTGGATATGATGCTTCCAGTGTCCTGTGTTCATCACTCTCCATTCATTCATTCATTCATTCATTTATTTATTCAAAACATCATCCAAAATTTATATTTTAGTGAACGAAATATGCAAGCAAGCTAACAAGGTTCACATAAGGGATGTACTTTTTCATCATGTGTACAGGGTAATTTAGAAGTGCAATATGAGAACAATTAAAGGTTGTGTGATGAATGCTGGCAGCACATACAATTTCATCACACCTGTAGGTACAGTTAGTGTCATTCTACATTTGGGATTTTGTTCAGTGTGCAAATAAATGATTGATAGTATATCCTACTGTTGTCTATCTGTGTTTACAAAGATTAATTATAATTCCAGTATCATTTTTACGAATCCAGAGTGATACAGACTGTTCTGTATTCTGGATTTATGGCTGTCTTAGTCCCAGTATCATTCTTTATAAACAGAATGATACAGACTGTTTTGTATCATTCTAGATTTACGAAGGTGACTTTTTTGTAGTATTCTTCTTTTAAGCCCTGAATGATACAGACTGTTCTGTATTCTGAGTTTATGTCCAGTATTGTTCTTTATAAATGAAGAATGGTACAGACTGTCCTATTTCATTCTGGGCTTGTAAACATGACCTATAATTCTTTTTAACACAATATCATACAGAGTGTACAGACTATTCTATATCATTTGGTTTTTACAAAGATGACTTTTAATTCTTTATAAACACAACATAATACAAACTGTAGAGGCCATTCTCTATCATTTGGTGTTTTATAAAGGTGTCATATAGTGAGATGACAGATCCTTACTTGAGGTAGCAAACTTTACAAGTATTTTGGAAGTTGCACCAAATCCAGGTAATTAATGTACCTAAACTTCAAATATTTATATACATATGAGATACACTGAAAGCAGGAAAGGCCATACATTTTCGCCCATTCATACTTAGGTATATTGTGATACCGGTACCTTTAAATACAATTGGGTAACAATAGCTTTGCTCTGGTTGGTCAATGATGACTTTTCCCAATTGCTCACACACAGTATTGTGTAAATATGGCATTGAACAATTTATATGGCATTGAACAATTTAATTCCTTTGCAAGCTACTGTAGTTTTGTCTGTGAGGTGTATTACACACACGTTTTTTGTTTAAACTGGACAAGGGGCTAGAAGTAAACTTAGTAAGGAGATTGTTACTGTCTGGGCCGAGATTGTAAGACCTCTGAAGCTCAAAATGAGCCCACATTTATATTGATAATGAAATGGATGACAGTAATCAAATTTAAAGGGAGCATGTGGTATTTGTGAGGAAGCACAGAGGGTGGAGAAGGGGTAGGGGGTCAAAGGGATGTATTTAAAGACAGACAGTCATCACCCCAAAGTGTATTTTTAGTGTATGTATATCAAAATTCTCAGTTGGTGACTGCTCTTTGATTGACATCAAAGTTTGAAAATTTGAAAGATGCAGAGTAGCTCACATTCCACACAAGGCAGAGAGAGTACTTTTATTACATTTTATAGCCTTGTATGCTCACCAGGACATGGCCTTAAGCAATAAAACAGGTTTATTCCTGCACAAGGATGAGCTTCATACAGTTATGGGAGGAGCTAGAAGATGCATAGTTGGGAGAATTGGAACTGTCTGGGATCATGAAAATTCCCCTTTAAGATAATAATTTCATGGCATGGTTGTTATTGTGGATTTCAGTGTATCTGTTTGAGGGGCACCCTTTTTGCAGTGACACACAGTGACTTGGTATTTTAGTAAGGCCAGTATGAGCAGGGTTATGCTTATTTTTGAGCTTATTTTTGATGCAAAAATAGTTATAGCTGCAATTTCAAAACAAGTAGTAGGAGTTAACAGGGTATACTGAGTACTATAGTATTATTATTTGTTACATTAATACTGCTTTCATTGTTTTATTTGTATGTATAGTGAATAGATAGTTACCTAACCTTTCATAATGACAGCACAAAGTGTGAGAAACCTTTTGCCAATTAAACTTTGTCAACGATTAAAGTAAACTTTTTAATAACAGATCTGTCTTGAAGACATATGAATTGATAGTTTTATATTGTAAGTATGAATGCAAGAACAATAAATATGGAAAAGTTGGTGTTAAAACTAGCCACCCTCAGTGAGCTCTTTGTTTTCTTTATTTTAAATTATTTGTAAACTAAAGCTTTTCAAGCGCAATGCAAGATCGTGGCTGGAGTGAAGTTAACACAGTAAGTTTTAGAGTTATGACCTGATATGCCCATTCCCAAGTATGCTCATTGCTGGATATGTTCAGTATTATTGCTATTTACATAACAGTGTACAGTAGTGATATTTGTTTTTTGGCCATTCTGCTGGAGCTATGCAAACAGAGAATGTATGATTTGAAGAAAATATCTAACATGCTCACACCATCCCCAAACAAGAAGCAGCTAACTCTGGTCAAACTTGTAGCAACCCAGTGTACACTATGTATAGGTCTGCCTCTTCCTCTAAAAATCTCCTTTGCATAGGAGATTTTTAGAGGAAGACCATTTGCATAAATGGTAATTGCAATTTATCCCATCCCTTCCCGGTCCTTAAATTGATGAAGCCATAGAAATTAAAGTGAGGCCTTACTTTAATTTCTATTAATTAAACACTGGCAGCCTGTATACTTACTACTAATTGCCATTCTGGGATGACGAAGATGCATTAAAACCAACGTTACCTGAACAACCATCTTCAATTTTTCAATTTAAGAGCATTAAAGGGACCCTAGAACCATCACCATTAGCATAAATAGCGAGTTGGGCCACACCTTGGCTCCCTTTCGAGACCAACAGCCCTGATGCTCAATCGCTTGATGAGAAAACTATCTAAACGACTGGGCAATAAAGATCACCCTCGCCTACAACGCTATGGACACCACTGCCGTCATTTGTGAGCGTGGTCGCAAAGTCGGCTAGTTAACTGTTCAGCCGAGCGCGCGGGTACGCAGCCGACTTCTTCGACTGGGCAACCGATTGTAGTGGCACGCCAAATGCCAAGTGGGAGGAAAGCCGGAGTATTGGGAGAAAAACATTGGTGTACAGCAGCTGGATTCTTAAATTAAGAGTAAGTGGCAAACCTCCCTCTCTTGGGTCGCAAAAGTAATCTGTTAGGAGGAAAACTTTCCAGAAAATGAATAACAAATCGTAGGCTATTCTGTAGGGCAAAACCGTCCTTGTTTTGGAACAGTAAATATCGCACAACTTGGAAGATGAGTGCCGACACTGTTTTTTGTGAACATGTTGTACTCAAAAAGGCGTAAGAAGAGGTAGGGTGGGGACAGTTACGGGAAGGAAACAGTGGGCATGACGAAACTGCATGAAACCCACGTCGCCGGCAAGTGTTTCACCTGCATATACCCTGCCCTCTAACATAATTTGTGAATTTCTTCGCGTTGGGTATTTCTTTTTTGTTATATTGTTCCATTTGGCCATGGAAACCCATTCGATAGTTTTTGTAACTAGCACCTGAAGTTGATGCTTAAGTTCTCAATTAAAAAAAGCCCAACTCCTAAGGGAGCCATTGCCTTTGTTCCATAGAGATTGAATAAAGAAAGCTTTCCAAAGAATCCGGTTTCATTATTCAGGGCGATAGTTTAAAAAAATATTGAATGGACCGTTTCAGAAGTATTTTCCTGTCACTATAAGCAGGGAGATGCTAATGGCAGCTCCCTGCTATAAGCTGTCAAGTATGAGAGGAAGACATTCCGCAATGAAAAGGTGTTATTGATCTGTTTGGTGGAGCATTACTTAAGAAAGTAACATTATTAGTGTAATTCTATTTGTAAAAGGAAGGACCGTAGAATAAGCATGTACTAACAACAACAAGATTGAAGCTCCGAATAACGGACGTTAATCAGCTTATAACCATGGAGCTACTACTTGGACAGGAGAAGAAAGTTCGACTTTAATTTATGCTAATCCAATTAGGCCCAGACATACGCGAGGAGATTATCTTGTAAATAATCGATGATGAGACTCACTGCTTTTCATTTGTTTTGTTTCGCACTAACAATATAGACTTCTTATCATTGACAACCTCATTCATTTCTACTGATAGCCTAACAAATGGTTTAAACAGTACAATCATTTGATGCCGGGGAATTTGCCGACACCTAAATAAGAAATGCAGAGTAAAAATTCAAAACGACTGGTAATTGCTTCGTCAGAATAGGTGCTGGTGCTAGGAGTAGTGTTAATGCCATATACAAATGAGCGGACTAGTTACGAGTCTATACTTTGCTATTAAATTTTAATCAACTTCTCCATTATTGCGCATATTGAAAATGTTTTTAACATATTCAGCTTTTAACAAGGAATCAAATCAGCACTTATATATAAGCGACACTACGCGACGAAACAAGCAATTTAATTTTCATTTAAAGCGACTGGCAACGCTGAAGTGATAAGCATGTCTTCTTCAAGATGTAGCAGACGACATGTACCTATTGTGATCTGCACTTAACACCTTTTAAGCTTATTGAATCTTTAATGGAGTATAAAGGGAGAGGGATTATAGTATTAACTAGTCTTATGAGTTTGACCTTCGCGGCATGATCGTCGTCTTCAAAGGGATTTTTGAAGTTTCTTCTCCTGTCCAAGTAGTAGCTCCATGTTATAACCAAGTTTACTGAAATGAGAGCACAGTGATGAAAAGCTATGGCTGAAATTTAGCATAGAAATAAAGCTTTGCAGCGAAGCACCACTGCTTGCATTGAACCCACCTTCACAATATTTGTATGTTTAGCATACGTGTGTTGTTAAATGTGGCAATTTCCAGACTTATAGACTGATTCCCTTAAACAGAACACAAATCCGAACAAGATGACAGCAGACGGGCCGACCCAGGAATCCTCTTGGAGGATTCAAAATGTGGACCTTAGTAAAAGAATTTAATAGGAATATAATGGAAAATAAGGCAATATGGACCATAAATGTATCGGTATGTAAAGGGGGAGGGGGATGTAACCCCTTGAACTCCCTTTGCCACGGGCATCGGCAACGTAGTCACAGTAACCCTGATCAATGGCATAGTGTGCTAGTAGAGAAAAATGATGAATTTTTGTTTCCTGAGCTGATGCCGTAATATTACATTTTTGATCGGGATAGAAAACGTCTAACATCACTTCAATTGCAAAGTCCCCTGTAGCCGTGTTGAGTTTTTATTCACCACCATAATAGTACGCACTTCTGACTTTCATAACCCTCATACATTTTCACTCTTTGAGTACAGGCATACCTTAAGGACTGTTGTAGCAAAACAGGGGTAGCAAAGGTAGGCAAAGTCACAAAAATATTTGCAGGCCGGGGATAAAATGGGGACGAAAAATGGAAGAATTAGAACAAAAGAAGAGGAAGAAAAGGCAAATTGGAAGAGAAAGTAATCATTTATTTATACTTGTATTTTGTTTTTCACCCCGAAGTGACCCAAGTTTTCGGTTCCCGCGTGCGGTTACTTCATACCACCATGTGGCCTGCTTCAGGGGCGGCTATCACTGGTGGTTGGGGACAAAAATGCAAAGTTGCAGCAGCTGCGGCTATTTTGTTCGTTTGTTAATATAAGATTAAAGTAATCATACATTAATGTACCGTACAATTTAAACATCCCTCCTGGGCCAGACTTATCCCACGGCTGGCCCGATTTAACTCACCAGCCGTAGACCTCACCCAAGCTACTTCAACTGAACATGTCACTTTTCAACGTTAATAACAAAACCTAGTTTTAACTCCACAACTTGACACTGTTGGTCGAAAAACTTTCATGTAATAAAGTACAATACTCATCTGCATGTACAGGTGAAATATTTTACTGCTAGATTAAGCACATTTATTTATAAAAGACGCTTATCACCAAGAAGAAGAAGGAGGAAACTGACAATCTCGGAGTTAAATTAGCGCCACCAGACCTAATCATGTCGACGTAACGATCACGTGATCCGTTATTTGGAGCTGGGGGAATGTCCAATATTTCGCACACCATTCCATAAATATCCACCTATAAAATACAAACCAACGTAGAAAAATAAAATGATTAAAATGAACTATGAACTATTACTGATTATCTTAATTGATTCCAAGAATAATTTAGGGGCTTAAAGTAAACATAAATAAGTGACCGACTGAGGAGTATCTAAAGGGAAGCTTAGCAAAACTTTCAGATCGTGGTCTGCCTTGCTGCAGAAAAGAACAACTTGACAGATTACAGAAAGAACAAAGATTACGACAAAAGGCGGATACAAGAGGGAGGGGGCCTGCAGCAGGCCAACGCCCCTCCTAGTGACACCTAAAAATACAAAAAATGAAAGAAGCGTTACCTGCGAAAAATGTGGCGCGCTACGCACGCTTCGGCATGCAATACTTTTTTCTGTAACACCTTTTAACATGTATTGGCTTTTTTCACTGATAAATTTCTTACAAGCATTGTTTTTCTTTGCAGGTGTGATTAAGGAGAAACAAAGAGTTGCATAATTGCAAATGAGATTTTTCTTCTTTGCCCTACACCTTTAGGAAGATTCTAAATCCACGATTGCTGTGGAAGCAGATATATTTTGTTAGACATTGAAAACGTATCAGTGCTGAGGGCTGCATCCTGTAATTTTTACCACGGTCAAAAATTTCTAGTGCAATTTTTTTTTTATTTTTTATGTTTTATATCTTGAGTAACAATCGTACGGTGATGACTACATGATGTGAAGCTTTACTAGTTATAAAATAGTTATTCAAATAGTTTGGCCCATAGTGGCTGCACATTTATTTAACACATTTGCAAGGAATAAACATTTTAAATTAGGACTTGTTAGTCTTCTCTCCCATTTGTTATACTACTCGCGTGTTAGGGTACGAGCTCGTACCCTAACAGCCTAATGTTCCTCTTTGGATAACAATAATTGTTAGCATTTTCAAGATTGACAACTTGACCCAACAGATGTTGCCATCTTGAAAGAGAGAGAGAGAGAATTGCTTGGACATTTGCAGTGCGATTACAATGGCATGAGTACAGCACTGGTGTATACCGTATCTAATCGTCTAAGTATGGGTAGCCGTATTATTAAAACAAGTACTGTACTAGTACACAAATACAAAATGTTGCATTAGTAGCAATGATAACTTTTCAAAATCTCTGAGTGTGAGTTCGAGCATACACTCATTCTCATGAGCATGAACACTAGCAAACATTAGTTTTATTACATACTTACTACCTGTCAGCTATACACAAATATAAAGAAGTGTACTTACAAGTCAAGAAAAACCGAGGAAAAAGCACTTCTGTGCTGTCTGAACTTCGCCCAAAGGCATATTTTACCCAGTTTTCAATTATTACATAAGACTTAGGCCTATGCAAGATCCTTTTGTTCAAAATGCTGACGGTAGTCATATTCGTAGGGTATACCGCAAAGTATGAAGTTTTATGTGTATCATCCAATCGAAGAAAGAAGCTGACTATTATACATTTCGGAAGGCTTATATTATTTTGCTTTCGGGCATAAATAATAAACTACGCCTATTCCTGACGTAGCAAAAATGCATAAGTGAAAGATTCACTGAGTTAATGTCTTACCGATTCTAAAGGACGTGCACGATAACCCTTTTTGAAGAAAGGTCCTTGGGCATAGAACGACGATTTCATTGACATCCAGCGGTTATCGTAACCGTGATTACCGCCTGATATTTCGTCGGTGGTTGGATTCCATGTCTAGAACAAAATAAGAATTTTGAAAGAACAGTTTCAACTGTTTGAAAAACGATATTTTGCCCTAAGAATGTCAAAAGAATTTAGCAGGCACTGTACTAGGATATTCACGTCATGTAGTGTTTCAGGCAGACTGCATTTTACACGATTTTTGTGTCGGACGGACTGGAATAAATCATGGCTAATGCATGGAAACCCGGGTTGAAAACAAATGCTGAAGCGATTTTAGGGGGTGAGGTTGTGTTGCATGCGGCATCGATCATTGTAACTTGTCACTTCTTGTTTGTAAATGAAATGATTACGAAGGAAACAAATCAGGTCGGCAGCCAGACAAGGTACTGTAGGGAGCAAAATAGCTTGGGACAAGTATTTTCTTGGGGGGGGGGGGCGAGACAAACTAAAATGCATTAAAACAATGGTAATTTTAAGTTTTCTTAAAGGGAGCGAAAACTTTCTTCTAGCGGGGCACCGCCCCTGGCTTCCCCTTGGCTACTGGTTTGAGACAAACATACTAATAACTTTATTACGTAACGTGAACAAGTCTATTTGCTTTTCCATCTCGTTCTTTACCAAGTCAATGAGTCTAATGGCAATCCTATCGTAGCAGAAACTACTACAAAGATAAATACCGGTACCGAGTAAAACAAATTAACAAAATCATTCATACCCGATCTAAACGTGAAATTACATAGTCAGTCTGCAACATTAGATCAAAATGGGCGACCTTTTATAACTGTAGACGATAGACAATCCAGTGCACTTTTCAGCATATCATTATGTATATGCTAAGCAATATTGTTGAACTACAATTTCAGTATAATTTTACCTTATGGATATGCCATTCAGGATCCACGAAGCCAATTATAGGAAGATTCCTAGGATGGTTGGCGTAATGGAGACGTTCGGGAAACTCCTCTTTCTTGTAAACATGCAAGGCAGGATGAGCAATCTTGAGTGCCTGGTAAACCTGTGGAATTAGTCAGTTAAAGTCGAAAACAGAGTTTTCTCCCGAACCGTTTCATGCAAACTTCATCTTATTATTAGGCCTGTAGCCAGACAAGACACTGAAGAGGGAGGGGCGAGATAGCTTCGGGGGGGGGGGGGCGAAATATTTTCTTTAAGAGGAGAGGGGAGATATACCAAAATGCATAACGCAATGGTAATTTTTAATTTTCGAGGAAGCTAAAATTTTCCAAGGGGTACTCTACCCCTGCCCCTGACTACGGGATTGCTCTTTATTGACCACACCAATTCCTTTCTCGCTACTTTTTGCCACGCGGAGAACTAAAATGATGGTCATGTGAGTTCTGGAATATACCGCAGTACGTAAAATGTCTTCCATTACCACTGCCACTATAGGTTTCTACTGTGAAGAAATGTTATTTAACAGCCTTTAGTTAAACAACACTCTAACCTCACTCCCTGTATTTTCCCTCATCTGCTAGTTTTGAACTTGGCAGTTCTTCCGCTCGCTCGTAAAAACGACGTTTTCAACGCAGGCGTAGGAAACAGGGGGTGGCTGGGGTCTTTACCCCCCCCCCGTCAAAAATGTGGTGGAGCGGAAGTATGCTTTCGTCCCCTCAATAAAAGAACGAAAACCCCTTATTTGTTTCCTGTGTAAGAAACGTCAAAAATTGCAGTAATTTTCCTTAAATTTGCCTTATATGTTGCACCAAATTACATCTAAGGATCCTCAAATATATATTCAAAAATTTCCCATAGGAGAGGGTGCACCTCTCCCCTTAGACCCCTCCCCCATGACGGCGGTCCGAAACAATGTTCAGCCCCCCAGTCTCGAACAGCTTCCTACGCCTATTTACCCCTCTGTATGACAGGAGAAAGAAAAAATTGTTACTAGGGGAAGTTATAGCAGGCTTGGCGCATATGTACATACTTAACGACTTCCTGATGCTATCTGGCTACGGCTATGTATATGTGTATGTACTATAGCTTTTCTGTGAGTGCAACGTGTCAAATATTTCAAAAGATAAGAGATTGGCATCGTTAACGTATTCCTTGAAACCGCCTTCCTGGACCACGTAAAACACTAAAATGCATCGAGCTTCCTGGGGCTCTGCCCCTGGATCCCCACCGTGGCTTTGCGCACTTGAACTCCACCCAGAGGCTATTTGAAGTGATCCTAGACGCCACTCGTTGTGGGTTTTTTACGTTACGTGTGCACATTTTGGTCCCCACTTGTAAAGACGTTCCGCCGCCACCGCCCTAACCGACACTTCAGTTGCGCCCCTATTGAAAAATCATGGATACGCCACTTTATTTGCACACTAGGAAACTGTATTGACCCGCGAAGTAGACAAGTCTTGGTGTCTATCTACACGAGGAAACTTGCATGGGCTTTCAATCGATTTGACGTAACATGTTACCAAGAGTGAGCACATAGGGAAAGCAAGTCGCACTAGTATTGCAATTCGCAAGGGGGATCTGAACGGGCCAAAAGGACATCTCGCCCTTGAAAAATATCCTTCAAGATCTTGCCTGGTTATGGGCCTGGGGCTTGACTGACTGTCTTGCAAACTCAGGATGATCGTAGTCTGGTACTCACCGAATCAGGGTAGCTTAATTCTGCCGCGAGGGACAGCGCATCTTTTTGGTAGGATCTTGTTAGTTAGCCCTCTTCTAAGCGGGATAAGTGACAAGCCCAAATAAAGCACGACCATCGCGGCAGGCTTTACCCTAACTAGTATTTACCCACCTTCTCGAGTTTTCCTTCTACTGGCGCCAGTTGGAACAATGCAGGACCATAATCTATAATGAAATCCACGTCAGATTCGTCGATGTAATCATATAGCCTGATGAACTTTCTAGGGTCCATATCCACGAACCCGTGATCACTTACAATGATCACATTGACCTCATCCGATAAACCCCTCTGATCGATCAATTGAAACAAATATCCGATCTGCTCATCGACATCTTTGACTGATTGAATAGAATGTTCGTTCTCAATAGGATAAGAATGTAAAACAAAGTCCGGATAATTGAAATACAAAAGGACGAGATCCAAGTCACCAGAAATCCAGTTGACCGCGTCTCGCACACGCTCCCGCATGCCGTAGTTATCCCAAAAGTATGTTGACAACGGTATCACCCTGTCTGGTTGGACACCCTTTATAGATAGCCAGCTACCAATGTACAGAATGCTCCCTACCCTTTTCCCAGCGTTCTTTGCCGTCACCCACATTGGTTCTACACCTGTGTCAAACCATTCCGTGATGTTAAGGGTATCCACAAACTTGAAAGTCCTCTCTTTGGTGGTTTTGTTGAAATAAGCGTTGTTGACCACTCCGTGAGATTCAGGATACAGACCTATAAAATAAAAAAGAAACATGTTTAAGAGTGCCAATTTGATTTAAATTCGAACTACATACAAGAATGTACACATTCATTAGTTATTGCGGAGCCATCTGTAACGTGACATATTTAAGCAAATAATAAACGTTGTCAATGATCGAGGCCTATAAGATTGGCTTCCCTAGCTGTCTCCTTATTTGAAAGGCCACGTCAAATAAACAAAACAAAACAACAAAAACAACATCAAAACAAGAAAAAAGCAAACAAACAAACAAAATCTGCTGAGAAAACCGATCCTCGGTCTTTGACCTGGCTTGGGATTGAACCACAGAACGTTGTTACGTCTGTTGCTGAGTCCCATTGTTACAAGTGATACCTAATCTGCCCATAACCTTAAAAAAAAAAAAAGTGGTATTTGTGGTATTTGGTTACCAGTATGTTAGGAAATTTCTCTAACCCAAGGTATGTAAATAATTATAGGGGAGATGAAACTTGCAACTCCGTGGAATGACTTTTTTTTTTGCTACTATTTAGTTTTCACCTTTGTACTATTGGCTAAAAATGATTTTCCGTTCTTGGGATGGACATTAACAGCAGTTACCTATCTGTGTGTCCGTCCGTCCGTCCGTCTGTCTGTCCGTCCGTCTGTCAATCTATCTGTCCATCTATCTGTCATAAACGGGATCTTTCCTGAAGTCGTTATGGCAGTTCTTACTTGCGCTAACGCAGAGCTGTCTGCGGACTTCTTGTTAATTCTCGTTAATTCTCGTTTCTCTTCGGGGTCAACGTTCAACGTTGGGGGGGGGGGGGGTAATTTACGTAATTTCAGGTTTACGCCTGCAGCTGGAGATAGCCCACAGGAATTTCCTTAAAATGGCTAGAAGGAGCGACACCCTCCACGTAGATATGAGTATTATCCCCAGCCAACACACCATACTGGGTCCCAATTGGGCAATTGGGTCCAAATTGGGCTACAGATTGGGGCCCAATCAGTTTTGTCACGTGGTTTTCATCAGGCCCCAATTGGACTACCTCAGTCCAATTAATCCCAGCTGAGTCCCAATTTGGCCCAAATAAGTTTACAGCATCTCTCTTATGAGCCCAATTGGACCCCAGTTGGGACCCGAGGTTAATACCAACTCTCAGCCCAAGCTTCCCAAGTAAACCCAACTGGGACCCAATGTGGCTTGCTTGCTGGGATCGTAAGATCCTTTCGTTTGGCCTTGATTACTTATTTTCTGTGTAGTAACTCCGTAAGAAAATTCAACGATTCATCTCAGTTATTTGCGTTTTAGTTATGATAGCTTACTTCATAAAACCTCCTATAGGCCATTTTCCATCAGGCGAAAACCTAAAATGACGCACAGAAGTCAGGACGAGATGCAGAACAAACTCTCAGAGTTGTACGTGACAATTAATTTAAGTAATGTCGGCCTTTTGGTCCTCTTGAAGTCATGGACAAAACGTGCCTTCAAACTTATACTAAGGGACACGTTTTACTTTAGGAAATTTTACTCGGGTCAATTTGAAGATGTTTAGCGTAGTTCCACAACAGTGGGGCATCCAGGATTTCAAAAGTGTGGGGGGGGGGGGAAACAGAAAAATGGGGAAGGACAAAATGTTGGGCGTGTGCATTACTCCTGTAAACCGTACACCTTTGTACAGGATAGGACTGGAGAAAGTGAGAAGGGGGGGGGGGCATGAGTGGGGGAAATTCCCTCCATGTCCCCCTCTTGGTGGCGCCTTCCATTGCTCCACTTTCGTAAATGTCAATACCATAGTCACTACAAATAATTATGTTAACTGCAGCAACCATGTACATACACTTGTCTCCAGACATTACAACTAATGCCCGATGAAACATCTCTGGCCAATCCCATCCAAAATGTCCTGAATAATAACATTTAATAACTTTGCTAACTAAACGAAAACGTTAAGTACCTGTTTGCATATTCATAAAAAACACAGAGGAAGAACATAACAAATTTCATTAAAATTTTAAAACCTGTACTGGTATGCTTCTTTAACAGACTATAGGGTTACTTGCTGATTTATGTTTTCAATCTATTCGAATAGACCATCCATTGTTACGTAACCGAGCAAATAATAAGTACAAGACAGCGGAATCACATAGACTGGACTCACATACTCGTACCCGAAAACGAAGGCCACATTTAACTTCAGTGATATCCATGAATTACGATGTATCTACAGAGACTTGAAATATATAAATAAATATTTCTCGAAAATGAATATCACTGGTATTGAAGTTATGATCTATCTAGACACACTGTTTCTCTGTCTCATGTGACTGAAATATTTACCAGTTGCTATGGAGTACGTGCTGGGCATTGTCATTGTAATGAATACACCATCCAGCCAATCAGCTCTAACCCCATTCTTCTCGATTTGATCTAAATTCGGAACATCCACTCCGAAGCGGTCCCATCGCAAACCATCAGATAACAGGAGGATGACTTTCTGTTTTGTACCATCCTTTGTAAGCAGATTGGAAAAACATTTATAAATTACGTATATAGTAAGATACGATCGCTGTTATAAAAACACAATCGAATGGTTAAACACTAACATGGTTTAGGAAGATTTTCAAGTGGGGGGAGGAGGGGGTCACGGATCGAAGGGCTAATCATATCAGACTATATCTAAGGGACGAGATGAATTCAATTTTCGCGTAGCTTGCTCAGAAAATATTTGCCCCAAATGCCTCCCAGATTGCAGGAAATGGTGCTTTCTATGCTTAGTTTGGAAATTGCATCTAAGCATTCTTTACATTTAATATCTCTTGTTTTAATGATATATGCTCCCAGAAAAAGGTAAATTTAAAGAATGTTAAAATTACTTTGTAAGGGGAAAGGTACACGACATAACTTTGTAAGCTTACATAAAAGTGTTTCATTTCAGTATTTTAGTGCGATTCTAGGGACAAATCCCCTGAAAGTTTTGGGGTATTTATACAAGTACGGGAATTAGATGACAACATTAAACCAGGGAGCTGGAAGACAGCTCCCTGATTAAACATGTACTTGAGTGACACTTGATGCGCACTGATTAGACCACAAAAATAGCAACTTGATTATTTTTGTAACAGACTAGTTCACCTCTGGATTAACGGGTGATCGATTTGACCACGCAGAGGGATTATCCAAGGCAATGACTGAATGATGACAAGGGTTACGTGAGACTTTGGAGAAGTAATATAATACTACCTGTATCAAATTAATAATGGAACTAGTGCTTACGATGGGTGCGCTCGAAGCGCCCCGAAGAAATTGCCTTTTAATGCGTCTTAGTGACATACGTGAGAAATGTCTTGTCAGTTCTTCACGACCTATGATTGTGTATTTAGCTGATGTTTATTCATGATGGAGTAGTAACATGCAAATAGCCTTATAAGATGACCAACGTTTTGATGGATTTTGTGGCTGCGTTGCACGTTTTGATACTTATTACATTCAATGTCCATTTATGTCATTATCATGTTCCCAGACCTCTCAGCAGAGTTCATGCCGTATTGAACCCGTTAAAAATGTTAGATTTCCGACCTCACAAAATTGGACTTTCGTGGGGTAGGATTATATGTCACTTCCTAAAGCCCGAGGCTATCTCCATCACCGAGCCAATTAATTATCTCCGAAAAGCTGTATCACATGTCATGATCTGGGCAATGGTAACGTCCACCCCTGAGGCAATTGAAGAGGAAAGAGGTTTTTGGTAGTTTTAAGGAGACCAATACTCCATCTAGCCAAGTCATTTCTCTCAAGTCAAGTCCCAAGTCATCTACCTTCAAGTCAAGTCAAGTCTCAAGTTATTTAACTTCACATCAAGTCACTAGTCATTTTCACCCAAGTCAATTCAAGTTACAAGTCATTTTCGCTCAAGTCAAGTCAAGTCATGATGAGTCATATAATTTTCAAAACGAAAATTTAGTAAGCTTGTATTTTTGAAATTAACCCGAAAGGCATTTAAGTGATAAACTTCCGAAGAGGTTAGGTTGAGGTGTGTTTTCGATTGATTGATGGATCTGTTTTAATCATATTCTATCACAATTTGTCCGTGCGCTTTTATAGTCTCATACTATTATGCTTATTATCACTTCTCTCTCCAAAGTACTCACTATATTCATCGGTAGGGGTCAAACGGCAATAGACCTTATGCATTGATGTTAATCGACGGTAATTTTGGAGGGTAAACAATGAAGCACACTGCACGCACGGCGTAGACTTAGCATACGCATGTAGTACTATAGTAGACTTACGTGCGTATCCGACTGGTAGAGTTAAGCCCCCCCTCCCGTCCGAGGACTGCTTCCTACGCCTATGCATCAGTGAGTTGCCTGCTACTCAATCTTTGGTTAATGTACGATGGGTTACACCAGGGAGTTGCCACTACTGAGTCTTCGGTTAGTGTACGATGGGTTACACCAGCGGAGAGTTGCCACTACTCAGTCTTTGGTTAGAGTACGATGGGTCACACCAGGGAGTTGCCACTACTCGATCTTTGGTTAATGTACGATGGGTTACACCAGGGAGTTGCCACTACTCGATCTTTGGTTAGTGTACGATGGGTTACACCAGCGGAGAGTTGCCACTACTCGATCTTTGGTTAGTGTACGATGGGTTACACCAGGGAGTTGCCACTACTCGATCTTTGGTTAGTGTACGATGGGTTACACCAGGGAGTTGCCACTACTCGATCTTTGGTTAGTGTACGGTGGGTTACACCAGGGAGTTGCCACTACTCGATCTTTGGTTAGTGTACGATGGGTTACACCAGGGAGTTGCCACTACTCGATCTTTGGTTAGTGTACGGTGGGTTACACCAGGGAGTTGCCACTACTCGATCTTTGGTTAGTGTACGATGGGTTACACCAGCGGAGAGTTGCCACTACTGAGTCTTCGGTTAGTGTACGATGGGTTACACCAGCGGAGAGTTGCCACTACTCGATCTTTGGTTAGTGTATGATGGGTTACACCAGGGAGTTGCCACTACTCGATCTTTGGTTAGTGTACGGTGGGTTACACCAGGGAGTTGCCACTACTCGGTCTTTGGTTAGTGTACGGTGGGTTACACCAGGGAGTTGCCACTACTCGATCTTTGGTTAGACACCAACGGGTATACCTTCGAGATGTCACTACTCGATCTCAGTAGACACGATTGTTTACACCAGGGAGTTGCCATTAGAGGCAAGCAATATATGTTATGGCAAGCAATATTGGCAATCGTAGGTGTTTGGACAGGGGTACATCAACGATGTGTCAAAATTACAACGGTGCAATACCTAAACCACGATGAACCATGCGAATGTAAATGTGACTGTCACAGAAACTAGATCTTAAAGCAAATTTAAGTAACTTTCAAATCTGCACATACCTTGCTGAGATCAGTTGACGGCATGCATGACGCAAATAGGACGAAATGCAGAAATGAATTCACATTCATGTTAATTCTCGTTCTTTCCTTTTACGGAATGCAAAGATCAGATGTCCCACAACCAGGCCGGCCAGTAGATATTTTTGTTTCAAAAGCTAGTTGCAGATTACAGCTTGATAGGATATGTAGGCAGTTCGTGTAATAATGTTGCTATTAAGGCATCGAAACTGAACCCCGTTCTGCGGGAGCAGCAAACCTCCAATCCAAACCGGTGTGATGGTAAAGCTCGTCACCGTATCCAATCAGGGAGTTGCTATGCATGCCACACACAGGCCTTATAGATTAAATAAACGTGTTATATGAAATGTCAAGCCATCGTTTTTGATCCCAGTAGACTGTAATTTGGAACAACCTCGATAACCTATTGACACTGATGTTACAGCCCTGGGAATATCACTCTGAGGCCCCAAGGGTATTTCCTCTGTTTCAGACGGGAATGTGTATAGTCTCATCAGGGAGTTGCTATTTGACAAATAGCAACTCCCTGGTCTCATACTGGGTCCACTCATGCTAGGAGAAGGCTCGTATATTGACACCCTACCGCCATACAGCCTATTAAAAGAAAATGAGAAGAATCACATGTCAGTAACGTTAAAAAAGGAGGGGGGTTGAGAGGAGAGATTTAAAGTCCAGTTAAAAAGCCAGCAACTTCATATCTTGTTTCCTTGTTGCGACAGTGCCATAAAAAATGCAAGGAAGCTGCCTTCTTCCAAATTGACTGACTTAAGTCTTGTCGTTTTGAATTTTCATGCTCACTTTGTGTCTGAAGTCAAGTTATTTTCTTTGCATTTTGTTTCACTTTTTAGCTCTCCACTGGGTCAGAATGTTCAATGTAGGCCAAGGATTGCTACTGTCAGATTACAAATTTACATTACTCAGTTTATTCATTCCTAATTCATTTTCTGAATAATGGTTGCCCCTCCAAAAATGAATGAAAGTAAATTACAAACTGAAATTCGTAACATCTGATGAAAGAAAGTAATTAGCTTGTGATTTCATATTAATAGACTTTTCACAAGTGGAAACTGGAGACCTAGGCGTAATCGTGATTGATAGCTATGGGGATAATAACTTAACAACTAGAGAGGGTACCAGAAGATGCAGTTTTTGTATTGGTTACGTCTTCTTCCTGATATCTAGCGGTATAGTGACAATTTCAAACGAAGCATATTCACTCACGGCAGGGTCACTAAGGCAAGCAAACGACTCTACACTCACAATGAACCACGCCAGTACTTTAACTGCTCTAACGCTCATATCTTATGACAAGCTAAGGCAAATAATTGGATTCTCTGTTAACAACTGTCAAATGGGACATAAACTTAGGCTGTGAGTAGAGTAAATCGTAAAAGTTATGACAGAAAAAGGAAACAACCCCAAACGCTTTATCATCAAACAATGTATACATGACCGTTTATACAAGGGTCAAATATAAAAATAACAAGCACCCTAGATACCGCAAATTTGATGTAAGGTTCCAATGCTTGTTTGTTCCTCCATCACAAACAAGAACTTGCTAAAGTGATAATTTTTATATTTATTTCTCCATTCTCTTAAAAGACTTAATTTGTTTTTCTGCTTCTATAGTCCGGTAGTTTTCAGCAGGTACAAGCTGGAGGGGGAGGGGGAGGGGGAGATGAACGCTGCAGGGTGTTGAAGGTAGGGGTCACATGGGGCTTTGCAACAGGAATTAATGATGAAGCAACTACCCAAGATGGATGTATCTGGAAAAAAAAGAAATTTTAAGGCTTATTAGTAATGTATTACTTCACAATGCAAAATGGCAAAATGCTATTCTTCTTCAGTTAACGTTCTGTCCTTTCTTTAATATTTTAACCAACTCAAGGGAGCCTTAGTTCTACCCATCCCGTTAAAGCTTTCATTCAGCACTTTGTGGAACTATAGAAACCCTTCCAAGGGAAAATGAATTAAATGAAGTAAATGATAGTGATAAACTATAGATCTATTACTTTCTTTTCTCCCTCTCAAAAACCCCTGTTTTTCTTTATTATCTGTTCCTTCCATTTCTTTCTCCCTACGTGAGCCTGCTTCAGTCCTTCGGCTCTGTACCTTCCTTCCCGGCCTCTTACCTTTCAGGCTCCCTCCCCGTCCCATTCTCTCTCATCTCTACCCTTTCCACCCTTCCTCACTCCTTCGGTCATTTCCTACTCCTGTCTGCCGGCCGCGGTACTCGTTACGTCAATCCATCCTCCATCATCAACCCAGTTTTCTCCCTTCCTCCATTCATCACTTACACCTAGCCTATTCTCCCTTATTTCTTTCTTATTCTCTATCTTGATCATCTTTCATTGTCTTCCTGTAGCTCTTCTTCTCTCTTCTCATTCCTCCTTTTCTAATTTATTTTCGGAGAAATTCTTCCTCTATAGTTTGACCTCGCTTCTGTGATGGGAGGAGGGGTTCGGCAAGGGGACCCACTACTGATATAAGTAATTGTTATCGTTCACTTGAAATTGAGCAAGTGGAGACAGAATATTAAGCCAGGTTGCAAAGTAACATTTTGTTTTTTCCCAGGCAAAACCTATAGCCTTATCGCAAAATATGATGTCGATCATGTGATAGATGTAAAAGATGATATGAAGAAGTTAAAAGGTCTTCTTATAAAAACAAACAATGCAAATACTATTGTTAAAGTGACCCCAAAGCTTATCGAGTTGTCAGTGGAAAGTTATAGGCTTTCATTCTTCCTTGGTTATAGTCAAAAGGTGTCAATTATAACTGCAGACTTTGTAAAGGGCATTCGTCACTTCGGTGGCTTATGCGGAGTTTGGTCAAGTGGGTTATGTCCCAGCTTAAACCGAGGATAACCCAAACCCGATATTTTGTGCGCTAGTAAGCGTGCAATGTTTTCACATGCCGAGGAAGTTGATGGGCGTGGCCCAATGGCCCACTCCGTATAGCAGTGGATGACCTATTTCTTCATGAGCCACTCTCGGAAGACCAGCCAGAACTTTTGGTGGAATCGGCAGTGGCGTAACTACGCAAACCGGCGCCCAGGGCAAAAATTAAAATCGCGCCCTCTTCAATGTGACATCGGTTATAACTTGTGCCTCTGAGTTTCTGGACTTTCATCCCCCTCCACTCCCGCCCGCGAGTTTTTTTTTCGTAGGATAGCGAGGGGAATTCTATTCATACGGACCAATCAGCTTCTTGGAAAGAGGTCACACCCCTAATTCCAAAATAGCAGCTTTCCGACCCTTGTTTTGTAATTCTGACACCGGATTATGAAAGAACAGGCCAAATAACCCCCATCCATGTAACCCTAACCTTAATTCTAACCCTAACCATGATTTTGAAACAAATTTAAAATTTTTTGAAAAATCGATTTTCCCGTCGGTATCCTATGAAAAAAAAACTAGCCTCCCGCCCATGCATGCATTCGACCACCAACTTGAAACAGCCAAACTTCAGGCACGGATCTAATGTTCAGAAAAGCTGTCCCCTTTCTAATCCTAGTGTAGGGGCGGAGACAGGGGGACGCAACAGGCGTCCCCTCCCCAATGGCCGTCATGCATGAAATAATGAAAATAAAGTACTTAAATAGGCTTGAAAAACATGTCAAATATAGCACTATTTTGCATCTCGGCCCTCTTCCAGAAGCAAAGAGGGAAACCCCTCCCTTTCGACCCCTCCCCACGACGACCAATCCCTGCTTTTACTACCCTCCCCCACCTCGAAAAATCCTGGATACTCTCCTGCTGAGGACAGGATATTGGTGTTCCACATGACGAGTTCAAGAAAGTGTTAGATGCGATATCCTGATATCTGATAGTAAGGGGATATAAGATACAACATATCGGTTGCGGAGGAGTGAAAATTGTATGCGGTGGTGCACAAAAGAATGTGGGCTCATAGAGCTGGTACCCTCCCGAAAGGTTTTCTGTTGAAATGTTATGTATTGTTCAAAAGTGCGTTAAGTTATGACCTTCTTCAATGGGTAAGGGACGTGTTTTCAGCAAGGTAAGTACCAGATCAATGTATGACATTTATCAGAATACTGAATTTTTAGCTAATAATTCTACCTCAGCCTGCGGCCATAACATGCATGGCAAGGGTACAGGCTGAGGTTGCAGTTGTTGCGTTTATGGCTAGTTTCATTCCGAGTTGCAATATTCGGATCCCGACATGACGTACACCAACATTTTGCATGACGTCGACAGAGACACCTGTACCGCCGATGTGACTCAGAAATCGGTTACTCATACCTCGAAGTTTCCTCAGCGGTCATGTAGGTGGGATCACATGTACCAAAGTTGACATTTAGTCATCGAAAAATTGACCATAGCAATGGAGACTTTCGAAGGCAGACTATGCACGGCCAGTACCGTGAGTCATTTCGAATCTCATTCACGAGCGAACATTCTCTCTAACTTTCGGCGATTTAGGGCAGTATCTTTTAGTTCAATTCTCCGTCTAGCCTACGCTGTGTGCCAGCGAATAGTTGAGCTCCGCTTTATTAATATTTTAGAATTTTGAACCTTAGTCTACCAACAGAAAATCCCAGATTTTTGTTTGTTTGTTTAACTGATCCTCCCTTGCGGAACTCGATCGGCAACCCTCCAAGGAGTAACACGCTAAGATGACAACTGAATGCCCGTCTCGTGAGACAAACTAACTGTATCTACGCCTCTGATCCATAACTGACTCCTTCTGCTCATGAAGTGCCTGCGTGTGATTTCAAACCGATTCAGGACAGGCGGGAGTCGAAGACTCGACTGGAGGGTGGTCGAACCTGCCTCATGGGAAATTTGACAGTGCTAAATGCGACTTCTTGGTAATCAAGCATGTTTTTCATGAATGATTTTGTTCGTTCAACGAAAAAGAGGAACCAATTCCCTCTGCGTCACTGGACTACCCAGACCTCCAAGTAATTGGCTTAGTGAGGGTTCTTCAGTAGACTCATGCGGTGCGAAGCATCTTGGATATCTACTGAAGACGAAAATATGATAAATAGCTAGACTTTTGAGAAGGGTCTTCAGTAGGGTTTTAGACGCTGAACATAGGGGACGTAGGTCGGTTCACTGATTATGCCCTCCTATATTTCGCTGAGAGCCCCCATTTTGGTGGGAAACTCTCGATCTGCCCTTATTTTCGATGTATTTCCAAAGTTCGAGAATAGTAAATCAGACAGGATTGTCTGGTGCTTATTATTCAAGCCTATTAAAGATAAAACAGACAATACGAGAATGTTTTTCACTATCGAAAGGTAGTCCCATCTGCTCAGTTGCGCCCCCTTCGGACCGGCGCCCAGGGTACGTGCCCTGCCTGCCCCACCCTAGTTACGCCACTGGGAATCTTGGCAACCCAGAATAAATCTCATTGGTATTTAAAAATCTTTCTTCTTAAATGAAATTGAAAGCCATCATTTTGTTATTCAGAGGAGCCCATAGGGGTTGCTCGGTGACATAGATGAAGAAGGGGGTCCTTTATTGGGTTGTTATACTTCCCCCATAAAATCTGACGGGCGAATATCAGTTACCACATCCTCTAAAATCACAAGGCAAGGTCAAATCAAGATGCTCGAATAGTATTGAAAGCAAAGTAAAATGAAGAAAAACATTTATAAAATGTCTGAAATACTGTAGGCAGGTTAGGCATTAAAAACACACTTTCTTAAAACAAAAAATGCCAAAAACGTGAATCTGGGTAAAGGAGGGACTTAGTTGCCAGGTGAAACCTTGAACTTTTCTTAGTTTTTTTTAGGTAATATATAATTCAGTTGCTTGCCGGAAAACTGAGCATGGTAGATCTTTTCACTTGGAAAGAGGAGTGCCTGGCAAGTTTCAGTAGTACTCAACGTTTACTCATAAGTAAACACTCTAAGTCATTGCACACTTCATAGCACCAACAACATAAATATTGTAGGCATACTTTTTAACATGTATAGACAAAATAACTCTTGCTGAAATAAAAAAATTACTTCTTTACATCAAATTTGTGTGTAATAAAGAAATTCAATAACGTAGTTGGTAGTGGGAGTCGAACGTCTTACCAACTGGCTAACGACAATGCTGCGAATGAGAACATTCTAATTAATAGAAATACGAGATCTAGTGTGACATACAAGTAGAAGCGCCGGATGGGAGGAGCTGCCTGGAGCGAACACCCCTTTCACCCGCATCCTTAAGTATTAGTACCGTAGGCTATACTCTAAATTGCCTGAAATTTGTTTTAATACTCTTGAATACATTATTTCTGTTAATATTTATAGCATGGCCTGTAAATGTTCCATAGTTTTCCCAGTATATTTGACATCAATAGGGGTGGGGTGGGGTGGGGCGGGGGCAGTCAGGAGAAGCGTTGGAAGCCGTGGCCTTCCCGGTTGCAGAGTTTTACAATTTCTTCGGAAAACAAGAAGTCAGGACAGGGTACGATAAAATGTGTAATCCCGACGCTGGCCGGGGTAGAGCCAAAATTTACACGACAGGAGTCGAAGCTTCCCGTGGAACTGCAGCATGAAGCCTCTACAAGGGCGACGGGTTGCCGAAAGGTTGGCGACAGCAAAATTCAAATATTTTGGCCCGCATTTTGGGTTTTTATTCGTGAAATTGGAAAATTTGGGGGACTTATTACAGGATTGCCCTCATTTGAATCAAAACATCATGAAAATCACAGAGGTGAATGGCTGTTGTAAACTACTTCATATTTTATCGTTTCCCTACTACATTGGAAAATTTACCCTACCGTGAGGGATCCTTCTTCGACGAGGGACATGGTCCCTAACCCCATCTGGCGTCATCACTGTCCCGACGACCGTCAGTCTCCCTGACTTTCTGACCTTCCTTGAACTCAAGAGCAGTAATCCTCCAATTCGAATACCAAATTTACGGTGAATTTCGCCGCTGTAGAGTATCTTGCTTTACTTACTTGTGACTTTAACATCCAAAGACCTTCAAACGGACCAAAATCACGTATACTCGAATCAATGGAAGAGTGATTGCTGGTACAAGCGCTTTCTGAAGTTTAAATAAATGCTAAGACTTCTTTCCAAATTCTTAACTTTCATGATATGGTAATTTAAATATCTTCTGACGGCCAGCTTGTCGGCTGTTCTGTGATTGATAGCTTTAACCAGACGAAACGTTTTGCATTCAATTGCGAATCAAGGAAGGTGAGGGTGGGGGCGCCCCGGGTTGAAAATACTACACTCTTCCATAGGCTGCTATACTCGGCATTTGTCAAACTCGAATTCACCCCTCCCCCTCAATAAAAAGATCTTTTATACGCGGATATACAAGTAGCGTACCAGTAATTATTGCCCCATTGACTTACAGACTAAACCAGGCTACTTCCCCGTCCCCTAGATCCTTGTAGTTTTCAACCTGGACATGACACCCCTCTGGTTGTAGTCTGTATTTCAGAAACAAACTCCCATAAAATTTGTGAGGGACAAAATTTTTCAGCTAATATTTTTCGGCGTAAGAACATTTGGATTAGTGGTCCGCTACCTACAAAGCTATATTTGACTAACGCGAAACCATTCCTTTATTATTAACTCAAAAACTTAAAATGTGGTCCATTTCGTGGCCTCTGGACTCTTGTAGAAGTTTTCAAAGGGCACAAGCTACCCCTCATGTAAAGCTCACGAGTAGGCCTTTCACAATGATTTCAAATGTGTGTACCATGACCATTGAGATCTTGAGCTAGGAGAGCTTGTATACTTGTGCGCACGGTGGTTGCTTCTTTTTTACTTCATTCAAAATGTCATTTTGCATCGCCGAAGGATGTATTGCAAAAAGGTGGTGCCTGAAATACCTTCAGCTTTATTTATTTTTGTCTGATGAGTAGTTCAACTCCATTTCTATCGCATACATATCACAAATTGAGCACATCAGTTCAGCAACATGGTGTAAACTGTCCCTCCCCCAATGTTTTTCCAGTGTGATGGATGAATTCGAAGGGTAATATACTCCGCAGGGATTCCCCTTGAATAAGTAACGAAAAAACGTGGAAGGAGACTTGGTCAAGCTTAAAGGAACCGATGTCTTCCTTTGACAAGTCAGCGCACCTTCAAACAAGGACAATGATCGCCTGTTTTTAGCAGATGCTTACACCTACCCCCTAAGAGGCTTAGTCCATAGCTGCAATACACTAAAAGTATTTTGAAGTCGGTAATTTATGAATATTCATCCCAGAGTTGCTTTTCAATAAACAAGAGTTGCTTTGGGAAGGTAGACAAATTCGGTATCAATAAATACAGGGTTCTCGGCTACGTATCTGTCTTTATTGATACCTTTCGTATCAAATGATAATTACATGAAATATGGAATCGGTTTTATCTCATAATGGGAAAATATTCATAAAACTATTAAGCAATTGCAACCGAAAAAAGAAGCTTTGTGGAAGGGGTAGGCTTACACGACTTGATAATGTAGGCTACGTGCAACAGCGTGTAGTGACCTGATTTGGAAATTAACAGTAAGATATGATTAACAAAACGCAGCCTAATTAAGAAAAGAAAAAATGGGAACGCAGAGGAGTCGATGAAAGCTAGAAATTGGAAGATACAAAAGAGGAAGTAACTGTAAAACTCGAAAGTTCCACTAAAACAACAAAACGAGAAGTGACACCCTGCCAAGTCTCCAGGAGGACTCGAACTCACGTCCTTAGTAGTCGGATTTTTTACCCGCATCCTTAGGTATGAGTACCGTACTTAATATGGCCTGAAAAACGCCTCATCGATGTTGTTTCAATGCGATTGAATATATTTTTCTTGTTAATATTTATGGCCAATAAATGTTTCGTAGTTTGTTCTATAAATGACATCAATGAGGTGGGGATGGGAGGGGGCGGGACAGACAGGGGATGCGCAAGAAGCCATGGTCTTCCCGGTCGCAGAATTTTCAAATTTCTTGGGAAAACATGTAGTCAGGATAGTAGGTACGGTAAAATGTGTAATCCCGACGTTCGGTAGTGCACAAATTCGAGCGATCGAGGGTCCAAGCTTTCCCTACGTGGAACTGCAGCATGAAGCCCCGACAAGGGCGACGGGTTGCCGAAAGGTTGGCGACAACAAAATTCAAAAATGTTTGGCCCGCATTTTGGGTTTTTATTCGTGAAATTGGAAACTTTGGGGGCCTTATTACAGGATTGCTCTCATTTAAATCAAAATATCACAGAGGTGAATGGCTGTTGTGGACTACTTTATATTTCATCGTTTCCGGACTACACTGGAAAACATAATTCCTCTCGTTCTCAGATGTAATTGTTGTGTAATAAGATAGTGGTTGCTGCAACGAAAGGTGGTAGCCTGATTGAAATATTTTCGTATTGTTCCAGGTGATCACTAAGAAAAGACCCAGCAATGATATAAAAGCAGTTGGTAAAGGTGTCTTCCTCACGACACACTAAAATTCTTGTCGAGGGAGGCGGTGGATCCTGGGCAGCACATCTGTCACTGTCGGTATTAGGCGTGGCCAGTCGTTTGAGTTAGTTTTTTTTTCAAAGTACGATCAGTGTGGCGTTGTATATTTTATGTGTATGCTTAGCCTGTAGGCTATAATTAACTCAGAGAAGGGACAAATACCACCTTTTCTTGGGGATGTTGCGAGACGCTGCTGAGGGAAGGACTCCGTCGCCGCCTCCCCAACTACCTTTTTGAGCAGCCACTGTATATGGTGAGTTTTGCATTATTTCTTATACGCAAGTGGTGTTAGGAACGTGAAATCTGACGTTATTCCAACTTAATTGTAATTGGTGTGATAAGTTCTATAATGGAGAAAATTTAGGCCTAGAAAGAAATATATGCGGTTGTTAGAGGAACAATTGTAATTTTATTTTTTTTTATTTTCGTACCTATTCAAGTGTAGACCTATAGGGATTACGGCGAGGAACAATCTTTTCAAAAAGAGAAATGAATGCTTAAAATGTGGACGTTTTACATAACCGAGACGCCCAACAGTACTTTTGATTAAAGTGTTTACAGTAGGCAGTACTTAAAAATGTGGTATGATTCCCAGCATATGTATCCGGATCGATTCATCTGCTAACTAATTAATGAAGAGGTTATTATCAAACTGGAGAGGGTCCAACTTAAAGTGCAAACATTATCAGGGGGTAATAAATGTAAGGGAAAAAATATTGTAAGGGTGTATCTACTTTATTTATAGGCTGCCGATGGTCGGCTGCTAGCCCAGGACCGTATTCGGTGACTGGGCGTTGAGGCTTAGAATGCGGGGTAACTAGGGGAGCCGCCCATGCCCGGACTTGTAGTGGGCCGAATATCTGAGGGTGTCCCTGAACAAGGAACGACAGGAGCGTCGACCTAATTTTCACGAAGCATGTAAAAAATTTAGATGTTAATTTTGGACTCTTTTAGTTGAAATGTATAGGTTGTTGATTTGATTCGTTTTGCTGCAGCAAGAAACAAAATCCAAGAATGTGTTGATATACTGCCGAGGAAAGGGATGGCGAATTAAGATTACATATGATTTATTTCCTTGTTTCTTGTAATGCATTTATCTTTCCAAGTACTACCCTGGATTTAATTTCTTGTTTTTTCGTGTCAGCTTATCGCACAGCCAAAATTTTTCAAAGGGTGAAACATTTACAAAATTTCTTTTTGCTTTCATTTTGTGAATTAATATAAATGGTGCCCCACTCTTTTATTTGTAAAATGCATGTTGCAATACCGAATTACGTAAGGGTTTATAAGCGTCGATAGCTTCTCAAAAGTTGGGGGAGGGGAATAACCTTGACCTGAACTCCTTCGAGAGTGAAGATCACATAGCCCTAGAGGTGATCGAAAACGGGATTTACTTAAAATTTGGGATTCAAATGATCTTTGCTGCAATCTAAGTTATTTTCCCACGATTTTTTCTATTAAATGGCAGTTTTCACCGTTAAATTATATTTAGTCTCTATGGAATCAAACATGTGCCTATTTTTGGTTAGGGTTCTGGAAATGGCGGGGGACAGTTCCCATTACTTTCAAAAGTAGGCGGACATGCCTCCCCCTACTGACGCCCATGCCTCCCGTTTGCGCCCATGTGCCTTTGCAAGGAATAACCATAGACTATTGTGCACCTCTTTTGCAAGTGTGCAAATCTAGTACCTCTTTGAAAATCTTTGGGAGACATGTTATTCTTTCAATTTTTTCAATAAGTTTTTTTTCCAATGATCTAACGATTTTGATCTGGACTTAAAATAACTAGAATGAACGGTTGCTGATAAACTTATTATTTGGTCTATTATTTTTGGTTTACAAGAATAATTATAATTTTCCAGGGTTATCTCTTCAAGAGAGAAAAGTATCTTGTTCATAGTACCTAGATGGGTTGTTACCTGTAGCCCTGTAGTGTTGTATGGTTTTGAAAACGGGGAAATAAAAAATCTAAGGGAACGGGACACCCTCTTTAACTTCACCTGGACTGCATTCCCTACACCGGGGACAAAAGAAGGATCAGCCGGAATCAAAGGTTGTGCCAGGTGGGGCCGTAGCCCCCCGTAGGGCAAGGCTGCCCCCAACATAGGGGAATATTTTCAGTTTCTTCGGGGAGCCTTGGTCTGTACGACAAAGTAAATAGCCCTATCGGCGACCATTCATTTTGCCTTTTTATCTGTTTTTTCTCTTAGTAGGGTAGTTTCTTTAGTAGAAACCTCAGACGTTCGGTCCGCTTCGCGCGCTATACACACGTAGATTCTGGTCACCTTACACAAAGAACTGTCACATAAAACTCTCAATACGCATACTGACTTGTAAGCTTGACCTCGTGACGTTAAAGGCAGATACTCATCACCCCAGGTAAGACTTTTACTTGGGGAAAAGCAACATTCTCAATTGGTGACTGCTTTTTGATTGACATCAGAGTTACAAAATTCAAAAGATGCAGAGAAGCCCCATGGTATTACATAGCATACACAGAGAGTGTTATGATTATACATTGTAGGGCATTGTATGCTCCAATAAACTAGGTTTGTGTGTTCATAAGGAGAAGCTAAAGACAGTTGTGGGCGGTGCTAGAAGTAACCTAGTTGGAAGAATTGGAACTGTCTGGGATGATAAGTATCTGTATTTAAATTTTTCGGTGTAATGCTTAATGTAACTCTATGGGAGTTTCCGAGGTATTACTTCCATGGTAACTCCATGTGCCGCCGAGATGCATGCCTCTCCGTATTTCCATGGAAGCAGTACTTCCATGGTATATCCGTTTAAAATTGTGAACTTGAGCAAAGTGTAAATATGCGCCTTTCAAACCTCCACCGAAGGGGGGGGGGGATGTCCAAGACACTCAACGCCTTCAAGTCGGATGGTCACTCACGATGGTGATTAAGGAATAAACATGCGGGGTCAACATACCGGAATTTACTGAGGGAGAACTGGCACTTAAAGCATCTGAAAAGTTTACAGATTACTGTAAACCCAGCTAAACCATTGGTCACTTTTGGATAATTGACCAACTTCTCTTGTAGTCCTGTGAGTTTTAGTTTGGTGGTGTAATGAACGTTCATCAGGGTTTTAATCCTTGACCCATATCTTCTGTCTGATTCTACGAAGGTTGAATATGCGCATACACGTTTGAAAAGTGCAAGGGAACTCGTCAGCTGACCCTGACCTTTGCATTGCCTACTGCGGTGGGTACTTGTAAATAGCCTATTTTTAAGGCATTTTAAACAGTTATACAAGTTGGTATCACACCACTGGTAGGAAAAGAGCACTCTCAGTGGAATAAATGGAATAAAAAAATATCAATGGATTGCCACAGTAACGAATACGTTACGGTGTTGAACCGTTCTGGGAAGGACTTGATCCTCACAAGGAGTAAACCCGGCAATAAGCCTCGGCTGGATATATTTACTGAAGAATATCCGTCAATACGGAAAGATAAAATAACCAATTAAAATATAATATGTCGAGTTTCATGATGAAATTCTTTATCTCGTCTATTCCTCTCACCCTCACGCCCTTCCACCTTCTCGCCCCCTCCCCGCCACCCTTCAACGTGTATTATCACCATTCATTTTCAATGCCAAATAAACAAAACTTGTGGGTCCTACCCTTAAAATATTCTGTTCGTTTGAATAAATTCTTTGTAAAAATTCCTTAAGTAAGGTATTCATCGATCTTCTATCCCTGATCACTCTATAGTTTGATCCAATGGGAAAAGGGGTCATCCATATCTCATCATTTTTACAAGATTACGAAACGTTTTCGTTCTTCGAACCCTCTTCCCGAATCAAAGTGGTACTTTGACAAATGTAAAAACTATGATTTTCAGCAAAAAGAAAATATTTATTATTCTTCGAAGAAGCGCAAGTGGGTCTCTGACCCTTCTCCAACGAACATTTTGTATTCATGAGAAAATGATAAAAAAATGCCCTCTAATTGTTTTCTCTGAGCATGTAGACGGCTTTGAGTTTGTAGTTCTGTTAAACAACTTATGGGAAGGTGAGGAGAACGAACCTTTATGTCATTACGTGTTCAACCCCGTTAGCTTTGTTGATAATCATCCCCGAATAAAACAGCTTTTCTCGGGTGTCAAATAACCAGACTCAGTATGTCTGCATACGATGTCTGCAGTGTAAAAGAGCCCTAACGGGAATGTACATGTAATGGTGTATTCTTTTGAATATCAGTAAGCACCCTATATGAACTGATAAAAATGTTACAAATCAACCACAGAATTTGTTTTTTTTTTTGTTTTATATTGTTTTTGTTTAAGAAAATGTCGCACCAGTATGTGTCCGTATTTGATTTCAAAACACTGAAAATTTTTCAAAATGACCTCTGCTTCCAGAAAACCCTTTAAAAATGACCAAGTAAGTAAGTAAGTAAGTAAGTAAGTAAGTAAGTAAGTAAGTAAGTAAGTAAGTAAGTAAGTAAGTAAGTAAGTAAGTAAGTAAGTAAGTAAGTAAGTAAGTAAGTAAGTAAGTAAGTAAGTAAGTAAGTAAGTAAGTAAGTAAGTAAGTAAGTAAGTAAGTAAGTAAGTAAGTAAGTAAGTAAGTAAGTAAGTAAGTAAGTAAGTAAGTAAGTAAGTAACACTTTATTGTTGAAATACTCGCACATAAAAAGTAAAAATATAAAGGCAAAAGCAGTATGTACAATGACAAAAATTGAGGATTCAAACCTTAAGACAAAGACTAAAAATGCTTAAACAATAAAACACTAGAAAAACCATCAATAGCGACGACCCCACCTAACGACTCAAAGAAACATTATAAAGTCTAATTGCACGAGGTATAAAAGAGTTCCGGTGGCGGTTAGTCTTAAGTTCAGGAAGTCTCAGTCTGCCAATACCTCTCGAGATGATGCTGTTATGGAATTGTTGAAGTAAAGGGTGATTACAGTCATTCCACACAGAGTCCAGCTTGGCTTGGAGCAGGCACTGATACACCGAGTCAACAGCAGACTGAGATATACCAATAACCCTTTCAGCTTTCTTAATTATATTATCAATACGATCCCGTTCTAACTTGGTTACATTCCCACCCCAGCAGACCAGGCAATACCTCCAGACTCCACAGATGGTAGCCTTGTAAAACATATCCAAAATAACGGGGAGAACATTGAAATGTGCCATTTTCCTGAGACAATAGAGTCTGCTGTTCAGCTTCTTAATAATAACATCTACATGATCCCCCCAAGTTAGCTTATTATTCAAAATCACACCCAGATATTTGTAAGTTGAAACACGATCTACTTCCTCCCCCTTTATAGTGACCGGCGGTGGTGTATTAACGTTACGCCTAAAATCAATAATAATTTCTTTTGTTTTAGAGATATTTAATTGCAAAAAGTTAGAGTCACAATAGTCTACGAATAATTGCAGCTGGTGGAGGTATGCCCTGTCATCATCTCCATGAATAAGCCCAGCCATAGCTGTGTCATCGGCAAACTTGATAAGAGGACACTCCTTCTCCAGGGATCTGCAATCAGATGTGTATAAAGTAAAAAGAAAGGGTGCCAGAACAGTACCCTGCGGAGCCCCTGTGTTAGATGAAATGATATCTGAACGGCAAGTGGAACTAAGTTTAACAAACTGTGTTCTATCTGTAAGATACTTCATGACCCACCTAATGATACCATGTGAGATATCCAAACTCATGAGTTTAGTGACCAAGTTATGAGGCTGAATTGTATTAAAGGCCAATGAGAAATCAAAAAACATGACACGAGTAGAACTGTTATTACGCTCCAAGTGTGAATATAAACATTGAAGGAGTACGAGAATGGCGTCTTCACAGCTGCGACCAGGCTTGTACGCAAATTGTAGAGGGTCTAAAAAGGGAGTGACAAAGGGCTTAAAATGATCTAAAAACAAACGTTCACATACTTTCATTGGCACGGCTGTAAGTGCAACAGGGCGTAGGTCATTCATGCAAGATATAACTGACTTTTTTGGAATAGGTATTATACAGGATTGTTTCCATAAGGAAGGAACATCCCCAATTCTAAAAGATAAATTAAAAATAACAGTAAAAATATTGGCCAGTTCTATTGCACAATGCTTTAATACCCGCGCTGAGAGATTATCCGGACCAGCAGCCTTTGATAAGTTTAGCCTGGAAAACTGACGGCGTACGTCTGCCTCAGTCACCACTAAATCGCAATTAGAATGGTTAAGCAAATCATTTAATCTATCAAGCTCAGATGAAAAATCATAATTGTCAAAACGGTTGTAAAATCGGTTAAGCTCATTTGCATAATCAACGGTGGTGGCGGGTAATCGGCAAGAACTGCAATTATTATTGTTATACCCACTCATCAACCGTATGCCCTCCCAGGCACGCTTCATATTATTGTCCTTAAAATGTCCCTCTATTTTGTCCCGATAAGCAGCTTTCTCTTCTGAAATCAGTTTCTTGAGTTGAATCTGTACTTGCTTCAGTGCTTTCCTGTCCCCTTTCTTGAAAAGACCCTTCTTCTTGTTGATAACAACTTTGACCTTTTTCGTTATCCAAGGTTTATTATTTGGAAAAATTTTAATCTGCTTTGTAGGGATGGTTCTCTCGACACAGAAGCTTATGTATTCGCTTATGGTTTCTGTAAGTTCATTCAGGTCCGTGCTGGCCGCCACAAACATATCCCAATCAGTACAATCCAGCTCTGCTCGAAGATGTTCCAAAGCAGTAGCATTCCATTGCTGGACTGCAATTACAGTGGGTTTTTCTCTTTGTATGATGGGTCTGTATTTCGGCACCAGATTAACAAGGTTATGGTCAGCTTTGCCAAGCTTGGGTAATTGAATAGAAAGATAGGCGTCTTTAACATTGGTGTAAAGTAAATCCAGGGTAGCGGTATCCCGAGTAGCACACTTGACGTGTTGATAGTAATAAACACTGCTTTTCCTGAGATTACAGTGGTTAAAGTCTCCATTGATTATGGTTAAAGCATCAGGGGCAGCGGCCTCAAATTCATTACACGTGACCACTTTTCTTTTTGTTTACATCGATATCATGAATAATCAATTGCAAAATATGCAAATTTGTAAAGTTAAGGATGGGCTTACAAGATATTTCTTAGGTGATCTTAGGTTTGCTTAACCTTCACTTCAAGGACACGTGTAATGCTGACATGTCCCAAAGGGAAAATTTTGAGAAGAATTAGATTTTTACTTGAAAAAAAATCAACACCATGATCGCACCATCTAGACCAGGGGTCGGCAAACTAGGGGTCGCGACCCTTTCGAGGGTCGCGAAAATATTTCGGAGGGTCGCGAAAAGGATTCAGGAGCGAAAAATAATTGTCAAATTCCTCATTAAAATAAGCATGGGAGTGTTTCTAATCTAAGAACCAGTGATCTGCTCTATTAACACTGCATAACCAAGTCAAATCAAACTCATCTTATCAATTTGGGGGCCACCAAGATTCCGGAGTCGAAAATTGGGGCCACCAAGCAAAAAAGTTTGGAGACCCCTGATATAGACTATAGCTGGCATAATGATTGCATACAATTTATACAGGGTAACAAAGTAATACTGGTGCTATTACAAAACATTACCATGTCTCTGTTTTTAATACCTAATGAGGCATCTCAAAACCGTAAAAATTTGTAGAGATGTATTTTCAGAACGGTAAGAGATTAAAGCCAAAAATTTTCCTCGTTACGGAAAACGGATAGAATTCATGGAATCGGTAATAGAACATGGAATTCGCGATTTTGACTGGTAATGAGAAAAAACCATTAGAATTGCTAGCAGAAGTTGTAAACTTTCAGTTTTAGAACACTCAAAGCGAAGAACAATGGATACTGTTACTGTTTATCAAGGTTTACTGGACTGCACAGTTATGAAATGCAGCCCCTCCGCCATAATTTTCATTAGTTGCCGTTGCTTTGAAATGGGTTTATTCGACGAAGAGGTCCTTTTTCTTCTATCGGATGAGTGAAGCTGGAAGAAATATTGTTAGAATAACTGATTAAAAGTACTTTCCTTTCAATGTTAGCTGCTGATGGGTAGGCTTAGGGGTAAGCCATTCAGATAATAAAAGGTTGCTATTGTTCTCTTCACATGATGCGTACAACTGTCATTATTCGTAGTTGGCGTGCATGGTTTTCGCATGGAGCTATACCCCCTTCGGATCTTGTGTCTGTCAAAGCCGCACATACAACCATGGAGCTAATACCCTTCCGAAGGGGTATTAGCTCCATGATACAACTCTGCTCAAGGTTTCCTGTCTATCGGTAGTTTTGATCCTTTGTCGAGGGCAAAAGGCATCTATGCATTCACACTGGTGAGTGTATGTGTGTGTGTGTGCTGGTATGCATAAGCGTACGAGGCGGGGGGCAGGGGGGCATATGCCCTCCCAATTCGGGCAAAAATAGGGGATCCATTCGGGCAAATGAGACAGCCGAGAAAACAAATTATGCCTTTTGGAACCGACACAACGGTATCAAAATTCCGGCAACTTGGTCCAAAATTTTAAATTCGGGCAAAAATTTTCCCTGACCCCCCAGAAATATTGACCCCCATACGCCTATGCTGGTATGTTTGTGACGCTTTGCTTGTAAACAAGACAGCAATGATGGATATTTTTCAAACTTGGTTTATAGATTTGTCATATGAGAAAAAGGCTTCACTTATTTTTGGTGGAGGTCAAAGGTCATTGAGGTCACAAGAGCAAAAACCCGAAAACATCGTAAGCAGGATAGTTTCAGGTAGGACTGATGGGTACTTTTTTAATACTTAGCATCTATATAGATTTTATTTTTAGAAATAGAACCGTATTGGTCGAGATCAAACTTCATCTGAAGTCACCAGAGGTGAAACTACGAAAACCTCGTAAAACTGCTTGCAAACACGATATCTCAATAAAGCAATTATGGCTTCGTTTCATACTTGGTACAATTAAGAGAAAAGTTGTTATGTTGGTGGAGATCAAAGGTCATTTGAGTTCACCAGAGGTCAAAACTGGAAACCTTGTAAACATAATATTTAAAGATAGGAATGATGAATATTTTTAAATACTCAAATTCGATTTGACAAGTTTAAAAGAAGAAAAGTATTATTTCTGGTGGAGGTCAAAGTTCATCTGCGGTCACCTGAGGTCAAAAATAGTGAAACTTGAACACATCATATTTCATCTGAGATAGAAGTAATGGATAAATACTTAGTCCATAGAACTGACATATTAAGAAGAAGAATCGTATTATTTTTGGTGGACGTTAACGTTCATCTGAGGTGACCAGGGTGAAACTAAGAAGATCTTGTAATCTACTTGTAACGATATCTCAAAAAAGCTAATATTGGGGTCCGTTATACTTCACATACGGTGCCATATTGAGAAGAAGAATCTCATTGTGGCGGTCAGTACCATTAAGGGTGAAAATCTCGTAAACACAATATCTCATGAAATTTAACTTTGATGGCTCTCACAGTTAGTACGTGGACGTTCCACTCTTAAGTTCGAGACGGTTTCTTGCTTTTCATGGGGGTCAAAGGTCATTTGAGTTTACCGGAAGTCAAATAGTTAAAAAATTAAGAAGGGGAACAAGGGTAACACTGAGATATCTCATATTTAGCATGCAAAGGCTCTGTCTCAAATTAAAAATCCCTACTGATTTATAGTAGACTCAGTATGATAAACCTTTATGCCAAGTATGACAAGACCCTATCATTGCTATCTTTAGATATCGAGCTAACAAGCTAAGAGTAACACACGCACCCACACACACACGCACACCCACACACATAACCATGCACTCTCCTGCGCGATTGCATAGAATCCTCTTGTCAAAAAAAATAGCGCAAGAAAAATTGCAGTCTTAACAGTTTTTGTTACATAGAATTACTTACAGGTAGTCGATTTTGGCATTCAATGTTGAGGACTAACGGGCATCATGTCCCCAGAGGTTTTGAAAATAGATGTTGAAACAATAATTCTGAAATATATGTTTCCCACTACTATGTGCAATGCTTCATAAAAACTGATTAGCAAGAAGTCCGCCGCAAAAATGCAGTTTTGAGAGCATTTTGTGCAATTTTAGCTCCCGCCTCTCCACTTTCACCCGCTGAGTAACTGGTAAATTGACACTGGGACCTCTTGTCCAAATTGGTATATAAACGGTGTCTTTGTTTATCATATTTAATACCGAAAATTTCATTTCGGGCGTACATGGGGAGGCACCACAAACTTAGGGGCAACTTAAGCTTTTCCCCCCCACTTGAGGACGCCACTGACAATAGCTCAGTCAAGTACCTGAGCTAAACACCACCTACGTAATTTTAATTTTACTTCTCATTTATTTTCGACGAAACTTTCAAAATAATTCAACGCAAGACACCCAAAACAAAAGAAAAAGAAGTTTTTTGACTACAAATTGACTACACATCTGCCAAATACACTGAAATGTTAATAAAGACGTAAATATGCATTGAATATATGATAAAATGCTTGAATATGATCAATTATAACCACGCTCGTAGGAAGGAATTCTGAAAAAGCGACAGTAGTACTTCAAAAGGGGTATGGTGACCAGGATTGTCCTAACAATCGATTTTACAACTGAGGAGTCGGGAGCGCGATTGTCTCCAAGGGGTATGTCCCCTTCCCTCTCTCTGTCTCTCTCTCTCTGTCTCCCTTTCATACGGGCCTGGACATAACCAAACCGTTCAATTTATGCATTATCGATTGTATAATTTGCCTTATACTTTCAGCCTTAATGTCATTTAACTTATTGAAATGTATCTTATGAGCAAATAAGTCAAATTCGAACGGTGTGTTAACCATTACTCCCAGTTATAAGCATTAAGTATGTAATTTTCCTAAGTCAAAATTTTACCTATTCCAGCACTCATTTCTGAAACGGTTAATAAAAGATACATCAATAAAAAGGTGATCCTATTTAAACTAGTAAAATCAAACAGTAACTTATAGGCCCTGAATCCCCCCAGGACAATTCCCAACCGGGGCAATTCCCACCCACGAAAATAACCTCTCTGACAACTCCCCTTCCAAATACTTGGAATTGTCCGAGGTGAGAATTGTTCTGAGGGAGTTTTACAGGGGAAATTGTTCAGCAACCGTGTTTTACATCTATTTAGATGCAATATAAAGACTTGTAATTTGTGCTACCCCTTGATGAATACTGCATTACCCCTTGATGAATACTGCATTACCCCTTGATGAATACTGCATTACCCCTTAATGAATACTGCATTAACATTTTTAAAGAAAAGTTGAGTTGCTGATTCTCTAACTAATTCAATTATGTAAAATCGGTCATTGTGTTCGTAAAAAATCTTCAAGCCAAGAGAACAATATCAAACCCAACAATTAAGTAGTACTTATAAGATATAAGGTAGTATTCACTTAAAATTATTATTTTAATGAATAATTGTAACATTTTACAATTGAATATCCCAAAATATAACCTTTCTCAGTACTGCTGGAAACCACGTGTTTTCAAATGCAAGCCATCATTTCATACCCGTAGCCAAGGGGGTGGGGGCAGGGACCTCTTGGAAAATTGCACCTTCCTAGAGGATCAAAAAGTCCCATTTCCTTAATGCATTTTAGTATGTCTCGCCCCCCTCCAAAAAAAAAGGTTTTCGCCCTCCTTGAAGCTCTCTCACTCCTTTCACTAAATTGTCTGGCTACGGGCTTGCAGGAGATGTAACTTGTTTCAAGGATGTATAGGAAAGGGGATCTTCTTTTCAATGAAGAACATTGGGGGCGAAATATGCTTTCGCCTTCACTTTTAAAAGGAAATTCCTTTTTTCTTCTCCTTGAAGTTTATGCAAAAATTTTAATAATAGGCTATGTCAAATATTTTCAGTAATTTACTTCAAAGCTTACACAATATGTATCATCAAAATGCATTAAATGACCTTCAAATGAGCAAACACTTTAAAGGACTAAGTTCTGAAAACGTTCATCCCCACCTAAGTACAAGATCCTCCATCCGAGGATTGTGCCAGATCCGATGGCCCAAAGAATCGACTACAGTTGGGTTCATCGCTTGGACACGTTTGCTGGCAGTCTGCTCCCCACTTGCCTTTTGGACAAGCTGTTTATAAGGATGAAAAACAAATAAACAAAAATATAAGCAAGATGGAAGGCAGGAGTGCAAAACAGGTTGTTCGTCTATCACCAGGTTTGGCTTTAAGATTAGGCTAAAATTCTCTTTGAATATCTATACATTCTCTAAATACGGATAACCAGGCACATACAGCCCTACAGTCCACCCCTCCCCCAAAATTTTCATTGAACCCCAAATTTGTTTTCAAGTCACTCATTTCATTAACGCATCGCTAAAGTGCATCCACGCGAAAAAGAAGCTAATGAAATCTTGTGTTCCTTCAGGGCCTCTACCGCATTTCAAAAATGTGTTGAGGTTTTCGCCTGGTGTTAACTACAACATTCCTGGACAATTACAAATTTCAGTTAAACTATTACTGTTGCATGAGCAGGGGCGTAGCCAAGAATTTGTCAGGAGGGGGGGGGGGCGAGGCCCGTAGACAGACTCTCAGAGCTCCGCGCCACCATGGGTTGGCCCCAAATGCCTCCCAGATCACTGGAAATGACACTTCCCAGGCCTATTTACCTCATATAAATAGGGAAAACACTGGCAATATTGTAAAAATAAACATAAAAATACCAAAAACATGCTCGGGGCGACTGCCCCTTCGCCCTCTGGCTACGTGCCTGTGCATGAGGCATTTTGGGTTTGCTAAGTCCACATTATATATCCAAGGAAAGGTTTACTTAACAGTGCACTTTCCTGATGTAATTCATTTGTGTTGCAAGAGTATTTTATGCACTGACTACTTGCACTAGCGATGTGTGTATTATCGGTGCAAAATTTGCGTTAATATTACACGTAAAGCTAATGAGCTTCCAGTAAATTTCATGAACAGGGCCGTAGCCTATGGGGGGCAAGGGGGCAGTTTCCCCCTGACATTTCCAAACAGTAAATAAAGTTTTGGGTACCTGACAAAAATACTGACATGCTGAAAATTTCAGTCCTAATTATGGTTTTAAGGCCCTCAGAACCTGGGAAATCGCATATAAGGGTTTCCTTTCCCCAAATTTCCCCGTGGAGGTCCCGGACCCCCGTCGTAGACGCGCTCTTACGTGGCTTACTTCTCTTCACGAATGAAGGAACCCTCTTTCTCCTGCACGATGACATATACGCAGGCTAACGATCTTTAGTATTATTTCTCACACAGGGCCACAGCATGCTTTAACAAAATAGCCTATATGACTACCTTTAATTGTATGCAAAACATAATGAGCTTTTAAAATAAATTTTTATTTTAATCACATCTACCCTTTCGTTTTGAAATCTATATATGTTTCTAAAGCATGAAATCTAAATACAGAGAATGTTCAGAATGATGCAACTTATAGATTTATAAGGTAAATAAAGTGCCATTTCCCCCATCTGGGAGGTATCTTTTACCGAAACCTTTCTTGAAAGGCCTTCTCAACGCCTACGCATTAATCGATGGTGGATCCCATCACTTACTTGGTGTACTAAGAGGGGGCTACACGCACCGTGTACAAGCCTTTAGGGGTGTCATGCCACTGCCAAAAAATACACTAAAAAGAACTTAGAATTTCTAAACATAAGTCAGTTCAAAGTTTAAACAAAGATAGCACCATTTTGGATTTAAGAATCTTTAGAACAACAAAAATTTCCTCAAAGAGTAAAGGTCGCACCCCTCCCCTTAGGCAACGTCCCCTTCAATTACAACCGATCAGAACTAGAAAACATCGGTAAACTTGAGAATTTCCAGTTATAGAATCAATTCAACTGTTTTTTAAGCTGTACCAAAGATAGCACCATCTTGCACGTAAGCCGCATTTCACATAGACAAGTATTTCTCAAAGAGTAGGGTTGTCATTTCCTCCTCTTGCCGTACACTCAGCCAAAAAGTAGAAAAAAAGCACTGAAAATGACATTTTCCAAAACTTATACTAATCACTTCAAAGCTTTGTCGAAAACACCACGATTTTGCACCTCATCCACCCTACATAAATGTTACCCCTCCCCTTAGTACCTTTCCCCAGCATGGTATCTATGTGTGGTGACAAGGGAAGGGTCCGCCCGTCCCTGGCGGGTATCTGCTATCTATAGGCACGCCACTTGGTGCTCTGCTTTGATAGTGTCATGAACTGCCTTCCTTTTGATTTCACCCAGGGGCCGGATTCACAAATACTACTTACGCACAAAAACTTGCGTAAGTCAGACTAACGAAGCGTATCTTGCTTAGTCGGTATTCACAAGGGAAAAATGCGTAAATATTTTGCGTAACTTATACGCATTTTCAATCCGAAATCCGATCCGAATTTTTTTTAAATCGGACCAATAGTTTTTTATTAAGACTTCGTTCTAAGGATGGTCACGCTATATCGATAACTGATCCTAGTTTGGCTCACGATAAATTGTTCTGCTATTATTATATAACTTATACCGCTCAATAGAGCGGTATTTGTTCGAAAGTCAATCCTATTTTTGCACGCGTGTCCGATAAACGCTGTTTGGCGATGCGACGTCACGAAATAATTAGTACATTTCATTTTCGTCCTATATTTACACAAGTTGGCAAATTTTTGGCTCTTTCCGAACAAGGATGGAGAAGATTCTAGCTAAAACTCACAAAAATCGGACGTTAATCCTGTCCGAAATGGTTCTAGTGTGACTTGCGCTTAACTGTATGGCTTTTTTGTACTAACGACAACTCTGAAACTTGCGTATAAGTTACGAAGCGTATCTTGCTTAGTCGGTATTCACAAGGGAAAAATGCGTAAATATTTTGCGTAACTTATACGCAAGTTTCAGAGTTGTCGTTAGTACAAAAAAGCCATACAGTTAAGCGCAAGTCACACTAGAACGATTTCGGATAGGATTAACGTCCGATTTTTGTGAGTTTTAGCTAGAATCTTCTCCATCCTTGTTCAGAAAGAGCCAAAAATTTGCCAACTTGTGTAAATATAGGACGAAAATGAAATGTACTAATTATTTCGTGACGTCGCATCGCCAAACAGCGTTTATCGGACACGCGTGCAAAAGTAGGATTGACTTTCGAACAAATACCGCTCTATTGAGCGGTATAAGTTACACAATAGTAGCAGAACAATTTATCGTGAGCCAAACTAGGATCAGTTATCGATAGAGCGTGACCATCCTTAGAAAAAAATCTGAATAAAAATCTATTGGTCCGATTTTAAAAAAAAATTCGGATCGGATTTCGGATTGAAAATCGCTGTAGTGTGACCCGCCCTCGCATGCAGAGACACGCTGTACCAAATGGTTGTGTACGTCTCAGGACCACGCGTCTAACCACAGAAGACCGTGCTCGTCGTTTAAACAATAACAGGCAATGTGATTGGCTCAAAATGTGACAAAGCCATGCGATTGGCTCATGTGCATGTAGTACAGTTACGCCGCGTATCTTTACGAACTGCGTGAGTTGTTTTCGTGAATACCACTTGAGAAAGTTCTTACACAGTTCGTAAGTATTTTCACTTACGCAAGACCTTTCGCAAATGTTAGTGAATCCCACCCATGATGAGCTTCCAGCAAATTTTATATCAAAGCTTGCAGGCATACTTACGCCGATCACATGCATTTCCGTACCATCCTGACGAACACTTGCATCCATACAAGTCTCCGAAACAGATCAAATGGCCTCTGCAAGTAGGGTTACCACCGGGCAGCTCTCGGCAAACTAACTCCTGCCCGAATCCGGCAAGATCGGCCAAAACAAAGTCATCATCTACGTCCTTAACAACACCTGAAATTGAATGCACTTATTTAATTGTTTGTCATCTTGACTATAGTGTGTTCATCATCCTAGCCACTAACGGCAGACCTGATTTATGTACTTGACAAGTCGGCTTAAGGTTTTCTGAACTCCTGTAATTGCTCAAACCATCAATTTCACCCATGAGTTTAGAGACCGTATAGCCTACTTCCGTTCTAACCATTCCAAAATCCAGGCGCGTGTCCAAAGGGGGGTCCTGGGGGTCCAGACCCCCCTGCTCGCGCCGACCTTAAGATTTTTTAGAGTTTTTTAGAGTTTTCGACCCAAAATACCCGCCTCATTTGAAAAATCATATCTCAGAACCCCACCCTGCTGAAAATCCTGGACACGCGCCTGAAATCATCTTACACTGATCTGTGTACTTAGTCCATGTTTTCGTATTACGTAGTCAGGGTACTAATCTTATGAATATTACCATTTACGTTATTGTTCTCTTTACTCAGGTTCTAGGATGTTCTGAAGTCACTTCCCTAGCGGACTTGGTTTCATCTGTTCAATTGACCATTGGAAGATAAACCAGGTAGGGGTATTTCTCTCAGAAAAGGAACGTGGGATCTTGCTACATCGGTGGCAAGGTGATGTAAACGCTATCATGTAAATTTCGACTTGGTTCAGATTTCACGGCACTATATGTCCTGCGCAACATCATTAAACTTGCCAGAGTCCATTCTACTACGACACTTACCACCCACAAATTTTCTACTCCCCGTTTACTATATGATGAACGCAATATAACGAAAGTAACATGAAATGGGGATAAAGCACATATTACTCATTGTTCATGTAGATGTGATTTAAGTTGAATTTATGGTAATGTGATTATATACATTTACGGCCGAATCAAAGTGTCTCCATCTGTAACATTAATACAGCGAAAACTTCTCATTTGTCAACAAAATATAATTATGATCCTGCAAGCCTTTACTATACCAACTTATACCTTGTTTTAGACTGAAACTTAAAGACGGATTTGCATCACCCAAAGTATGACTTTTACACAGGGGTTAGCAAAAGTCTCAGTTGGTTACTACTCTTTGATTGACATAAGAGTTACAAAATTCAAAAGATGCAGAGCAGCTTATATTACACAGCACACACAGAGAATGTTTTGATTACACATGGGGTCTTTTATGCTCACCAGGATGTGGTCTTGAGCAGTGAACTATGTTTGTGTCTGCACAAGGAGAAGCAGTAAAGACAATTATGGGCGGGGCTTACCACCAAGTAAAAGTCATTCTTGGGGTGATGCAAATCCCTCTTTAATGTTTTGGAACTGTGAACAGCAAAAGTTTATTTCTGTCTGTTTTTTTTTCTCATCGGAAAATTTAGTTTAATAAGTGTATCATACATTGTCCGTGAAGCTGTTATGGTACAATTCAGAACATAATCAAATATGACAAGTGCCTGCTAGCTGTCTCTTCAATGTCAAGGATAGTCCACAGGACATTTGTTAAAAAGCACGAAACCCCTACCGTTGCTAGGGCTATTCAAAGCAGCTCTTGCTAACACTATCGCAAGATTATCTAAGAGTCGGCCTTCTCGGCCACGTGACAGATATATAAGTTCTGACAACTGAGCGGTTGGTAACGTGCAGTTTTGTCCCCCAGTTGCAACCGAATGTGTGAATGTTGTTAAAGTTTTTGTCTGCAGTGGGACATAGTCCACACTACACAAGAATCATGAAAACAATTGATCAGAATGTAAATAATTAACATAAAGAAAATGAATGTGTTATGAACAGATAAGGTTGCAAGAACAATAAATATGATCGAATGCTAATTAGCATAACAAAGAGTAACATAGGGCAGCAGTTATTTATTTCATGAACATGCAAATATCACATTTCGACTGACAAAAACTAAACCAAATTGTTAAAAACATAAAATAGTTTACATAAAGAGTAGGCCTATGAAGTAAACAGTGACAGTTTCATTTCCAAAAATAATTTCTTCTGTACAAAAAAACAAGAAAATGACACATAAATATGATTGGATGCAAATTAGCATAACAACGATTAGCAAAATTTAACGATTTTGTTTAAATGATTGTTCTAAAATCACAACTCGATTGGAAAAATGGGATAAAGATATGATAATGAAACTTTTGGAAGATTTCATGAGTCCTGGAAATGAGGAAAGCTCTGTTTCAGCATTCACTGATTCATTATCTCAGTTTCGATGAAGAGAGAAACCTACACATCCGTGATGCCGTTTGTATGTTTGTATGTGTGTAGGCATGTTGGAAGGAAACTCTTGTAGTTCTCATACTTTTAGTGGTTTTCCTACATTAAGAGGAAGAGTAAAATGCTTTTGAGGATGTCAAAAGTCATTGGAGGTCACATGAGGTCAAGATCTGAAATTCTTTTCACACGCTATCACAATATAGGAAGCCCGAGTACGTTTCATACTTTGTACGTAGTTAGTCAGTTAGTTAGATGAGGTTTAACGTCCCAGTTTCCAAACAATTGGTTCAAGTCGAGACGACCACGGCCTTTTTTCCAGTTGTGGCTCACTGGCTTTTTTCCCTACTCCATTGCTTATGCTGAGCACCAAGCACAAAGGCAGTAGGTTCCATTTTTAAAGTCTTTGGTATATGACCCGGCCAGGATTTGAACCCTAGACCTTCCGGCTGTACTTAGTACGTAAATGATTATATTAAATAACAGATACATATTGCACTAGGTAAAAGGTCTAGGTTTGCATGAAACTGACTATCTCACACATTCTGAAAATGTTCTTAACTCGATATCTCCAATATCAAGCATGGGTACTTCTCCTATTTCCCATAGAGATACATTACACAAATTTAAAGGTCCTTACTGTTTTTGGTAGATGTCAAAGGTCAACTGAGGTCACCAGAAGTCACAATCTGTAAACCTTGTTAACACGATATTTCAGTGAATGAAGCAAGGATACTTTTCATACTTAATATGTAAATCTGTCATACAGACTTGTAGAAACAAAAATTACCAGTAATCAAAATCCGAAGACTTATCTAACAAATTTCAAGTCAGGAACTTATTATTGTCATGTCATATTTAGCATACAGAGACACCATTTTAAGTAGAAGTGCCTATTATTTAGGTGAAGGTCAAAGGTCATCTGAGGTCTTCAGATATAAAAAGCTTAAAGAAAACCTTTAATGTGCAATATATAAAGAAAGGATGAATGGACATTCTTTTCGACTAACTGGATAGACGGGCCATATTTAGAAGAGATCAGAAGAGGACACGTATACTTTTCATACCTAGCATGTACTTGTTTACATTGACTACAAACACCACATAGATTTAAGTGGAGGTCAAAGGTCATTTGAAGATAATATAGGTCAAAATTTGCAAATCTTGTTAAGTCCGATATTTCATGCAAGGAAGCTTAGAAACCTTTAAAAACAAGGTGTATGGATTTGCCATATTGATCGAGTACAAGAGTCCAGTTCCCCTTATTGTAGGTGAAAGATCGTTTTAGGTCACCAGAATTCCGAAAATCTTGTAAGCTGTAATATCCTAAGGTAGGGATCAACCTTAAGATACTTCCACTATGTACTGGATGTATCACAATGTTCATTATAACTATCCAGCACTGGGGCATTAGAAGAGATAGTTTGGGTAAAAAAAGCTACATTATTGTGTAACAAATTTAATCAAACCTGCTTGTTTTCTCTCCTATTTTGGTCTTCTGATACCAGAAGAGTTTGTTTTGTCGTGTTTGGTATCTTTGTAGTGGTTTTGTTATTTTGAGTTTCTGGATTTTATTGTAAAACTATTATTTCACAGTGAAACTATTATTCTACCGTCTTGTTTAGCGGAAGCAAGACTGAAGGACATTCTTATCGGTGTTATCCCTTCACCAAGTGGTTTCTTAAGAGATTTGGCACCCAACTGTGACAAATGACATGAGCTGGACGTTTATAAGATGTACTCTTTCACCATTTGTTTCAAAACATTAAATGTGTCCAAAATCTTAACCACTTTCTGTGAACAACTGATGAGTCCCCTTAGCCCAGGGAGTGGTCGAAGCTTTAAAAGCTTTATCCTTTTTCATTAAAAAGGCAGGCTTTTAATGATTTTTTTAATTTTTGGTCTTTTTACTTTACTTTTCTTTTCCCATGACTAAAATTGGGGAAAGTTTCAACTATTTGTGAAAGTTTTTATCAATTTCATGAAGAAACTTACGTTTGTTTGGAGTTGATTTTGTCATTTTTTTCTGATAGTAATGTGAGAAATAATTTGACAAGGATAAAAGCCTATACATGCATGATACGTTGATCTACTGTACATAATAGAAATTAGTGGCTGGAATTAAGATGCACCTTGAGGACAAAATGTTCTTCGATGTGGAAATAATTGTGATTTATAATAAAGATTATTGCGGTTTATACAAGAGAAATTCTCATAAAGTTTACTAGTGTTTTTTTTTTTTTTTTTGTTCAAAAGAGAAAGTGAAATGAATGAACGATAAATTATCTTGCTTCATTGCAACATAATTTCAGGATACACGTCAATTTGACTACTTACTACATCTGCAGGTATCCGTAACCAAGAATGGAGGACAGATACAGTCATTCGATTTGTCTCGCAGAACACCACCATTAACACAGGTTATACCGGCCGTGCATGCTCCATTGTTGTCATAGTAACCCTCAGGACACGCTGTAGCAGGCAAAACAGGGAAATAACCATAGCTAAATATTTTTCTTTGCTACTGCACATTAACGTACAAATAGGCAACGATTACATGACTCCATGGGAGAAGGATTTCATGATCACTTATAGGCTGTAGGACGTTTCAACCCTTTCCAGGTCTTTAGCATGTATGTGCTTAATTTGCTGACATGTAGGAGGGGGTACTAGATGATTGTTCTACCACCTTGTCATCACTTGACGATCGTAGAAACTCTTTCATTCAACGTGTGCCTGTTGAAATGCACGACAATCATAAGTAAACAACCACATAGACGTAGGAAGCGGGGGAAGGGGCTGGGGATATGAAGCCCCTGTCAAAATGTCATGGGGTGAAAGTATGCTCTCCCCACCAATTTCAAGAAAACCCTTTATTTGCTCCCTCTGAAAAATGTCAAAAATTTGCAGTAATTTTCCTTAAAATTAGGTCACACCAAGTTGCATCAAAGGACCCACAAATATTTTTAAAAAATCCAAAAAGGATGGGGACAACCCTTGCCTTGGACCCCTCCTCAGGACAGCGGTCCGAAACAACGTTCAACCCCAGCCCATAGCTGAGAAACAGCTTTCTTCGTCTTTGAACAGACATATGTATGTAAGGTTACGTGTTTAATTTTCATACATCTAGGTAAATTCAATGTTTCCTTGTGTCTTAACATTTGTGATAAATCTGCACAAATTGTCTCTCATTTTCGTGACGTCGCATTTTAGTGGTGTAATGTTGACATTTTCCAGGAGACATCTGTCTCTTCTAAGATAAATCCTACTTTAATGCATACCAATATTACAACTGTGCTTGAAGATTGAGCAAACAAAGTATATGTTAAAGAATATCAATATGAATCCTTCTTGCCAGATTTAAACCAATATGGAAATGTTTCCTCTCAGCAGAATCCGGGTATGGAAAATATTGCCCTGACATGTATACTGGTCCCAACCCCGTCCGTTCTACTGACAAAAAAGAACTCACACTTTTCACTTACATAAATATTGAATGAATTCGATCTTTTTGCATTTAAGAAGAAATAAACCTGTTTCCCAACCAACATTATACAATTGTAATAGATAATGCAAGTACAAGCAAATTACAGCTAATAACACTTTGAGTCCACCCACGTTTTGGACCTGCGATTACAATAAAAACAGTCACAGTCCTTGGGTGATGTTAGAAGGGACCGCCCATACGGGACCTTTGTAGTGGCGAACATTACCTAAATATTTCCTGTCACTTTTTACATGTGTCAGAGGATTACATCTGTTCGCCGATAAATCTTTCCATACGACATTAGACCTACAACTTCACCTCATTAATTGCAACCATGATATTTGTATGATTTAGAAATTTATCTTCTGATGCACGCAGGGCCGTCGCGACCGGGGGGGTGTGGGGGGGTGTCTCACCCCCCAAAGTTCGTCAGAGCGACGATAGTCGGAAAATCTGAAATGCCAGTTGGAATTTCTGATATCTCAGTCTAGCACCATTTTTCCGACTGAGCCTATGTCAACTTTGTATATATTTTCCAACTAGACCAAGTGAGAATAATACCAAACGTTATTTTCCTCACGTAAAATCAAATCAAAGCTGTCCTTATTCGCAAATTCTTGTCAAACTCTCAAAATTTTCGGGCACTCCGCGCGCTTCAGACCTGACATCAGTGTTTTTCTTATTATCAATATCTTCCGATAGTAACTTTCGGAGAAACACAACAGCAGAAGTTGAAAGCTGTTTATAAATTACCAGGTAAAAGACTGGCTTTTTGAGTGGCATGTTGGCTTGTTGGGCAACTGAACGTATTTTGACGGAGATTCTGAATGCAGGTTTTATTATGAAAATCTTATTTAATGAAATTTTGGGCGCGCTTCGCGCGCATGGGTCACGATTTACAATCAATCTCATGAACATTATTAAGGTAATTATACCAGACACAGTTCTATGGGAGCTAGGGCGCTTTAGCCCCCCTCCCCTTCCCCAATTTTTTTTATAGACTAACATTGGTGAAGACATAGATATACTCAGAAAAAATTCCAAACGTCTATTTATCAGGCCCGTAGCCAGTAAGTTCTGTAACAATTTTTTCTATAACTTTAAAAAATTTTCGCGCGCTACGCGCGCTTTCATTTCTAGTTCTATCTAGTGGTAACGCCCCCGTTTCAAACATATTGGATTTCAACGTTTCCACAAATGTTGTTCTTCCGTGTAGGCGTGATTCTAGAGAAACACGAAAATGCATGCATCATTCCGAAGTTCTTTCCTCTTTTTCCTAACTTTTAAAAGATTCTTTCTTCAGCCTCGCCATCGTTGCAAACATATTTTGTAAGAAAAAGATCTTTCAGTTTCGTAAGAGATCCTTAATGGGTACGATAAAGAATGTAATCGCCGACGACGACCATGCAGTCACCCGAACAAATTTCTTGGTTTTGTCCAGATTCTTCAATAAAAGCCCAAACTTTTTCAACTTTCCTTAATGAAAATTTAATATAATCCCAAATTTTTCGGCGCGCTTCGCGCGCATTATATTTTGAGTTCGGCAACCCATTGCATCTGTCGGGACTTAGAGTAGCTGGCCCCCAGTCAGGGCGCTTCCCCCCATGTCGGCAAATCAAAGCACCACCCCTGGCTGAGCCTGCGTGCAGGTTTTTCATTTTGGCATTGAAGTATACCCCCAAATTTCGGCGCGCTCCGCGCGCAATCCTCACAGTCCACGTTGTATCACTTATGAACATTATAAGCACAACGTACCAGTGAACTTTTATAGCATAAACTATGTGTACATTCTGAAAACGCGCTTGTTAGTTCTAAACCCTTTTTGCTATACCTGTCTGGGAGGTCTAGTATCATTTTTCTGCACCTATACTCTCCCTCCCGCCCATTCCCCATTGTTCGTCTCGATTTTCGTTCAAAATTGGTAAAAATACGAAAGATGTAAAGTGCTTGGCGTTATACTCTATATTATTATTTAGATGCCAGTCATTGCCCCATTTTATGTTATTGATCCAGCTCGAGCTTCCAGGAGTCCTATACAGGTATATGCCAGCAATAGATGCCAGAATAGAAGGCATTAAAGTAGTCAAAAGGTGGAGGGAGGGGCTTCAGGAGGTTTGTTGACAACGTATTCTTCTCTTAGACAACATACTTTCTACTTTAAACAAATCTTAGTATTCACTAAATTATGGACATTTTCCAGCCATATATGATCAGTTCCAAAAGTATCCCAAGATAGCACCATTTTGCATCTAAGCAACCTTACCTTAAAAAAAATTTCTCAAAGGGGAGGGGGAACCCCCTCCCCTTAGGCCTAACCCCCAGGACGGCACCTTTATGAAGTGACAAAGGAAGGATCACCACTGCTGTATCATACAAAAGGAACGCCCATAAAAACGAAAATGCAATTTACGGGCCGCCACTCATTTGGAAAAAGAATCAAACCAGTCGGAAAAATTAGAATTCATTTAATTATGGACATTTTCTAGCCATATATGATCAGCTCCAAAAATATCCCAAAGATAGCTCCATTTTGCATCTAAGCAACCTTAAATTAACAAAAGTTTCTCAAAGGGGAGGGGTCAACCCCTCCCCTTAGACCCCTCCCCCACGACGGCACTTTTATGTAGTGACAAAGGAAGGATCCACACTGCCGTATGTAAATGCAGGGCACATAAAAATGGTGCAATTTACGCGCCACCATTCAGTTGGAAAATATATCTATCCAGTCGGAATTTGGGACCTTCACACCCCCCCAAACATATGACCCTAGCTACGGCCCTGGATGCACGGCGTAACGTTACTCTTGGAATGTGCTGATATGCAGAGAATAAGTTACCTGACTTTATGAAAATTTCACGTTTTTACTTCGTCAAGATATTCATAACAATTCATTCACTTACTCGCGACGATTACCTCGATCTGTGCAAACCAACCACGAATGCCTCTCCTTGGCCTCCGTATAGTGTAAACACCGCCGTCATCAACACTGGTAAGCTTGAGACGCGGACCTGTGTTCACGTTACGTCTCTTATCTTTACACCATCGTATTGTCCTGCACCCTGGTGTAAAGGCAACCCCGATGGGGTCAACATCTGCGAGAGTAGTGCTGCCGTCTGCATCGGGGTATACTGTCACGGTGAAGACACCACGGGTGTTAAGTATCCCTATAAAGTACAATTTAAGGAAAGTTAAACCTGGAAGGTTGTAAGCTTAGGTTCATAAAACAACTTTTCCCTTTGCTTTAGTCAACTAGGACTGCTGCATGTGGGGACGCATTTTCCAGTATTCCTTGATAAACAAAAACGACTGCCATGGTGTGGGTACGGTGGTGAGATTTATGGTGGTGGTCTGGGTTTGGGGTTAAAGTCACCCAACTGATGCTTTTAGAGGGAAGTTGGTCAACAGACATGAATGTTTTATTTATATTTACGAGTATAAGACGAATCTGCCATCAATAATTGCTTACGTATTAATTTTTTGCGCGATTCGCGGTACACCTTTTTCAAACACATAGTGACAGTGTTGTTTGTAAACAATCCATACACAGACCACACATGCACACAAATATAAGCACTAGCAAGTGGGAGGTTCCGGTATTCTATATTGATCAAACTGACAAGGCCTTACGTCTTTAGATTTTACAATCATAAAAGTAGCATTAAGTTGAACGAACCTGGCTTTCCCGTTGCCAAGCACTTCAACTCTCACAATCTTTCAAATTTTAAGTTTGCCATAATAGAAGGCAATTTCAAATCCCCCGCCAGAAAACTACTTAGTGAGACTGAATTGATTACATCCCTTGGTACGAACAAAGCCGACTCCCTTAACCAAGACATCGCTTTCCTTTCCAATCTAGCCTACAGTATTTCAAGCAGTAGTTTACAGGTGCATTTTGTTTTCTGTGCCATTTAGTAGTTTAACCGTTGACTCATCCAAAGAATGACAAAATTGTCCCAAATATTATGGATAGAATAAAATTTTTGGTATTATACCAGGCATCACTGTGTCCGCAGTACGCGCCTACTCGTCTGCTCGTCGTACGGATATTCAAGCATGCTTGTATTTTAAAGGCATTGTCTGGTGGCATTTTGTAGGGGTCTCATATGAAAGATAAAAATTTTTCATTACATGTTATCCTAACCCCAAATCAAAACTCCATTCCTAACTCAAGATATCTCTTCCTAAAGATTGGTTACTTTTAATAACAAATACCTCCAAGTTTCCTCAAGGTCACAAAACGTGATCCAAAGTGGGCAGATTGCCTCAGATTCCTTTTGTTATTCTTTATAATTGGATACCTTGTTTGTCCTTGAAATTTGATACCGTTGGAATGTTTAGATATTTTTCCGTGTAGATATAGTAAAAAACTGTTCCATAATTATGGTACAGCTAATAAAGTTATGGAATATTTAATATCGTGCTATCAACATTATAAAGAAATACAAAAGCTACATCAAATCCATTTGCCCAGATGACATCACAGATTTCCCATCATGCACTAGGGAAACTGAAAATGTAGTGTTTCTTCAAAAATTTGTATCTTCCGAATGCAAGATGCTATTGAGATGGGGTTTTCACTGCCTAACACAGAAAATTTTTCTGCTTTTTTTGAAAGCATCAGATTTGGTCACCAGACCATGCTTTTAAGCTGTGTGATGTAAACGCTGATGTGTAACTAGAGCGTTTTTACTTGCAGAAAAATACAGGTCGAAGCTTCTGAAGATGGTATGAAACAAAGATAGAAAGCCCAAATATTTGGGCCACCTGATTTCTTGATAGAATAAATATTGAATGAGGTACCAAAAGGTGCAAACGGCCTGTCATGTTCACTTCTGAGGGCAAGATATGTTCTGTTGCCAAATTTTCAAACACAACTTTAATCACAGTGTAAGAAACGTATCTTTAAAGCAACCAAAAGACGGCTGTAAAATATTTCTACCCCAGGTTTGGGCATTTACATACGTCCAGTCAAAGCTGAAACGTTCGAACGAATTTATGGGAGGGATTTTCAAAGGTGTTGTCGTGGCTTCAAAGACAGACTGAACCTGCGTAGCCGCGTTCAAGTGTGGGGCTTTTTTGAGACAGATCACACTATAAGTATTTGACAACTAAATAGAAAGTCAATAGAACTGCGTTACCGGCTTATCATCCTTTGAGATCAGGGAGTTCATAACAACTCCCTGTTGAGATAAAGCCTATCGCTTGCCTCAAGTGGGCTGATTATTCATACCGGAACACGGTTAAGTTGGTGAAATCTGGGAAATGGTCAAAAATTCCATTCCATGAAAAAGTCAAAATATTTGCGTGGCAGATGATGAATGCTAGGTATGTTCGTAGTGATCGTGTTCAAATGGTGAAGTATCACACTGGAAAAATTCATACGCCGAGCCATAAAAGAAGGCACAAATTCAAGTGACAAACTGAGCAAATCCAATAAAACTGTAGGCTTCGATTAACAAGTTGTGTGGTCTACAAGAATGGTACTACTTACTAGTCTTTGGTTTCACAAAGGTGTGTCCAGTGGAAACAGCTGAGCCATCTGCAGGAGTAAAGGAAGCGTCATACCGTCCAAAACGTAATCCTAGGTAGCGAGGGGGTAGAAACACGCAAAGGAAGCACCCCCACGTCCGACCTTCGTTCGTGATATCTCCGACCTGTATGGAATTACTAGGCAAACCTTCTTTCTCAAATTCTACATCTCCCTCGACAGGATTCGTATCGATTGCATACACGTACAAACGATCCGCCTTACGTCCTATCTCTGGGAGATTGGCGACAAGAAAAAACCCTTGGTCTGGGTATGAACCAGTACCATACACGACCCCAACTGTAAAGAAAAAAGAATAATGATGATAAGTTTAGTGATAAGAATAACGATTATGATAAAGGTCACGATCAAGATTCGAGGTCAAATTCAGGACCACGGTCACATTAACAGTTGTTGGGATGGTTTCTTTGATGGTTGCAGTAACGGTACGGTCACGATCAAGATCTCTTTCACGGTTAAGACCACGGTCGCGGTCACTCTTACGGTCACGATGTCGGTCACGGTTCAACACCTGAAGTTTGCAATAAACAAGGGAAGTTTTAGGAAGAAAAACTGCTGCACTAAAATTTAATATACGGTAATACTCACAAAATTGTGAGCATTCTCCATGTGACCCATTCCTTTGTTGTCCACCTAGTGAAGGGAGTCCAAGTTGTCCAACTTGAATATACAATTACAATAACTGTTTACAGAATGGCATTTATTATTTCCGTGATAACTTCCTGTCTATTTATTGCTATTTACCGCCTGGACTAGTTGAACGAAACTTCCAAATCATGGGTCTATTTAAGTTAGTTCTTAATTCCTTTGTGTCCAAGAAGTGAAGTGTGTCCACATTGTCCAACTTGTGTCGGCTGTTTGCAATACTTGAAGGTCTGGGGTTCGACTCCTGGCCGGGTCATACAAAAGACTTGTAAAAATTGAACCTACTGCTGTTGTGGTTGGTGCTCAGCATAACCAACGGGCTAGGGAAAACAAGCCAGTGAGCCACAACTGGAAAAAGGCCGTGGCCGGCCCGACTTGAACCAATTGGTTAGAAACAGAGCCGTAAAACCTCATCTAACCCTAACCTAACGAGAATGGCATTCAGTATCTCAGTGTCTCAGTGATTACTACAAATTAGTGAAGTATTTAAGGAATTAGTTTACGATAAGTCCACTTCCTGTGGATTTATTGTTCTTAAACGCCTGTGCTAGCTTATCCAGGGAGTTGTTAGGAATGAATATACAACGACCAAATCTATCAGACGGTATATATGCGTGAAAATACTTTAATTCCTTTCAGGTAACAAAATTTGATTGACAGGTCCCTTTATTCCCATTGCTCCTCTTTCTGACTTACACTTCCTAATGATGGTCCTCTCCTCTCAAATCCAAGTAATCCAGAAACAAAGGTCATTGTTAATACGTTACTTTGAAGTCAGCCTCTTTGCCGACAAGGTCTAATCGATTTTAAGTTAAACGGTTTTCCATAAACGTTTAACTAATATAAAGTCTTTGTCTTTGAAGGTCGTCTCCTTGGCACATTGTTCAAGCCTAACGAAAAAAATCACAATTTTCACAACTTAGTAGCAAGCATTGTCGACAAAAAAGGTTTTTAAGAAATTCTTCAGTGAAGATCATTGAAATGAGGTTAACTGTGACGACAAAATGTTGAAAAATTAAAATTTTGAATTTTTCCTTGACGACTGACAATGTAATGCCAATGGGTGAAATCATCATGATGAGTCCTTGAGATAGCAGACGACACAAACCATTGTCTTCAGTACCAAATCTCTTTCAAGTCTTAAAGAAGTTTCAGCAAGACAATAGGCAGCTTAATGTCGGCAACCACCTAGTCTCAAAGGACATATAAATGTTGGATTTCCTTCCCTAACAACTCCCTGGCTAAACGAAACTTCCAAATCATGGGTCTATTCAGGATGGCGCAGACCGGGGCTCAAATGGTACACCATCCCAAACTTTGTTTTCACTGTGAATAAGGTTTGTAAAGTAAATTGATTAATATACTCAAAAATTGGTCCGAAATGATTTACTTAATTCGTACCATGTAGTTGATAAGAATTTTGTGATGTTCACTGTAAAATGCCGTCGCAATAGTACTTAGGATCTCCTGCCTTTCTTTGAAATTACTGTTTTTAAATTACTAAATTGTGTTTTTTACATCGGTACTTCTAATAACTTCTTGTAGGAAATATTACGTTTCTGGTGCCAAAAATATTCATAGCTTTAAATTCATGACTTATAGACGTAGAGTGATATGCAATAAAGTGCTTTGTAAATTTATTTTCAACAAATGAGGTTCTTATAGAAGGAAATTTACTGCTTTACAACTCACGAAATACGAATAGCCTGATTTGTTCACCAACGTTTTTCGTTTTCAAATGATGCACTAACCATAACCGTTGAATACATAATATTTTGGTAAATTGAAGTTGATGCCAGAGTTTGTTGGTGGGGTCAAATTATTTGATAATGGCAAAATCTGTATATCTGTCGATACCATATTGATGTAATATAATATAATTCCCTTTAGCGCATTCACATGATTCGCGCAGACTATTTATCCTGTGAGCTCGCTTTTCGGGAGTTATCTTTGTTATTCAACCAGGGTGGTACCCTGGGCGGAATCCCGGTGGCGGGGGGCAGTTTTTCTCAAAGAGTAGGTGGGCTACCCAGGTCCTTAGACATAATTCCCTCAAATAAACACAAATAAAATAGACATTAAATTACGAGAACTTCTAAACACATAACCAGTTCAAGCTTTGCTAAAGAGAGCGCCAATTTGCACCTGTAAAGAGACTTTACATAAACTGATAAATGTCATTTCCTCCCGATAGACCCCTCTTCTTACACCGCCCGGCAGTTGGTGACAAAGCCAAGAAAGGATTGCTCTGGGTGCCAACTATTATGCTTACGCCACTGGACGCTGTCATGAACTGCCCTCTAGAATTTCGGCCAGCTATGGCCCTGGCCTGGCATAGGTGCAAATGTTGCAATCCTTGGCAAAGCTTGGAACTGATTATATCTTTAGAAATTCTCATTATGTAGTGATCTTTTCTTTATTTTTTACTGAGCGTAAGGCAAGAGGTACTGTCTAAAAGAAGAAGGAATGATACCCTTACTCTCTAAGAAATTTTTGTCTTCGTGAGGTGGCTAAGATGCAAAATGGTGCTATCTTTGGTAAAGGGCTTGAACTGATTATATGCTTAGGAATCCTCATTATTTAGTTCCTTTTTTCCTTTTTCTTTGGTCAGGTGTGATTAAAGGGGATGTTGCCCAAGGAAAGGAATGACACCACCTGCTCTTTGAGAAATTTTTGTTGTTTTAAGGTTTTTCAGAACCAAAATGGTGTTATCTTTAGTTAAACTTTGAAATGATTAGAAATTCTACTTATTTACTGAATTTTTCTGCTGTAGCACGGCAGCCCTACAAAGGCTGGTAACATTTGGAAAGAGGGAACCCTTACATGCAATTTTCCAGGTTCTTAGGGCCTTAAAATTCATAATGAAGGTAACATTTTTAGTATTTCAGTATATTTCTCAAGTACACCAACTTTCATTTATGGTTTGGAAATCTCTCAGCTGCCCCCCCCCTCCACAGACTACGGCCCTTTCGACAACATGAACATTATCATTTAGCAGCAGGGAAGATAAATAAAATCTAAACAAAATAGGAGTTACTTACAATTAGTAAAAGCGTCGCTACCAATTCCAAAGCTAGTTTAGCTCTTGGAAATGGGAGTGCCAAAATTAATACACTGCTGTTTTAAATGTCAATACTCAATTTATCCATAACAATAAAATTTGAAAAAAGTAAATCAAACAAAAACAAAACAAAAAAATTGGTATTCCAATAAATATACATACCTCGAAAAAGCAAAACTTGAAAAAGAACCCCAAAAACCAGTTTCACTGCCATTTTTGAAGAAAATTTGCAAAAAAGATAACTTGTGTGCCTTGTTAATCTGTTTCAATAGAGGCAAGCAGCTGCACGCTTAAGGCTGTTACCCAAATCCGGCCGACCTTTGCAAGTGATGATTGGTTCAAAAGAGAAGCTTTGATCGCAAACGGGTGTCACAGTGGTTTCAAATCAGCATCAAACAGAGAAATCATCAGACCATTTATTCATTTATTTACTTTCGTAAATTAGCCATTGCAAGTGGAATTTTTCATTGTTGAATTTTATCAAAATTGTACATCAATAAAGGTTTGCTAGAGTGAATATGAGGAAAGTAAGAAGGGTCAAATACGGTATCTTTTACACTCCTTAACTTGGCCTCTCTAGCATTATACTAGTTATACGTCGGCAAGTTTGGGTCAGTAGTGCATGGTCCAAGCATTTCAAAAAGTAAGGTACATAAGATCCACCCAATAAATCTATGCTTGCACACGAGTCAAGTTTACAACCAAAAATCACCCACAGCCAGCTTTTGCAGCTTCTCACTGTGACTGTTATCTGTTACAACTTTAAGAGAAGATGCAGCCACACTAATTTTTATCACTAAATTCTTCCATCCATGCCGATGAAATCCCTATTATCATGTGATAGACTATGTAATATTTTTGTGTCTGAAAAGTCATGAGATACGGTAGTCTTGTATTTTCAGAGTGGGGGAATATTCCCTTGAAAAAATCCCCGGGGATCTTTTCAATGGCGGGGGTGGGGGAGGGGGTCCCTGTTACACCGGGAATTAAATTATGTACAACAGGCTTAAGTTCCACAAGTTGAATATAGTAGGATGTAGTAAAATGACAAATGACCCACAACCTAAAGAATCAGAATGGGCGTAAAGGGGGGGGGGTGTCAATATTTCTGGAGGCAAGATGTAAATTTTTGCCCAAGTACGATACGGAATTTTAACCCAAGTTTTTCCAATTTTCGAACTGTAATTCTGAATGCTTAGTAAAGATTGAATTGATAAAATCATGATGATACTACTGACTTACTGTTTGTAATTTGCATAGACGACAAATTGCCAGGAAGTAGTACTTCCATGTGCTAAGTGAAGAGTGTAACCCCACCCCCTTGAAAAACACTTTCGGTAGGAGATGGACACCAAATAATGGAATCATTTTTATCTGTTTCAAGCACATTTGACCAAAGACTTTAAAAATGGAACCTACTGCCTTTGTGCTTGGTGCTCAGCATAAGCAATGGAGTATGGAAAACAAGCTAGTGAGCCACAACTGGTCGTCTCGACTTGAACCAATTGGTTGGAAACTGGGACGTTAAAACTCATCTGACTAACAATTCAAGCACATTTGTTATAAATATTCCACTCATTGTGAGAAAAAAAGTCAAAAACAAAATATTTAAAGCTCGAGTCATTGGCAAAGGCGGAATATGTTTTGGAAGAATGAACAAAATATGTGCATTTTCAAAGGACATAATTTATAATTTTGTCTCTCCCTTTATGCCCGAATGGATTCCGGGGTTAATGCCCCCTTCCCCGCCCCGTACACCTCATGAAAATCGATACTACGTGAAAGAAGTTCACTAAACACTCCTTGGAGGATTACAATGTCCATATTTGACCACCGTTGTCAGACCAGAGAGTTGTTACTTAGTTGTTATTTAAATAACAACTCCCTGGTCAGACGGCTTAATCAATAAACGAAAAAACAGCATAGGTGGAGTATATTTGATATAAAGTTTGACACGCTCTTAGCCAATATCAAATCAAGAAATAACTGATCCATGAAGAACCTTGAAATTCGGTTTGTTCTGGTCGTTATTCTGATTGTTGTGAAGAATATGTATGAAGCCACCTTGAACTTTCTGTTACAAGAAGTACGTTGATTTTCTTTAGTTGATGTTGAACAGTGGGGCCCCTCGTTTTATTTTCATCCTGGTCTACAGGTAAATCACTATTGTAGTAAATGGAGACAGAAAATTCATGCTTTTGAACTCTTCTCCGAGCATACCAACAAATCACAAAGCGGTAACTTCCTGAAACATGATTTCAACTTAATTTCAGCTTTCAACTTGATTTCATGCGTGCTAACGCACGTGACTGTTGGGAAGAAGAAGAAGAAGAAGAAGAAGAAGAAGAAGAAGAAGAAGAAGAAGAAGAAGAAGAAGAAGAAGAAGAAGAAGAAGAAGAAGAAGAAGAAGAAGAAGAAGAAGAAGAAGAAGAAGAAGAAGAAGAAGCCCTAAAATAGCAAATTTTCTATCAGAAGGGGGGGGGGGGACAATCCCCAGCCCCGCCTCCTAAGCTTATGCTTCCTTACCCCTGCTAAATATTTTTATCATGCCGAGAGGGAATCTCAATGTGTAATCTGTCTTTGACTTAGTATACTTTACTAGGACTCGAAAGATTCTGAACGAGGAGATCCCTAACCAAAGCCCGGACGACACGGAAACATACAATCTCACCCACAGTTTCACCATAGAACCACATGTAGTTCGATGGGCGGCTCTAAGAACTTTTGTGTGTGGCGGCAAATCAAGCCCATTTTCAAGGGGGTTCGGACGCCCCCCTCCGACAATATCAACGGTCCTCTCCGGATAGTATAGTGGGAGTATGGTGATTATTATTTTGCATTTTAGTGATGTCCCATACAGCTTTCATGCGCTTTGTCTTTGTAAACAAATACAATCATAAAATGGAAGTACTACCTCAGGTGATCATAACAGGAAATCGCTACTCCATAAAAGTAAGAGGCAAATCGGCTTGATCCATTTGGATAAAATAAGACGCCCTAAATTATGCACATTATGAAGGTTTAACACTTCATGGTCAGGACAACACTTGAACTCGTAAAGGACCTTACACAAATGTGATACTGGATGAACACCGATATTCGACTAGAGCTCAGAAGGTAACAAGGCGAGAGTGTACTAATCCCTCTTAACCCTTATCCCGGAACCTCTTTTTAGCATCCCCATGCAACGGACGAAGTGTAGGCTACAACCCAATCCTGAGCTACTTTCTCAACCGTTTGGGAAACCAAAAGTCCGTGCATACAATGAACTTTAAGGACGAAATGAGCATAGCAGTGAAATGAGTATACAGCACGCCCTCTAAACCATGTCGCATTGTGCATGGTAAGTCCATCTAGTATATCTTCCTAGGCGTAAACGAGGCGTGTGAGAGATAAACACCGAAGACCCTCCTGTATTTAGACCATAAAAAGTAGCTTAACTTAGTACAATATTTATCATTCACAAAAACAAGATATGGACAGTTTACTTCAAACCAATAATAAGTACTTACAGCAACTACTGAAAACTACGGAGCCTGTAAGGGGACATTCCACCAAACTTTTTTTACCTAGGTTTGCGAAATATTTTTCAGTTTAAATGAAACGTTATTCCTTAAAAAATAATTGTTCCATTTAAACGAAATAGTTGCACATAATAGTGCCTTTGAACAAGAGAGTCAATAGCTTCTCAAAAGTGAGGAGGACATGACTTTGGCCAGAAATACTTCAAGCCCGAATTGCGAAGCCCTAGAAGCAAGGGTTCGGGGTTCACTTAGGGCGCTAGCAAAAATGGGGCCACATGATCTGTGGTGTATTCTGAAACATTTTCTGAGGAATTTAAGCCATTGAATCAGCATGTATACTGCAAGTTATAATATGGTAGCAAACATGTGCAAACCATTTTCGTTGGGGTCATGAAGCAAGGGGAGACAGTATCCTCCATTTTCAAAAGTGAGGGACATCTCCCGTCCCCACCTGCTGACGCCCATATCTTCATAGGTCAGAGGTCAGTTGTAACCATGAGGCATGTGCGTATCGGTACATAGCTGCATGTCTGCAGGTTAAAATTTTTGAGAGAGATGAAGCTGTTAGCCTTTATTTTCATATGGGGCTAATGTATAAAGACATTTTAAGGGCCCTGGCGGTAAAACACAGTCTTGTTTTGTCACTACAGCGTTTGAAGTGGATTTTGGACTAATTCTAAGGAAACACTACAGTTCTATTGGTGTAGTCGACTATCCGAGTGACCAAATCCAATGATCAGGTCAACGCCATGGATATAGGTGGATGTAAAGAAGTTTGTAACAACTGGTCTGTTGTGTAAAATGGAAGATATTCACACTATTCTTCATGTTTTAGACCCACAAGTGGTGGAACAGAGACGAAAGCGGAGACTAATCCGTTCATCATTCTCGTCTAGAGGACAGAATTTGATGCGGCTTGTTGAAAGTTACGATAAGTTAAAGAGGTATGGGATACCTATAAACGGATGTCATAATTGCTCGTGTTCAACGAAGGTAACAGTACGGTACGCAAGGCCTAGATCACATTCGGTTGAGATAATATGGTCGTGAAAAGGCCTTCTTCATATCTCTCGAGCCATCAGCTACTGTAGCGTGTTTGAGGGGCAGATTTTTCTTTTGGGACGAGGGTATTATTTGAATGGCTCCCCTTTAGTGTTTCGTTATACTGAAAAAAGCGTGGGGGAGGTAATTGGGAGTTCGACTTAGGACACTCCCCCAGAATGTTGGCGTCCCCACTGCTACATACCCTGTGTCTTATAAGTGTTCGTTACACAGGTACAGTGAAAAATGTAAGGAAATTGTAGGATTCATGTAAAATAAATAGAGATTTCCCGCTTAAGGTCATTGCACAAGTTTCCAGTTATTTCTGGATTAGTTGGTAGTGTCCTCTTTCACGAATTACAATACAGCTCAAGCCATACCAGGGGGTGTTAGGTGTTAGGGTTACATCATTTTCAAGTACATATTGTCTGACAGATTTGGCTGTTTTATCTCCTTCCTAACAACTCCCTAGTCATACACATCTTTATCACAAGGAATCCTTCCCTGAAGATGTACACTGTCTTGCATAAATCAATGAAATTTGACTGCGGTACAATTAAGTAGTCTATGGTGCCATAGAGTTAGGACATGTTATACATTACATCGGGCCGGCCACTTTGAGAGAAAGCGTTTCGGTATGTACGAATCGAGTGCATGTCCTAAGTCGTGACTGTTTCATCTAGATCATCGTACAGAAAAATAGAACATTTCAGATAATGAACAAAAACAGAAAATTGAGGAAATTGATAAAAGAACATGATACAGTGAGGAATCTCGTGCCCAAAAATTAGGGTTTGCGAGATAGGCCTGACTAATTTGATTTTGTTGCATGTTCTTAATAATTCTGGTATGCTGAATCCAAAAATGTAGGGTTCCATTTTTCATTTCCATTGGAAAGGTGGCCATTTCGAATTCAGATTAGCCGCCCTCCATTTTTCACAAAAAATGATCATAACTTTCTTATTCTAGAAGCAAGAAGAGTGATTGTGATGGCTAATCCCATGTTAAACCAACCAATCCATCAATGATATTGCCACCAAGCGGCTATGTTGAAATTCAAAATGGCCGCCATTTTCCTTTAAAGTCGCTCTGGAAATCGCTTTAAATGTCTCGCCATGGTAGAGGTATGACCATCTGTTTATTCTAAAATTCTGTTAAATCTACAATATTTTTTGACTGAGCGATGATTATCAACAAAGCGGTAATCTTCAAGGTGAATAAGAGGAGAAATGTTAACATTAAACCAACTTTCGATGAAACTTAAGGCCGAAAACTTATGATTTAGAGAGTTACAAATACGTCAACATTTCTAATAAGACTCCTAAACTGTAAAAATGGAAAATTTTGAAGCTTTCTCTTTGGAGATTATTGCACTGAGAGGTGACGTCAACTTTAAAACCAATGTCGTTTGTGCCAGATATTTTATCGAGATCATTACCAGATGAAGATTCCTTGTTGGGTTGAAAGAACTCCTGAGAGGAGCCTAGGCCTCTGAATGGTAGATTTCTCTCACAACAGTGTGGTTTACAAACAGTTTAAGAGAGAAACTTAGGTGTGTTTGGATTTGCAGAAAGAGAACTGGCTTCATGGTAGAACATTTTACAATGAGAACATTTTATGAGATGGTCTGTACTTAAACCCCGCTTACAGATGGCCTGACACAAAAACGATCAGACATTTAAACAATCAGTAACCCCAAAAACCAACAATAGAAAATAAACTAGCAAAGCTAGAAAACAGCTACAGAATTAATATAACAACTGACTACACATGAATACGTGGGATGTTCTAACAACGAATAACAAGGATCAGTATTGTTCCAGGTCTTGGGGGAAACGAATCTTCTTTTTATATTCGACATGGTCCTTCGTAATTTAGATACCGTATCTAGACAACTCTAGGTATGAAGCATGGGTACTTTTCATACTTGGCATGTGGATGCGTTATAGTAAGAAGATGAACCCTATTGCTTTTAGTAACGGTAAAAGGTTATCTGAGGTCACTGGAGGTGAAAATACGGAATATTTAAAAACTGCTTTTAAACATGATATCTCAAGATAGCACCGATGCACACTTTTCATGCTTTGTATATTAGTTTATCATGTTCAGAGGAAGAGCCTTTTTGTTTTTAGTGGAGGTCAGAAGTTATTTGAGGTCTTTAAAGGTCAAAAACCGCAAACCTTGAAAAAACACGACATTTCAAGACAGGGATCATGGATCCCTTTCAAACTTGGTATAAAGATTTGTCAATTCAAGAGAGAGAAAACCCTATGGGCTTTTTATTGGATCGAGGGTCATCTGAGGTCATCAGAGTTGAAACTACGAAAACCTCGTAAACTAAATAGACAATGGGCGGTACCTCCAAATTGTGTCCGGGGTATTGTAACCAACGAAAAGTAAGGGCCGAATTTTTGTATCATTCCAAAGATAACATTATTGAGAACGACATATATCTTCTCATAGGCATGACTGTTGCAGTAATTATTCCAGTTTTATAAACCTGAGTATGAACACGTGTAAAGAATACTGTGACTATTATAAATACAATTCGTAAATCGACGAGTCTTTTGATGCTGTAGTGGGAAGGGCTCGGTTTCTCAAACAGAAGGCCTCGGATCGAATCCCTTCCAAGACATTTCCTTTTTTATTTTTTTTTTATTCAATTTTTGGTCGAGTTTAGAGGTCATTGTGGTTATTGAGGTCAAATTGTGAAAACATTGTAAAACTGACATTTCAAGAAGGATGAATTTGAGGGATGAACCTCAGTGCAACAATTAAAGCACCCCTTTCGGCAAGGAATCGCCAAGCCTTTGGGCTTTCTGGTTTAAATTATTATCCCATTTCCCTACATGTTTTGTATGGGAGACGAGATACTGTACTTCACCTAACATCGGGATTGTGAAGCTTTGTGTGAGTGTCTGGATGGGTGGGTATGTCGCGAACTCCTCCAAAACCATAAGTTCGAGAAGTTCGCGACAAACGTCACACGAGCACTCACATACCCACACAGTTCAAACTAAGTTGGTGGGTAGGTACCTGGCCATTAAAACTTGTTCATGCGTAATTGATGACATCATAGGTCAAAGGTGAAATTTCACCAAAGGTAAAATAAGTGCCCGCAAAGCGCTCGGAAATTTTTTTTGAAAAATGTATAACAGCAAATACGTACTTTCAATCTCCCACATCATGCCACAAATTAGATTGAAAGATCCCATATTGATGCGAGGCCCATACAGACATTGGGAATGTACCTCTGTTTTCCGATAAAGTGTTGAGACCAGAATTGTTCCATGTATTATTCCCTTAATAATGGTCATGAGATGGAGTGCAAACCGTGACGACCAAAGTGAGCTGAACGTGCGAAAATTTTGATAGTTTGTGAAGAATATGCGAAAATTCTGACAGTTTGAGAACCATTTGTGATTGAAAATGACTGAAATAGATCCATCAATAGGTTGAAAACACACCTCACCCTACCCCCTACAGAAATCCATAGCTTAAACGCCTTTGATATCATTTTAAAACTTTCACAATTTTTTAGAAATCGATGGGGGGGGGGGGACACGGGCACGCGCCCCCATGCCTCCCGTGTCGGCGCTACTTATTAGTCCGGCTTGAGCCGTGTTGAAAGAAAAGTCAGCTCATTACATAAGCTTACTCAAATGTCATTAATTGCTTACTAACACATTTACAGAGAATGAGCATCATGAAACATGCTTACTATAGTCTTCTGCCTCTTTTGTTTCACCTATACTAACCTTTTGCACATTCCCCATTGGAAGCTGTTCGTCTGGATTCCTGTGCTGCAGTCGAGTCCCCACCTTCCGAATCCGAGTCACTGGCATTCGAGTCCAAGACAGAGTCCGAGTGACAAGTTCCGAGTCGGAGTTCCCGCTATGGAAAAGTTTACACTAAGAATAGGAATTCACAAATGATCAGTTTTACACTGCCTTTTATGCAATGTTGTTGTGTGTTAAGATATAGGCCCTGGGGTCTGAATGACAACCCGTGGGCCACATTCGGCTCACAAGGTGTTCCAGTCCAGCCCGTAAAGCAAACTGAGATCGCAAAAAGAGGGTTGAAAAAATGCGCCAATAATCGAGAATTATCAGGATTGAAGACATTTTAGAAAAAGGAAGTTTTTGGAATCATGAAAAGGGAAGAAAACTTCCCCACACCTATTGTAACTACCAATAGTTTAGGACAGCCATGCAGTTTTTGTTCCAACGCCTCATGCAGCCAGGAATCAGTGTCGCCAGAGGGGTTCCCCACCCCTCCCATCTTTGTAAATATTTCAAAAAGCCTTGTTACTAAATGGAGGTGTAAAGGCTGAATTTTCTACTGCCGAACTCCCAATTTCCAGTTTCAGGCCTGTGCAAGAAAAATTTCGGTTCACTGGCAGGGAAATGAACATTTTGACTGTCAAAATGATAAAAACGTCGCACCCGTTCTCGCGATTGTTCTCCTTTTATCTGTTAATTGGTCATGTGGTGTTACTGCCAAACTGCCAAACATGGTGCTTTTGTTCCTTAAGTAGGTGGAAAGGGGGGAATTGACGAACAGATTTGTTGGGAAAATCGGTGTAGGTGTGAAAGCTGCGGCTAGAGGTAGGGTGGTTGTCTTTTCAAATGATCGATCATTTAATATTTATTGCTCTTGCTCATTAAGTTTTGAATCGGAAAAGTAAATCGCATCGGCCTTTTTTGTAAATGTTCAGGGAGCTCACGGGACCCTGTAAGTGAAGACATACCTTTGGTACTCTTTACATAGACCCTTTTCCAAATAGCTATTACAAAGCATTGTAGGATAACCTGAGAGTTTTGGGGTGTGTCGTTTTTTGCCAAAGTAAAATGTCAATGACAAAAACGACCCGTACCAAAACGCTATCCCACAATCCTTTGAACTTGCTATTTGGAAAAGGGTCTCTGATGAGAGCATCTTCTTTACGATTTAGCCCCTTTCTGCAAACCGTTTCCGCTTCTGAGGGCGACTAGTACCGAACACTTATGAAGAGGGCACATTGAGGATACAGATTTGCCAACTAACCAAAACAATTGTGCCGACAGCGTGACATCACATCAGTTTTGGAACCAAAGCAGGCGTGGATCCAGACATTTCGAAGGGGGGGGGGGGCTATAGAGCCCCCTTGAATATTCTCCTAGATTAACATTATGCTAATTTTCGTGTATTTGTTATTGTTGATGTGGCGGAAAAGAGGGGGCTGAGGCGGGAAAAGCCCCCTTGGATCCGCGCCTGCAAAGTGGGTGCCCTAAAGTGAGGTGACTGCCGGCTACATCTTGGCTAAAGTGAAATAAGACTGACGGCAATCCCGTAGCCAAGGGGGCAGGGGCGAAGCCTTCTGGAAATTTTTTCTCACCCAAGAAGATAAAAACTTACCATTACCTTAATGCGTTTAAGTATGGCTCGCCCAAATTTTTTGAGCCCCTTCAGTACCTTGTCTGGCTACAGGTCTGATTGACGGGTATAGACTTCGGGGGAGCTAGGCAGGCCAATTGAAATGTGCTTACGAAATTTGAGGGGACGGTATGCCCTTTGATAGGAGGCCGAATATTTTCTCTCTTATTCCTTTTATTATTTGATCTGTAAATTGCTATTGTTGATATTCCAGAGTAAGGAGTACGGTATCAAGCTACAACTTACACAGTCTGGTAACCTATCACTCAAGGCAACATAAGAGGTATTTTGACCAAAACAATATTCTTGTTACGCTATAGGAGCCAACGGATAGTAATGCTCAGCTCAGATAAAGTGACGACAAACCACCTTCTCTCCAGCTAAACATTTTTCGACATAGATTTGAGCATTTAATCTGACATGATCTTATTTGTTACCCGCTCTGTCAGTCTGGACTGGGGTTAATACAAAATAATGGTCAAATTGCGATACTTGTGATCATCTATTGAGTGCGCATTCAGTGTCTAGACAACTGTTCAGGTTTATGTCCACCATCTAACCGGTACTGTGACCGAATGGATAATGGTGAAGGCGTTTAAAGCGATGAAACTTAGCAACCGGGAGGTTTGGGGTTCGATCCCCGGCCGGGTCAAAGTAAGGAAGGTTTAGAAAAATCTACGGTATTCCCATCTGAACTGGCCTTTGAAGAGAAACCATATTTGATATAAATTGTTGAGTTGGCTTCTACCCGACATGAAGTTGTAATTCATGAGTCATAGGCTTCCTTCACATTCGTGGTCACCTAGCGTCGTAAAACAACTGCCCATCAAGGCTAAAGGCCCTGAATCTTGTAAATACACCCCAGAACTTCCGGGACTACACCCTTTTAATCCATTCTGCTCTGCTCTGAACCCGAGGCCTTCCAACGTACCCCCTAGACATCACACATTCAGGTGGAAAGCTGAAAAATATTTCAGTGAGTCCAAAAGGCAACATCATGGGTATGCATCTGGCTGTGCCCGTGAGGTCGTCCCGATTTAAAATTTGGGCCACCAGCGAAAATAACCAAGGACTCCCATATACGATTTTACAGTAGAACTTTTACGAATATCACCTACATAATACAGCACATATTGCAAACACGTAGATACCGTGTTGAGTTGTACAGAAATCGCAGAGGACACGGTAAATACTATGTGACGATGGCTTAATTGCATAAGAAGTGAATGATTCCAGATGTCGGTCTCGAGCCCTGTCTCGGGAAGTTTAGAGCCGAGTCACGAGTCCGGAGTGTACGAGACCGAGTCTGAGTCCAAATCCTTGCCTTCCGAGTCCAAGTCAAGAGCCCAAGTCCTTAAAATCGTGACTCTAGACCGGTCTCGAGTACTGCAGCACTGGTGACGAGGTGCTGACATGAAGTAACCACTGTTTTCTGAAAATACATCTCCATTAACGCAGCGAAGAACTTAAAGGTTGCTGTTAGATACTAAAAACTTTAAAGTTCAGGCGCACTGACTGTGAAAGAAGTCAGAAGCCAAGAACGGAGTTTACTTTTCAACTGTTAATAAAACTTGAAAAAGTTGTATGCAAACGTACCAGTTTCGGTTTGAAAATAGAGCTCCGAAAATGACAAGGATAGAGTCTGCTGTCACCAGATGTAACGTGGGGCCTTCAATGGCCTTTCTCAGGGGGTTCTGATATATTGTCCCGTTGGAAGTAAATCACAGAGGCAAATGGCTGATGTCATTGGCTACTTCATATCTTATCATTTCCCGACTACACTGGAAAATTCACCCCTTCCTCGACGAGGGACAAGGTACTTGACCCCATCTGGATAAGTCGAGGAAGGGGTGAATTCACAAGTTTGTAAAGTTATGGAGTCCATTTTGAAGGATAGTATTATAAATCACTTGGACAAATACAATCTTGTTAATGATTCTCAGCATGGTTTCAGGTCTGGAAGGTCCTGTCTTACTAATTTGTTACATTTTATGGAAATTGTTACAAGGAAGATTGATGAAGGACTCCATGTTGATGTTGTTTATCTAGATTTTAGTAAGGCTTTTGACAAAGTTCCTCATAAACGTCTAATTAACAAGGTGAAAGCACATGGTATAGGATCATCTGTGGTAAATTGGATTGAGAACTGGCTCAGTAACAGGTCTCAAAGAGTCGTTTTGCATGGTCATAAATCTGACTGGCTTCCTGTTACTAGTGGTGTGCCGCAAGGATCTGTCCTTGGTCCTACTTTATTTATCATATATATTAATGATCTTGACTTGAACCTCAATAGCTTTGTATTAAAATTTGCAGATGACACAAAAGTTCTTTCTGATGTTTCATCCATGGAGCAAGTGTCTATGTTGCAAGCAGTTTTAGATTGTTTGTTTAAATGGTCGGAGGACTGGCAAATGTCATTTAATGCTGGGAAGTGTAAGTGCCTTCATATTGGTTATGACAATAGAAAGGCTAGCTATTTTATTGGTGGTGAGGAAATTGAAAGTACTTCATCTGAAAGAGATTTAGGCGTAATTGTTGATGATTCCCTGAGTTCGAGTAAGCAATGTGCTAAGGCTGTGGCATCAGCAAATAAGGTTCTTGGTATCATTAATAAAACATATTCGTGTAAAAGTAAAGACAATATATTGAGATTGTACAAGTCCTTAGTTAGGCCTCATTTGGAATACTGCTGTCAAGTTTGGCGTCCCTATCACCAGAAGGATGTTAATAATATTGAGAAGGTGCAGAGGCGAGTTACAAGGATGATACCTGAAATTTCTCATTTAAGTTATGAGGACAGGCTTTTTGAAACTAATCTTTTGTCCTTGGAAATGCGTAGACTTCGTGCAGATCTCATTGAGGTTTTTAAGATTGTCAATGGACTAGAGAAAATTGATGCTTGTATTTTTTTTGAACAACACTCTGATTGTCGTACTCGTGGGCATCCTTTCAGGTTTTATAAACCCAACTGTAGGATGGACATTAGGAAGTACTCATTTAGTCAACGTGTCATTTCTGAGTGGAATAACCTGCCTCTTGAAGCTGTCACTGCTGAAAGTGTTAATAGTTTTAAAAACAAAATTGATCCAATTTTGAAGAAAAGACAGGGGCTTTATATAAGCCATAAGTGGCTGCCTGCCCCAGTGTTCAAGATCCCATCAGCCTCATTTGCCGATGGGAATCGGTGAGTTAAAGTGTCACCACTGCCCCGACGACGATCAGTCTCCCTGACATTCTGACGTTCTTTGATCTCAGAGAGCACAAATCCTACATCTCGCGAACCACATTTACGGCGAACTTCGGGTGCTGTCGAGTATCTTGCTTTACTTACTTGTGACGTGCTTTAACATCACCCAAAGGCCTTCAAATGCGGACCAAAAGCAGGTATACGCGACTCAATGGAAGAATGATTGCTGGTACACGCGCTCTCTGAAGTTAAAATAAATGCTAACTAAAGACTTCTTTCCAAAGTCTTAACCGTCATGATAATACCTGGTAATAAAAAATATCTGCTGACGGTCAGCTTGTCAGCTATTCTGTGGGAGTGACTGGTAGCTTTAACCAGACGAAACTAAGTTGCATTCAAACGCGAATCAATTAGGGAGGGAGGTAGTCGGGTGGGGGTTGGGGAGCCCTGGGTTGAAGATACTTTATACACTCTTCAGTTCCATATATAAGCCGCTAACTCGGCATTTGTCAAACTTGAAGTCACCCGCTCCCCCTCAATTAAAAGATCCCGCATATATACGCGGACTCCGTACAAGGCGAACCCGAAACCATTCCTTTAAACTCTCAAAATTTTTTTCCGTCCCGTGGCCTCTGGACAAGCTACCTCTTATATGAAAGCTCAGGAGTAGGCCTTTCACAGTGATTTCAAATTTGTGTACCATGACCATTGAGATTTTGAGCTAGAGCTTGCCAGTATAATTGGGTGTTGGTTCCTGCTTTGTTACTTTTATTCAAAATTCAATTTTGTCTCGCGGAAGGGTATATTGCAAAAAGGTGCCTGAAATTCCTTCAATTCTGTTCACTTTTGCATGATGAGTAGCCTGCTTCAGTTCCTCTCCTGCCTTATACACATCACAAATTGAACCTATCACTTCAGCAAACATGGTCTGAACTGCCATGTGCCCCCAAATTTTCTGGGGAATTAGATTCAAGTTGTATGGAACTATTCTCCGCGGGGATTCCCCTTGAATTAGTGGCGTGCTTCCATTAGTAACAGTGGGCGTACGTACTTACGTCCTTTTGCCATAGGATAATATTAATAAGGTGCAAGGTGCGGTATGTTGGTTACATGCATCGTACGCGTACACAGCTACGGGAATCCCATTCCTCCTCATCCGCTGAAAAGATCACAGGGAGGTAGGTAATGTTTCGGTGTTGTGATTTTACCTCTTGACTGGCGTATGGCTGGATATCCAAATTTCTTGTTGCAGGTACTATTTTGACTGAAAATGAAATTAGGCCTTGTTAATGTCAGTTTGGTAATTTTTCGTTAGAAGTCCGCTACGGTCAAACGGTAACCTACGTCCCTGAGGTTTAATGTTAGACTAGCCTAGGCCCATAAAGGTAGGCCTTCGGAAATACCTAACGTTTCACTTTCAGTACGAATATGTTATTCAGATATATTGGCCTAGGTAAGGTTAGCCTCTAGGTACCTAGGACCCAGCTGAAGTTACCAGAATATTATGGGTGTACCTAGGTCTAGTTCTCACGTACTCTACACATTGTGACCTGAACTAGCCTGCCTCCCCCAAGTATGGGAAGCCAAATAGTGAAATACTACTGTAGGTTAGACTTAGTCCTTGAACAGGACTCTATGCTAGGTACACTTTGTTTTACTCCGCACTAGAGTCCTTGTCCTGCCTACACAAAAAACCCCGCAGTTAAGGTTTGGGAGGAAAATTTATCAGAAATTGATCGTTCCTACACTAATTGTCATTTCTCCGATTTTAAAACAATGCAGTTCAGTTTATTATCATTATATTGTATAAAAATATGCATTCACACAGCTCACAGGTGTGTTCTAAGGCCAAAACTCACAGAACTCGCTTCGTTGTTCTTCAAAGAATGGCAGCCATATTGTCAGAATGGCTCAAGGTAGCGCTTCCACATTTTCATGTCCAATTTCCTGAAATTAATTGCAGGATTTCCTTAAATTTTGTTACATTTTCTTGTTTACATTTGTTTACATTTTGTTACACAATTCTTGTGCTGATAATAATCAGAGTTTGTTCGAAAGTTTTAGGATAGTTTCTTCGAAAAGGGCAGTTGTGTTTGGGGATTTCTGATATTGATTGGCATTCATGTACTAGTGGGTCATATGGGAGGGATTTTCTCGAGGCAGTGTCTGATGGTTTCTTTACCCAGCATGTTCTGTTTCCCACTCGTGAGGACAATTGTCTGGATTTGGTACTAAGTACTGATGAAAACATGGTTAGAAATGTAGCTAGTGGTGGTAAGATAGGATCTAGTGACCATGACCTCATAAGTTTTGAGTTACTTTGTTTCAGCAAACTTCAAGGTAGTGACAAAACTGTTTTAGATTTCAGCAAGGCTAACTTTACTCATGCTAAAGAGCTTCTTACCATAGATTGGGTTGCACGTTTGTCTCACTTAGGTCCTGCTGAAGCATGGAGTGTCTTTCGTAATATAGTTACTGACACTACAAAGTTGTGTATCCCACTCAAGAAAGCTGTGGTTAAAAATAGGCCAATTTGGATGTCTAGAGAGGTACTTAGAGCAGCCAGGAAGAAACGTAAGTGCTGGCGTCGATATAGGGTCAGTAAGAATTCTGATGACTTTGCAGTCTACAAGAAGCAGGAACTCTTAGTTAAAAATTTGGTTATTGACACTAAAGCTAAGTTTGAAAAGCAATTGGCCAAGGAGGTTAAGGTAAATCCAAAATCTTTTCATGCCTATGTCAGGTCTAAGCAGAAGGTTAAGGAGGGTGTTGGGCCTCTCCAAGGTAATGAAGGCACACTAGTTACTGATCATCAGGATATGGCTAATTTGTTAAATGATTATTTCGTATCTGTTTTTACCAAGGAATCATCTGTTTTGGGGACTTGTAGGGATTCTGATAATTCTTCTTTAGTTAGTGATGTTGTCTTCTCTGAAGAGTTGGTTTGTAATAAGTTGAAGAGTTTAAAAGCTAGTAAGGCCCCTGGGCCTGATGGGATCCATCCTGCCATTCTCCATGAATGCTCCGAGATTTTGTCAGTTCCTCTTTGCATTATTTTTCAGAAGTTTCTGGATTCAAACTTTGTACCTGCTGACTGGCAGTTTGCTAATGTTACTCCAATTTTCAAAAAGGGGGATCGGAGCTTGCCTTGCAATTATAGGCCGTTCAGTTTAATCAGTGTTGTGTGCAAAGTTATGGAATCTGTAATCAAGGATTGTTTACTTAAATATCTTTTAGATAATGGGTTACTCAATCTGTCACAGCATGGTTTTTTACCGAGTAGATCTTGTGTTACTAATTTACTAAGCTTTCTTGAGGATGTTTCCTTATCTCTTGACTGTGGTCACAGTGTGGATGTCATTTACCTTGATTTTTCAAAAGCCTTTGATAAAGTTCCATTAGGTAGACTTACAGTATGGTTAAACTGCATAGGGCATGTTTCACAATAAAGGGGTCCAAATATGGATTAGAAAGTAAGTACCTATAAAATGTGTTTGAAGGAAACAGCTACATTGGCAAACATAGTTATGCTGATCAACACCATGCTTTCTGATAGAAAAAACAACTACTTTGTATTTCCATTCAAGATTTTGAAATTAGGGGGGTAAATGCGACCAGAATGTGACAAATGGGGACGGACAATACTCCCAATAACTTACATCAATGTTATAATAAAAGAATAACAAATAAATTGAAATAATTTGTTGAGCTTTTACATCATATTTATTATTTGGACATGCAATGAATACAATTAATACCAATTATTAGTCTAGTAATTTTATAGTCTGTACAGGCTATCTGAATTTAAGTGCTCAATTTTTGGCATTGGTGTCCGTCCCCTGAATGGAAAAATTAAAAGTTGTGATAATTCCCAAATATTGTGATCTATAATGATTACTCATGTTTGGTTTTAAACTAGGAGTGAAATATTCAATAACAACCAACAGATTTCAAATGCTGTGAACTTGTGCATTAAAATAAGCTAGACCAAATGTTGCTATTGTAACGTCCGTCCCCTTTGGGTGTTACAATAGCAACAATTTATGTTATCTATTATTCTTCAGATATAGTACTTCAGTTGAATATCTTCATATCATTGCACATCTTACCTAAAGTTCAGTAGCTTGGCAGAGAAAAACAGCTTCGCTCTATACCGTATAGCTATAAAATTGAACTTAAGTGATGTCCGTCCCCAAGTAGTTACAATAGCAACAAGTTACAGTAGCAACAAACAATTCTGAACTAGTTGCACTTGAAGTATTTTAATCCTTTCTTATTGCTTTGGGAATAACATTTAGGTCATATATGTTGCCATATCAACAAAAAAGTAATTGCCATTCATGTCCAAATGTTGTATATAAGACTATCAGTTTTGGACGGACAAGTTACAGTAGCAACAACAGTGCTGTATTGTCCGTCCCAGTTGAATTACCATCAATGTTGAGGCATACAACATACAGTTTTATAATTTGTATAATGCTAATATGTTTTACCAATGATACTTATCTAATGGGTTGTTTTACAATCAGGGTACATCAGGTGTCTCACAGAGGGCAAAAAATGAAGTTGTTTATTTTTCTTTAGTATGTATTTTGTTGTGTTGCAGACAGGTCAAATTCAAGATTTTAAAAGTATAGAGGCATCAAGTATCCACAATTTTATTTTCTACAACTTTAAATATCTATGATCTAAAATTTGGCTCCTGGGACATGAAATTATCTAACTACACACATCACATTATTCTCTTGCTTAGAGTGAGTCTAGATGACATTGTTTTAAGTAAAAATGATGTGTAATGAAAATACAACTCAGTATCCTGAAGTGTGTGGCATATCTATTTGCCTACACAGAAGTTTCTGTTTGTCTGTACATGATAGGGGTGAAATGGTTTTATGAAGTTTTCAATTCTGAAACATTAGTAGTGGTAACAGCAGTTCTGTTTCAATGTGCTGATAACCATAGTCAGTCTACTTCTACACACCAATTTTCAAAACACTATGTTCAGCAACAGTCTAGATACTTGATGTCAAAATAATCAGTCGGAGAGGACATGTGGTTTTTCAGAGAGGACAGTTTGTTTGACACAGAGAAGGGAGTGTGTTAACAGGGTTCTTGAGCTTAATTATTTCATAGGAATTAATGCCATGTTTGATAAGTGGAAGATGACAAATGAAACTTGAGCAATTCAAATTTCTGGATAAAGTACACAGCCTTTTCCGTAAATGTTTTCATTTAATGTATAAGTGACTGATAACAGGTGGTACCATAAGAAGGTTCTGAAACATCAGGATAAGTTCTAGAAGTTTTATTCCAATTACTTCAATAAACACACTGAAATTGGTTGCTTCTGTGTGCCCTTTTTTCCAAAACACTACTGTATACCTAAAAGCCAGCTAATATGATGTCAATATACTGTAACCAGTCAGAGAAGATTCCTCATTGTCGGAGAGGACACTTTTTTTGACATGCTCACAGTAAATCAGTAACTGCCTTTGATTTACTGTATTATTTCATAGTACCTGCAATAGTGCAATATACATAACAAGGGAAAGTTTCTCATATTTTCTGTAACATACAATGTATTAACATAGTTAACAGTTTGAAAAAGCTTATTTTAAGTCAACAACGGTACAGCAGACTGATTCACTCAGTACATATACTACACAGAAATGTGATAGGTAAGTCAGTACATGCAGCAGGAAATGACACAACTGATTATAAATACAAATTGAGAAAATAAAAGAAAGTGTTTTGAAGTTTTGGTTTGTTACTCCAAGACCCCCTGTTGTGAATTTTTGGAGAGGCTTTTTTTTCTTTTTTTTTTGACGTAAAATTTGACCAATTATTATTTTAGATTTTTTAAAAATGTTTCTGATTCAACTTTAATAACAACTTGGAAAGCAACTATGGAAACATGTTCTAACAAGATTGTAGCCATGCATTTTTAGCATACTGTATGCTTGCCACATGACAATATACATCTAAAAGCAATCAAAACACTTTGGTTTGGCTGAGGTACTAAACATTTGAGAGACCATGTTATTAAAAGGGTAGTCCAACCATACATTTGCCTGTGATATGTTTTAGAGTGAGTAATCCAATCATTCTAGTGAAACTTCAATAAAATTTCAGATTATTAATTTTGAGATACTTCCAGTTAAAGATACCCCATTTTCCTCTCACAACTGAACTTGAAGCAAGCAGGATTGACATCATCCCCGCACATTGATAAAGCAGTTTTTGCTTTTCTGTAATGCACACTCCCAGTTTAGTACTTCAAAATTTAATGCCATCGTTAAATGCATGGGGGGGGGGGGTTAATAAGTTGAAACCTTCACATACCCTGTTGTTGGGCTGACCTCTACTGATTTCAAGGTAAAAAAAAAAAAAAAACATTCCGGTATCCATTATAAACAAAGAAAACTAAAAAACTTTTCACCAATGTGAGGAGATGTCACTCATTGTATTAAGTTAGCCTGCCAGTGTCAATACTTCAATTGGTTAGGAACTGTGCCGTTAAACCTCATCTAACTCTAACACTAACTCAAAAACCATACAGTTCATTGAATAGACTTTTAACCAAAATGGTAGGAATTAACAGTCCTAAAAACGTATCAAGGCTAAATTTGTGGCTGGACCACCCTTTTGACCTCTCTGAAAGATGTCATAATGTTTAACTGCAGGTCATGAAAATCTTCCTGAACTGTCTGGAAAGCAGCACTTGTTACTAAAGCAATAGTGTCCCTGGGTAATGGGTGTGTGTGTGTGGGGGGGGGGGTTGAGGTAAGAAATCAATTTCATCTTTGTTTAGGCCATACTGTACAAAGCAGTAGGGCAGGATCGCTTAGAGTTGACCTTTCCATTGTTTTAAGTTTCATTATCTGGATGGATTAATTGCCAGACGGGAATGCAAAAACTGCCATTTTTCAGACATCTGAAAAATATGGATTCATATCTGTATGTGCCTCATAGCTGTTGTGTGTGACATTCACAGCTCTCAGGTACTGTAGTCTCTGGGAGTTCAACTGATTTGGTTTGTCCATTTTTGTTAGAGAATTTTACTAGGTTCAGAATGTTGACCTAGGACCATATTGATGAAAATATCTGAATGTGTCAAAATGCTTGTCCTCTCCGACATTTAAGAAAAAGGTACTCATGGCATTGAATCTATCAACTAAGAAAGCAAAAAGGATCACTGCTGATATCAATGGTTGCCAAATCTGCACAGCTAGGCTACATAAACTAAGTAAAACAAAAACAGGGTAAACTTAGTCTTTAATACCATACACTTTTCTGTTAGTTCAAAGATGATGTACATAAAAATACCCAGAAACATGACTGTCTCTTGGACATATCCCCCAAAGCCTACTTAATTAACCATGTTCTAGTTTAAATTACTACACCATATTCTTATAAATGGAGAGCCCCAATCATACAAAGGTTAATTTTGATATAAATCTGCAGATATGTACCCCCTGGAAAACGTCATCTCTGATTTTCGGAGAGGACGTACTTTTTGACATACATAATGTATTGAGTATACTTGAGTGAAGGAGATGTAATTATGCATTTATGATGGAACAATGTTAGTACTTTTAGTACCATAAGTGGGAGCTCAAGTGCTCCTATTTCTTAAACAGAAACATAGAAATACCATTTTTGTCGGAGAGGACCTTTTTTTGACGGAATTGAAAGTCTCAGGGTTGAAACTGGTTCCATATCTCAACTGAAGGAGTGAACATTATATCAATACCACATGTTTGTAGGATACAAATTACTGATTTGTGAGGCAACATTTTTTTTTTACTGGGCCATATATCTGTCAGCTTAACTTGCATGATTTCGGAGAGGACATATTTTGACGGAAAATACCACCTCCTTTTCATGCAGTTTTTCATTTATTAAATTTGTTTCAATCATTGAAAGGTGTGGGCCTTTGAACAACCTTGTTGTAGTTGTAACTTCCAAATCAGTACTGTCTGTCAAACTCTTTTCTGTATTAGTCATTCATCTGGTCAAATGTTTGCAAAATTCAAATGAGACGGTGGAATTTACCAGAAATGACACTCTGCAGAATTATTTTACCCCAAATTGTGCTTTAAAAAATACATTTAATTTACTATTGTAGACAGGACATATACTGAACATTTACTTAGTGTGGTTGGTCTTAATATCAAGTGTATATATTTTTAGTATGGGGGCAATAAAGTGAATTTCTGGTCGACGTACCCTGATTGTAAAACAACCCAGGGTTTCCGCCAAAGGGGGGAAAGGGGGGGATTTGTCCCCCCCCTTTCCAGAAGAAGGTGGGTAAAATCCCCCCCTTTTCATTTCCATAAAAATTAAAAAAATGGTCCATATCTTGGTTTCTTACTTAAGAAGAGGGCACCTTTGCAGCAATGTTTGAACTTTCATAAGTAAATGGCCTTTTAAACCCTTCAAAATGCACCTTACAGGGGTCTTGAAGCAAGCTTTTGTCTCCCTGAACCCACTTGTAACTTTAGCCAGGGACAGCATCAATTTGGACTAGGGGTTTAGGAGCAATTAATCCCCCCCTTTTTTGCATTTCTGGCGGAATCCCTGCAACCCTAATATAGAAATGATATTTGAAAAATGTTTTTCCTTTTAGTGAATAGAGTGATAAGGGTAGACATAATGTTGCTATTGTAACTCCACATTATATCAATGCAACATGGTAAGTTGCAGTATTTTAGTACTTTAGTATAGTAAAACAAGCAATGGGGAAAAATGAAGGTAAAGTACTATACAGCATGAGTGTAGTCCTGCTGAAACTAAGCCTTTTCAATCTTGTATTTGTGCATGCAACAGCAAAATAACATTGTTCATGCAAACCTATTCCATGATTTTTTGTCCGTCCAAGAGTTACAATAGCAACACCTATAAGTTTCACAAATATTAATCTGAAGATGGGTACTTTTGTTATTTTCATACTTTTTATGAGGTCTGTTTGCAAAGTGTTAATGGATTATTGCAAATTTATTAACTGTTATGAAAAATAATCTGGAAATGTCAGACATTCATAGGATAATAATTATGAATTTTGTCCGTCCACAAGTTACAGTAGCAACACCTTGTTTGTCCAAAAGTTACAATAGAAACATTGTGTCTAAAAAGATAACAAAAGTCAAAGTTATCTTGGAGAATGTAAATTTTTCTAGTGGACATGTTAAAGAATATCATTAGCAAAAAAGTTCTGACAAAGCAAATTTTCTAAATTTTGGTAACTTGTGGGAGTATTTGGACCCCTTTATTGTGAAACATGCCATAGGTTAGGCATCAAGGGCAGTTGTGCTGACTGGATAAATTCATGGCTCAATGGTAGATCTCAGAGAGTTGTTGTTAATGGTAATTTCTCTTCTTGGAAAGAAGTTACAAGTGGAGTTCCACAGGGTTCTGTTCTTGGCCCGCTTCTTTTCTTAATTTTCATCAATGATATTGATAGCTCTCTCACATCTAGTATTAGTAAGTTCGCTGATGATACTAAGCTCTATAGGAAGGTTAGTGATAAGGATGATGCCTCATTACTGCAAAAAGACTTGGATAGGTTATTTTCATGGTCTCAGACTTGGCAAATGTCTTTTAATGCAGATAAGTGCAAAGTCCTTCACTTTGGTCCTAAAAATTTCAGCTATGATTATAACATGAATGGTAGTATTCTGAGTGATGTGACTTTTGAGAAGGATCTGGGTGTAGTTATTACAGGTGATTTAAAGCCATCTAGACAGTGTGCAGCTGCTGCTGCTAGGGCTAATAGGGTGCTTGGATTGATCAAGAGGAATTTCAGTGGTTTTAGTAAAGAAATTGTACTAAATCTGTATAAGCAGTTGGTAAGACCCCACCTCGACTATGCAGCCCAGGCTTGGAGTCCCTTCTATGAAAAGGACAAGCTTCTTTTAGAGCAGGTTCAGAGGAGAGCCACTCGCCTTATACCCGAGGTGAGACACCTACCTTATCATGTTAGACTTAAGCATCTTGGGCTTACCACCCTGGAGTTGAGAAGGATTAGGGAGGACATGCTTCAGGTGTACAAATTTCTCTCTGAAAGGAATCCTTTGTCCTCTTGCAATTATTTAAAGGTTCAATGTAATTCTCGGGTTCGAGGCCATTGTAAGAAGCTAGTTAAGAATTTTGCAAAGCTCGACATCAGGAAGTTCAGCTTTTCTCATAGAGTTGTTAACGAGTGGAATAGTCTGCCTGAGTGGGTAGTTAACTCCACATCTGTGCACTGCTTTAAGGTTAACATTGACAAGTTCTTCCATAAGTGTGGTAGAATCTAATTGTGCTGGGCTCGTTTGGTGTTGGTTGGTTGTTTGTTTTCAGTTAAGGTTGTATGGACTTCAGGGCATCTTATGGGGCCTTAGCCCTCCTTTGCCCTTTAACCTGTTATGTTATGTTTTCAGATTTTGAAGTCACTTTATACCAGTTTGAAACTTTGAGGTGATGGTCCATTTCTAATATATAAATATTTTCTCCAAAGTCGAAAAATGTGCATCTATACGACATACTGTATCCTTCTGCATACTACCCTGGTTACAACTTTTTACAGGAAAGTCAGTCATGTGATTGCACGGGCACTCTAAAATCTTGTAACTGACTTAGTGTTAAGGTCAGGTTTTACCTCCAAATTTCACCTTCTTGCTCCCCTCTATTCCAAGAAAACTGGTCAGGAAGCATAGATGCAAGGACAAAGAACGTTCATGGAAAGTATGGTAATCATAGGTGAATATTTGAAGCTGTGAGGAATGCCGGTCTGCTGGCAGACCGGCTAACAACTGGAAATTTTGTGTAGGCAGGACAAGGACCGTGGTACGGAGTAGGTTCAACCGTTAACGCAGTACACGGTCCTGTTCAAGGACTAGCTTAGACTGTGGGCTAGGCTAGGCTTACAGTATACATGTCAAAGTCATCCTCACGACAATGGAAGCCAATGCAACTTGCAAGGGAATTTATTTAACTTTCACAAAGATTCCAACTGCTCCAGTTTGCCTGGGACTGTCCTGGTTTGGAGTACATTTTCCCAGTTTCCTCTTTCCTGGTTTGCCTGCTAACTGCACAGGCATTTCGATTTATATGTACATATATATAATACACTATACTTATATATATTAACAAGGTACGACAATTTTCTGGACGAAGCTTACAACTTGGCCTATTTTTACACTCTTACGCTCACTGTGAACCTCTCTGATTTCTTTCAATCACGTCATTCGATGAGAAAGAACATTCAACATCCCTTCAGGCACAACTGTGGGCATAAAATCACTTCTAATCAGAATTATTCGTAAAAAAGTGGACTCTCCGCACGTTGGTGGTTACACAGACAGATGACTTATGATTATAACCTGCACAGCCATCTATGCCGTCTCGTAAGCGAAAACACGCAGCGCAAGGTAAAGCAAATCAAAAGAACGCACGTTTGCTATGCAGATAGATACGAGTAGCTCCTCATTTGACAAATCCTATGTAATTATGTTCAGGGTTTCCGTCAAGGGGGGGGGGGGGATTTTGCCCCCATTCCAGAAGGAGGGTAAAGCTCCCTCCTTTTCATAAAAATATAAAAATGGTGAATATTTTGGTTTCTGTCTTAAGAAAAGGGCACTTTTGCAGCAGTTTGAACTTACACTGTACAAAGCAACTGGAAGATACAAAGCAGTTCAGGGATTCTGCTATGAAGTTCCCACTCCAACAGGACTAGCAATGCATATGCACACTCATCTGTGCAAGTTTGACCCCACCAGGTGTGTTGTGTGGTATTCAACCAGATTCAGTCCTTAGCATAATTATATGGCGCTAGGCTCAAATACTGTATAGGCCAACAGTAGAGCTTTGGCAGCAGCTTGAGCCTTAGGCATACAGTAGCCAAGATTCAGAAATTAGGAGTCGCACTCTTGAAAAGTCCCCCCATCATACTTACAAGGATGGTGCCAGGATTTGATCAGAGGGGGAGGGAGACAAGCTCCCTCTACAGGGAACCATCAACCTGAAGCCCCAACAAAGTGGATGGGTTGAAGGAATTTAATTGCAAAATATTATTGTGCACTTGATTACAGTAGCTGCTCAAACATTTTAAGTCTTTTGTTGAAGAAAATTTGATAAATTGAAAGTATTGAGCTTTTATTGAAGATTATTTGGAAATTTGGAGTATGTAATGGAGAATCTTCTCTCCTTGTGAGCAAAGACAGGTACACTTTTGGGGCAACTGGCTGCCCTTCGGTATAACACACTTAGTGCAGTGCTTAACAGATTATCAGTTGATGTTGTGCACTTACAGTATCAACTGAATGATGCAATCCACTACCCATGGAAATGGTCAGTCATTGTCCACAACAGTTTTGACAAAACATGTACAATGACGTACCCCTCAGTCACTTCTGTGACTGACAACTAACGGTAATGTAAAATGACTCACCCCTCAGTCACAAAATTGATGCACAATTTTGACTGAGATGTGGGTCACCATACTGACTGAAAAAATGAGAATAACAATTGGCCTCCCTGTACAAAGTGTAACAATTGACTCACAATGATGCACTCCATGGTCTGATTGATTGATTGATTGATTGATTGATGGATTGATTTTCACTCTTAGATTATGAAACTATACAAAATATAGAATCTAGATACAAAGTGTATGGACACAGAAAAACGTGACCATTGGACTTGTTTCTACTGTGGTTCTTGCACATAAAACGACACACGAGAAAACCCCTCAGAATCCAACAATTCTCAGCACACTAGCGTGAAACAAAAGTTAGCTGATACAGTATGTTTAACAAAATTCTGATTCTTCAAGTTTTGAGAGTCGACTTCGTTGATTGATGGCATTTATAACATAACAAGTTAAAGGACAAATTAAAGGAGGGTACAGCCTGGTAAGATGCCCTTCTACAGGTATTTCTTGAAGAAAATGCAATCAAACTAAAACCTGAGAATTCTCAGAATCCATTGACAGATTACTGTATACTGTACTGTACCATAGTCACCATAGAACCTGCCAGTGGTAACATTGAAGCATTAAACTGGATTCCTTCTACCTCTAGCCTTCTGTTATTGAGAATCCTGCATTCTGATTGGTTAAGCACTGACCTGTTCCACAATACATATGGTCAGTAAACATAAACACTGATAAGAAAGAATGAATTAGTTTTTCACACATTTTTTAGTGGTAGAATAGGAATAAACCACATTTGTCAGACTATCATTGTCTCATAAAGCGTCTTGACTCCAAATTTGCAAAATAACGGACTTGGCTTCGTCTTGTCTATTATTTTGCCAAGTTTGGAGTCTCAACTGTTTATTCCCCAATAAAAGTCTGCCAAATGTGATTTATTCCTTAAGTTAACAACCCACTGTGGGAGACTGTAGTATTTCTTACTGTAGACAAACCTTTGAAAGAAGTAGAACTTCCAAATGCCTTTGTAAACAGAGAGCTTCCCATATGTGATTATGCAGTATTTAACCATGTAAGGGCAAACTTCCATTACAAAGCTTTTGCCAAGTAGCTGGGGATGTAGCTTCATATTTTTTGACAGAAGATCTTGCCCAGGCAGTAGTGTTGCTGCCATTGAAAGTTAAACTAAAAAGTATCATTGAAGCAAGAAGGAGGGTAAACATACCCCAGAAAGTTGATGAAGATAGTCCCATGTACTGTAAGTACGACATGCTGGTGGAGCTACTATAAAAATCAAGGCAACTCCTAAAGGAATGGGTTGACACGAGATAGAATGCAGCATGGACATTGCACATTTGTTACCTTATTTCTCTTATGAGTTCTCAGCATGCTCTGCCTTATATCAAGAATTATTTACAAAAAAGAGGTGAACTAAAACAGGTGTAACACAAAGCTAAATATAGGGGAAGGGATTTGCATATTCAAATGAGGATATAAAGTGCCAGCTGGTTAGACTTTGGGAGTCAGCCACTTTTAATACTTTCCCCCTCTGGAAAGTAAATAATCTTTGGTTTGATAAGGTTTTAATTGGCACATACTACATATTCTTCAATAAACAACATGATTTGCAAACTTTTTTTTTTTTTGATACATTTACAGTACCAAGATGAGATACTGTATATACATTGAGAAAATACATGTGAAATTTCGTGTGACCAATATACATGAGTCTATCAAGTAGGATACCGTATATACAGTTTACATTATAATTAACGATGGAACATTTGCACAGTACATACTTTCAAATATACAGTATGTCATTGTATAAAAGCAACGTGATAATTTGTTAATATTCAAAACCAAAAGAGTAGGAATTTGGTGCCTCATGTAATTGCATTTTCAAGTCTGCTACTTTCTAGATAATTCAGATTGGCAGAGGGTATGACTCTTTTATGTACAGTAAGTATTGTACAGTTGTACCACCAAAACAAATTGTTACTCAATTTTAATTCAGTGAAGTGATGGAGGTAACAAATGTAAATGTAACAACACATATATACAAAGTATGCACAAAAAATACACAAAACTAACACAAACTTCAACTATAGTCATGAACTACACCTTATAATGTTCTGGCTTTTTGACTGATCTTCCATATTTTGTTTCATAATTCAAAGGCTTATGGATGGGGAAAACATATTACCATGGGAGTTTTCACTGACTCCCTGGTAAGGCACAAGGGGAAGTGGTGGGGGTAGATACTGTAACCTTGTTTGAATGTTGGGTTGACATGTGGGTAACCTGATTTTATGTGGTGAGGTACAGTAGGTTCAACTGCAGTAGGTTGTTCCTGGGTAGGACTCTGAAAGGTTTAAGGCAATTTTGGTGAACATTCTGTGTCCTTCATGGGTTGTATTCATCTTGGGTTGTATTCATCTTGGGTTGTATTCATCTTGGGTTGTGTTCATCTTGGATTTTGTACAGTATGTCACTTGCTTACCAGGTGGTGACATGTCACTTTAGTGATGCATCTTTGGGGCCACTTTTGGGCCACTTTGGATGTACATACTTTCTGCTGCATACATATAGTGTGTATAAATTTCTTTTTCCTGTTGTAGTAGTACTTCTGCTTTTGTTGTGCAGCTTGGCTTTCATCAAGCACGTAGTGGAGAGTAGACCAAAGCCATTCCTGTAAGCCTGTGCAATATTTTGATGGAGTGCCTGGAGTTGCATTTGAAGGAATTGTAGGAGATGACATCAATGATGCAGGGATTGTTCTTGACCTTGTAATATGAAATACAGACTGAATCCAGTGGATGAGTGACAAGACGAATTGTAGGCAAATTCTACTTGTACTAAGTATTAGTCTCAATGACCTGCCTATTAGGAATTTGGCAAGTTGATCTTTTAGTGTCCCATTGAATTGCTCAGGCCTGGCAGTCAGACTGGGGGTGATGGGGGTAATTTGTGTCTTCTTAATTCGTAGGGCTCTGCACGGTGAAGCTACAAGCTCACTTTTGAATTGTCTCCTTTGATCTGTATGGATTTGTTCAGGTATACTATGTTGTCAGATGTACTGTATACTGTTTGAAAAGACAAATTGAAATGGTGATTTGCAGCCTTCCGGTCAGGCATTGGGTAGGGAATGACCCATTTGGAGAAAAGATGCTTTGGATATTCTCACCAGAGTTTGCAGAGTGAATGGTCTGAACAAACAAGATGAGACTCTGGGGTTCTTCCACTGTCCTGTAGCCACTGTACTATCTGTCGAAGATTTTTATCTGGTTGCTGACCTCTCTGCATCTTCTTTCTGCTCAGTACTTCAAGACTGCATGCAAGATGGCTACTGGGTAGTTTGGGGGTGGGTTCTGTATTGAAAATACGACCACCACTGCCATCATTTTGTAAGGTGCCGGTGAGCTTACTATAAAAATCAAGGCAACTCCTAAAAGTGATGGGTTGACATGAGATGCAGATAAGGCACGGACATTGTACGTGTGTTTCCTTCCTTTTCTTGTCAAGTCTGGTGATGCTGTGCTTCGTATATGTAATACAAAAAGAGGTGAACTAAACAGGTGTAACACAAAGCTAACACACTGTATAAAGGGATTTGTACATTCAAAGGACGATAAACGCTAAAGCTGCCCACATACTGTACAGTACCTGTACTGATTAGACTTTAGAGGTCAGCCATTTTTAATTGTTACATGAGCGTTATTGATTATGCAAAGAATTTCGAGAGGGTCCCTCCATCCCTTACTCCCCACCTCAGGGTTCAGACAAATTTACAAAAAAAATCAGCACTTAATGAAATCTATAGTAGCCAGCATCAGCTTATTTTAACAGTATGAGTTGCTGGAATCCTGCTATAAACAGTTCAACAAACACTGAATTTATTGTACTTTACCTTTGATCCTGTCATTAACATCACACCCTGTCTAGTTTTATCAGTCATTATGTCAACAGAGTGCATTATGTCTTGATGCCAGGCTGTTCCATGTTGTACAGGGAGACATATGTTTAATATACAGTAATGTAGTAATGTGAGTAATGTAGTTATGTAATTAATGATGGGAGCCACTACGTTCAATTATGTAGGGTCTACAATTGAGATATATTTACTTGCACTGATAATCAGTATCTTTAAAAGTTATCCAGTCTTGAACCATGATTCAGAAGCAGTCTGTCACCAGTCCATTTACAGCAGATCTACAGTAATTTCAGTATTGACTGCAGTGTGCACAGCACACTGCTGCTAGAGTTAACCCTTACAATGGTATTTTAAGAATTAAATTAATGCAGTGCACAGTTTACAAACAACTGTAATAGAACAAAATTACAAATAGTGGAGTGTAAGAAAGTAAAAAAAACTTCAGTACTTTGAAAAAAGCCACATTTAATCTGTATGTATATTTCGATTTTAAAAACTACCAAAAAAAAAACCACAAAAAAAACCACACAAAAAAAACACACAAAAAAAACACACACACAAAAAAAAAAATGAAAATAACAATGTGAACTAAAACCTGGTCTAAATATTTGAATATACTTGCAGCTTAGATATCACCTGAAAGTTTGTTCCATAGGAAGTAGCTTGCCATGTCAGCAAAAGAAATGGCTGAAATGTTTGCTATTTGACCTGCGTGTATAATGGAGGATGGATTTTTTGGGCACTAGACTTTGTAAGATTTAAAAACCCTTCTGTCAATGTTTAGCTATGGAGAAGTTCTGACAGGTATTTCAAAAGGTACCTCAGTAAGGTTAAGGCCATTAGTGGTTCACTCATAATAAATGCAAGTCATTTAAAGGGGAGTAGGCACTGCAGTCACTTTAACCGTTACGAAACATCACCTACATTACACCTACATTTCTGTACTGTTAGAGTAGTTCTTTCAAATATCTTCTTATCCTTAAAAGTGTCTCTGTTTCTCAACCTAAATTATGCATAATTCTAAAGGTTAACATTGGGGCTATCGTTGCTCAGCAATTTGGCAAGTAGTAAACAAAACATTTTGTGGCATGATTATAATGTACTGCCTACTGGAATTGAGGATACCTTCACCACTAATTGAAGTTGAGGTCACTGCGTGTGTTCTTTACATTGCCAGTAATTGTATCATTCCATTTAGTTTGGAGATAACTGCTCAACAAACATTGCACATAGTGTGTCACATACAGTTACTGTACATGTGTACCAATGTTACTGTAAGTTGCAGTGTAGTACTAAGTGCCCCCAACTACAGTCTATTGTTAGTTTGTAATTTCGTATAAGTAGCTGGGAAATTTTAGGACTTGAAAGAAACACCAGGTCAGTTGTGTTCTAATTGTGTGCTTTGTCTGTAATACTGTGTGTGTACTGTATGTGAAGAGACCTAGGCCTATACATTACAGTACTGTAAAGTTGAAACTTGTCAACACATGACACTCACTTCCCTGTCATTACAAATTTATTTGTTGTATGTGTGTAACTTCTGGTGATAAAACATAAAACTGCATTTACAGGGTGGGAAAAATTTTCTCCAAGTGTACAGGTAGAAATTCTGTGTGCCTGTTATAGAATTGTACTGTATCTTGAATGAGCAAGCTTACAGTACTTATGCACTTGGATCCAAAAAAAAAACAGACAAGTGTTCAGAATACACAACAAACCCTTCAGAAAGGGAGAGGCGGGGTGGGAAATTCCCCATAGACCCGTTTCCAAATAGCAATTACAAAGAATTGTGGGATAGTGTTTTTGTATGCGTCATTTTTCGCCACACTAATATGCCACTGACAAAAACGACGCATACCAAACTCTATCCCACAATCCTTTGTAATTGTTATTTGGAAAAGGGTCCCAGGCTATTGATTCCCTTCTGTATGGTAAGAGCACTGCACTAGATCATATTGAGAGACTGACTGTGGAGTCAGATAATGTAGGTACAGTATGCAGGCTTTACACACTTTTTGTCTTGAATGGACTTGTCCATGTTGTCACCAGTCTGATTCTACTGTAGCACTTACAACTTACTTCAGCCAGCTCCTCAGTAAAAATCTTTACTATGGGGAGTATGGTTGATTGTTGCTACGATGATGCAATATTTTTTGGCCCGCTGTTGAGTGTGTACCATATTTCGAAGTGTTATGCAAAAGTCACTATGGTATGAAAAAAAAGAAACTGCAAGTGAACAATCACTTGGTCAAAGTCCCATAATAGACCCTTTTCTAAGTAGCAATCACAAAGGATTATGGGATAGAGTTTTGGTATGTGTGGTTTTTGTCAATGGCATTTTACTGTGGCCAAAAGTGACGCCCACCAAACTCTGTCCCACAATCCTTTGTAATTGCTATTTGGAAATATGTCTATTGTGGTACTGTACATTGTAGAGGTTGTAAACCTTCTTGCAGGGTTATACACAGAGCTCTCTTTCACTAACACTTTACTATAGATAGATTTATGTAGAAAGTACTGTATAAACAGGAAGTTAATTAGATGTGATGGAGTTGCTCAACCTAGGCTGTAACATCTCTTGCAGTCATACAGGGGTAGGTCGATGGCTATGGGGGAGGGATTCATAGGACCCCCCCCCCCATCCCTATAAAAATAACTAGAATATGAGCTATAGCAAGTATTGATATAGTTGCACTGCTTTATCGCTTTATCCATAGCCACTACTGATCTGTTTTAAAGTATTTGATACTTGTGGAGACTGAATTTCAAAATACTTTAATAGCCCTTTGAGGTGCTTGAAAATATCTCATCTTTGAAGAGAGCTCAAATTACTCCCGCTGGAAAGTGTAGACAATATCCCTTAGTGCAACACAAAGTAGTAATTTTACCTAATGTAGGCTAAGTTGTCGGGTACAGTAAATGGTATTGGCCTTGTTGCATTCTGTTCAAATTTTTTCTGTAACATAATTTAAATCTATTCCTAGATCAGTACAGTATGAAAAGCAAGCACTGTCTTCTCTATTTGTGTAAAGTTTACCTACATGTACTCATTTTTCTCATTTGATTAATTATAGAAAGTTAGAAACATTTTGAAATATGAATGGGGGCCGCGACATGCAGGATTCAAGGCAAACTGGATAGCTTTATACTACATGTCACTGTGTAATGTACCTACTGTGATGAATGCATAAAGGTAAGAAAAGGAGAAAATGCATTCTTCCCATACTCAGTTAAGTAGAACATCCCAGTGTTATGTATTCTTTCCACTCCCCCTCCACCACACCCCCCCCCCCAGTACCTTAAAGAAATTTTCTTGTTCACAAATTTACCAAGGTGAACATGGATTACTCAACAGCTTGTCTCATGTAATTTATCTGAGACATCATCAAGAGAGGTCTTGAACAGAAATGGAACAGTTTTAATAGACTGTATAGTGTTACAAGGTAGAGGATGTTCATGACCTTTGACACAGTGTATGTCCAACTTTCCTCCTCCTCTCCATCTCCTCACCTCTCCTCTCCCCTCCCCCCCCCCCCCCATTTCAGTGGCAGTTAAACTGACAGCACAATAGATACCAATCATACAGTACATTACTGCACATACCCATGTAGCATGAGTACCCAACTCCCAAGTAGAGTAGGAAATGAGGAAGACTATCATTTAGAATGTGCATGTAGGTAGTTGTTACACAGTACCAATAAAATTAGCACTGAGCTGCACGTGGTTACAGTGTACAGTATAAATCCATTTCATATGAAGTGCTGTTACAAACAGAATGCATTCCATTACAATGATTCTGAGTGTACCCAACTTTAGTATGCAGCTGTATGAACCACTGTAAAGCAGTTAGTTACCTGCAGGTAAGTTGTACTTAAATAGAACAAGTGGTGTTGGATGCACCTTTTATATTTTAGGTGCTTTTTATTCACAAGTGCATCAAGTGTGTTTTTCTTACTTTTGACAGTTTAATTTCTTTCTAAATTCATCATGCACTAAATATGGTTATTTAGAGTGACTTGAATCTATACACATGTTGGTATACCATGAAGCACAGTACTGCACAACCAGCTGGGTGAAGTTTTTAGACCAGTTTAGTTCAGCTGCTGTAGTACAGTACAGTAGATCTTCTGTATGTCACAGTGAACATTTATCCCAGAAGTTCAACATTTTAATATAGTACAAAGCTTGATTATCAGAGCAGGGTACAGAACCCACTCACTGTACACTGCAGCCTTGTTTCCAAGAAATAATCATGATAGTGTACATAAATGAAAGTACAGTAGCATGCTACTACATACTGTACCGTAGGCCTACATACATCCATTTGTATGGTGTCTCTACCTGTACAGTGCATGCAGGACTGCATGAGCTTGCCAGTGTACGGTCAGTTCACCTGTACCACTGTATAATATTGCTGTATCAGCCACGAGAAAAAAATTACAAAAAGGAAGACATATGTTACTGACCATTACGTACCCTGAGCTTCAGTTTCCTCTATTTGAACTCCTCATCCCAACATCAATATATGTGTACAGTATGAACCCTGGTGACTTAATCAGACATTCCAACCCCTCTTCTCTCCAAAGCGGGAGATTTCCAAAGTTTGGGCCCTTCAAACCGGGACATTTGAAAATTGCACAATTTATTGAGTAAATTGCACAACACATGACTCGAAATTTCAAGCATATAGGCTTTTTTGTCATCAATTAATATTCCAGCCAAAAACAAGGACAATTAGTATTATACAGTAAGGTAAAAAACTGGGTTAGATGGTTAGGTCAGATGCGGTTTAACGTCCCAGGTTCCAACCAGTTGGTTCAAGTCGTGACGACCACGGCCTTTTTTCCAGTTGTGGCTCACTGGCTTGTTTTCCCTACTCCATTGTTTACGCTGAGCACCAAGCACAAAGGCAACCCAAAACTGGGTTAGACTCGGCAGACCAACCTCTCCATGTCAATCACCAAAGATAAACTCTGTAATCAGCAATCTTGGGCATGGCTGATTAGCTGATTATTTGCATGTCTTCCTTAGTGGAGAAGGATGTGGTGACCACAAGCACCAGCTCTGATTGCTTTCATTGTTAAGTTGGCCTTTGCATGTTGTTTAGCATTATGCAAGAAACTTGAGGAGCCATCTGGTCTGCCAAGGAAGCAAATAATAATAATAATAATAATAATAATAATAATAATAATAATAATAATAATAATAACAACAACAACAACAACAACAACAACAACAACAACAACAACAACAACAACAACAACAAAAATCAATCAATCAATCAATCAATCAATCAATCAATCAATCAATAAATTAGGCTTATAAATCAACTAGCACGCTGGACAGGAAGCAAGTTGCTTCACCCAGGCTTTCATATCAAAGCCCTGGAATGCATGGAACAATTCCCTAATGGAGTTGTGGGTGATATGAAAAAGACAGGGCCAACTTATGTGATATCAGGACTGCCCCAGTCAAACCAGGATACTTAGAATCTGTACATGGTTGCCTTCTTAATCTCTGGCTGAGACTGATGTGATTGATTTCTCATTCTTTTATTGTAAATTTATACTGCTTGATATGTGACGTAATAATGTAATATGTAATGTAATAAATGACTTAATATAGCGCTGCCATCATAAGATATGTTCAGCGGCGCTTTACACAGAAAAAGCGTCACAAAACAAGAAAGACTTACAGTAAGCTTAGATTTAAATGGAAGTAAAATTGCGAGCATGCCTGATATCAGCTGGGAGTTTGTTCCACATATCTTTGTGATTTTAAATATCTCAAGACACAATTTTACTTTCCCTTCAGTCTGTAACACAGGAGTGTCAATTTTGAAATATATGTCCCTTGTGAAAGTTTTTTCTCAAAGCTACATAGAAGTCCAAATGATGAAGACTACAGTTCAAGCATATATATTACTGATTTAATATTAAATAGTACTCTTCAGTATTTTCAGCACTACCAGCAAGTATAGTAAGTGAGTATGGTTGAATGCACCAAGTATTCTGTTTTGTGTTAGTAAAGAAGTGCATAGTGGGTAAGGTGTAATCAAGGAGAATTTGTGGTAGACAGCAAGGGATGACTTCTCATATTTTACCAATGAGCATGGTAGTCACTCACTGGAATACTGTATATATATGTAACGTTTCAAGTACCAGATATCATGGAAATAATACTTAGACAGGAGAAGAAACTTATACTTTAATTTATGCCATCTCACTTAGAGCTAGACATGCATGAGGAAATAACCCTGTAATGACTGATGATTAGACTTAAAGGTCTGGTGACATGAAAATGACATATGTAGTTGGATATTTGATGTAAAAAACATTAAAAACCTAGGAAATAGCCACAGTTCCCATCAAAATACATTAAAATTGATGATTTTACAGGATAATTTCTACTTCACACTTTTATCATGAATAAAGATGAGCCAGATATGGAAATTTGTGATGTCAAGAGAGGGACTTGCCAAATATGGCTAACGTTATCCTTTGTTTTTGCAACCTTCATTTTAAGGACAGTTGTAACATTGGTATGTCCTGAGGGGTTTATTTGCAAGTTAAAATTGTGTCCTTGAAAAATATCAGTATCAATCACCAAACTGTAAACTATCTGATGAGTAATTAAGAGATAATTAATTTTATAGGGTTAACAAAAGAAATGCTATCCCTGTGCAACACTACATATTATTATTTTTGCATAGGTAATGAGTTACTACTTCAGAAATATTCAAATTTTGAAGAGGTACGTGTATCTTTAGAATGGTAAAAGATATTGAAATAATTCTAACGGATCTTCCCTTAATCTTTTACAGTAACTGCCAAGTCAAGTCAGGCCTTTTTGCTGGCATGTCATCATAACTTTAAGGCTTTCAGTTCAGGACCATATCTGGCACTTACAATTTACACTCCTTATCCTTTGAAACCTAATTAATGTCTGCTGCTCCCCCCCCTAAAAAAATAGATGAAAATGGATGATCAAAGACCTCAAAGTAATGTGTATAAAATGTATTCAATACTGTCATAGCTGATGTGTAGATACTGTATCAGATATGTTTATGCTGGCTTTAATATACTGGATGAGATTTGTCAGGGAATTGTCTCTCAGCCTTTTGGTACTGTTTCAGGCCTGTAGTCAAGAAGGGGCCAAGGGGGGCAAAGCTCCCCTTGGAAAATTTTTCACCCCTAGAAAATAAAAAATTACCATTGCCATAATGCATTTTAATGTGTTTTGCCCTCTGGAAAATTTTTGCCCCCACAAGAAGCTTTTTCGCCCCCTTTCAGCACCTTGTCTGGCTGCGGGCCTGTACTGTTTGTTTCACTTGAGTTTCTAAGTACTGTACTTCAGTGAAATACTGTAGCAAGATGTTGTTCAGTGCGAGCAAGCCTGAGTTTATAGTACTTTAATAGTACAATATGACTCTCAACTACAGTAGGATGGGTGCTCTGTGGCGATCAGAGAACAGTACCATGTATAAACAAAATGGTTTATCAAGTGTATACTGTAACTTTACTCAGTACACATATTTCTCCTTGAGAAGTTAATAATCACCTTTGAGGGTGTAACTGCACAGATGTTACAGTATAGTGTGAAAAAAGATCGATGGTTAACTGCATGATTTATATGTACAGTAATTGTTTATTCATTACCTACTTTCGGAGACAGGGTCTCATAGTCGAACTGAGACTTTGAAGGAAGCCATTTAACATGTGAAAGAGGTAGAAATTATTGACAAAAGAAAAGTATTTTTTTTTTATTTAACCAATAGTATGATTGGAAAACAGCCCAGAAGAGAAGGCTCTGTAGAATATTGAGTCATATTTAAAGTTAGTTTGTATGATACATATATCTGAGGTAAAATAGGTTTGTGTTACCTTATAGTTCCACCCTAAAAACATGGAAGAATGGAAAGCTGTGTTAATAATAAGATAGAAATTGATGCTGCAAACCTGTGTATGTATAGTACCAATGTTCATTTCACCATGGAGCTAATATCCTTCAGAGTATTAGCTCCATGGTAATACCATGGTATTACCATAGTAATACTGTACATAGTTGTAGGTACAAGCCTTTGGGCAAAAAAGAGAAACAAGTTTGCATTGTTTTTGGAGTCATTTGGAGTTGCCTTGTGCTGTAGAGCATATTGTATACAGTATCACCAATCATATGAAATACTACTGTACTGTTACTGGCCTTGTGACATAGCAAAGGCAACTTGTCTTCAAGTTTGAATCACATTTTTTTCCCTCATTTTATTGAATTAAATCACAATTATTATCTTCGTGGCCATACTTCCAGTAAGTGCATCCTTCACAGTCTCCCACTTCTTATATCTAGAGACCTTTCTCAGTGGCAGTGCTCTTTACAAATTATACTCTATCAGCATAATTTTGTGTAATTGCTAAAATATTGCATTCTCTACACTGCTATGAACATTGCAGTTAGGTACTGTAGGAATACAGCATAAGTGCAAGGGATCTAGGTTAAAAGCAGTGTCCTTCTTGAGCAGATATGCTGAACAGTACCATACACACTGTATTTTCCTGAAGAAAGGCAGGCAGGTTCTCTTTCAGTGAATCTGTCCATGTGCAGTAAGCTGCAAGGACATGCACAGTATATACAGTATTTTACTGGACTACTGTACAGTACAGTAGTTGTTGTGCTGTAACCAGGGATGTTGCTAGCCAAATTTGAGTGCCGGGTAATTTTCTTATCTGGGGAAAGCACCTCACCCCACCCCCATGGCACCTACCCCATTTTTCGGGCATTAATATTTCATTCTTCCCTCATTTTACTTAAGGGAGTAAATTTAGGGCTAGTTTTAGGTCTCGATAGGCAAATTTGTGGTGGGCGGGGAGACGTGTGTTTGCCTGGAGTGCCGGGCGGCAATATCGAGTGCTGGGTGTCACCGCCCAGCGCCGCCCACAGTAGCTACATCCCTGGCTGTAACATACGTAGAGTTGCGTGAATGAACGATGCATTTATATCCAAAGTTCTGCATTTAACCTTATAAGAAACCCTGTATAAATTTCTGAAGTTGTAAAACAACAATTTTAATATACAGGTTTTATTTATCTTGAATCACTCAACATCAGGCAGCATGACAGTGTACTGCTTCTCAACTGACTTAATTTAAAGTTGGACATATGCAACAAAAAAGCTGTTTTACACATGAGAATCTCTGATTAATAAAAATTTCATTGGAATTATGTGAATATCTTTTACCCTTTTTCAGATAAATATTTTCAAATTTGGCCATTTCTGAAATTTTTCATTTGCTGTGCAAAAATTGCAATGTGGTATGTTGCACAGGGTCTGAATTTCTTTTTCTCATCCTTTTCAAATTATCTGTTAATTACTTACCAGCTAGTTTCTTGTTTTATGTTAACTGGAGACATTTTCAAAGCAGTAAATAGCTACTGTACTTCCAAAATAAAGCCCTCAGGGCATGCCAAAGTTACAACACTGAAATGAAGTTTAAACAAAGGATAACATAAGACATGAGTCCCTTTTTCCATGACACAAATTTGCATATTGTATGTAGCTCATGTTTATTCATGTGGTAAGTGCAAAAACAGTGATCAGCTCGTAAAATGGTCAGTATTTGATGGATTTGATGGGAGTTGCAGACCTTGAATTTTGAGGCATGTGCCATTACTTGCCTGAAATCATTGTAAGAAGTGCAATTTTTTGCACACCTAGATAAAGAATGGAAACTCAGGTAAATCTATTAAATTTAATAGAACTGCATACACGTAGCTACCACACTCCTTAATTTACTGAGGAGTGTGATTTGTAGCACACCTGGAAAATCTAAAACTCAAGGCCTGGAGTTATGACTAGTTTATTTCTAAGTTTTAATACTTTTTATACACCCCCTGTATCAAATACAGTAGGTAGGTGTGACATTTACATGTCCACAGACCTTGCATGGTGGTATGTGAACTGTTAAACTCAAATCATTGCCGAGCAGACAGAATGGATACAATTTTTAACAAAGACATTGTACCACTGTGTTTTGTAATAGGTTTATTACAGGTGTTAATTGAACACCACCACCTTGTTTAAAACATTCAGTAGTCTGGGTACGGCTGACGTTATTTTCCAGTCATTGATCAGGTGATCGTTACATGTGGCGGTCGCCGTGAGTGGAACAATTAAATTACCTTCAAATTACTGCTCATTGTTTAGTTATCTCTCTGGGGCATGCTGTTTAAATTAGGTTTATATTCTGAGTAGAGATGCTGTCCTATGGAACTTTCAGCAGTTGAAGACTTATTTTTAGGATGTGACTACCGCAGTGTGCTAGTAGATGGCAAAAATCTGATTTGCTGGCAGTCTTTTTTCCTCTTTATCCATGCATTAAAGAGTTGAAACTGTCAGGATGTTGTTAATGAACATTCTCTGCTTTCAAAGAAAGTGTTGTGCAGAAAGAGGAATAGTGCTCAATGTGGTTACGGTATCATCACAATATCAGGGATGTGCATACAGACTGACACTGCTCATACACTCTCTAACCTTTGACCCCTCCTGTAAGATGACATCCATGGGCCCACCTCTTGCAAAACCCTAGCTGTGTGAACCCTCAGAATAGACTGTAACATATGACACACAAATACTGTAGGTATGATATAAAGTAGTCAAGATATTTTAATTAAGGAATAAATCGCATTTGGCTGACTGTTATTGGTGAATAAACTGTCGAGACTACCATTTTGGCAAAGTAGCAGATTAGGCAAATCCTTTTCTACCACTGAAAATGTGGGGAAAACTTCATTTGTATCAGTTTTAACATTTACTGACCATGTGTTATGGAATAACAGGTCAGTGTTTAGCTGATCAGAATGTAGAATTCTCAGTAATTTAGATGGCCAGAGGTGTTAGGATACAGTAGTATATTTGAGGTAAGACAAGGAAGGTGGGAAAGTGTGCTATTCTTCCTCTAGAAACTAGAAATTCCATGTAGGTGGCAAGAAAACAGCCCATTGACTCCTCATTTAAGTGGGTGTGACACACATATCTTTTACTTTCAGTTCATGATATTTAAATATACTGTACTTTGAATTGAAATGATTGTTTTCCATACCAAAAGTGATTCATAATTACCACAAAATAGTGAGAACATTCATACATGGAAATTGTTATATTTCCTTAATGGATACTGCACTATTAATTGGCATTCAGATGATGAATATCTTAAAGTGCAAATTTCCTCATCCCAGACAGTTCCAATACTCCCAACCAAGTTAGCCTACTTCTAGCCCCTACTGAAACTGTCCTAAAATCCTCCTTGTACAGACACACACCTTTATGTTTATTGCTTAATACTGTAAGGCCATATCCTGGCGAGCATAGATAGGCCTACATTATACAGCACAGTCGAGTCCTTAATGTGTGATCAGAAAAATGTACAGAACATAGTTGTGTTGATGAGAACAGAACTACAGATCAGTAAAATTAATACAACCGTGTCCAAGCTCTGCACCTAAAGCTGCATGTGGCACCTTAAAACATTCTGGTACCTGAGCAATTTTCATTTGCCATTGGCCCAGTGCAGTCTTCTAGTATAATTTAATCACCAAACAACCTGCTAGGGGATATATGGCTTGCCAGCTCATTCATTTTTTCTGTTGACCCCAGTAAAAAGAAGTGGACCAAAAAGCACCATGGGGGGGGGGGGGCTGATGTTGTGGACATTGTATGTAATGTGAGATGTGTAGTAACTTGTGCTGCACAGGATATCATGGAGTTACTACCATAGGACTCTATTTGCAAACATTGAGTGGAGTGCTCAGCTATTAAACTGCCAGCTGAAACTGTGTTATGGGTGTGATTTACATTGTAATAGACCTACTGTGTACTGTCTGCTTAACCATTTCGGTCTGTGTTATTATAGCCCTTTTATAACTTCAAAGCTGATTCGATAGTTGATACTATTCCACAGACGTATTGAGGCACACTCTTAAATATCTACAACTTGGAAATGATTCCTGGAGTCTGGAGGAAAAGATTTTGCATTTTTGCATTGGATCTTTGTGACATTATTCCTGTAGGAATCATTTAAATAGCGGGCTGCCCTGCATCACCATCGAAGAGGCTTTGGTTTCAAAGCCAGGGTTACAAGGCAGAGACATTGCCAGTGCCTTGACCTTGATGTAAGGTGGTCTTGAGTCTGAGAAAACTCTAATAATGTATTTCTTTGATACCAATAGAATGAATCAATATTTAGTCCCCTGTGTGAGTGATATACTGTACAGTATTGCTTAAAGGGAAATATTGCATTTAAAATGCATCAATATGACATACTGTACAACCAAAATACCTTAATCATTATTGAACCATTCAGTCTCACCAATGAACTCCAGCAATAGCTTTATCTCCTCAAAATATCATGCATTACAAGAGTTACTGATGTTGCATTATTTGAATTTTTGAAAGTTTGGGTGAACAAATTATTTTTGTGCATCAAATAACTGAATTTCTTCCTGTGAGAGCCTTATTTCTTGAAAAGAAATATTTGTTTAAAATATATGAATATTTTCTGTAAAACACAATATTTTCCTTTAAGAAATGATTGATTATATTTGCAAAGCAATTTTCTTTAATTCATACACCTGTACTGTAATTATTGCCATGCATAAAGCTGGCTGAGAAGAAGGCACTATATAAACTAAACATCCGTATTGTACAATAAATCATCGTAGTCTACATAATGTGGCATTTTGTCACAAAATTTGTTGCTGTACGTGCCACAATATGATTCGTGTGGTGATATTTATTTCTGCCTTATACCTGATGTAAAGTTTTACTGTAAATTATTATCATTCACGTTATTAGTTTAATGGTTAAACAGCATCATCAATTCCACGTCAATTTCACATTTATTGATTCCTTGCCAAAGGCAGAAGGAATCTATGCGATGGTGATGTCGTGTGTGTGTGTGTATGTGTGTGTGTATGGGTGTGTGTGTGTGTGTGACGCTTTGCTTGTAAACACGATATCTCAAGAAGGGTAACTATGACTGAGCTCATACTGGGTGTGTGGGTTGGTCATATTGAGTAGATGATCCCTATTGTTTTTGATGGAGGTCAAAGGTCATTTGGGGTCACAGGAGGTCAAAAGGGCAAAACCTTGTAAACGCGATATCTCAAGATGGGTAAGTCCGAGGGATCTCATACTTGGCAGGTAGGTTGCCCATATTATGTAGATGATCCCTATTCTTTTTGGTGGAGGTCAAAGGTCATTTGGGGTCACCAGAGGTCAAATAGTAAATACCCTGGAAATTGCTTGTAAACACAGTATCTCCAGAAGGATAAAAGTGAGGGATGTCATACTTACCATGTTTATTGCCCATATTGAGTAGATGATCCCTATTGTTTTTGGTGGAGGTCAAAGGTCATTTTGGGTCACCAGTGGTCAAAAGGTCAAAACCTTGTAAACACTATATCTCAAGAAGGGTAACTTTGAGGGATCTCATACTTAACATGTGGATTACCCATATTAAGTAAATGATTTCAATTATTTTTGGTGGAGGTCAAAGGTCATCTGGGGTCATCAGAGGGCAAAAGGTCAAAACCTTGTAAACATGATATCTCAAGAAGGGTAACTGTGAGGGATCTCATACTTAGCATGTGGATTGTCCATATTGTGTAGATGATCCCTATTGTTTTTGGTGGAGGTCAAAGGTCATTTGGGGTCATCAGAGGTCAAAACATTAAAACCTTGTAAACATGATATCTCAAGAAGGGTAACTGTGAGGGATCTTATACTTAGCATGTGGATTGTCCATATTGAGTAGATGATCCCTATTACTTTTGGTGGAGGTCAAAGGTCATTTGGGGTCACGAGTGGTCAAAAGGTCAAAACATTGTAAAAACTATTTCTCAAGGAGGATAACTGTGAGAGATCTCATACTTAGCATTTGGATTGCCCATATTTAGAAGATAATTCCTATTATTTTTAGTGGAGGTCAAAGGTCATTTGGGGTCATCAGAGGTTAAAACATCAAAACCTTGCAAACATGATATCTCCAGAAGGATAAGTGTGATGGATCTCATATTTAGCATGTGGATTGTTCATATTGAGTAGATGATCCCCATTGTTTTTGGTGGCGGTCAAAGGTCATTTGGGGTCACTAGTGGTCAAAAGGTCAAAACCTTGTAAAAACTAAATGTCAAGAAGGGTAACTGTAAGGGATCTCATAGTTAGCTTGTGGATTGCCCATATTGAGTAGATGATCCCTATTATTTTTGGTGGAGGTCAAAGGTCATGTAGGGTCACCACAGGTCAAAAGGTCAAAACATTGTTAACATGATATCTCAAGAAGGGTAACTGTTAGGGATCTCATACTTAGCTTGTGTATTGCCCATATTGATTAGATCATCTCTATAATTTTTGGTGCAGGTCAAAGGTCATTTCGGGTCACCAGAGGCCAAAAGGTCAAAACCTTGTAAACACGATAACTCAAGAAGGATAACTGTGAGGGATCTCACACTTGACATGTGGATGATCCCTACTATTTTTCGTGCAGGTCGAAGGTTATTTAAGGTCACGAAAGGTCAAGAGCTAGTAAACATATTTCAAGGAGGATAACTATGAGGGATCACATACTTGGCCTGTGGATTGTTAATATTTAGCATGTAGGTCATTTTGGGTCGCAAGATTTCAAAAGCGTTTGACCGTAATAACATGATATCTCAAGTAGGATAACTGTGAGGGATCTCATGCTTGTCATGTGGGTGATTCATGTTTGTTACAATATATCAATATGGCAAGGAATCACTAAGCCTTTTGGCTTTCTGGTTTTTGATGTGATTATGGCATTGCATTAGAGAAAGACATTTGAAGGACGTTTTTATCATCACAAATGCCTTGTGCAGTGTTTAAAGGCCTCCAGGCTATTTTGGGAAAATAAAGCAGACGAAAATATTTTGGTTTGTGTCTTTGGTAAAGCTGTAAAAATTGTAAGAAGGTGAAATGAGTAGATGGACAAACTGCCAGAAACTACAGAACAGCACAGAGTTAATTAAAAACTTGGTTCCATTACTGGTTCACTTAATTCAGCTTATTATAAACTGTGAGAGATGTGAGGGAGCTTATGTCCCCTAATCCCCCTACTAATAGCTGCTGTCATGCCACTGCCTAAGTAAAGTGCATGTTTTTGATAGAATTTAAAATACCCTAAGAGTGGAAACTTCATAGAAAGTGGAGTCACTACTCAAATCTCGGCAAGGAGTTTTGTCTCTGAAGTACAGTAAAGTCAGGTATTAAACCGGCCCAAGCCAGTATAGTAGAATCACAAATTTCGAGAGAATGAAACTGTTTTTGGTTTCGATGATAAGAGAAACCTATGCAGTCATGATGGCATGTGTATGTATGTGTGTGTGTGCGCGTGTGTGTGTGTGTGTGTGTTTGTGACACTTTGCTCGTTAACACGATATCTCAAGAAAGGAAACTCTGACAGTTTTCAAACTTGGTACATAGATGCCCCATATTGAGAGGAAGAACCCTATTGTTTTTGGTAGGGGTCAAAGGTCACCTGGGGTCACCAGGGGTCAAACTCTGAAAACCTTGTTAACACAATATCTCAAGGTAGGAAGCTTGGATGAATTTCATACTTTGTATGTAGATGCATTATGGTAAGAGGAAGAACCCTATCATTTTTGGTGGAGGTGAAAGGTCATGTGGGGTCACCGGGGGTCAAACCCTGAAAACTTCGTTAACACGATATCTTAAGAAGGGAAGCTCTGATGGTTCTCAAACTTGGTACATAGATGCCCCATATTGAGAGAAAGAACCCTATCGTTTTTGGTAGGGGTCAAAGGTCACCTGGGGTCACCGGGGGTCAAACTCTGAAAACCTTGTTAACACAATATCTCGAGGTAGAAAGCTTGGATGAATTTCATACTTTGTGTGTAGATGCGTTATGGTAAGAGGAAGAACCCTATCATTTTTGGTGGAGGTGAAAGGTCATCTGGGGTCACCGGGGGTTAAACCCTGAAAACTTCGTTAACACAATATCTTAAGAAGGGAAGCTCTGATGGTTCTCAAACTTGGTACATAGATGCCCCATATTGAGAGAAAGAACCCTATCGTTTTTGGTAGGGGTCAAAGGTCACCTGGGGTCACCGGGGGTCAAACTCTGAAAACCTTGTTAACACAATATCTCGAGGTAGAAAGCTTGGATGAATTTCATACTTTGTATGTAGATGCGTTATGGTGAGAGGAAGAACCCTATCATTTATGGTGGAGGTGAACGGTCATCTGGGGTCACCAGGGGTCAAACCCTGAAAACTTCGTTAACACGATATCTCAAGAAGGGAAGCTCTGATGGTTCTCAAACTTGGTACATAGATGCCCCATATTAAGAGGAAGAACCCTATTGTTTTTGGTAGGGGTCAAAGGTCACCTGGGGTCACCGGGGGTCAAACCCTGAAAACCTTGTTAACACGATGTCTCGAGGTAGGAAGCTTGGATAAATTTCATACTTTGTATGAAGATGCCTTATAGTAAGAGGAAGAATCCTGTCATTTTTGGTGGGGTTCAAAGGTCATCTGGGGTCACTGGGGGTCAAACCCTCAAAACCTTGTTAACACGATATCTCGATGTAGGAAGCTTGGATAAATTTGATACTTTGTATGTAGATGCCTTTTAGTAAGAGCAAGAATCTCATCATTTTTAGTGGAGGTCAAAGGTCATTTGGGGTCACGGGGGTTAAGCTCTGAAAATCTTGTTAACACGATATCTCCACGTACGAAGCTTGGATAGATTTCATACATGGTAAATTGATGTGTTATAGTCAGAAGATGTACCCCACTGTTTTTGGTGGAGTTCAAAGGTCATCTAGGGTGGCCGAGGGTCAAACACTGAAAACCTTGTTAACACAATATCTCACGGGAGAAAGCTTGGATAGATTTTATACTGTACGTAGTATGTGGATGCATTGTGGTGAGAATATGAACTCAATCATTTTTGGTGGAGGTCAAAGGTCATCTTGGGTCAACGTGGGCCAAACACTGAAAAGCTTGTTAACACGTATCTCCAGGTAGGAAGCTTGGATAGATTTCATACTTACAGTACTATGTGGATGTGTTATGGTGAAAAGATGGACCCTATTGTTTTTGGTGAAGATCAAAGGTCATCAGGGGTCACCAGAGGTAAAAAAGCAAAATTTCCCAAGAATTCCCAAGAGTTTTATATGGGTTCAGCAGAGGTCAAAGAGCAAAATTTTCCAAGATTTCCCAAGATCATCATCTGGGGTCACCAGAGGTCAAGCTGCAAATTTCCCAAGAATTCCCAAATTAAATAGGAACACAAAACTGTATTTTTCCAACATGTTAAGATAGCATTTGACCATTGACTGAAAGATATGGGACATCATGGCATTATTTGGAATAGAACATATATCATCGAAACCTCAATGCATTTTTGCATTCTGGTTGAGGTATTTACTGTAAATATAAACATGAATGTGTTGTATTTTTTCAGCACTACAGTGTATCATATTTTAAAATTGTACAATGCAGGTAGTTCTTGAAGAGCTGTACTATGGCAGGCAACAAGAAAAGAAAATATACAATGAAGTTTATTTGAGAGTAAACTACTAGCATATTGTTGCAACCATCTTTGGTTAGTTAAAGAATGTGGTTCTCAATTTCTACCATGCTTTGTTTCCCAGGGGTGACTGAGCAAATTTGATGGGATCCAAACAAGCCGTGAATGGTCTTTTCGCATGAATACCAGGGATGTGCTCATGCCAAGTGATACTTGGAAGTCTCAACCAGTACTTAAATTTTTTAACCAGGCACTGCTGTAATTAGAACTTGAAAATCCCACTTGGCACTCTTTGTCCAGTTTACATGGGCAAGGCTTTACAAATTGTATTCCCTCCTTTTTCAAAGGTCCCTCCCACAGGATGGTGATCAATGTGTCTGGGACTCAGAAAATCCTGAGGACATCCTTGTCAAACATTACCTTGTACACCATAAATGTGCTGTATACTGAATGTTGATTAATTGTACAGTCTGCTCCAGTTTTGTTCTTGTTTCCGTAACTGTCTTGGCATGCGTGAGACTTTCACTTCTTTTAATATCTTTTAATATTTATGTAATATTTATGTATGCTTTGTTTTTTTTTCTTCTCCAAGGTCAAGAATTGTGCCTTGTCAATGTTTGCTGCATAAAGAAGGAAGTATGTACCATGGTAACCTTGTAGGCGGGAAAGAAATTTCTACGTCTTGTGTAGGTATGTATTGGGACTGTAAATAATTGTATGCACATATCAGTTCTTGCATAAGATTGTAAAAGCAGAGCAGGATATCTCACTTTTGAAGTACTTCTGTGCCAGATAAATTTGAAGTCATGTGGGATGTTTTTTTTGACTGTAGGCATTTTTGTTTTATATCTAGCAGCCAAAACAGTTAAAAATTTCTTGCAGGTATTTATTGATCGAAGCCAACATTTCAATTGTTGGAATTGCTGATTTTGTCACATATGGATTAGGACCTTGTTTTGTGGCTTGGCATATGAATATTTTCTGTGTGATACGTGTGGATTTGTACACGATTATTATGAACATACCACCATACAAACATACCACCATACTTCATCTGCCGTGCTCTTAAAGTATTCTAAGTATTTTATATAGTGGAATTTTGCACCGTTTCCCTGATTTCAACAACTTAACTGTGTTCCAGCTTGAATTAACTGCCCACTTGAGGAAATTTATCTTGAAGGATGATAAACCAGTCACAGTTTTATTGACTCTCATTTTCTTTTGTCAAGTACTAAGTGCGATCCAATAAAATACGGTACTTCCAGAATTGAATACTGCTATATCCACACAGGCTTATGCTGGCATTGGAGATGCAACCCACTCTTTGAAAATCTCTGCAAGTTTGACATGTGGATCTCTCGCACAGATTTGTTCAAACATCTGAACGTGCGTAATTGTCCGAAACTACTGTGGAAATTAAGTATGGCAGCTTGTTGCCTGCTTGGAAGATTTGTTTGTTGTATAGTGTGTAAAGTTGGTTTGAAAATTGGCAGCAGAACATATTTGCTCTCAGAAATTAGCATGACAGGCCTTTTGCCCCTTTTTGTACCCCACACAATATTTATTTGATCAAGAAATAAGGTGGCACCAATAATTTGAGCTCTTTATCTTCGTTTCATATCATATTCAGGGGCTCGGTTGGTACTTGCCTGCAAGTGACAACCTGTCTATTTTTGGGGTTGGGGGGGGATTGCAGACGTTGGTGTGGGAATAAAACAGTTATATGCACATTCTAGCTGTATCATGAACACTGGCATATATACATGATGTATCCTTAGAAGGGAATGTTTTCCTAGTGAAATTAAATACAACATGTGAGCAGTTAGATGTGAAACTGAAACATACAACACCCACCAGTCCTTTTAATAGATTGTTCTTTTTTTTTTATTTCTTTTCCTTTTTTCTTTTCTTTTCTTTTTGAGTGGTTTTGTCTAAGCATGAACAAGGGATGAGTTGGCAGTCATGGAAAAGCCTGAAATTAAAAGTCTGTCTAAGGAAGTCATGCAAAAGTCATGGAATTCTGACATTTTGTGAGAGGTCATGATGAAAAAGATATTGCAGGAGATAGTTGTGGAAAGTTACTTGTAAGCCATGTATACAGAATGATGCACACAAATTGTCTGCAGCTGTGTGCAACATGAACCCAGATGATTGCACTGAATTGCTTTCATTAACAGTGGGTGAATTGGATGGCTCTTAGAGGATGTCCAGACCATTTTGTTAGAGGTGTACCGGATATCCGGTCTGGCCGGACTATCCGGCCGGATAATCAAAAATTATCCGGTTCCGGTTCCGGCTGGACTTTTTTAAAAATCCGGCCGGAACCGGACTTTTTGTGAATCATTAGTAAAATGCCCTGCAAGTACATTTAAGAGATGTTCAAGAAAAAAGAACTAATTTAAACCATTGTTGTCACAAAGGGGGTTGGAGAGACAGGTACAAGGGATTATCTTTCAAAAATGAGTCCCTCCCATGGAAGGGAGTACATTCCATTCACAAGTTGTACCAACTCAGGTTAAAACTAAAAACACAAACATCTCAGTGATTCCTAGTTGCTTGTAAATGAAACAAAATTTGTATAAAGATAATCATAAATCCCATTGGTTCCATATCTCATTAGTTCCCTTTTGGACCATTGAGATGGTGGACGATGCTGGGGGATCAATGAGCAAGGGCTATAGACATTATCCTCTACAACAGGGCATGCCACACCAAGAAAATTTCTCATTCCACCAATTACATTTATTTAAGAAAGACCCCTCCCAGTTTACATGCCTTGATAAAATAGTCTACTGTATGCACAACCAGATACCTGTGTTGTTAAGGGAAATGTTGATCTACCGAAACAAGAAATGAAATTATAAACTGAATTATGTCATCTTTGACCAATCAATTCTGTAGTAGCTTCAAAACAAGCCTACAGTAGCTACCGAATACACCCTGTATGATAATATTTAAAACATATGTTACTGTAAGGTAAATTTCACTTCAGATATTTGTGTTTGAATGCTGGAAGATTGTACTGGTGTCAGGTGTATATTTGGATGAGGGGTCTAATCTAGTTTTCAAAAAAAAAACAAAAACAAAAACAAAAAAACAACAAAGAACCCCCCCCCCAAAAAACCCCAAAATCTCAGAGGCTAACTCTTTATTAAATTTATGCCAGGGGCCCAGGCCCTGCCCATAACAAGTTAGTAGGCTTTCGAAACTATTTAATTTTTACTAGTTTCTGATTGAGATTATGCACTTGTCAATTGTAACCATGGCCCCCATATCTGGGCCATAGCGGGGCTGTTGCACCATTTTTGCCAGGGATGTGCAGTTTAATTTGTCCCCACTATGAGGGAATGTAATGGGACTTTTAGCCAGGATGTGCATTGCAAAAAAATGGGCCGGGTAGTTACCCCAGGGTTTGCATTCATGAAAATACTGCATGTTCGGTTAATTGCTGCCCCACTATGCGGGGCCATTGTATTGAAGTTAGCGGGGGATGTGCATTGAAATGCTGCCCTGCCCTACCGGGACTTTATTCAAATGTCGCCAGGGAGGACAAACACTTGTTACATTGCTATAAATCACATCCCGGCCTACAGTAAGTCCCCGCTATGCCCGGGTGTGGGGGACCGTGGTTACAACTGACAAGTGCATTATTATCTGAGTCACACATTTGAATTTAATACTGAATTGCATTTAACTAATTAAGAAATGATTTGAATTAATGCCAAGTTAAAAGAAAATGAAAACAAAACAAAAACAAAAGCTACAAATAAGTGACTTGATTGAAGTCTCTTAAATCCATGGAGATCAAAATCAACAGACTTTTATCACTCATGTTACCTGGATGGGATGGGAAAGGGAATACTGTAGACTTAATCCTTCATTGAAAAAGATGATCCCTTTCCAGTATTTGTAGTGGAGTTGTGTATTGATCATTAAAATTTACTCTTAATGCCTAATGGGTGGTCTCTAAGCCTGCTGACATCTCTGCCATTATGTACCATTAATACCTCTATTTTATTTGGACCCTGATTTCAGTTATAAGATTCCTATTGAAAAAATCCGGTCCGGCCGGATTTAATCCGGCCGGATAGTTCGTACTGTCCGGTAAAATCCGGTCCGGCCGGATCTTAAAATTCCAGATCCGGTACATCCCTACATTTTGTTTGTGATAATGAACATGGCTTTAAATTAATCTTTTCAGTGTGATGGCTTGTCAGTATGATGTAAAAATGCAGTGTTAAAATTGGTCATGGAAAACACTAGGTCTTGCACACTTTTGTCATGGGAGAATTATTTAATATCTCGGATTTTGTACTCTCTGGAAAGGAATGTTTGAAAGAAGGTACTTATAATGTGCATGGTTTGTGTTTCTAGAGAATGCTAAGAAAAGCAGGAAATCAAGGTATTGTTTTTTATCATTGAAAGTGTTGTTGATGAACCACAAATGTCACTGGACCTGTCATTCCTTATTCTGATGAGAAAGTTATCTTGTGAAGTTTTTTTACATTGACCATCTTAGGAAGTAGTCCTGCACCTTTAAAAATTTGACAACCATATTCTTGTTTTGCTTTCTTTTGCAGATCTTGTAAATTTGGGAAACCAATCTGTTGAATGACATCGTCAATCTTGCAGACTGTGGAGGATTCAGTGGTGGATATACCATGGGTGTGACCAAGGTGTTCCCAAGGGTGCCAAGCAATACCAAATTGGCGGATGAGGTTCCCCTTCTTTTCAAAGAGCCCGATATTTACTATGGGTACCGTGACAACTACCAGCCTTTCTCATACTACACCTCCAGCGTCTTTTGGCTCCACAACGAAACCTTGAATGTGTGGACCCACCTTGTTGCCGTGGCGATTATGGTGAGAATGAGCTGGCTGCTGTGTTCCAACTTAGACATCCTAAATGACCAGTATGCCCAGATATTTGTAGTCTACTGTTTTGGGTGTTGCACATACACTCTGGCTAGTGCATTGGCACACCTTTATCAGTCTAAAGATGAGTTGACCCATCACACATGTTTCTACATGGACTACTTGGGGGTCAGCGTCTACGGCAATGCCACTGCTCTTGCGTGCTACCATTTTGCTTCACAACCACAGTTCTTCCAATTTTGGCATGGCTGGTTTATGCCAACTAACTGCCTTCTATCAATCTTAATGTGTTTTTGTTGTGGATATGCAAAATACAGGTACAAGAGACCATACCCTAAGACCCGTAAATACTGGCAGATAATCTCTTCAGGTCTAGGATATGCACAGACCATATCTCCTGTGTATCACACACTTATCTATCAGTTGTTCACCGAGCCAGTCCTAGGTCAAGATTTTTATCTTCATTTGTTGCAGTCTGCATTATTTATACCCGGCTCATTATTTTTTGCTATACCATATCCTCAAAAACTCAGACCTGGGTTTTTTGACCTGGTTGGACATAGTCATCAACTCTTTCATGTCTTCATGTCCCTTATGACATACTTTCAAATAAAAGCTCTGTACCTAAATATGGTTGAACGTAGGCAGGTGTATACCACATTCTGTGACCTTTCTTTTTCAACAACGACTGGTTACGTTTTACTGGTGGTTGTAATTGATTTGATCATTGTTTGGGTACTAAGATGGAAAACAGATCAGAAAATAAAAAAAGAAGCACAAGATTAGATTTTCATTTTTTCTTTTCACCTTTGCAGCTTTTAATTTTGTGCCTGAGTGAAAATCAGATTTGTTGCTTTTATTTTACAGAGAATTAGTATTTACCATTGCCAAGCAGGGTGTAAAGTAGCCTTTCATTTTCTTAGTTTACAAGCCCTAGAGTTTTTATACACAAGACTTTTGTTTCATAGCAAGTTTTGAAGTGTAAACTTTTCTACTTTTCTGCATTTTTCTTAGTAGACAAATGACAATAGTTGCTACAAAAATTTCAAATCAGTTTACAGTTAAAAATGATTATTTTATCACCGTACGGTTGTGATAACTACAGGTAATGAAACTTTTCTTCAAACCATTTTCATGTAGTAATGGAAGTTAATGAAAAGCATTTTTGCCAGTGATTCCAAAATAATTAACAAGGACAGCTCCCCATAAATTTGTACAGTACAGAGATTAGCACTGAGTATAAGTAACATGGACAGTATGTGTTAATTGCTATTTTTCAGTTGATTGTGTCGCTCATTTCTTAATGTGTTGGGATTATCTCCTAACCTGCTAGGATAACATCATATGCTGTGATTTCTGTTTATGTGGAAGTTTTTAGATAATTGTTCTTTGAGGCTTTTTCTTTTATACAGGATACTCAGTAGCTTTCAGTATCGATTTGTATTAATTGCAGGACATTTGTTCAGTTTAAGAAAGGTTTCATTTTTACCAGCTGTAATAGCTGCCATTTTGTGTAATTGTTTTCAGTCAGAATTGTATTTTTATCCGCCCCCTTGCTTATTGGCTTACCACTTATGGACACTCTCCTTTAAGTGGCTTTGTAATTTTTTCAGTTTCATACAGAACCTGTTACGCTCTTACTTACTTCTCTAGTACTACTATTGGACAGTCCATTTTAATACTGCAGAATGATCAATGGCGATAAATTTTCTGACTAGGTGGTGCTATATACCATCTTCTTATGTAGACTAACCTAACTTGCCCTTGTTTCATCGCCAGCAGAATGGTCAACTTCGGTTTTACTTTAGCTCTGTACTTTGCATATTTTTCATATGGCTTTGGTCCTCTAGGACTCTCTTGTAACTTCTTTCAGTTTCTACAGATTTTAGATCTACTCAAACATCGTTATTCACCAGAGTACCATAACTGTAGTCATAACTCTTACACAATTTTTATCAGAGAAGTATACAAGTTTTTTTTTTTTGCACTTTTCTTTAACCATGGACATTGCAACTGTTTCTGTTATTTATGATGCTGTGCCAGAATTTTCAAATCTTGGCTATAAAAGCTACATTAGCCAATCATTGAAGCTCTACAGTTGATTGTTGTGAGCTGAGATTGATATCTGTTTAGGTAGTTGCTTATGAATTTCTCTTTTATGTTTGTGTCTATAGCCATCAATGACTTTAATACCAAAATATTGAATACATTACAGTCAGTAAAGTGCAGTAGTAAATTTCTGCAAAGTTTACCTTGAATGGGCAGCAGTCATGGTTTGCAACTCTACATGTGCCAGGCAAGTGTTAATTTTGGCTCCTACACCAAGTACAGAAGAAATTGAGTCAGTCAGTCAAAAAAAAAAAAAAAACAGTACTGTATGTTAAAAGAAGATTGTCTTTCCCTAGCAGTAATTTATTACATCTGCAGGATCTTGTCTTAAAGCAAGGAGTCACTTGGCAAGCATCTGGTAATAAACACAACTCATCTCTTACAGCTCACAGCAAAGTGTATGTTGAAGAAACAATGGATTTTTTGTTGTCACCTTATATAATGAAAAACTGTACTAAAGACATACACATTAAAGGCAGACACTCATCATCCCTAGTACATTTTTGGTTGGGGTGACCAAAATTCTCAGTTGGTGACTGCTCTTTGATTGACATCACAGTCAGGAAATTTAAAAGATGCAGAGTACATGCAGTAGCTCACATTTCACAGACATTTTTCTGTGTGTGTTTGTGTGTGTTTGTGTGTGTTTGTGTACATGGACAGCATTTTACTCTTATGTAATTGAAGTCAACAAATTTTGTTTTTATGTTTCCGGTATCATACTTTTTTATTTCTTACTAATAGTCTCAACAGTTTTCTTTTTGTAACATTGAGCAGTGGTAGTATCACTCACTATTTTCCTTGTAATGCATACTGTTACTCTAAGTTTGTTTGAGATGTGATGAAGTACTTTGCTCCCTTTCAGTCACAAGACTCTCAACACACCTATAAAGTTTACAGTAGCATGTAACCAGGACTTAGGCCTGTAAACTTCTGTAGTATTAGTAGATCAGTGTTGGACTTCTCATTTAAAAAGTGTGGTTGCTGAGTGCTTACTTCTGTATTTTTTGTTATAAAGTTTTTCTTTCCTTTGTGCCAAATGCTGCTTTATTTTACTGAAATATTTTCAATGGCTAGCTATCGAAACAGTCTACCAAATTGTCACGCATTTGAAATGTGGTAAAGCTTGTCCCTATAATAGAATTTAGGCAGTACAGTCCGATACAATGAAAAGGAAATTTTCAGTTTCACCATCAAATAAGAATACTTACACTGAAACCTACTTTTTGTACAGTTACAAATTCAACTCAGTTTCCTTTAATACTCAAAATCTTTTTTCAGTAAACTTGCAATGTTTCAAAATTCTTAGCCTCTCTGAAAACTTTTTGCAGTTTTCAAGATAATTTTGCATAATTTTATTCATCTCTGTTTAGTATGTAAAGCTGAGTGTTTTGTCAAAATAAACATATTAGTAATTCTAGTAGACTAGTGTAGTGTTACATCACAACTCCATTTAGACAAATCAAGGCCAGTAGTTGAATAGAAATATACTCTGAAAGCTACATTTTGTACAGTCATCCTTGAAGATATTGTATTAAAGGTAAAATGCAGTCATCCCAATTTGAATTAGTCTAGTAGTCTATCCTTTTTCATGAATGGCCCTTGAGAATCATGTGACAATATTTTTCTCACTGAATTCTAAAATTTATGGGGAGTAACTCATTGGTTTACTGTACCTTGGATATGCAATATTAAAGTCCTTAATCATCATGAAAGGTACTTGAAAGAGTAATAAGAAGAAATTAGTGAAAATTTGCTGTTGTTTCAAAATAAGTTTGTGGGGACTGCTCTTGCCCTTTAAAGTACTTCAATACTATTTTTGGGTGGGGGGGGGGGGGGAGGGGGGGAGACTGCAGTTAGGAGAAGGATGGAGTTAGGTGGGAAACCTTCAAAAGCCCATTATGCTGTAGCAGACATGCCTGCATATTCCAGTGTGTTACTTCCAATATATGTTAGTAGCACCAGTACTGATAATTCCTGTACATAATGTAGTAAGTGCTTTGCTAGGCCAATGTGATTGGGTTTTTTGTGGCTACTGTTTACAACAGCATCTTGCCTTTCTTCATTGAGGCTTTTACTACCAGCCAACCGTGGAGACTGAATAAATTGCCTTCAGCTTACTGTAAGGAACTACTGGTTTCTTGGAAGATACTAGTTTTATGTTGCTAATATCTTAAAATACAGGTCCAAGAATGAACTCTATAAAAACATCTTGCATGTTGAGTGGACTTGTACAGTTTGACTTTTTCCCATGACTGCGGTAGGCCTATATCAATTATGTGTTCATGTCATAGAGGAATAAAGTTACAGTAAAGTTTCACAGTGATACAGGATGTATAAGGCAGGTAGGCTTTCACAGATAAAAAAGTTTCACTTTGCCTTCTTTTTACAAAATTTTCATAATCCTTCAAATGTAGCAAGAGAAAAGATTTTGTCAGAAAAACCAATTTTGATCAGAACTAATATCTGTAATCGTAGCTTCAACCCATTATTTGTGTGATAAGTATACCCTCATAATTGTTTTGGGAGCTTCTCAAAGCATCTCACAGTCATCTCTCATTCACTTTATGAGTCTCCATGGCATCATTGTATAGATCTGTATGCCCTCAGCACTTTCTCAACGGTTCACCTGAAATATCTTCTTAGAGTAGCTGCTGGAAATTTGTACTCTGCAGGAAGGCTTAATGAAGTACTGTGGTTGGTATGTTTTAAATAGCAACAACAGAATATGTTGTATTCGGAGCCTGTATCAACCTTGTATGATGACAGTAGTAATGAAAGGTAAAGCATTCTCCCACATTCCATGGATGCATATTAGTGCTTGCTGAAATAAGAATCAGCTAGTGATGACATCTGTGGAATCTTTATTACTCTAGGAATAGTTGCATCTGGTGATGAAATGCAGGATGAATTTTGTCTTTAATCAGTGTAAAGGCTTTTGCCTATTTCTTGTGTTGTTATGACACAATGAGCGTGATTTCTGGTAATCGGAAACCAGAAATATTTTGCACAAAGTACTTCTGAACTCGTGCTAGATGTGTGGCAATCAAATTTTGGGGCACTTCGTTTCTTGCCAGAAGTCATTCTCCAGAGAGTTTGGAGAAACCTGATATTCAGGTCTAAGGCAGCGCAATCTTTGGAAAACTGAATTCTTCAACTGTGGGTAAAGTGAAATGGCATCTGTGCTGGAATGTAGGCCATTTGAACAGTATGCATGTCTGCTGGAAATAACATTTGACTTCTGTAACATACAGATAGAAGTATTAGACATTCTTGTTATAGTGCAGTGTTTTTACTAGATGGCATCTAGACGATACGCTATGGTTAGAATCTGTGTGTCCTTACTCAGAGGCCTCTGTCCTTCCACAAATTTCTGTGCTTTTAATGATTTAACCACAGATTTGTAGACAAAAATAATAATAAATTAGGCTTATATAGCATCAATCAGTTCCCAGAGTTACTGCTCAAGGCGCTTTCCATTAAGTATAAGCAGTATTGAAAAAATGAGTTCTAAGTAAACTCTTAAAAATAGAGATTTGCGAGCAAGTTCGTAAGTCATCTGGTAACCTGCTCCATACAGACAATGCACATTTCTGAAAACTTCTACAGCCATAGGTTTTCAGGTGTACAGCCATAGGCTTTTACAGCTATAGGCTACAGCCATAGGCTTTCATGACCATTAGTCTTGTTTTCATTGTGGTACATACAGTACATATGCAGTCTGTAGTCTTTGCTCATGATTTAATATGGTTCTGCGCCGATATTCTTGGACTGTGAGAGTATTATTGCAATTGCAGAGTGCTACACTGCAACTCATGAGGAAAAGTGAAACTTGTCTTCTGGCCTTGTTCCCGAATGTGATCTACTTGTGCTCACAGCCAGGTTCAAATTGACAATATCATACTAATCTCACTCACATTCAGAAGTGATAAAAATGTACTCATACTGACAACTAGGGAAGAATGGATGATAGTATTTGTACTTGTACTCACAATCAGTGACAGCTTGATATTGCAGTGTTGTACTTGTACCCACAATCAGTGACAGCTTGATAGTGCAGTGTTGTACTTGTACCCACAATCAGTGACAGCTTGATAGTGCAGTGTTGTACTTGTACCCACAATCAGTGACAGCTTGATAGTGCATTGTTGTATGTGTACCCACAATCAGTGACAGCTTGACAGTGCAGTGTTGTACTTGTACCCACAATCAGTGACAGCTTGATAGTTGCACTCACAATCATTGGCAGACTGATAGTCCAGTGTTGTACTTGTACTCACAAATAATACAGGTACAGTGCAATAAATTGTATGTGCAGTTGCAATGAGTGACAGATTTATAGAATCAGTATGATATTTGTACTACAACCAGAGGTGATTATATTTGTACTGGTACCCACAACTAGCAAGGAATGGATGATAGTAAATTTTACTTGTACTCACAACCAGTGACATTGTTAGTGTAGTGTTGTACTTGAACTCACAACCAGTAAAATACATATAACCAGAGGCATGCTGTAATTGTACTCATACCTATGTCTCACACTGAGTACACTACCATCAGTCTGTCACACACACACACACACATGATGCTCTGCTGTTTGTCATTGACATGTTCTTCATAACTCTGCTAGCTCTCACAAGAACACCATGCATTCTGCATTTAATTACATGCACCTGTCAGTCTGTCACACAGTACAAACTTATGTTGTTGATCTTTTACAAATGATATTTTTGCTTAATTTGTTGGCTGCTGAAAGAAACACAGTACACTTCTTCACAGTTGTTGTGTAGGTAGCATGTGCACAGAGTCATTACATTATGTTATTGTAGATAATAAAAGATTTATTTCCATAAATGTGCAGGATAATTTATTCTTGGCAGTGCTTTGAAAGAATGAACTAAATAATGAATTGTGAGGTGCATTTTATAAAGCATGATGTACAATGCACTATCACATCTCTGCCAGAGTAAGTGGTACAATTTGTTTTTCCCATTCAAGCAAATAATGTATTTTCCTGTAGTCATTTATATAATAAAACTCAGAGAAATGATTTAGTGGCATTTGTAGAATGTATTCCTACTGTGTTAAATTTGTAGATTCTTTAAGTTAGAAAAATTTATTTTAAGTTAGAAAAATTAGTTTTAAGGTTACAGTTGTTATCCTTGGATTATGCAGTTGCATGGATGTGAAATGAAAAGGTGCAAACATTGTCATGTGATTAAGAAAGAAGTGCCATTATTTTAAGGTGATCAGCATGTTTGCCATCTCTTATGAACATTGAAAGAATAAAGCATAAAACAGCTTTTGAAAGTTTGCCGAAAAACCATAAAAGCCAAAGTAAATTTTGTCAGAAATAAGCAATCTCAACGTGAAGTATGGATGAAGGATACTTAAGATCTCGAGTTGACTACAGGAGGCACGGGTACTGAGTACTGAGTGGGTGGGATTTGACAATTAGCTGGAGAAATGAAACTTAAAGTTGATCTCAAAATTTATGGAATTGGACCACATAAACCAGATGAGTTGTTTGTTTTATTGTAATAAACAGTGCCTCAACAGTTGGTGAAACAATGGTACTGTACATTCAATACTGAAGTGTGCCAGAGACAAAAGCCTTCGTTTCCACCTTATACGGTATTATCATTTTTATAAGCGATGCTGCCTATTTTCTTTTTTGTCTTTTTTTTGCACTGCTTTTGTTTCTTAAACCATTGTGAAATAATTCTAATGGCTATTGTGCTTTCGGAACATAAATATGTTGTCTTTATTGTGTAACATTCGTGATGGAATGTTTAAAATGGTCAATTTTTTTGAGGTTATATGAAGTCTAAATGATGGATGACCTAACAGTAAAGTGTATTTTGTGGTGGTCTTGTTTTAGATGTAAGGCAAGCCAATATTTCATCAGAGTTCAGCTGTTGGGTATGAAGGAGAGGGCAGGAGATGTTTTATGTAGTTTGTGTGAATGTTTCTACTTTATCTTTGGAATTACGACAATATTACTGTGTACATTTTAAGTGTAAATGTTTATGGTCAATGACCCAGTTAATGAAAAGAATAGTCTTGTCAAGAGGGCATGAGGCTGGACCCATTACAACCTTCATCAAACCAAAGAGAAATCCAAAAGTTTTCCACAAAATAAAATATCATATGATTCCAGGTTAAAGATTTAATGCCATCTGTTGCCAGTGTTTTGCTGTTCTTTGAAACAGATTACAGACAGAGATGAGCTATTTTGTGCAAAGTCACTGAATTTCATGTATATGACTAAGCATTACAGTAAAGATGAAACGTTACCTAAGCTGTAAATATTGAATATGTATCACCATTATTTCATGGCAGATCAATAATTTCATTGAAGTGAACTGGGTATGATCAGTGATTGATGACAAAATTTCTCTTTAACCCACTTTGCCGAGTTTTAAAAAAAATTGCTGAGTTAAAAAAAAATGGAACAAGGTGGGTATAGCAAAGTTTTACAGACATCGATGATGAAATTTTGTATTTGAAATAATTTATAAACAATGACTCGATTCTAGTTTATTGGTGCAGTCAAACTGACAACTCAGCAAAGCTACTAAAATGCCCTAATTTTTGGTCAAATGTTCAAAGAATGTATGCAATTACTGAATTATGTAGAATGTTTAAATTTGATTATGATAAGCATTTAATTATTCAAAATGAGAACAACTCTTGAGAGAAGAAGGAATCAACTCAGTTAATAAGAACTTTTTTTTATACTACTGCTTTGCTGTTTTAAGTAGCATTTAGTTTATAGTTTAAATGGTGTTGTATTTACATTTTTATTCAAATTTTTGTTGGGTACATTTATTACTTTGTATTGTCTTTCAGTACACCACTGAAGGTTGTGAAGGAATTGTAAAGGGGCATAGTAAGACTTAAAAACTGTTATGTGGTCTGGTAGTGTTAGGGAGGGGAAATGTCGACCAGAATTGGATAGAGGGCAGTGTACACTATGAACCAAGATTTCCTTCATTGGAGTAGGGGTTAGGATAGCAAAGATGGGTTGAATGCACTTTTTTGGACATTTGTCTCTTCTTAATGGTTAGATTTACTTATTTGATGGAGCAGAAATGTGTCAAAGACAGGAGAGAGCATAAGAGAGCTTATGTTCTTCTTATGCTGGTATGGGTTTTTGGTATTTCATGTTGTGGTGTATAATTTGCAAGTTGGTGATTAGTTTAGCATGAGCATCCCTCATTATAGCATTGCCGTGTGTGTAAAAGCTTCTCAAGTGATCAACTATTACTCACATCTGTTTGTGTGGTACAAACATTATGTCCTTTATCTTTCGTGTTTCATATAAACAGGGAAATCACTTGTTCTTTTTACACTGTTTTACACAAAATGTTGAGCACCTTTAGCAGTTCCTGTAAAAAAATGGCTATTTCCACACGGTATGGAACTTGGCAGTAGTAACGGTTGCTGACATGAAATCTCATCTTTTCCATGTCTTAAATTCATACCCTTCCCTTGTCATCCGAAATTTTGTGATATACCAGCGATCTTTATCGCGTTGGACTCACAAACTGTGTAGGGAACCTTCATACATTTGACAGCAATTCTCAAACAAATGAGGAAAGTGGTTTATATGCATCAAGTCCATGTACGATTCTCCATTATTTGCAAATGTTGCAATACTTTCTTTTTAAGTGCTCAGTCCTTGTTATTTCTGCAATCTTCGAACGTGAAAGTTGGACGACAGTACACTTTAAAGGTTTTAATGGCCGAGATCTTTCAGCTGCAGAGTGGAGAGACATTTTGTGAATTGACATTTTACAAAATTAAAAGTAATCCCCCTATAAATAAACTATTGAAACGCGTTACCTTTTGTATCTGTTGATTTTCGTGATTTATTTCGGATGTCGAAAGTGAGTGCTTTTTCCGTAGTTTGGGATGAATTCAATACCTGGGATAATTGTGTTTTATGTGACACAGTCACGAAAAGCCTGTTGGATACGTGTTCATATGCTATAGGCCAGGTAAACGAAATGTTTGTTGTAGCAACAGCCACTTGCATTTTCAACTTTTCTAATAAGTTTTCTGTAGGTTGTGAATAATTAATGAATTCGCGAACATATATATGAGGATCGCAATGTACTTTATATACAGCTTTAGAAGAAGCAGTAGCATTGCTAATACGGCGTTAGTACTAAAGCAGTGTTAGAAGTCAGGAGAGTTGGGGGGATGGAAGTTCAGTTCTTTAAAAATAAATAAGGGCTCTCACATTTTTTGAGGAATTCCGAGGGCCAATGCTAAAAAGTCGGCCGTACGGTACGCATTTTAACTAACCAGAGTAATAATAAGGGTATAAGGACATTTTCTTTAAATGGCTTTTTGGAATTCAAAATTTCCCGTCTAAATTTAAAATTACCCCCTTAAATTTCTGTTACATTTTTGTGCAAAACATATGGAATAATGTGCTATTATTTGGGCGTGTAGGAGTGATTAAGTACCTTCTTTAGTATGGTGACCTTCAGTTCTCGAAATACTCTCATAAAATACTATCTTTGTATGTTTTACTCCAAGTGTCATCAAATTGTAAAGTTTCTTCACTTTCTCTTGTAATGTTAAGTATTGCACTTGTAGTATTAGGAAGGCCCCACGTTTGACAAAAAGTACGGTAACTTCTAAGAAACATAGAAACGTGCAATGTTACAAGGACAGTACATATTATGGCAATGTTGTGTTGTTACTGCATTTACAAAAGAACTACCGAAACTGATAAGAAGTGGGTATAGCCTGTACGTTGGACAATTATGATACATCGTGTTTATAGATGTCATTTACTCATTTGTCAAGTGGAAAATTACACATTTTAAGTAAGTTTTCACTCGAAATGGAGTATCTTTTAACCAATACGAGTTGCCCTTTTCCTCATCGGACACACTGAATGAAAAATTATTTCAGTATAAATTTAGAGGTGCGTTTGTGCTATAGTTTTTACATGACCTGCTTCGACGAAGTGCAAGTATTGTTGTATTGTTTAAAGTTTACAGACCCCCATGCCAGGGTTTGGTCTGAAGTAGGGTTTTGTCTAGGAATGGGTCCCCGGTACGTCTCTGGTATGAATCTACAAGGTTTTGGCGTGAGTGCCTGAGATACCTGCTAATGTTTTGCTGTGAAGAACTGAAAACATATTGTTTAAAAATGGGCGGGGCACCGAAAACGTGGCTCGGGACTGGTCTACCCCAATCATTTGTGTGTGTTCACCGATTATGTCTTATCAAAATAAGTGTGCATCATTGAAAATGGTTCTTTCAAAAGTTGTCGAACACCTTTCACGTGTCAGCTTTTATGTTTCCCTCTAAAGATTGTGACCGTATGTAACCTTAGAAGGTGTTGTCTGTAAGAAAATGGTGTGTTATTTTTCTTTTGTAATCCTAGATTTAATTCTTCAGCTGAATAACAGTAGCGTAGGAAAGTTACAACCAGATTTAAGTGGTAAAGTGCATTATATTTTTTTGCGAGGTTAAAGGCAATTGTAGTTGCATTTATGAGAAAATATTTGGAACTGTAATTTAGGGGTTTCAAATTTCTCGTGTATGTGAAGATAAATTTCATGGAAAGAAGGGTAAGAATAAAAATCGCAGGACGCAAACTCAAATTTTTGTATTTCTTTTATTTCGGCTGGTCGGTAAGCTATGGATTAAAAGCTACTAGCACCGGAAAAATAATGGTAAAATTAAGATCACGTGTCTCGACAACAAGGCGTTGACCTACCAGTATTCTCTAGACTAACGATGCCTGTGATACTGGGAGATGGAGCAAATGTGGACTTCCCTACAAGCAACAACACAGCTATTTTGTACACGCATGTCGAAGACGGAGTAACAACCATATTGGGTAGGGGGAAACGGTCCTTTACGTGACAGGATGTTCTTTACGGATGTTTTACCCCGCATCAGTCGCAAACGGTAGAGAAAACTGGTGAGCCCATATCCATATAGTCCACTTTCTCGCCAACGGGCCCATAGCTACGGGGACGAGGGAATTCAGACGGACGATAGATTGTGGATTGGGCAATGCCTTCGTTTACTTCGTACTTCATGGCCATGTAGTAGTTAGGTACACATCGTTTTCACAGGTAACACCTCTCCATTGTAACATGATATTCAACTCGAATTTTTCTTGTTTTTGATTCAATGCCGCCACTATGGTTTGTATGTATGTGTATGTGGGTGTGTGTGTGTTTGTGACGCTTGGCTTTATCTCAAGATAGGAATGATGAATACTTTTTATACGTAGTATATTGATCAATCGAATCGAGAGGAAGAACCCTATTGTTTTAGGAATGATATGCACTTCATATTTGGAAGGGCCTATATGGATTTATCATATTGAGAGGAATAAACCTATTGTCACTGGTAAAGGTCAAAAGGTCGTAGGTCGTGTGATCACCAGAGGACAAAAACTAAAACCCCTGTAACCGCAATATCTTAAGATAGGAATGGTAGAAACTTTTCATACTTGGTATATAAATTTATCATATTAAGAGGAAGAATACAATAGTTTTTGATCGAGTTCAAAGGTTATATGAGGTCACCGGAGGTGAAACAGCGAAAATGGTAGAAATTGGCGAGAAAACGCAATAGCGCAAGATGTGAAAGATGGATACCTTTTTTCATTCCCTTTCAGAAAGGAATCACTAAGTCTTTCTGGTTGTTATTCAATTTTTGTCTTGTGTGTTACCATACCCAGGATATAGATTTGTCAAATTAATAGAAATGTTCCTATTGTTTTGGTGGAGGTCAGAGGTCATTTTGCGGTTACGATAGGTCAACAACCTAAAACCTTGTGTACACGATCTTCAAGGTAAGAAGGAGTGAAACCCTGCACTGCCCAGCACCACCCGGCAACGCTCGCACCCAACAGAATGAAAAAAAAAAAATGACAAGGACTACTTTTATGCAAGGAATCATAGAACGGACCTTCTGTTTATTATTCCTAAATTTGTATTGCTTTGTCTCACGACAGATGTTGGTTTCCTTTATAGTTCATGAGTAATATCACCATTTATGCATCTGAGCTCCTTTAAATGCAAACATTTTCAAAGGCGACGGACACACCCTAACAGGCCCCTTCCCAAGGACGGTCGACTCGAACGTCCACGTAGCCTTTAATTGTAAAAGTTCCAGCACCCAAGGACGGCAATCGCCAGGGGATGATGTTCCCCTCCAATAATTTGGTTGGGGACGGACCACCTTTCGCCCCCAATATTTGGTCAACGATCGTAATATTTGCTGACATTGCGAGTATGAGGCATAGTCCCCTCCAATAATTTTGTTGAGGGTGACGGAATATTCTCTTTTTGCAAAATCTTAACATTTGCTGATATTCTTGTTAATATTAGACTTTCTGATGACTCAAAGGTCATTAAAAAGATTTTTCCGTCCGTTTCGCACGCATACTTATCAGAGAGCACATTCGGTGATTAACAAGTCATTCGTAGACACATACATGGGCGTCCGCAGGCATGGTCAAGGGGGGGAAGTGCCCCCCCCCCTGGAAAATCAAAAATTTGAAAAAACGTATAAAAATAAAGAAAAAAAAAACGAACAAAACGTGCTTTCCCTGTTTATATGTTTTATATGTGGTAAATAGGCTTTAAAAATGGCATTTCCAGCAATCTGGGAGGCATTTTGGGCGAAATTTTCTTGCGCTTTGCGCAAACTCATGGTGTCGCGGACCTTTTGCCCACCCCTAGAAATTTTTGCCCCCCCCTGAATTTTTTTCTGCGGACGCCCATGGACACACATAATTCGGTTGGTAACGTAATATCTTTGTTCAATCTTCCCGTATAGTTGGTCTAATGCAGCGATATTTTCTAAAATTGGCATAGCCTGTGTGAAAGAGTCCCTCCAAAAGCTTGGATAATGAGGACTAAGTGTCTTTAGTATTTTAGCAAAATACGCAATATTTGCTAATATTTGTGTGTAGGAGTAATATAAGACATGATCCCTAGCATTTGGTTGGGGGGGGGGAGTCCTTTCATCCCCTCATTATTTTTATCAACGACCGCAGCATTTGTCTATATTTGATTTTAATTAATGTTATTTTTTGATTAATTGCTTGTCGCGTGGGAAGCAGTATGTAGGAGAAACGGCCTTCACTCATATGCGTATGGTTACAGATACAAACCTATAATCAACGTAATCGAAAATTGTTTTCAGGCCGATTTACAACAATTTAACGGGCATAGCCTTTCTCTTACGTTTCAGGATACTATGTGATTTAAGATACGAAAACTGTCGCTATGTATGCATTACACACGAAGACTGACTAAAGTATAGGTATCTTTTATCCCTTTTGGCTTCAGCCAGGCTTTCATCGATAATTTGCATTGCAAATTACAGGTCTTGCTTTGTCCATCGCTTCAGTTGCAACATTACAGCAAGAGGGTATAGGAACTTTTTGATTACATTTCCCTTCCAATCGGATTACAAGTGGATTATGGAGATTTCCGTAGACTCAATTTACTTATCAAACTGTGTATGTCTTCAGGCAAAGCCAAGTTTTTGTACTTTTTTAAACCCATTCTTGACGATCAAATATGACGTGCAGGATCCCAAACCACTGTAAACACAATTCCTTTTGCGACACAAGCTCTCTTGTGTTAACATTGTATAATTGTGATATCTCCGCCTACGCTGTAACATGAATAACGACACTATCCAATAGTTTAACGGGTACCCAAGTTGATTTGATGAGATCAATTCCATTAAATAATTAAAAACCTGAATGCCTTTGTAAATATGTTCTTCCATGATATCGAATGAACGTAATTTTCTGCGTGCCGTATACATGAAGTGGACCGGAAGCTACTTAGTGAGATGTTGAAGGAGACAGCTGCAGAGGAAGGAAACTATTTCTTAGGCTTATCTAGTCTTTTAAAGCAGTGTTGCAGCCAACGGGAGCAAGGGTCAGTCAGCAAAGGCCCGGCAGAGGGGTGGGAGAGGTGGGGAACCAACGTGCGCGAGATAACGTACGTAACGTTTCCATAAATTTTATAAGGTCCACTCTGTCTAAACTACTTATTTTGTCTCGGTCCTTTCTGGGTTTACTATAGAAATTTAAGTAATGGAGAACGCTGACGCAATGCATCAGTGGGTGTTTAAAAAGCGAAGCCACGAAAATTGTAAAGGCGCTTCCGCTGTATCGCCTACCGTGAAAAGCTGTTTGATAGTGTGTCTCAGTACGCACAGTGTGCATTTAACTTCAGAAGTTAAATGTAGTTTATTTCCGTATTTCGAAAGGAGTAATTCTCACAACATGGATAAATCACATGATACCTTAAGTGTTTTGTTTTACACTCCCAACTTGAAAACTTGTAATTTTTCCTCCAGCCACTGGGGCAAAAGCAAGGACGTGATGTTTGTATAACACGCCGTTGCTTTGTTGCCGTGCAGAGAACCAAATCGATGGCTTCAGTCACGGTCCAGATCGCCACACGTTATTTGCCCTTTAATTTCTATGGGTTTTACTCACCACAGTATCCGCCTGTCGAAATCGTCAATCTTCTCCGGTGGGTGGAGGCGGGATGGTGCCATCCTGTTTCAAACTAAGCTTAACATTTTTTAAATGCCCTTTAAAGGGAAAATGCAGTCATCCCAAAAAAGAATTGTATAACAGACTATCCTATTTCCTGAATGGCTCTTTAGAATCATGTGACAGTATTTTTCTCATTTGTAAAATTTATAAGGAGCAACTGCTTCATTTACCTTGAATATGCAATATTTATGTTCTAAAATATCATGAAAGATACTTGGAAGCCAAATGAGAAGAAATTTGTGACATTTAGCCATTGTTTCAAAATAACTTTGGGGCGACTGCTCCTGACCTTTAATGAATCGCACATGAAGTTAACGAAGGGCCTTCCAGATTTTTTCTACTTAGGCAAATTGCAAACTTGTTTCAAAAACGGAAGCGTACGTCATAGGGCTGCACGATTGCTGAAAGGGGTAGTGCGCACTGTTGTATAGGTCACACAAAACTTTCCATTAGGCCCCACCAAAGGAACTGACGCCTATGGAGATCTATGGCTCAACGAACATACCCGGAGTAATTTTGCAATCCTAGTCAGGAGGCATAGTGGACAGAAAAGAAGATATTTTTCAAGCAATCAAATTGACCACTGCTGGGCCCTATTTCATAAAAGGTAAACTCAGTCTTAAGTTTGATTTCAATAGGACAATTGCATTGTAGATCAAGCTAATGATCAATCTTGACTCTTCGTGAAACAGAGCCCTGGTTAATTAAAGGGGGCTCGTTGAGTTGGTTCCGATTATTTTGTGACGAGTTCGAAGGAAATCATTGCATGACAATTCTTCTAATTAGCCTTATCCGGCGTGTATCATTTCCTATATTTACCGGAAACGTGAAAAATTTTAGTTTTTATGGGCTTTAAGCATGAAGTTTACGTCGCTCATGTAAGTCCTTGATAGACCTAGCCACTCTTAAATATAAAACAACAATATACCACAGGGGCCTCGATCACAACAGCCATTCCTCCAAGGAGTTATGAGCCTTTCAATCAAGATAACATAAACTTCACTCATTGGTTGGCATATGATTATACTAAATGTTAAAAAGTGTCTGGTCACAATTTTTTATAAATGATTTTTATCATTAATTACCCCATCATTTCAGTTCTATGCTAGATGTGCACAATCTCTTAGTTAACCATTTACCATCATGACGTGAGAAAACTGACTCAACTGGTGTGACAAAAAATCACGAAATTCATAAACCAACTCAATAAGCCCCTTTAAGCTTTGTCTAATTTGTGTAAACTACCTTATACATTATAAGTTAAACGTTATGTTGCGTTCTTCTCAACATTATTCAGCAAACTGCTCTATTTTCAAGGAGAATATAATACTAGCCAAACTATTTAAACCCTTGTTTCATTGCATTTACTGTTTTTTGAAAATGTCAACCAAAACTCAGAATCTAAGAAAAATGCAATATGTTGAACTTTGCATGTTTTGCTCTTTCAAATAGAAAGAAAAACCCAGTCTAAGTTACATTGTTATTAGAACAAATTCACTGCGAAAAGCCCATTTTTCAAATACAATTCTTTGGCTGCGAGTCGTTTGTACGGCAAGATGTTTTGATTGGAAAAAGTAAACAGCCTCCCAACGAGAATTGCTAATTGAGATAATTATTCATAAGAAGCAGTACGTTATTTCCTCAGGGAATTACGTACTTTATGTGGTAATTGACCCATGCAGGCAGAAAGGACTTTGCCTTTTCTTATGTTTTGCTTTCAATTCTATCGAACTGATAAAAGTCTTGTTTTTTCTTTAGTCCAATTTGTCAGGTAATGCCCCTCAAAAAATATCGATCGACTTCTTAATTGATCCTTCGCAAATGTAGGTCTACATTAAAATGGCGAGTGGTATTGATTTTTTAGGGTCAAAGCGGCTCGCGTAACTTTTTGAAAAAAGGTGAATTTTTTTCGCAAGAAAGACAATGAATTATTCAATAAAGTATTTCATGTTTAGGAAAAAGCTTTGCCAATCAATTATTCTTGTCAATATTTATTGAATTGTTTTTGCCAGTAAGAGTGAAAATTAGCCTCTTCGATATAAATAGAGTTCACGGAAGAGAAGTAAAAATAATGTTGGCGTTGGAAATAGTCATCAAACGCAACTAAATTGTTTATTTTGAAAGTAAACTGACATGAAGCAGAAGTAAAGTGGGACAGGGGGACATGTTTCCCCCTCCTCCCACATCTGTTGACGTCTATGAAATTTCCTTTCTTTCTTACATACAATGACAAATGTTTTGGAACATGAGAAGGCTGTGGCATGTATGAACAAGGGGTTGGATGAATTTAACAATTCAATAACAAGTTTGGTTCAATTAAAATGATTCATCCACCTACCCCCACGAGGTAGGATGAGGGATTTACTTAGTCCCATTGCTGTGACTGACTGCATTTGAAGGGGACCACGCATGACAGACTCATGGTGTAGAGGTCTGAGGGTCGAGAGGTTGGTCAGTTAAGTTTGTTGTCCTTTGAGGACGTAGTTCCTTTGGGAAACAGAACTCCCTCGGGAGTAATGTTTAGTTTCGCTCCTTGGCTCTTCGCAATAGAGTCGAGGAGATTTTTGAAAAAGTACTGCATTTGCCCATTAATATGCCTTCTCTTCTCTTATAGGACTTGGAAGCTGAAGTATAACAATATGATTACAGTTCCATAATACGGTGGCGCATGGGAGGTGGCTCGATGTCGTTCGAGCCCCCTTTTCTCAAGGGTGGCAGCTAAACTATAAAATGCTCAAAAATGCGTTCAAGCTTTGAAGCTGTCCAATAGGGTTTGGGTGGGAGAAGGTGAGTTTTGTAGGAAGTAACAAGGCGTAAGAAGTATAATTTCCGGTGATCTAGGGGTAGGTGTTCCGCTTTATTCGTGTCAAAAAGTTTAAAATCTGAGTACCCCCAGACAAAAAAATTCTAGGAGTTCTACCGCATCAATATATACAACTGTCAAATTTCATAAAATCCATTGCGTAGTTAATGGATGAACTCGTTTTAAACTGTATATAGGTTTTTCTGTGTTAACTGTAGGGGGACAAGCTAGCTTTCAAGCGGGGAGGGACTATTTTTAGGAAGGGGCGAGATGATATTAGTCCATGGTAATTTTGGATTCTACAGGGGGAGAAAAATTTAGAGGGCGCCGCCCCTGGCTCCCCCCTGGCTCCCCTTGGCTACGGGCTTGAATGAAATTGCCCTTAAAATATAGTACATTTGATGTAGCATTTGTTCTCAGTTACCACGACAATCGCATATCCTGGTATTATCTGATATCTTTCCTGTGTCACAAAATCACAAGGGCCACTCTGAGGTAATTTCAGGTTCTGCCGACGCAGCAAGCAGTGACTATTTTTAAAGTTGCCCTGAAAACATGAAGAAAAGTGCGATATAGCACAGAATAGAGACTTACAGGTTAGAAAGCATTAAGGAAAGCCAGATTTTTGAGGCTTCAACGAAAGTTGCTCACCTTAAAAATGTCTTATACATGGTTTTCTATTGTACAAGAATTAACGAAGTGACGTAAGATGCCGTTGTTTGAATATTACGAGAATATACCAGTCCTCCAGTTTATTTAAAACGGTGAGTAAAGCATTAAACCACTTGTAAAGTAATCTCACACGCAATTTAGACCGGAGAAAAATGTTATATAATTAAGCCCGAAATCATAATTTAACCCGACACAATAATTAAACCTGAAATAATAATTAAATAGGTGCAAAGTTTCTACCACAGCTGTGGTTGAGTTTCCAAAGAAACGAAGTTTTCAATTTTTGACTTAAGGCTTTCAAATTTATCACATGTTAGCTGACCTCCGCGCATCAAGAACCGAATAGCCGGCAGCAGCGAATATTTAAACTGACAATTGCCATGGTGATATCGGTAATTAATTTCTGTTTGCGTGCTTTGTGTTTTTTTTCGAGTGCCCTGTATCATTTTAAAAGATGATAACGATTATTAACAAAAACTTCAAACAAAATGGAAAATTCACCTCAAAAGTAGATCATATTTCAAAAATGTAGGTCATATCTCGTCAGAACTTCAGAAAAGCGTAAAAATACACGTCTCAAAGACTTCAAACGCATTTCAGTGCAAGTAAGTAAATTTTGCAATAATTAAAGAAGTTATACGGACAGGGGCGGCCGTGACGTCACAATTGGGTAGAAACGAACAAGCGAATGAAAACAAGGACAATGCGTATACACAGCACACATAATCCTGCCGGGTTTGTTTTCGTCGACCGAACGTGACCTTTGACCCAAATGCCAGTATGACTGCCTTATCTCATAGGCTAAAGCCCTAATTCGACTATAAAAGGGAGAGGAAGAACACCCAGTGACCATTACTTCTGAAATATTTTCCGATTGTGAAAATTTACACGGTCTGTGTGTTCTGAAGACGCAATCGTTTAGATCCCGTACGGTGGAGGAAGAAATTCCGGAAAGATGTTTGTAAGTTACATGACGCTATTCTTCGTATGCTCTAAAAAAATCATCATAACAACGTTAATAAGTCAAGTGCGAGATGTCATTTTGACTAAATTTTCGTCCTCTCCTGCAAACGAAGAAATTTCAAAGTGATTGCAAGCCACATTATAGCAATCTTTATAATGTAAAAGTAGAGTAGTAATAACAACGTTAATAAGTCGAATCATTTTGACTAAATTGTCATCTTCGTCCGGCGAAGGAAAAATTAGAGATGATTGTAACAGGGAGCTGACACTAGTTTAATGGCAGCTCTCTGATTGTTAATCACATTATAGCTATTTTTATAAAGTCAAATAAATTAGTCATAATATCGTTGATTAGGCATATCATTTTGACTAAATTTACACCCTGTCTGACGATAGAAGAAATTCCGAGATAATTGTACGTCACATTGTAGCTATCTTTATAACGTAAAAATTAATTAGTCATATTAATTGAACGTTAATTAGTCACATAAAATATAGTTATATCAAAATTAAATCACAATAACTAACTGTAATTGTTTTGACTTTTTTATTTTTAACTAATTTACAGAGCTGTTACTGCAGTTCTAGTTTTAAGAAATAAGATTTAAGGTGAGCTTCGTACAGTTCTATTAAAAGAAAGGTTGTCCGGGAGACAGTGATAAATTTGTGTAAAAATTTCGTTTTTCTTTTTTAGTTCGTTGTCTTTTTTATATTGAACGGGACTGTTTTTCTCAAGGAGGGGGTGATTTTTGCCCGACTCTAGACTTAATTAAACTGTCCAATTTTCCGCCTGACTGAGACAAAATATATGCCCGATTCAGTCAGGTTTCGGACATTTGGGGGGCGGCCGCCCCAGCCGCCCCCCCGGCCGGTAAGGTCATGGAACGGAGAGTTGCTGAAATTATTTGACTAACTGGGATCAACTAACGTCTTTCTTAAAATATATTTTGAGCAAATGATTATGTTCCGCACCTGCTATACTTCCATTGCATGAGTTAAGTGAAATTTTTCAAAAACTCTTTTTTGTCTCTCTAACAGTTCGGGATCCTCTCGCTCAACTTCGCACTTTTAGGTTTATCTGGTAAGAGGTTACATTTTATTTTTTGCAACGTAATCAACTACATCATATATATTGTCACAACTAAATGCAGAAATGTAGCCAGTAACATGATTCATTTTGCTCGCGACGGAAATCCCAGCCCTGGGGAGTTGGGACCAGTGGCACATCCAAGATGGGCCGGGCTCATGCATGGGTCTCTATGGAAAATTCTTTTAAAGCTGCTGCAAAATTACAAGCTGTGTAGTATTCTTTTAATTAGTTTCATCACTCTGAATACATCCATTCAAAAGAGACGCACTCTGCCCCATGGCGTTGAGTTGAAAAAACCATGTGCAGCAAAGCTACTTTTAATATACCACTCCTCCCATACATATGATATACAATCATTTCCCAGCATGTCTCGAATATGTACCTTTTTCACCTACCGTTGGTATTGTGGATGCAGCCAATACAGGTGGGGAATTAACCCGCAATAAGCAGGTACTTCTTATCGGCCGGCGTATTGATTCAGACGGAGTACGTTGCCAGCTCAATCTCCCGACGGATCACATTTCGCTAAAGAGTCGTCCCAACATAATCTTTAAACATCAGTTGGACCTTTCAAAACTCCCGTTTCTGTCACAAGTGTCTTTCAAGATGTTTCAACAACATAAACATTTCATCTTACAAGTAAATTGGAGCCGACCTGCAAAAATAAAGGAATTCATTAACAAACAATTGTAACATACTTTGTAAGAACTTACGTAATTTAAATTTAGCATACGCGACCAGGGGCGTCGATTTGATTTTGGAAGTGTGGGGGGACATCTGGCCTGAAAATTCTCTCCTATCCTGGTGATGAGTCTTATAGGAGGGGGCCCAGATGCAAATTGGTGCCAAATGTTTCAATATTTAGGGTATACTTTGAAAATTGGGGGTATATTTCATTGCCCAAAGGAATGCAGGCTCAGCCGGGGGTGGTGCTTGGATTTGCCGACATGGGGGTAAGCGTCCTGACTGGGGGCCAGCCACTCTAAGCCCCGATAGATGCAGTGGGTTGCCGAAATGATGCCGAACTCAAAGTATAAGGCGCGCGGAGCGCGTCGAAAAATTTGGGTTATAGTGAAAAAGATTTCATATTTTTGTTTTCATTAAGAAAGTTGAAAAAGTTTGGGTTATATTGAAGAATCTGCCCTACTTAAGAGCAATCCAAGAAATTTGATAGGGCGACTATATGGTCCTCGTCGGGTGTACATTCTTAACTATTACTCATTAAGGCTCCCAGACGAAACTGAAAAATCTCTTCTCTTACAAAATATGTTTGCCACGATAATGAGGTTGAAGAAGAAATCTTCCAAAATATAGAAAAAAGAGGTTAGAACTTCACAACGTTGCATTTTCGTGTTTGTCTAGAATCACAACTACAATATTTGTGGAACCTTTAACTTATAATAAATCCAATATGTTTGAAATGGCGGGGAGTTACGGCTATATCTAGGCTGAAGATGAAAGCGCACGTAGCTCGCGAAATTTTTTGAATTTATAGAAAAAGTTGTTACAGAACTTCCTGATTTCGGACCTGATAAAGAGCCATGTGAAATACTTTCTGAGAACATCTATGTCTTCACCACTACTCGCCTACATGTAGTTGTTTGGTTACCCCACTTTTTAGTTTCATGTCACGAAAAGTGTGTGTGTGTGGAGGGGGGGGGGCAAATGTGTTAGCAATGTTCGCAACTACGAAAATTTAAGACGCATTATAAGACGCATTTGACGCATCATTTGTATTTTCTATGCATCCTTACCCTGCCGTAAATGATATGTTCCATACACCATACGCACATGACGTCATGCATGTCAAAATAAAAAAAAAAACGAAATTGCACATGCTCAGAGGCCCCACATGTACACACCTTTGTACACCTAGCAGTGTAGCGTGTCCTTCAAGATGTTGGTTATCAAGTACCGTTAGGTGATTACGTCATTGCATATGGATATGGATATTCATATTCTCTTTCGTGTCCCTTTTCCCCTAAAGGCGTTGTTTCATTGGATTGCGGCGATTACATAGACGCAGGGACATCCTCATGCTACAAACTATCGAATTCTAAAGATTCCATGACGTCACATGCTTGTGATGAGATTTGGGGTACCATCATCAGTCACTCACTCTCGAGCCAAATTTATGCTGAAATCATCGACCAAAGTGGTGTAAATACTATGTAAGTAGCCTGTATAAATAGACCTTATGCACTGACGTTACGTGACATCATTTTGGAGGGTGTAGCACGGTACGCACGAAGTACACTTTGGACACCCGCTAAGAAGACTGAAGCTAGCCGTACACTACACGACTTAGCACACCGCAACCCAACTCGATTGTCGGGTCGCCAATAGTCGTGAGGTGTACAAGACTTTAAGACTGCGATTGGCAGTTTTAAGATCAGTTTTAAGTCGTGCCGACTTCAGTCGGGAAGAACCAACATGTTCGTTCTTCCCGACTGAAGTCGGCGCGACTTAAAACTGGTCCTAAAACTTTCAGTCGCAGCCATAAACTCATGCACGCTATACGACTGTTGGAGATCCGACGATCGAATTGAGTTGCGGTGTGCAAAGTCGTGTAGTGTACGGCTGGCTTTACGCGCGTATCTGACCGGCACACAAATCAGTTGTCTTCATTTGTTGGTGTAAGTTGCAATGATACGCGCTTATCTCTATCGAGGGCGCACTCTCTGATCTGTGACGTCATTCTCATAAGGTCTATACGTTGTTCTTCAATATTGTTCGTCTACGTAGAGCCTGGTAAATAGTATACACAACAGCTTGGGAAGTAAATAGGCCTACATTTCCACTGAGTATTTATCTTGGTTGCAATTCTTTTTAATGCATTAGCATACTCTAAGTTCTCAGTAGAGGTTCTTCACCGACGTCACTGGGCTGCGCGTCTCTCTATTTTGACGGCCAGACGTCTATTGTACAACAACTGTAACTATAAGGCCGTATCGTGCGCGCGTATCGATAACACTCCTTCTGCGCATGTTCAGTGACGGCCAGTATGCTAAACTGAAACGCAATGACGTCACGTGAAGAACCTCTGTAGGAAAGATCGTCACAGATCAGGGAGTTGTTACGTAACAACTCCCTGCGCAGATTTACATACTCCAGTTGTGGAATAACGTCGAATTTGAATGGTTGCAGCCTACTAACCTAATTGTATTGTGCCGTCCTACCTTATCGCTGGTATCACAATGAAAAGAACCATGCGCGAGGGGCGGATCCAGAATTTCGCAATGGGGGGGGGGGGGGGCGGGGGGGGGGGGGCTAACTCCGTGAGAACAAAGTTCGCACCTGCGAGCGTCAAATGTACGAAGCCGTCATAGGGAGTCTAGGGTAAAACTTAAAATTTAGATATTAAATGGTATTTCCTGGCATTCGACAATCAAAATAGGAAATACATAACCATGGTAATGCAGCTTTGGGACCGGGTCAAAAAAAAGGGGTACCGAAGGGGGCTGGAGCAGGGAAATCCCCCATTGAATCCACGCCCGCAGGGGGCTTTCTAGCCCCTTCATCAACACTGAAGCATAAGAAAGGAAAAATTAAAGCCAAACGGAAAAAATTGGGAATAAAAGTATTGCAAGAATTTGTGATAACATAAAGTGATATGTGATGTAACGTGAGTGGACTATACGACTACACAAGCTTTTCGTCACGAGATGCTAAGCTAGAAAAGAGTCATGTCCACGGTGAAACAAATTTTTGACTTTGTCGGGGTAGTCGTGGGATAGTCGTGAGGTAGACGTGGATAAGTGTGGGGTAGCCCGTGTTTCTTTCAGTCTCAAAGCTGATCAGCTTGCTGCTGGGCATGTGGTTAAATTTTGTCATTTCTTTTATAATTAAAAAACGTACTCTTCACACTTTTTCTTTCTTAATGTATGTATGTGTGTATGACTTATAACTTTATTGATTATCTATCCAGGATGGAAGATAAATTTTGGGTATCTCGTGGAGGCTTATCCTACCCCTCCGGTTACATATTCAATGCAGATACAGGTCTCGTCGAGGTCACCTCGTCCCCGTCCAATGATTACTACCATATCTGTGAATTTCCACCAGGTTTGTGATACATAATATACCTACTTAGGATTTTTCTTTTTCCACATAGTTGTCCAAACTCTTTACACTGAAGGGTTCTGCCTTAATGGCACTACCCTTAGGCACCTTGTCTTTACCTGGTTACCATGGGCAGCGATCCCGGGGGGATGGGGGGACATGTCCCCCCCCCCCCAATATTGAGAACAAATCGCCACTCTTGCTGCATGGTCACAGTAGTAACTCAACACTATATTACCTTCGAATGCTCAGAAGTTTGCCATTTTCTTCAGGTTGAAGGGTCTTGCCGAAGGGTTTCTACATTCTTCTACATGGCTCACATGATAGGCTGTACTGATGGGTGATATGAAATAACCAAAGGGACACCAAGACATCTACCAATCTACGCATCCCGCACATGTCCCCTTCTAAACCTGATACTTATCCAAAATATGCAGCGCTGGGTTAATCGTTTGTATTAGAAATAACCGCGAATACAATGCACTAGACTACGGATTGCTGCATTGTCTGAAAACGTGCATTTTTTTCGGCGCGCTTTCCACATCGTTAGCCCACTCTATCGAGCCAGGCATATCCCACCAACTTTCGAATACGGATAGCCGCCCATGACTGAGGGAAAACTGTCACCCAATGGAAAGTGGAGTGACACTCAAAAACAGGGTTATGGCTCGCTGACTGTTTTCATTCTTTTTGTTAAATTTCACTCTTTTACATTAGTAGGAAGTAACCATGACGGGGGAGGGGTGATGCTTTAAGGAGATAAGTAAGGACGCACATCTGAATTTATAACATTGTGGCGAATAAAGAGATGATCTTTCAGGGCTGTTAATGGCAGGCTTTTGCGGCTAAGCGCTTGGTTGTTAGCTTCTTTTATGACAGTTTATGAAGTTTAATTTTGAGGTGATAAGTCGCCAGTAGACTCTCCTCTAAGCAGTGACTCGGGCCCTGATGGGGGGGGGGGGCATGGGGAGCGTGTCCCCAATCGATTCCCGAAAAGTTTCAATTTTTTAAATGAACAACTAAGGCATTTAAGCTACAGATTTTTGTAGGGGGTAGGGTGAGGTGAGTTTTCGACTGAGTTATGGATTTAATTTAATCATTTTCTATCAAAAATCGTTCGCAAACCACCAAAATTTTCATAAAACTTTCGCAGCTATACAAATGTTTGCTCTTCCCGCACGCTTTAACTTTCAGTTCTCTTCTTTTTTAATATCATTCTAAAGGAATGTAATCAAAAGTAAAGGAACAGGTTTTACAACAACTCTCATACAAAATTTCTGCTCGCCTGGCGGGCGAACGCAATTGCCAGGGTTTTACCTTCCATGCCTGATAGCCATTATTGCGATGATAATGAACGGAGTTATCCAGGCGACAACTGTTTTCCCTTAGGCTTGCATTACGATTATGTGGCAATTTATGTTATTGGCAACGTTTGTAGCCTAATGCACATGATCTGAAGTATATTAATCATTACAAAAGCTTATTGAAAGTGCATTTGCAGAGAACATGCATTGTAAAACATGCTTATTAGTCCTGTACCCCTCATATCATACCTTTACTCCCCTTTCTGCCATTCCTTATTGGAAGCTGTTAATTTGGATCCTCTTTCAAAATTAGTAAAACTAGGATTTTTGTGAAGTGCTTGGTGTGCTCTCCTGTAGTGCCATTTGGATGTCAGTTAAAATCATAATTACCCCATAACTTTCAGGACGACCTCTTTTGGTCTCATGGTACCAGCTTTGGAGGGGGTGCCATACCACAGTCAAATTATCACTAAATAATGGTAATTTTTAATTTTTGTAATCAGTTACATTATTTGCCAAAGATAGCACCATACTGCATCTAAGCCACCTTATATACTCAAAAATTTTTCAAGGGGAGGAGTTTCCATCCCTTTACTTGGAAACGATACCCTTCCCTTACATCCAACAAAGATAAGAACAATTCACTGAAGTATGAGAATTTTTCAACATATAATCAGTTCGAAACTTTGCCAAAGAGAACACCATATTGTATTTAAGCCACCTTAAACGACAAAAATTTCTCAAAGGTAAGGGACACCCCTCCCTCAAAACGGCACTTTCGAACAATGTGACAAAGGTATGGTCCGCCCCGGGAGCAAAGTATCATACATGTGCATAAGCACACTTTACACCAATTTTCTGGATTAATCTGGGGTAGGATTACGGTAACATCTTCTGCTGTGCGCCCCTAGTCATTGAATTCTGGCCGCTCACTGCTCCGAGGATAGTCTACAATCCTACTACAAGTGGGTGCGAAGGCGTATGGATGGGGGTGGGTTCGGGATCTGGTCGCTTGAGAGTTCCTCTTGCGTTAGCTAATCGACATCCTTTCTCCTTCGTTCTATGTAAAATAAAATTTTATAATACGGCTTTTAGTAGAAATTGTTACTATTTTTGATACTGTCAATGGTATTATATGTAAATTCTTATTTTTTATGTTCTTATATTTCAATCATTTATTCATTTATTTAGTTTATTCTCTCATCTGTGCATGTTGTTTTATATTTATTCTTATTTTTACTTTTTTACTTTTTCAAGTTGATTTGAGCTTTCGCTTGGAAGGAATCAGGGGGTTCGCCCGAAACCCCTGATTACTCACATGGTTAAAATGCTTTGACAAATTAAAACGATATTGCTCATTATGCATAGCTGTCACGAGTATACTAAAAAGCTTCCTCAAACGCCCATGTTTATTAATCATCTTTGCAAGGAACAGTCTACAGAGCAGAAGGAATGAATTCAACCCTTCTGCGTATATACTAGGAAAAACATTTATTAACGGCAAAAGATTGTGAGGTAAGCAAGGAACGGTTGAACTTCAAAGGAGGTGACTTGTATTTCATGCAAATATTCTTTGACGTCACGGTTCAGAGAACAATGTGGAAATACTCATCAGCCGGATATACTTTTACAAAGAATTGTTTGATTTTCGTTTTTGCAGGTTTCTCCTTTCCACCAGGCACAGGTAATTATTAAATACCTAGAATTAATTGTCGTAATGTTATCGAAGCTTTCATATCTATATCACATCCACTTGTATTTTCTCACGACAGAGGACTTCACTAAAAATTTCAAGTCCACGGTAGTGGACACGGCAAAGATTTTATAAGTCTTCGGTAGTTTAGCAATATAAAAGCTATTGCTCTGGTTAAGGCTATGTAGGTTTTTCACCGACGTCACTGCGCTGCGCGTCTCTCTATTTTGACGGCCAGGCGTCCTTTGTACAACAATTGTAACTAAGGTCCTGTCGTCTTTTGCGCATGAGTAGTGACGGCCAATTGAAACGGGCTGACGTCACAAGAAAAACCTCTATATGGAAATAAACACTAGAGAAAACAATGAGGACCTCGACCACCCCTTTTTTAAAGTGTGTGTGTGTGTTTGTGTGTGCGTGTGTGTGTCTTTGGGATGGGGGTAGTTCGGGTTGTAAACATTTCCCTTTTTTTTTGAAGATCATGTACCTTAGTAGCTTAATTGTATATCGAAAAAGATGGGCTTTGGAAGGACAGCGACGTCGCAGAGTTATTCGACAATTCAGAAGCACGTTTTGTTACTTTGTGAGGCTGCATCCATCGAGTTGCATGGTCCGTGTTCGCACTCCCATCTTCAGAAAGTTATATAATACCATTTCTCTCCTGGACCCATAAAGTTTGTTATTGTTCACCTTATATAGGATGATGTTTATGTGTGTATCATAAGCCTTAAGAGAATAGTAACTTTTATGGTATTCACGTTGTTACAATTAAACTGTGAGAGTGTACCATTCTATGCATATTTATTTGGTCACTTTTTAGTCACAAGAGGGGTGTGAATCGTTTCAGTAGTGGTCGGAAGAAGTGGTGATTGGAGGGAAAGGGAACAGCTGCAGTGATTAATAAAAAGTATAACCGTCTACTTTACGGTGTTAAACAGTTATGTGTTCGACACTGTATAGTTGAGGGGTGGGTGCAAAACTGTGCCTTTAATCCCTGCTTCTCATACTAAGCATATAGATGCACTTTCTTGCACGCTGAAGTTTTTTTCACACCCCATCATTCTATTGTCATCTTTCCAACACCCTAACGTAAGACCGTTGCAGACTGAAGTATCTCTTAATTACATTTTTATGGAAGACGGTTGTGCGAGCCAATTGTGTCCCCAAAATCACTGCTTAACCTGAACCGTAAACAAAAATAGGAAAGTAGGTCATGACTTGATAATTTAAGGTCAATCCATGATGGGATTAAAGGATCGTTATACTTTCGGATTCGAAGGTCATCTGAGGTCAGTGGAGGTCGAACTCTGAAAACCTCGTTAACACGACATCTTAAGATAGGAAGCATGAATACTTTCCATACTTACCATGTAGATGCATTTCATTGAATTAAATAAACCCATCTTTTGGTGGGAGTCAAAGGTCATCTGAGGTCAATGAAGGTCAAAATCTGATAACCTCTTAAAAGGTGATATTTTACTTTAGGAACCATGGAAAGGGTTATGTATTTGCCATATTGAGTAGAAGAATCCTGTTGCTGTTGTTGTGAGTGAGGGGTCAATTAAAGTCCGTCACCACAGCTCAAACCCTGCAAACCTTGTAAGCACGATATCTCAGGATAGGTATCATAGATATTTCTCGTACTTGGTGTATGAATGCATTGCGTTGGTCAACATAGTGGTCTAGGATACTGTATGCACTAGTTCTGGAGAAAATTGGAGTGCGCAGGTCAATGAATTCATCGAAACGTCACTGCATTTTTGCATTCTGGTTCATAAAGACGTCGGCTAACGTCACTAGGTACCACGTTTTTAAGGGGGCATCTCTTGGGTAAACCCATAAGTTTACGCGGTTGCCAAAGGGAAAAAATAAATAAACAGCTTTGCTGTTCTGAAAAGAATGTTAAAATAATTTTCTTTTTTTCCTTTTCAGAAAATTGTGAGCCTGGATTTATTGAGTACTCAGGATATTGCTACACGGCTGCCTTGACTGTATGGTATGGGTTACTTACAATGGATGCAATATGCTACGAAACACACACAGGTGCTTACGCAGCTCCCTACGGAAACACTAATCTTCTGTTCTCAGTTTCCAATGAACTGGGATTAGCGTAAGTTATTAACTATTGCATTGTAAAGAAGTAGTGTGTAATTGTCAATACAAGTTAAAACGAAACCAGTCTCATTCTGCTAAATGACGAACAGTGGCACCGGGAAGGGGGTGGGGGTGGGACAGGCATGGGGGAGTGTGCCTCCAATCGATTTTTGAAAATTTCCGAAATTGTTTTAAATAAACTCAAACAGCGTTTTAAGCAATACATTTCTGTAGAGGGAATGGTGAGGTGTGTTTCGACTGATTGATAGAGCTATTTTAACCATTTTCTATCACAAATCGTTCGCAAATTATAAAAATTTTCCTTCAATCACATTGTTGTGCTTGTCATTAATACCGTCCCTAACGTATCCACATTTTCATCGGTGAGGGTTTTATAATTAACCGATTATTCGTGTACCTATTGCGTGATTTCGAAGAAGCACAACATTGCAACAATGAGAAACTGGGGGCTCTTTTCGCCTTTCCGGGAAGACAATTTTTAAGTACATTGAAAGCTTTAACGGATGAGCAGACATCAAACTCGCCTTGTATTTAGCAAGCATATTTTTAGGGAACTGAAAATGTGTCGGTGCACAGTGAGCATACAACTTTTGTCATGAAAATTTGTAATGCAAAATTTCGTCGCGCTTGGCGCGCATTCGTCTTGGTTCGCACTACAAATGACCATTGTTACTGAAATAATTCACGGAAGTATTCTGGCCAAAATACTTTTCCGAAAATTAGAGTTTAAAAGCATCATGTTAGAGTTCCCTCTTTGTAATTACGTTAAGTAAGATCTTCCAGGAAGCAATATGTCGGTCTCAGGTACCAGCCTTGACGATGTGCCAAAAATATCACTAAATGATAGGAGTTGCCAAACATGTATTCGGTTCAAAGCTTTGACAATGACAGTACCTTTTGCATCTAAGCGACCTTACATAACCTAAAATTTCTCAAAATGAAGAGTTGTTACCCTCTCCATATAGACAACACACCCTTTCCTTCCACCCAACCTAAAATAAGAACAATTTAAAAAGGAATGAGAGATGCTAAGCATGTAATCAGTTCAAACCTTTGCCAAAGGTAGCACAATTTTGCATCTAAGCCACATGAAATGAACAATAATTGGCAAAAGGCTCCCCTTAGACCCCTCCCTCAGGACTGCACCTTTGCATGAGGTGACAAGTGGAGGGTCCCCGGATGCAAATTATCGTAGGTACGAAATGCACAGTTTACGCCGACTTTGTGGGTTTTTCTGGATGGGGTTTCGACATCATCTTTTGTAGTGCCCTCCCCAATCACCAACTCCAGGTGGCCCCACTGATGACGAGGCCTGGGAGTCTATGCATGGAAGTACTACCTCCGAACAAACTACAGTTGCTATGGCAAGACGAACATCCCTGTTATGTATTAGGCTTCTAGTATAAGCTAGAAACTATTTCTAGTACACACATCGAATGACAGCCTTACTGTTGCATTTGTAATCTTGGTCCAAACAGTTTTGCCTTAGCCCCTTGCCCATCTATTTGTGTTTCACCAGTAAACATCAATTCCTGAGGGGTGCTGAACCTACGGAATGGAATATAATGTGCGTTTAGAGCTATATTTCGTTTAGTTTTTTCCTCGCCAAATTTGGCAGGCAACCTTTTTTTTACGTTGACTTTTTTTACGTTGAACTCTTGAGCAAGTGGGATCACGCAATTAATGTTGGAATTTGTGGAGATCGTCTGTGCTAATTTTCGTTTCGTAGGCTTACATGTACGTAAGAAGGAAATCTATAGAGTTAATTTCGAGTGGGATTGTGTGAAAGTGACCACAACGTTTGCTCCCTTTCGTGACTTGCACTCCTGTAGTATTGTGGAAAATTATAGTCAAAGGGGTCTCCACATTAGTTTGTGCCCACATCCCCCCCCACCAAAGGTAAATGCGGCCCTGAATCCTTATGGTTCAGCGCTCCATGCTGGATTAACATTATTAGGAAGCAATGATACACTGAATTGTTGTGCCCAAAACTAACTGTTCAATCCAACCTCCATAGAGGTCGAGCAATTAATAGAGAGGGGCTAGAACTGTGAAAAACATTCTTCGGGTGATGCATATGATTCCAGGCATTGCTATAGTTACACAAACTGCACTAACATATTTACAAAGAAGAAGCATTTCGAGGAGCTGTAGAAGCACAACCACGTTGTAAGCCTATACTTTTTCACTTAAAAATTTTTCTACTGCTCTATCACAAGAGGAGGGGAAAAATTGCCACTACTGGGAGGAGAAATCTGTGTTGTGCTTATAGACACTTGTTAATCGGTAAATAATGACCAAAGCGGGACGGAGTTCTAGATAGTCTAGAACAGATGACTCTTATGTCACAGTGTACCGTACTCTGACATTGACATGGAGGCCTGCATAAAACTTAAAATATTATCGCAACGTAATGCCGCGAAACAGCGTGTGGCCAATCTGTTCAACTATGTATAGCTACAACGTTGCAGCTACATGGTTTGATGTAGCCTATGTTCTTGTTTACAAGATCAGGAATCTGCCAATTGTCACCTGTAAATTTTGTTCTGTATTCCTCAATATTCAGTTATGCAACTTCTCGTAGCCCCATGTTAAACAAGTAAACCAAGCCAAACGTGCCATATACAGTTTATTAAGTAAATCTTACAATCTAAGGCTACCATTGGATTTGAAAATTCAGCATTTCGATCAACTGGTTCTTCCTATTTTGCTATTTGGGAGTGAGGTTTTTTTTATTTGGGTGTGAGATATTTTTTTGGGGGGGGGGGGAGGGGTGATAATTACAGCCAAGTTGAGGCCGTTCATGATAAATTTTGCAAGCAAATTCTTAAAATTTAACAAGCATACCCCTAATTGTATATCATATGGTGAATTAGGACGTCATAAGTGAAATGAAGTAATTGAGGTAATAATGGTTAAATTTTGGTTTAAATTGATAGTGGGAATGAGTTTAAATTATCCCACACGATGTACAATTTCCTAAGGGCTCTCTACGATCAAAATATTTATTACTCTCCTTGGTTAAGTACAATTAAAAATGTTCTCGACAAATCTGGTATGTCGTTTGTTTGGAATTTGCCAAACAGTGCAAACCAGGACTTCTGTTCCCATAACCCTATTATATCCTATCTATGGTTGAGTAAAGCAACTAAATTAAAACCAAGTGATATGTATAAGCATGACTAGCTAGCTGAGGTAAATAGGAATTCCCATTGTAAAGTATATAGGATGTTTAAGACCAGTCGTGAATTCGAAAAGTATCTGCATATCCTCGACATCCGGAATCGTAAATAATTTATGTAAATATCGTTGTACAAATACCAATATTCCTGTCATTACAGGAAGATATAACAACATTGTGTTTCACTATCGAATATGTACTTTATATAAGAGTAACAATTATTTAGGGGATGAGTTTCATTATATTGTAGAAGGCCCAGCATTTAGAAATTAAAGAAATCTGTTCCTCAAACCTTAGTTTAGAACAAGATCTAGCTCTATTAAGATGTGTGACCTTTTTCAATCGAAGTCTAAATTTGGAATTAATAATTTGAGTTTGTTTTGTGGCAAGATTATGAAAGCCTTTCTATAAATTGTTCTCAATTACAACATCCAGCACATTACCTGGTGATGGTGACACCATTTTAGTTACATAGGCCTAAGTCATTTACAGTCTTGAATTCTGTAGCTCTGCCTCTTAAGCATTGCTCATATGACTGCCATCTACATATCTATTGCATTATTTTTATTTTTGTTTACACTGTTGTATGTGTCTTTCATACCTCTATAGAGGATATGTGGAGAAATAAACTGAAGCTGAAACTCGTAGCATACCCATATGCTAAATGAATGACGTCACAATTGGAACATGGATGGTATCAAACGTTCATACTTAGCACCCGACTTATGTAGCCAGCACCCGACTTATGTAGCTAGCACCCGACTTATGTAGCCAGCACCAGACTTATGTAGCCAGCACCCGACTTAAGTAGCCAGCACCCGACTTATGTAGCCCATTAAGCTGCTTTTCGGGCTATCTACATCATCATCTACATTTAAGTATATTACAGCAACCGAATCGCATCCCTGCGGCAGGCGACGCTTCTACGGTGGAAAATCTGACTCGCGGCTTCTCATTGACATGGTTGGTTCACCTGTTACACCAGGGAGTTGCTAATAGCAACTCCCTGGTTACACTTAGTCAAATTTGTATGAATAGGAGACCGCCCCAGATTTGCACCAGGGTCGTCGAATGGCAGAGCCAGAGTGGTCTATTCCAGCTGCTGTGCACCAATGTGTTTCACATGTGCTTGGGTTCGAATCCCGCTCGATGTACGAGCGTTTTTCTCCGGGTATACTCCGGCTTTCCTCCCACTTGGCATAGGCTTGCCTCTAAAATCGTTTGCCCAGCCGACGAAGTAGGTTGCGCGCCGGACTGAAGCGCCTTCGGGTGGACCAGTTAACTAGCTGACTTTGCTTTGCTTTGACTTGCACCAGGGAGTTGCAATTAGATATCTTTCTGCCTCCTTCACTGATGTAGCCTAGCATGTATCTTATTGTGCACATGTAAGAATACACAACATAAAAGAACATAGAGCGGGACAGAGGACCGGTGAAGACTTCGAGCGGCATGAGCGTGTTGAAAGTCAAATATATCTCACTTTTATCATTAATTTGATTATTGCACAACAAAATAAGCGTACTCCATGTAGTATGCAGGTAGCTCTCGATTAGAACGTAAGTTACTTGAAGAAAAACATTTGGTGAGTACATCGACTTGTTGATTTTGTTTATATAAAATACCACAGTAGGCTTGGATGCTCAATAAAATGATTTTATTTTCCCATTCAGCGATAATAAGTACTACGTGAGCAGTACAGGTGCGTCAATTGGCACTTGCAACGTATTTACTCGGAATCCCATGATGGTTACAACGGAACAGTGCAACGCCGGTGCTTACAGGGTTCTGTGCCGATACGAGCCCATTGCCCCTCGTAAGTAAAACAACTTTAATGTGGATATCGCCAGTCATGGATGACTATGCAACATTCTTCTGGGCATTGTTACCAGAAGGAAGGCAGCTGCGTAGTAGGACTAACACGCAGTTGTATCGCTGGGTATAAAGTAAGACTAAGACAAAGTTGTAGGCTAAGATTGTAGACTAACGAGATGTTTCACCAGGTTCGTAGCCAGACAAGGTGCTGAAGGGGGGCGAAAAAGCTTCTGGGGGGAATTTTCCAGAGGGGCGAAACAAACTAAAATGCATTACGGCGGTAGTAGTTTTTGATCTTCTAGGGGGCGAAAAATTTTCTAGGGGGGCTTTGCCCCCTTGGCCCCCCTTGACTACGGGCCTAGTGTTTCACATAATCGAACTAAGACGTATCTATGTCGTTGCCACTGATTGGATGTGGGCTATCACACAGCTATGTCGTTGTCACTCGTTGGATGGGGACTATCATGCAACTATGCGGTTGTCACTCGTTTGATACAGTTAGACTAGAACGGACCTGCGTATGACAGTTGTATGACTGAAAGTAATCAAACCAAGACGTAGGCTATAGCGCGGTTTATAGATAGTTCTCAGTGACGTCACAGCTAGGGGTTAGCAACCGCCATGTCTGAGGGCAAGCCTGTACACACATGTCGGGGTTGCCCTCAGACATGGCTGAAATAATACACGGGAAAAGCTCCTATGACGTCACGTGAGAACTATCTATACAATACCATTCATCTATGTGCCGGGTATTCGTTATATATTGTAAGATTAACAGGCAATGGTGCCGTTGGAGAAAATTCGACTAGCTAAACAAACATTTGTGTGGTAGAATGCAAGTTAGGTCATAGTGACGTTTTTCTATTCAACAGTGATTGAACTAAAACTTTCCCAGTGACAGAGTAATGACACGTTTTTTCCATGTTTTTTTTTTTTTCTTACAGAAACAATTTCAGAAGAGAGCTCAGGTTTGTCTTGATTTTTAAAATTATGCTGTTTGGAAGTGAAATAAATTGTCTTCAACTTTCAATCTTCTTTCCACTTCTAATCTTCAAAAATTACAAAATCCAGTGTCGTAACTGTACGTGTTACTAGCTTACTGGCTTTGAAGAACACTTCTTTTTGGTTCTTTATCCTGTTCATATTGATGCTGTAACATATGTATTTGCCGAATGAAAGACTTAGTGAATGAGTGAGTGGGTGAGAGAGAATGAGTGAATGCATGAATGAATGAATAAATGTATGAATGCATGCATGAATGTATGAATGCATGCATGAATAAATGAATGAATGAATGAATGAATGAATGAATGAATGAATGAATGAATGCATTCGTTGTAGCTCCATGGTTAAACCGCTAAACTTGCGACCCGCGAACGGCTCTTCTTTGTGTTATTTTCTCCAAGATCTAAACAAAATTGAAAGGTAAAGATATCGTAGTCGGAGAGTTTTGAATAAAATTTGATAGAGACGTTAAATGAACGCATTGGTACAACTCTCAATTTGACAGTTTGCTTCTAAATGAAATTTATTTGCGCACGAGGTCGGGGACTGGGGGCTTCAGCCCTCCCTCATTCGGGTAGGAAATAGATGCTACTTTTAGAGAAAATACACACTTTTTCGGGCAAAGTTGTGATAAGAACATCACTAAGTTTTTGTACAAATTGCTCAGCCCTCTTTCCAAATGGAAAGTATAGTACCGCACGCTTTTTTTGATGAAAGTGATACTTTTTTAAAATTTCATATAACGTATGAAAGGGTAATTACGGTGTACAGCGTCTTTACCCTTCAGATTGATGCACTTCTTGTGTCTATCATGATGCTGTATGGTTGAAATGGTATCACTTTCATTTTTTTTGGGGGGGGGGGGCTATTACAGAAATTTGGGGATTCCCTTCGAACGTCTTCGTGGTTTCGGGTGTCCCAAGACCGACAATTTCACAGGACCTCTGAGCTGTTCACCCAATTGACCATTGAATTAAATGATAATCACGACGAACACTGAACAAATTGTTCACGGAGACAAATCTCATATTTTCACTTGCAATGAAAGACACATCTTTAGACTTAAGCCAATTGCTTCTCTTCTTTAAATATAAAGAATTGTGTCCGGAGGGATATGTGTACGACGATTCGTATGATACAGATCTGTGTTATACTGCGACGGAAACAGAAGCTAGTTCAGGATTTGACAATCTGTGTGCGGCCGTAGGAGGGACGTTTCTGTACAGTCTAGATACTGGCCTACTCCATTGGATACTTGGGAGTTTGAATCGTGCGTAAGTTAGAAATACACCTCTCCACTCACAACAGCGTGATATTTTATACTTTGTCTTTCAATTCGTAAATCCTCCTTAATGTTTTACGCAGTTGCCTAACCTCACTTTTAAACTTCATTTGAACTTATCTTCGTCTGCTCTTTCTTCCCTTACAAGTATCTTTCGTGATGCTTCACAACTAAAAAAATCACATATCACAAGTAGCAAGGTGTAGTGACTGTGCTAAAAAAAACTGTTTTCGATACCCCACCATGCTGTCGTATAAGTGGGGTTACCATGTTACAACCCCCAAAGCCTATGGACGAATGCAAAATGAAGGGAGCTCTGAAATGTATTTCTATGGAGAATGACTGCTTCATTTGAATTTGAATTGTACACTCATAATTTAAGGTAGGAAAGTAACAATTGATCATTTTCAGAGAGACCATTTAGTAATGGAAGCAAAGAAGTATTTTTGGAAAAATGTAACAATTTCTAAATGTTTCACCTGATTAAAGAGAAATCTGCATATGTATCACGATAAGTTGAATGCAAACTTGTGTTTACACTGTAATGGAGAAGCACGTAAGAGCAATCTTGGTAATTGGAACAAGTCATTGAAAAATTTTCACATGATTTTAAAAGGCAAGACATGATTTACTATACCTGGGTAGGTTAATATAAATAGGGGTGACTCTACATACGTTTTAAAGGATCCCCCACTGTATTAAAGTTTCCCTGAAACGAAGTTTAGGTATTTTAGAAATGCTATTGAGGGGAAACATCAATGCCACCTTACTAGAATTACGAATTGTCTGAATAAACCAAAACTTGCCCTTCGTAAAGGTTTGTGTCGAGCGACCTCTTTCCTAACCCTAGAGGCTGTCACTAGACATTAAATTAAGACTCAAAGACGGGTCATGGTCAAACAAATGAATTAAATATGTAGTAAATCTGCATAAAAAAGTAGCAAGTAAATTGCACAAAACTTTAATTTTAAATTTTATTCAAATCTCTGGAGAATACGGTGTACCAAAGATCATGTTGTATTCCAGTGGCGTAGCAGAGCTGAGGGTGGGCCTATTGCCGGCCACAAAAGTCTCGTGCCCCATACCGGCTCCAGCTGGAGAACTCTAGAGTGAATAAAACTATAGCACTTCTGTATTTGAAGCCCCAAAGAAAATGGTGGAACCTTCCCCCGTCAAATGATACTTTTTGTGGATACGCTTCTGCTGTAAGTTCCTCTACTTTAGAATTTTGGTTTGTATCCTTCCTTAATGAATTGTAAGCTTAATAGTCTTCCCCCAATCCTCCTACAAAGTATACTGCAGGATCTAAATTAAACTACATTAACTTTACTTTTCGAAGATCTCAGAGCAGCAATTCCATTGGTTTGAACATTATAATTTGCATCAAAACTGCATTATTTCTTTTATTTCTATGAAGAGGTGAAACGGTTTATTTAGATCCAGAAGGTGCAGGTGCATTCGTCTCCAGGAAGTATAATGACGCCCTCCAACAAATTATAGTAGAGTTTTCATTGTCTTCTCACTCTGGCTTGTGTTACGCAAATCCGATTGGTAAGTAGTCAATACATTACAGACAAATGTCCATCTCTAAATGTGTATTAACACCTGTGCATTTTATTTTGTTGTTTTAACGTAATTGTACTTAGTTCTATTAGTTTAACATTTACCTAGTGCTACCCTTTTGTTTATTTCTGTTGAAAAACTTGTCTTATTAAAGGAAGGGTTTAAGTAAGAAAATCAATTTTCAGATGTGAAAGAGGAACTAAATCTACGCAATTTGGCGAAAATACCATTCAGATCGGACGTGTAGTACTCGAGATATCAGCAAATGAAGCTACTACATTTGTGACCCAAACTGTGCTTGAGGCAAGCAGGGGTTATATCACTTCCTAACATTGATGAGAAATGCTTTGTTTCCTTTGTTTTTCAGTCTGTTTGTGCTAACCTTGAAGTGAATAGGTATATCACCTCCCAATAGGGAATGTAAAGTTCGTAAAATTTCCATATCTCTCATGCAATCACATTCGGATAACATGGAATTGTGGAGGAGAAAATTTGTTGTAAAGCTTAAAAGACAAAAAAGACTTCATTAATGTCAGGCTGTGATGTCATATGTGCTTGCTTTAAGTTCACTTCATGTTGAAAATGTGACAACTTTAACTGCTAGTATCTTGAGAACCACTCATTCGATTTGAACGCAAATTGCACCAGAATGCTTAGAATAAGTACGGCTCTAATATATCAAAAGCTGATTTAGCTTAGACCCTTCTTTTAAGTAATTGCCCTAAGAATGGGCAATTTTATATCTTACCGGGATATTGTTGTTATCCAACTTGGATACTTTTCCCAGCTAACAGATACATAGGTTAAATTTAACCAAGATCGTGATCACACGTTATCCAAGTTACGACTTATCCAGCTTGAACTGACCAAGAAATCCTGGTTAAATATAACCAGTAAAAATTGATTTTGAACAGACGTTTATTTAACCAGGAGAATAACGAGGATTCCCCTTTCTATTATGACATGCTGCATTGTTTGAGCTAAAAAGGTTTTTTCTAACCCCCACCATTGTATTGTACAAGTGGGGTATTTCATATTATTATGAAAATAGCAGCCTCATCGCCTAAGGCCGTTGCAAATGCAAGGAGCTATAACATGAGTCTCTGTGGAAGATGTTTGTGTCAGTCAATTGCGTCTTGGAAGTTACAACTTCACCTACTAAGCCAAAAGTAGAAAGAAAAAGCCAGCTATTTCGAGCAGGTCAATTCGTCATGAACTTGGAAATGGTTGGATAACCGATAACGAATATGTTGATCTTAGTAAAATGTAACCAGGATGTTTTTTGAGAGAGCATATTTACAACAATATACCTTATGCATATGACGTCACAGAACAGAAAGTGCGCCCTCGGCTCAGGTGAGCGCTTAGCATTACAACTTACACCAACAAAAATGCAGACAGCTAATTCTTATACCAGTCAGATACGCGCCTAGGCCTATGTCTACGTACGCGTGCGAAGGCTACATCGTGCGCACAGTGTGTGTGGTCGTGTACCTTAACTAGCTAACTTCACTGTTTGTCCTCTAATATGACGCCGACATGGCGTCAATGCATGAGGTCAATTGGGCTAACATTTTTCATATGACTAAAATTCACTGTCTGTCAGTCCAATTTTTGACTATCTTTCGATTTCCTAACAACCTTAAATGCACACTAAAGCGAATACAAAATCACCCATACACCAGTTTGTATTTCAATAGTAATAAGTAAAGTAATAAATTATAAAAAAGTAATAAGTAATAGCAAAGTTCCCTTTGATGCCACAAGGGACTTTCCCTGTGAGTGGCAGGAAGGAGGACGGTAGGGGTCGCATGGGGCTTTCAAAGAGTAAGGCCTATTCTACTCAAGCTGTCCTACAGGCAGACAGGAAGAAATAATGAGAAAGCCGAAATTGCCACACCGAAAAATTGTACTTTTGCAAAAGTATTTACGTTTTACTTAATAGTACATTGCAAAAATTATATATTACGTTACAGCTACCCACAGTTGTCACTGCTGTCAGTATATCATGCTTATGGACAGCAAGGAAAAAAAAAACTTCATTTCAGGTAAAAGTGGCGGGACAATTTTTAGCCATGACTAGTTTGGTCACCGCTTCCACTGCCACTGATGGGAATATGACGGTCCTCTACAGGAAGAAAATTGAAATTAAACACTGTTAAATGCGATTTTGTGGCATCTGGTAATAAAGATAATACACACACTTTGTAGTGCTCTGAGAGGGAATGTTAAACCTCCTCGACTTTTTGACTTCATTTATCTCCTTTAGTTTTATTTCAACCAATTTGAGAGCTCAGCTAAAGGAAACCTTTTCAAATCTTGTAAGGCCCGGTTTAATTTGTGTATCAAATTTTCTTCATCCCCCCTGTCACCCCTAAACGCTCATCGCCCCCTGAGTTGCCAAAACGCTCCCCAGGGGCGATGACGCTCCCGTTGGAAACCACTGTTCTAGGCCGTTTCGGACTAGCGGCTTGTTTTACAGGGAGTGAGTGCGTAGAAAGAAAGGGTTTTAATGGACAAACTATTGTTTTGTGCATGTCGGCTACATCATTACGAAACTAATAATTTTGGGCAACAACGCATGTGTATGTACGATTTTCTTCGGAGAGAAAAGTATATGAGCGGGTGGCTTGTGCCTCACCGTCCCTAGATCTGTCCTATGATCGGTTGTTTAAACAAATGGAATGATATTTACTGAAAACGATAAACTGACAAGGACGCTTTGAGCAAACATTTCCTTTTGATTCCTTGCTGAAGGAGAAAGGAATCTATGCAATCACGCGAGTATGTGTATGTGTAGGTGTGTATGTGTGTGTGTTTGCGACGCTTGCCTTGTAAACACGATATCTCAAGGCAGCGATGATGGATAATCTTTATACTTGGAATATAGAATTATCATATTGAGAGGAAGATAGCTATTGTTTTTGGTGGAGGTCAAAGGTCGTATGAGGTCAACAGAGGTCAAAAATGGAAATCTTTTCAACACGATTGGATGTTTTTCATATTTGGCATGTGGATGCGTTATAGTCAGAAAATGAACCCTATTGGTTTTTGTAGGGGTCAAATGTTTTCTGAATCACCGGAGGTGAAAATATGAAATTCATAAAAAAAACTGCCTGTAAACACGATATCTGACGTTAGTAATGATGTAAAATTTTCATACTTTGTATACAACTTTATCATATTAAGGGGAAGGATTCTATTGTTTTTTCAGTGGAGGTCAGAGGTCATTTGGGGTCATCATAGGTCAAAACCGATAACCCTGAAAAACACTATATTTCAAGACAGGGATGATGGATACTTTTCAATACTTGGTATGTAGATTTGTTACTTTAAGAGAGAGGGAACCCTATTTGTCTCTTGGAGGTCAAAGGTATGAGGCCATCAGGGGTGAAACTACGAAAACCTCGTTAATTAAATAGACAGTGGGCGGTACCTCTAAATTGTGCTCGGCGTTTCGCGACCAAGGAAAAGTTCAAGCTGAACTTGTTCTACAATTCCTAAGATAACGTTTTAGAGAACATTATTTTTTCACAAACATAACTGTTACAGTAATAACGAATTTGAATGACCTAATTATGAACACTTGTAAAAGATGCTGTGACTATAGCATGATGTAAAATACAATACGCTTAATGAGTTCTCTGGTGGCGTAGTGGATTAACGCTCGGTTTCTCTCACAGACGGCCTGGGTTCGATCGATCCCTTCTAAGACTCGTTTTATTTTTTCATTTTTTGTTATTCAGTTTTTGGTGGGGTTCAAAGGTCACGTGAGGTCAAACTGTGAAAACATCGTAAAAATGATATAGTCAAGAAGTACCAAATTGAGGGATGAACCTCAGTGTAACCAGGGAGTTGTCCAAATAACAACTCCCTGGTGTAACGAAGCACCTCCTTTCGGCTAGGAATCACTAAGCCTTCGGGTTTTCAGGTTCTTGAAATAGAACCGAAATTTAAGTACTTTCTGGAGATAATGGAAGACTCGGTTATGAGGAAAACAGGGTAAAATTGACTGTGTCAAATGTGCTTGCTTCACATTTACTTTAAATTAAAAATATGACAACTCCATGATTCATCAGCAAATACTTTCAGAACCACACGTAAGAATTGAGTGTAAATGTTCTCAGAACCCTACTCCTCTAACAAAACAACTTCAGTTTAATCCTGAAACCTTCTTTCAATGGTCATTATTTCATATCGGGCTAACGGTACTACTTCTTTTTGTTTCCACGACAATACCAGGGAGTACTGAAGTTCCTTTCCAAGCACCAACAGGTAAAATTTTCCAGAAAGTTCTCCTAGGGTAAACTGAAAGACGCAGAATTGACATCATCTCCTCACATTGATGAGCAATGATTTGATCCCTTTGTTTTTCAGTCTGTTTTTTGGACGTTGACATAGATAGAGATATATGTTTTTCCATATGATGAAGAAATTTGAGTAAATGATACCTAAGTGTTTGAAGATGATCATTTGTCTACTTATTTGGTGTGATTCAAACTGTAAGAAGTTGCTCTTTCTATGTTTAATTGTGTAGTATCAGGTGATGTGTGTGGAGATACTATTGGGGTAGGGGTGGGGTGCCATATTGGTGTTTCCTGTTTGGCTTTTTTGGAGGTGTGCGGGTGGGGTGCTGTTGAATTTGTGTATCAGTGTATTTACTGTTTACTGTTATAGTTCTTAATGCATGTATAGAATGGATGTATGGAATTTCTCGCAGCCACCGTTAAAAACTGAAATGTTTGTGGAAATGAATAGTACTAAATCCCACATGGATATGAATTCCGATTTTATCAAGTTTAAATATTTCATAAATAGACATTCTATATCCTATGAAATTATGAGAGAAGGGTGGACCCAACTGATTGTCAGGTTTAAAGAAAAACAAAACAATGTTTATCGATTTGGGGTTCGTTATGATGTCACGTGCATTTGCTCCAAGTTCACGTTGGGTCGAAAATTTGATAACTTTATTTGCTAACATATCGAGAACCTGTAGAAGTGTAGGATGTTCAGAACGAATATCCCTGCAACATATGAAAACTGAATTTAATGGTCGTTATTTTACATAAGGTTAACAGTATTTTCTTTTTTGTTTCCATGGCAACACCAGGGACTACTGAATTTCCTTTCCAATCAACAACAGGTAAAATTTTCCAGAAAGTTTTCCTAGGGTATATTGAAAGACGCAGAAGTGACGGGGCGATGCACACTGTCTAAGAAAAAGTTTTATGACTGGCTAACGCTAGCAATAATCCCTAACCTTAACAAAGGATGCAATCGATACAATACAATAGAATCAGCCAATCAGAAAATACCTTCTTAGACAGTGCGCATCAGCTGGAAGTGACATCATCTCCTCACATTCATGAGCAATGATTTGTTTCCTTTGTTTCTCAGCGTATTTTTGGACGTTGACATAAATAGAAATGTTAGTTTTCGCACATGATGAAGTTACCTGAGTAAATCATACCTATTTGGTGTAATTCAAACTGTAAGAAATCCCTCTTTTTATGTTTTAATGTATGGTATCATATTTTCAGCTGATGTGTGTAGAGGTGTTGTTGGGGTAGGGTGGGGTGCCATATTGTTGTTTCCTGTTTGACTTTTTTTAGAGGTGTGCAGGGTGGGGTGCTGTTGAATTTTTGTATCATTGTATTTACTGTTTACTGTTGTTTTCTGAAAATGAGTAGTGCAAACCCCCAAATAATGGATATTCTGATTTTATCATGTTTAAACTTGAATTAAATATGTTTTTTATTTAAAAAAAGTAGAAATTCTATCCCAGTTTCGTATTTTTACTTCAACTCCATCTTTGTAGCTGATACGATTGTAAAACTGCCAAATTTCACTCTGCTCAAACATTTAGCATGGTATACTCACAGCTTATCCTATGCTTGCTCACAACACTTATGTATACATGCATTTCAATACACTATGAGCGTGATGACTACAAACCGGGTCATGAATAATGACCAAAATAAGGTTTCATTTGACACAATTCGGGATAAACTTGACCGAAAATGTTTAGTTCAGTTTCCTCATGACCCAAGTAGTAAATATTACATGTAGGACGTGAAAACGAATGCAACTTGAACCTTTGTAAACACTCCATGCTTCCTCCAAAATCAGTGTGTGAAACCATGAGATAATGATGGACTCAACTGATTGTCAAATTCAAAGAAAAACAAGGCAATGTTTATTAATTTGGGGTCAATTATGATGTCACGGGCACTTACTTGATGTTCACTTTGGGTCGAGAATGTGATAACTTTATTTGCTAATATCTCAAGAACCAAGATAGGAATCGCCTGCAAAACCCACTAGAACTGTAGCATGTTTAGAATGATTATCCCTGCAATATATCAAAACTGAATTTAATGGTTATTAAGTAAGGTAAACCGTATTTTTTCTTCTTGTTTCCATGACAACACCAGGGACTACTGAATTTCCATTCCAATCAACAACAGGTAAAATCTTCCAGAAAGTTCTCCTAGGGTAAATTAAAAGATGCAGAAGTGACATCATCTCCTCACATTCATGAGCAGTGATTTGTTCCCTTTGTTGTTCAGTCTATGTTTTGGACGTTGACATAAATAGATATGTTAGTTTTCCCACATGAAGAAGCTATCTGAGTAAATCATACCTAACTACTGATTGACGTTGAAATAATGGTGAACTCGACTGATTGTCAAGATTAAAAAAAACAAGGCAATGTTTATTAATTTGGGGCTATGATGTCGCGTGCAATAGCTCAAGTTCACTTTGGGTCGAAAATGTGATTAGTTTATTTGCTAATATCTCGAGAACCAAGGTTAAATTTGCATGCAAAATTCACTAGAACTGTAAAATGTTTAGAACGATTATCCCTGCAGTATATTTAAACTGACTTTAACAGTCATTACATAAGGTAAATAGAATGATTATCCCTGCAATATATTAAAACTGAATTTAGTGGTTATTAAGTAAGGTAAACCGTATTCTTTCTTCTTGTTTCCATGACAACACCAGGGACTACTGAATTTCTATTCCAATCAACAACAGGTAAAATCTTCCAGAAAGTTCTCCTAGGGTAAATTAAAAGATGCAGAAGTGACATCATCTCCTCACATTCATGAGCAGTGATTTGTTCCCTTTGTTGTTCAGTCTATGTTTTGGACGTTGACATAGATATGTTAGTTTTCCCACATGATGAAGCTATCTGAGTAAATCATACCTAACTACTGATTCACGTTGAAATAATGGTGGACTCGACTGATTGTCAAGATTAAAAAAAAGGCAATGTTTATTAATTTGGGGTAATGATGTCAGGTGCAATAGCTCCAAGTTCACTTTGGGTCGAAAATGTGATTAGTTTATTTGCTAATATCTCGAGAACCAAGGTTAAATTTGCATGCAAAATTCACTAGAACTGTAAAATGTTTAGAACGATTATCCCTGCAGTATATTTAAACTGACTTTAACAGTCATTACATAAGGTAAATAGAATGATTATCCCTGCAATATATTAAAACTGAATTTAATGGTTATTGAGTAAGGTAAACCGTATTCTTTCTTCTTGTTTCCATGGCAACACCAGGGACTTCTGAAATTCCATTCCAATCAACAACAGGTAAAATTTTCAAGACGTAATAGTGGACGTTTTCATTTTTCTGCCTGTCATTTTGTTTCTCACCTTACTGATTTAACGAAATTATACAAATTACAACACTACGAGGGGTACAGTAGAAATCAAAACTCGTGTTTCTGTTGTGACTGAAAGAAATTTTCTTCTCAATGTAATGATGGCAAGAGAGGTGGTAAAATGCAAAGATAATATTCCGTTCGCAGAGTATTTGGAGTAAAGGATCATAAAGACATCTTAATTTTATTCTAGACATGTAATTGAAAAAGGCAGAGAAATCACCACACCTTCGTCTCTACGGTAACAACAAGCAGGTGGAGCAGACGCTTGGCTACGATGCAGGCTGAAATAAGCAATTCATTGTTCGATCATACATGGCTTTTCTCTGCATTTACATTGGTTTCAGACAATTTTCACCCTTCTTACCATTTTACTGTTTCTGCTGAGCCGTACGCTCTGCTCAAACATTTAGCATGATATACTCACAGTTTATCCTATGCTTGCTCACAACACTTATGTATACATGAATTCAATACACTATGAGCGTGATGACTACAAACCGGGCCATGAATAATGACCCAAATAAGGTTTCATTTGACACAATTCGGGATAAACTTGACCGAAAATGTTTAGTTCAGTTTCCTCATGACCCAAGTAGTAAATATTACATGTATGACGTGAAAACGAATGCAACTTGTAACCTTTGTAAGCACTCCATGCTTCCTCCAAAATCAATGTGTGAAACCATGAGATAATGATGGACTCAACTGATTGTCAAATTCAAAGAAAAACAAGGCAATGTTTATTAATTTGGGATCAGTTATGATGTCACGGGCACTTACTTGAAATTCATTTTGGGTCGAGAATGTGATAACTTTATTTGCTAATATCTCGAGAACCAAGATAGGAATCGCCTGCAAAACCCACTAGAACTGTAGCATGTTTAGAATTATTATCCCTGCAATATATCAAAACTGAATTTAATGGTTATTAAGTAAAGTAAACCGTATTTTTTCTTCTTGTTTCCATGACAGCACTAGGGACTACTGAATTTCCATTCCAATCAACAACAGGTAAAATCTTCCAGAAAGTTCTCCTAGGGTAAATTAAAAGATGCAGAAGTGACATCTCCTCGCATTCATGAGCAGTGATTTGTTACCTTTGTTTCTCCGTCTATGTTTTGGATCTTGACATAACTTGACATAAATAGATATGTTAGTTTTCCTACATGATGAAGCTATCTGAGTAAATCATACCTAATTACTGATTGACGTTGAAATAATGGTGGACTCAACTGATTGTCAAGATTAAAAAAAAACTAGGAAATGTTTATTAATTGGGGTTATGATGTCGCGTGCAATAGCTCCAAGTTCACTTTGGGTCGAAAATGTGATTAGTTTATTTGCTAATATCTCGAGAACCAAGGTTAAATTTGCATGCAAAATTCACTAGAACTGTATATGTTTAGAATGGTTATCCCTGCAATACATTAAAACTGAATTTAATGGTTATCAAGTAAGGTAAACCGTATTCTCTCTTCTTGTTTCCATGGCAACACCAGGGACTTCTGAAATTCCATTCCAATCAACAACAGGTAAAATTTTCAAGACGTAATAGTGGACGTTTTCATTTTTCTGCCTGTCATTTTGTTTCTCACCTTACAGATTTAACGAAATTATACAAATTACAACACTACGAGGGGTACAGTAGAAATCAAAACTCGTGTTTCTGTTGTGCTGAAAGAAATTTTCTTCTCAATGTAATGATGGCAAGAGAGGTGGTAAAATGCAAAGATAATATTCCGTTCGCAGGGTATTTGGAGTAAAGGATCATAAAGACATCTTAATTTTATTCTAGACATGTAATTGAAAAAGGCAGAGAAATCACCACACCTTCGTCTCTACGGTAACAACAAGCAGGTGGACCAGACGCTTGGCTACGATGCAGGCTGAAATAAGCAATTCATTGTTCGATCATACATGGCTTTTCTCTGCATTTACATTGGTTTCAGACAATTTTCACCCTTATTACCATTTTACTGTTTCTGCTGAGCCGTATGCCGTTCCCACGAAGTTATGGGCAAATCATGCCAATGAACTAATCAGCTGCTTGGGAAATAGGCCACACCCCTAGTTCCAAAATGACAGCTTTCCGACCCTTTTATTGTAATTCTGACACCGGATTATGAAAGAACAGGCTAAAAAACCCCAGGCTACGTAGCCCTAACCCTAAACATACCCCTAACCATGATTTTGAAACAAATTTGAAAAAGTTTGAAAACCAATTTTGCCCATAACCTCATGGGGTAAAAAATGAGGCATGCCGTTGAGGTTACATTTCCCCCACGGAGCACGAATAGTTGGCGCTGTTTCATTAGATGTTTTTGGGAATTCATATACACAGGGTACCAATTCTGATATTTCTTACTGAGTAAAAAGTAATTAAGTAGATGCTCTATGAAATTGTAGCCTTATAACGGTGAGAGTCGTGTCACTTCACAAAATTTGTGTAAATTTCCATATGGTTAGGGCTATCATAGCCTTATACAGGCCCTTAGCCCTCAAGTCGGGCCTGCGGACCATTTGCGGGCCGCGACGTGCAGTAAAATAGCCCGCACATGAATCCAGAAGCCCCAAATTTCTATGAGAAAGTAAAACATTTTAATAAGTTCTGACTACTACAGGTATCGTAAAGGTTAAGCCCAAGTTAAAGTGGCCCTCGTCCAAAAAATACTTGAGAACCCATGACAAAGGTTTATCATGTTCTTCTTTCGTCATTTCTGTAGCAACTCTTTGGGGATCCCCTACAGCCCCTTCCACAAAATGCCACATGACTCACTGTAATGAGACCGTTGCGTCGCGGTGAGAGACTGGCGACTAACTAGTTGTGAGTGTCCAAACTATATAACTAATAGCAGGTGTCGGAAGCAATGCTGGCAAAATTGACCTTTATTTGACTTTTTAACAGTTTACTTTCAACTAACATGGCGAGAAAACACTTAGCAACAACTAACAGCGCTGGTTGAGGCTAAATCCTCATCTTTAAAAGGCTCAGAAGAGAACATGAAAGTTAATGATTGGGGGAAGATGATGGGTTCGATTATAGATAATAATCGAAGGCATGAAGAGCAAGGGTACTTCCACAATCTTATGGCGGAACTAGTTGAAGGAGATCACGAATTTTTGACACATTTTCCCAAACTATTCCCAAAACAATTCCAGTAGCTTACTGAGTGGTTGCTCAGCGTTCGAATATTATTTTTACAGGTTTTCCTTAGTCTGTTAGTTCATCGAGGTAATACTCCCGCCACTCTGTCTAGAACTCATCCATTTTGCTCAAATGCATGTCTCCGGTGACGGCCTCTAGCGACCGAGCATGTTCGGTCGCCAGAACTGAGTCATGCTACAGCTTGCTACTGGTTCTGGCTAGTTTGAAAGTTGTCCACACTAAACGATGGGACGGATAATCAGATCGCATCCCAAGGAGTTGCCTCGCATTGATTCAAACTCTGGGGCCGTCGCACACTGCACCGACCCGACGCAACTTGAACCGAATGCTCATCGAGGATGAGTTGGAGGCAAACGTGGCGACCTAGTTGTAAAGTCGTGTCACAGTCGGTCGGCAGGTTTGTGGAACTCTGCGCAGACCCAACTGCGACCGATTCACTCACGTTGATTACCCCGTCAAGTATCACCATTTTGACTTTCTACAATCATCACATGATTCCACAAAGCTTCTTCATTAGGGGCGCAAATGTCTGTTTGAGAGTGAGGGGGCGAAAACGAATATGGTGTACGCGTGGATTTGAAACTGTGCACGCGTAGCGTGCACCGTGAGCGCGAAGCGCGAAGCCCTCGTGGGTGGGGTCCAGAAGCCCGCCTTAGGGCCCCTGGTGGAGTCCAGGGGCATAGCCCCGGTGGGGGTCCAGGCCTCCAGGGGGCGAAGCCCCCGGTAGCTCTTGGATTTTAGTATTTCCGAAGCTGCAGAAAGATTCTTTCGAACGGAAGTCTTTTAGTGCAAAGGCTCCTGGGTTTTAGAACATTTACACTTGTCAAAAGGGTTAGTTAGGGCACAAAGTTAATTAATACTACTGATGTGCGACTGTGCGTGTGTGTGTATACTAGATTCATCATGACGTGCAGCTGTCTGCACTACGTACGCATCAAGGGCTTTTATGCGTGGCATTAATCACATTTACAGCTTCAGAGCAGCATTCATATTATTGTAGTGTTACGGTAGGTAGGGCTGTCTTGCCGAACCGGGGCACAAAATGCAGAGATAGATCGCTCTGGCCTAGACTAGGAAACGCAGTGAAGGTATAACTTAGACGTGTCTTAACTGTTTTCGACTGAAAATTGATTCGTCTGCGCCGGGTTTCAGCTTCAGATGATATTCCATAAGGCCTTGATCAACAGACATTCAAATACTATGTCAGTTATAGCCTATATAATTGTATTGTTGTCATGTGTTGTAATCAAAGGGATGTCAAAAGTGACCAAGCGGCGAAAAAAATGAGTATTACTATTCACATTTGGGGGGGGGGGCAAATTAGGGTTTGCCCCACTTTTTCACTTGAAGGGGCAAAGGCCCCCCTTGCCCCCCGGGATTTGCGGCCCTGTTCTTCATCGCTATTCAAAAGAATCAGGTGCAGTAGAGTCGGTGACATCCCCAACGACGAATATCAAACATGTATGATATGTCCGATTTGGTCACAACGAGGACCGACTGTGGAATCGCATTTGAATAGAGAGCAAAAGTTTGCGCACACTGAATTGACCTACAACAACCCAACCGGTTTTCAGTAGCGTCGGGGTCGGATCGCAGTCGAGTACATGCAGTATGTGCTGACCTTAATTGTAATTGACATAAAACTGAATTTTAGTGGATTAATTATTTCGCTAATGTGACAGACAGACAGACAGACAGAAAGACAGACAGACAGGCAGACAGACAGACAGACAGAGAGACAGACATTAAACGTTTTCGAACAAATAGGAGTAAAACAGTATTGAGCACAACGCTATCGGGTTTAGGTCTTTCAAGATCTTTGGCGAAACTTGGAATGTATGTACTGTGTATGTGTGTGTGGGGGCGGGGTGTCATATCTTGTTGGGGCGAGGGGTGTCATTTCTGTCTCGGTAAGGAATCGTATATGCAAAGACTACTTTTTAGAAACTTTTAATAACCGCTTGAGCTTACTCTCTATTTTGTGAGGAGAAGGTGATAACAGCCCCCGTATTAACGTGATTTTTTAATTTGTTAAATGTGGTCATTATTTTGTTACTAAATCAGGAAGTGAAGCTTATATTTGTTCACGTTATGTGGAGGTCATAACAAGTAGCTTAAGAATTTGTTCAAGTTCACATTCAAGCTAATATTTTGATCTAAAATGGAGTGAAAAACGTGAACAGCATTTAGGGAAATAAACTTGTAAGTATTTATTTTGAAAAAATACCCAGCTTATCTCAAGGTGCCAGCGCAACAGCAAGTTAAGGGGTGGTAGGGGGCTGACGTTACAACCTCCTACCTCTACCCCGTAGCTGCGGCCCTCTTAAGTTCACCTAATGTGTTTGAAGCTATTCAAAGCACCGTTTACTAAATTGAAAATACTCTTTATGCTTTTGCCCCTTTTCTTTCAGAATCACCAGGTAAGTTTACTTGGAATGTACGCAGGTTTGTATGGTACACCTACACTTAGGTAAGGTATTTGCGTATGTAATATGAGGATTAAATCTATGTTTTTATGGATTTGCGTCCGGTGGTCAACGAAGAATAAAGACAGGGGACAGCTCGTTATCGATGACGTCACTTGAAGAAATTTGAAGAGACTCCTCAAGATTGTAAGGTCATTTTTTGTGCCGTGATTTATCTTGTGTTGGTCTTCCAGTTCTTTCTGTGATGTAATGTCGTAAAAATGTGTCGTCGTGAGATCCCTTCTTTTATGTGTCTTAGTCTATTTCTCTTCATGTCTTAGGTCGTGGAACACACTCGAATGTAACACTTCAGAGTTACAAATTACTTAACCTTAGAAAAAAGTTTGAATTACAATGATTTTTTTCTATTTTCCAAAATTCTCAAACTGTATGGGGTGTATTTGTAACTGAAATGAAATCAAGTATAATGTTACTTCTCACTAGCATGGCGGATGGGTAACAAATTCCGATTGGAAGTTAATTTTGAAATACAGTTTCGTATATTTATTCATCATATCAAAGACAGGTATTATAAATTTACCATTTTTGCATATTTGTCTTGAAAATGCTTCTTGGTTCAAGGATGATTTACATTTTTAATAAAATGACGGCTGGGAAAATACCGACTTCATTTTCAGTTGTTTAAACACTACGGTACTTGTGCAGCTAAAAGAAATCGAGTATTTATTTCATCAATCATTCAAATCCACGAGAGCTTCAAAACATTGATGCTTTGGTTCCCAGGACTTTTTGGATTCTTTCAAGGGAGGTTAGGACGGCTATAAGGGGAGACGTGGAGGCCGTTAAACAGGTCCGTATTCAGGGTATTTAATGTAATGACACAAACTCCATGCCTTTTCTCTGTGGACACACCTTTTTTTTTCAAAATGGAACAGTTATTTGTGACATTACTAAAATAATATTATGTTTAACTTAGTACCAAGTAATCATGTACTTTGAATTTAATCTTCATTTACTCACTCATAATTCACCGCTGAAAACCACCTGTACCTTTGTACTGATCCATGGACAAACTCCCGAATAACCGAATCCTCTTTTACAAACCCTGAATACGGGCCTGCCTAAAGGAATAAAAAGTTTGGAAAATGATGAAAAAATTTGATGTTGTTACTCCTAGCCGAATTTACTTAATTGTAGTCTTCACGTGTACTGTACATATATTTAGTACTTAAAGAATTATTTAGCAGCAAATTACTGACAAATGATAAAACTTTCCAAAGCATATACTAGTACTGGCATTTTTCGTGAAAGCGTTATCAGTACAATTTACCAGCAAAAAGAATACTAAAACAAGCAAACGAAGGAACTAACCAAAGACATGTTAAGTCTTCGATCGCTCACATATTTCAATTTTTCATAGGCGTAGGAAGCTTTTCGAGACTCCGGGGCTGAACCTTGTTTCGAATCGCCGGCCTGGGGGGAGGGGTCTAAGGAGGGGCTGCCCCCTCCCCTCTGGAAAATTTTTGGGCATTTTAGGGTCCTCAGATGCAATTTGGTGCAACATTTTGGAAAAATTTTAAGGAAAATTACTGCAAATTTCTGACATTTCTTACAGCAGAGACAAATAAGGGGTTTTGGGCCTTGGATCTTGGGGGCGGAATCATACTTCAGCCCCCACATTTTTGACTGGGGGCTAAAGCCCCCCAGTCCCCCCAGTTCTCTCTGAGAATGTTATATTATTCCTTTGAATGTAAACTGTTTTTGGCAACAAAGGTATTGCAGCTTCATCTCTTGGACGGATATCATTGTACAGTGACATAGACCCTTTTCCAGATAGTGATTACAAAGGATTATGGGATAGAGTTTTGGTGTGCGTCATTTTTCGCCACAATAGATTGCCATTGACAAAAACGACGCACACCAAAACTCTATCACATAATCCTTTGTAAATGCTATTTGGAAAAGGGTCTATGGTGATGCCTGGGATGGGGTGATGTTTTAGGCTTGCCACCTACCTGTTGAGGGGAAATAGTGTTCAATGAAGCCTTACCCCCACGTTAGGATTTTACTGAGTATGACATAGGGGAACAGGCACCCGGGCACCTTAAAAAGGGAACAAGCTTAGCAAACATCTTGTTTCCTTCTTCGTTAATAAAAAGGATTCAGGAGACTTAAATAACTGCCATTATAATTTACCCTAAGTCGTTGTTAAATCTCACCAGGCTGCTACCTTTCTTACGATTTTGGGTTAGTATTTCCATGGCGGGAGTGGAGAATATTTCTATTTGATTTAAGGGGCCTATTATTATTTGCAGGGAAAAGATAAGCCGAAATTTGCGTCTATGATACAGCTTCTATATGTTTTTAGAGACGCTTGATTTCACGAGTTAGAACGTAGATGTATGTATCTTTTGTTAATGAGGGGCCTTTCATAACATAGCTATGTTCCGAAAATCACATACCATGTTCCACTTTTGAATAGAATGCATGAAACATGACATACTGTCTTTCGTTTTCATTCATTTTGTATTAGTTTTGTTTTGTAAGTACTTCACTCTAGCAAAAACTTTCACTTTATGAAACTTAATTACGTGAAAAAGGAATAAAACACAACGTTCATGTAACATGAGTCGGTACTCGCTTACTTTTTTTTTTATCAAAAAGCTGGCTGAAAATTTGCACGAACCAGGGACGTAGCCAGTGGGGTAGGGGAAGCAGTGGGACAAATTCTCCTTCCCTATGCTGAAATACTCTGGCTAACTAAACAAAACAGAAGAAGACAAAACGCTCATGTTATGCCATGGTATCCCAGGCGCCTAACAATCATCCCCTCCTCAACCCACCCTCCAGATAGTTCTGAGGGAGTACAGAGCGAAAGACCTTGATTTGGACAAATGTTCGAACCTTTTTTAAAGCAAGTTTGTGAAAACGAAATTAGCAAGCCTTCGGGCACAGAAAGCTCGGCATTTCTAAGTCAAAGCAACGCGTATTAGTCATACGCCACATCATTTCCATTAGCATTTGTCAAAATGATGAACCTGCTTTGGCTGAGTGCGGGTAATTTTAAAGATTCGGTTTAGTGTTTAATCTCGTATACATCACAAACATGCTCTCTGGAGTCACATAGGACTTGTTATTTAAGATTTAGCTAAACTGAATAGAAAATACTACTAAGTTTAGTATAAATCCATAAAAAACAGTCTAGCTTATGTCAATGTTGGACGCTCAGATTGAATGAATTTAACTGTCCAAATATTTACATCGTCGGTAAAAAGATGGCGTTATTACTTTATACACATGTCGTAAACTACGAAAGTGAACCCAGATTGTGAGGACAAGTCGATAGGTAACAACTATGCGCAAGGTTGTGGCTTCATCTGTAATGTCATTCATTGGAAATCTACAAGGCACCTGAATGGTCGATTCATACAGACAGATTTAAATTTTCATTTTCAAAATCCTATAATGACAAAGTCCTTGATGATGCCTCTTCGATGGATTTCCAAGTTGAGGAAAATGAAAAGGAATACAGAAATATTTTAAGTCACTCACATTGTTGTCTGACTTAGAACTGTCCTTCCATTGGAATATTGTTCATGTGATCGCAGATATGTACGGTGTATAAGGCAACCTTGTGCGGGGTGTTTCAGCTCTCCGATTGGTCAAGGTTACTGAAGGATTGGCAGTAATATTTTTAACCAAATCAGGCTAAATTTCACTTTCCTTTTGTAACTTACTCCGACTCTTATTGAAAAAACTAGCAAAGATGAAAAAATGAGCCGTCAAAGGGGGGTGGGGGAGAGCGGGTTTAGATACCTTTTTCTCATCGGCAGTCAGCAGTAAGGTGGTACTGTATGGAGATACATTAGAAACTTTAATTTATGCAAATTACATTAGATCCCATTTAGGGTGTAGAGGAAAGCCTTTGATAAATGATTACTGGACTTCAGCGTATTCAGCCTCGTACATAATATCACCTTTCTCCTCTTGGACCCAGCCTAACCTGTTTCCAACCCTGTGGAGTACAGATATACTCAGTCAATATACATTTACATTTCAATGATTTAGGAGAGACTTTGAGCAACTACTATAGTGCCAGCAGACAACCTATTCACTGGATGATTGTGGCTGGAATGGGGAGAAGAGAAATTCCCCTGCAAAGTATTTTATCAGGATCACCTCCCCTCTCCCCTCCACCCTACCACCAATGAATGCCTGTAGCGGATAGCCTGCCTGATTGGTTAGCCAGATGTTGACTGTCAGTCTTATCTTTCATTACAAATCACCTCGAACATGACGTCATGGAAACCACCTTGTCAAAAGTTGTTCAAGAAAAGTAGACGAAATATGAAAGCATACTTTACCCGCTATTTCAGTTGCTATTCACGTGTTTATTCCATTTGTTTCCATTTTGCGTTTTCTTTTACAAGGAATTTATAACGGTAGCCCTTCTGAAAAGGCGCCAGTGCAACCATGAAGCATGTCTGATTGAGTTTTGCAATATGTGGGTGTAGTTGAGTATACGTACTGGCACCAATTAAGTGTCCGATCAAAATAACGTGTGGTTAGACTGGTAGTGCTAAGGAATAGTGAATCAGTTATTGACTAGACTTTCATGCATTCAGTCGTTCATGCGTTCATAAATCCATTCGTCCATCCGTTCACCCATCCACCCATTCACCTATCCGTCCGTCTATTAGTTCGTCCGTTCGTTAGTTCTTTCGTTCGTTCCTTCAATATTGGTTCATTTGTTCATTCGTTCATTTGTCTGGAATGGTAAGTCAAATATTGACTTTGGGTTCAATCCCCTCAAGGTACACCTATAGTGACCATAGTGACGTTTAAAAAAATACCATACATATCATCTGTAGTATTACCTTGAAGTGTTTCCATGGAACCAAGCAAAACGTTTTGTCGTTTAACGTATCCAGTAGACGAACGATAGATATTTCATTATTTAAATGTTTTTAATGCCTTATTCGATTTTTTTGGCAGCCCTTCTGAGAACAACTTGTACACGGGATAACGACGAACCAAGAAGCAAATCACAGTTAGGGTATCATGTCTGTAATGTCATATATACCCCTTAACCTGATCCGTAATCACGGGGGCCGACATTGAAACAATCAGAGGTCCTCCCCAAATCTTAGATACTAGCTTTTGTCCAGGGGCGTTGCCAGGGCATTCTGAATGGGGGAGGGGTTGGTTTACCCCAAGTTTTGCCGACTAAAGGGAAGCAAATGCCTACAGAAAAATGATGCTCTGTCGGAACGCGAAGCAAGTGTACGTGGCGTCCAGGGGCCGCTTTAGTGCCCAGATCGGGCCAAGATGAGGACCGGGGGCAAAACCTCGGAAACGTTGGACCATTTCAAAAGGATGGGCATTAAATGAAGCAGTTAAATATTTTTAAGACATTAAATGGGTAATGAATAGACCACTGAAATTACGATTTGGGCACTTTTTATGATTTCTAGTAGCTTCACTCATTTTGAACAAGAATACAATTATACTGCAGCTTCCAATGGGAAATGACAGAGAGGGGGGTAAAAGTATACCGGTGACAAAGTGGTTTAGGGGTTTAATAAATTGCATGCTTCATTTATTATTTGAAATATACTTAATGACCTTTAAATAAGCTTGTACAACAAGTTACAGTCTCAAAATATGAACATGGCGCTACAAGTGTTTTCCATAATACAAGATTACCACAAAATCGCGTCTTGATGCTAGCCTGAGAATGGAATTTAAGTTTTCGGAAAATAGTTCTAGCCAGATTAATTCTTGCATTATTGTCCTAATAGTGGTCATTAGACATGGAGTATAAACTGTGACAATTGCGTGCACCGAAAGGTTGCATTGGAATTGTACTAAAACCCGAAAACGTACCTTTGAACACATACGTGTGGAAGGGACACTTAAAAGAATACAATTTGAGAACTGAAGCTCGCAGAGCACCCGAAATTTTGATAGTTTGGAAGAATTTGTCATAGAAAATGATTAAAATAGATCCATCACTCAATCGAATACAAACTTCATCCTACCCCCTACAGAAATGTACCCGTGTAGCTTAAAAGCCTTTGGGTTCATTTATACAAATTGCTTGCACCATGCGTTTCCACCATGGGCGTAGATCCCGGGGGGGATGGGGGGATATATCCCCCCCAACATTTGACTAGGGGGGGGATGGCCCATGCAATCATCCCCCCAATGTTTCAGTCTACAGATACGTTTATGGTGGAAAGTATATTTTATTCTTCATTTTCGTAAGAATTTTTTTCAATCTCGCTTCACTTTCTATCACAAATGTTTCTCAAAGTATCAGAATTTTAGCAAATCGTTGGCTATCTATCAAAATTTTCGCGCGCTCCGCGCGCTTCCAACCTTACGTCAGTGTCACTTATATTATCAATATCTTCCTACAGCAACATTCGGAAAAGCACAGCAGCAAAAAGTTGAAAGTTTACGAATTAACAGGTTAAAGACTGGCTTATGGGAGTGGCATGTAGGTTTGTTGGGCAATTGAAAGTGTCTCAATGTAGAGTCTGAATGCAGGTTTTGTAATGGGAATATAATTCGTCACTGTTCACACTCCATGTTATGACCATAATTAAGGTAATAATACACGAAACTGTTCTGATCACGGCACTTTCCGAAGAACAGAGATGCATCCCCAAACATCTGTGGGGACCTCGCATCAATATGGGATCTGTCAATCTAATATGTAGCATGATGTAGAAGGTTGAAAGTACGTATCTGCCGTTAAACATTTTCCCAAAAATTTTTACCAGAGCTGCGCCAGTTCGCGCTGAGCCATTATCGGTATAGATGGTGATTGTTAATACACTTATGAGGAAAACAGCACTCTGTAACGCTCTTATTAGTCCTTCACCCCTTTTGCTACACCTATCAGGGAGGTCTAGTATCATCTCCCTGCACCGTCCCTATACTCTCCCTCCCTCTCATTTTCAATTGCTGGCAGCTGTTCGCCCGGATTTTAGTTCAAAAGTAGTAAAAATACGATAGTTCTAAAGTGTTCGGCGGCGTACTCTATTATCATTTGGATGTCAGGTAGTATACGCATTATGTCATTGCCCCCCCCCCCCCGGCCGCCCCAATTATTATGATTAATGCAGAGCTTCCAGGAGGTCCCATTCAGGTATCTGCTAGCCTTATGTGCCCTTTCATAATGCACAATGAAGGAAAGGACATATTTCGTTATAACTCAAGAATGTTTTTGTGGACTCCACGCACACATTTTTGTGTAAAAACTTTCCCGAAATAGAAGGCAGTAAAATAGACATAAGGGAGGGGGCTTCAGGAGATTTGTTGACAACGTATCTGTCTCTTAATAGACAACATATTCTCTTTTACCTATCCAAAAATTAGCATTCACTAAATTATGGACATTTTCCGGCCATATATGATCAGTTCCAAAACATCCCAAAGATAGCACCATTTTGCATCTAAAAGTCCTTAAATTAATAAAAAAAAATCTTATAGGGAAGGAGAACCTCTTCCCCAGGACGACACCTTTTTGTAGTGACAAACGAAGATCAAAACTGCTGCATGCAAATGCAGGAACGCATAAAAAACAAAGTTGTAATTTACGCAGACTTGGGGGAACTGAGCTATTATTACGACATCATCTATGGTGCTCCCAATCACAAAAAACCTGGCGACGCCACTGATCTCAAGCCAACTTGCAGGTCTTGTAATGATCTCCGAATTCAAAATACAGTTGTATGGGATGACCCTATATGTTGATCCCTGCCTTTTTGAGCTTAGCAGGACATTGTTGCTCTTGTACAATTCCAATCCGGTGCAGCTTATCGACGAGTGCTCAAAATAGCAGTTCCAATAGCCTACCAAAGAATATTACCACTGAAATTAACCCCTTAAAACAGTCTTCCTGGCACTTCTGAGACATTAAAACCAAGGAGCTTCCGGGGGCTTCGCCCCCTGGACCCCCACCGGGGCTTTGCCCCTGGACCCCACCCGTCGTGGGCTCGCGCTTCGCGCTCGCCGTGCACGCTTCGCGTGCACATGTTCCACAGTTGCGATGGTTCACCCCATCCCCCCCAAAGTTGAAAAGAAATCTACGCCCCTGGACTTTCCACACCCCTCGTGCTGGCGCTACGGCTCCAGTGAATAAATTGCACTCTAAAAGAAATTTATCACTGCCATTCAGCGTCCTCTAGCACACACGGGAAGCCAGCGAGATTATAGCAAGTCGTGACTTGAGTTGTTATCTCTTACTACTCAGTTGACTCGTGAAGGCCTATTCTAAAGATTCAGTGACTTGACTCGAGCCCAACTAGTATGTCCGAACAATTCTAGACGCCAGTATGGTAGAAAGAGGTGACTAAAATTGTCCCTCAAACCATGCTCGACTGCTTTTCTATTCGTTTTGTCTCCCTTGTTTCTCTGCTTTTCCTCCCTTCTGGCCCATTTGCCAACTAATGTAAAATTTTGTCGTCTCACCGTGACTCGATAACACATTATTCCATGAACAACTTTTGCCATGTCTGAGATCTAAGTTGTAGGGTAGTTCCGCCGAACGAACACGCTTAACTTCCATCTGTTTTGACGGGCTTTCTTAAATATTACGGGATGAGTTGTCTACGCCTATGTACATTCCAATTTTTCCTTCCTAAGCCCCCCGTCCCTTACACACACACCACACGCACAAGAGGGCTTTTCTCCTTTGCTTTTCCTTATTTTTTCTCTTTTCCACTCTCCTCTACTTTCTTTTCTCATCTTCTCTATTTCCTTTCCTTTTTTCTCTTTCCTCTTTTTCTCTCTCCTTCTCTCTTTTCCTCTCCCCCTTCCCTTCATTTTGCCAACCGGTGCAGAATTTTGCCGACTGAATCCGTCAATGGGGGTGGCACACACCCCACCCTAACGACGGCCCTGCTCTTGACCTGACCTAGAATTTTGATTTCGATAACGAAAATGCAATGGCTGAACAATTATTTCAAGCCACATTTTGCAACAGGCTTCAGTAGGCAAAACCTAACCTTGCTTCTAACTTACCAGTCGGAAAATGTTTACACTCACTATATTGCCATTAATGTCCCTTTGCCACACACACATTGGAGATACCAGCACAAGTTTTAGACTCCGTTTCAAAAACCACAAACCATAGTATACGTAGGAAAAGCATGAACTTTCCTGTAGCAGAACACTTTATTCTCCCTTATCACACCTTATCCCATACTAAATGGCTGTTTGTTAAGGTTAAAGAAGCCACGATTTTTTATTCACGATATTATATAGTTATCTTTTTTACTTTCAGCCAAGGAACATCAACAAAATGTGTTGAAAGTTCATACTTATATTGATTCTAAAGCTTTTGAAATGGTCTATAGAGACCGTGCTACAATCAAATAACCCAATTTGCCTGAGAATTTTGAACTACGAAAATTCGATGAGCATTCATCGTTGCCTTGGTGTTTAATTAAATACTGTTGTGTAAACATTTGGCTAATATCAATTTTAGATGTGTTATACGAAATTAGGGTCCTAGTTTACAATAGAAATCTATAAACTTTTCACTAAATTAGGTTGCAGTTTGATACATTTTATCACATTTTTATCGATATTAGATAAAATTGCATAGAACCTTGAGACTCCAATCGATGGTATGTTAGGAATAATTGTAAAAACTTAACCTTATAACAGACGACCACTTTCAAATTCTCACTAATCTTGGGAAATTTTTTGATCTGTTAAAATGAATTTTCGTTTGCATTAGTCTTTCACTGCAGCATAGTTCAAATTTTTGGACCTTTTCTTGGTTAACGAAGATTCTGCAAAATGCAAGTAAGTTCTTTCTTTTAAAGTGTTTAACAGTAGGTGTATGAGATGTTAGGAAATGCTTAACGTATTATTAAGTTACCTCAGGGGAGAATTGGATCTTCTAAGCGATCCTGTTATCCTTTATCTACGCAGACGCTTTATCCAATTTTTATCCATTTAATAGACAGCCAACCTGGGCCGAATATCCTACCTCATCACGGAGCTAATTTGTCCAACGAGTAATGCCAAAATGCCATGATTATGATCCGTACTCCCTGCTTTATCACTTGAAAACTGTATCGTAGGAAAAACAATTGTAAATAAAGTAATTTCTTATCTAGTCTTTTAACTTCGATAGAAGGGGGTAAAGGTTCGGTTAGTTAAAATGTATAGCACCTTTGTCTGTTTGTATTAGTTTCCTAAGAGTCTAATTAACCTATGTTTTCAAAGCTTCTGGTTGAAAAAAAGATTTTCCAGATGATATAGTATGCATCTTTTTAAAAGAAACCATTTGATATTAAGTGCATGTGTGAGAAGTTTTCTTCTATTTTCATCTTCTTTACAATCAGCCTTAAATACGAGAGGATAATGCAAGCAATTACAATTAATCAAAAACTTTCATTTTAGGAGAAAAATACGCACTAGTAGAGGAAATTGAATGAAAATTTGGGCAATAGACGGGTTAAGAAATAGTAACATTAAGTCTCAGACTAAAGAGCCATAGCTGTCGTTGTCTCATTGACATGTCGTGTTCAAGATTAACACACGCATTGCAATAAAGGGACTTAAACTATGAAAGTATAGGTAATGCTTTAACAGGTTCCTAGCACAAATTTTTAAAGTGAAGAAGTTTAAATTTTGCACCTGTAAATATGAAACTTAACCTATATCGGTAGTATATTTACAGCTTTGTTGTCACGTTGATTATACATTATGCCAAAAATCATATTTTCGGGACTAACATAAACAATATCATTGATGTTGCATGGGCAAAATTCTTCCCACAATGGTTGTATTTTGTCACAATTAGACATATTGTTTCTCCTTTAAGCAAAAAGTACAAGAACCATGATCTAAAATATTTATTCTTTTGAATTAGCAAATATGTTGAATTCTGGTACTATTCCTATACTTAAACTAAGTGTATTTATTTTCAAAACTTAGACTATAAAAGGTAACGTACAGTTTAAAATTTCAACTGAGAATCATTGATTCCAAGTTCTTCATGCCATTTATCGTGACACTTTAAAACAATACCATTCTTATCAAAATGTTTATGGTAGAAATCAAAGCCACATTTCTGAGATTTTAATAAGATAGACCAAGGCCTTTTAAGTTAGAGAAAGCATGACCGTTTTGGAAACATTCGACCGCTCATAAAACATCTTCATAACGGGCCATAAAGTTGTTGAGGGCAAGAAAATTAAATTAAATTCTCGTCAATTAAGTCATTAATTACACATCCTTTACTAACCAGTTGTTCAAGTAAAATAGATTTCTGTCAACGTGTGTTATATCATTACAACAGGAACATCGACTGGTAACTGGCTTTTTTCTAAGATCAAAATCGATGGTGGCTTTCAGTTTTATAGAATCATGTAAGACATTTTGTAAAAGTAACTACTAATCAGAGAAGTCCGAGTTTTCAAGTGTAGGCCAGGAAATTAACTGTATTTTCTACAAAGTAGTAAAAAGGCATAGTTGGACGAAAGGAGAGATGCATTGTAGTATCTCCTCAGCCATGTAAGTTTCATTGAAATCGTAAAGGAATAAAGATCCAGCATCGACAAACCACCATTTACGTAAGTGAGGCATAGTTATTGTCACCTAATATTGTCGTGGCAATCCCTGATGAAGGAGTAAACCAGTTTCTCAATATTTTTAAAAGGCGGCTTTAAGAATCTGGTAAAAAGGGCAGAAGATATATATTTTCGACAAGAGAAGGGACGAAACTATGGTTATTATACCTAAACCGGAAATTATTCTTTTAGACCAACGTGCAACAATTTACAGATATTGTACTTAAATCAACCGTTATCAAAAGAAAACCGGATCTCCCCAAAGGTAACCACCAAAGGCCCCCAAACAAGTCTGTCGAAAAAAAAACGAAAAATTCTAGGGTATAATGATTGGTTTCAAGCGAAACTACAGATGTGTTTCATAACTCACCTAAAGACCAGATAAATACCGAAAATCTTTAATAGAGTCCATTACACCCCTGAAAGAAGTACGACTACCATCGGAAACAAAAACAGTATTATCTGCATATTGAATTATTTGAACATCACTATCATGGAGGTGTGATAACTTTAATAGATTCTTTATGACGATTATGGATGGCAAGTATCTCAACACACAAAATAAAAACATATGGCGATAGGTCACCTTAACTACATACCCATATAGACATTAAAAAATCAGAGCGGTGACCATTAACCGTAACACAGGAGGTTAGCGCGATTTTGAAGTTGTTACGCCATTGAGTGTAAAGTGTATGAAAAGTTAGGGAAATCGCTTCTTGATGAGTTGATGTAGGCCTATACAGCTACATGTATAAAAAGTATTCTCTTCAAAAGCAAGTGTAACTTAATTGTTTTTTTTTTCTACGTTCCTGCCTTTGATGAGGAGAGGGACCAGATTACTTTCAGCCTTTCTGCAGACCCATGATGCAAAAGGTTTGAAGGTTGCAGGGCGCGGTTGGTCGCGTTCAGCTACAAGCTTCTTCAACAGTTTAAGGGACATAACTCTATTTGGGAGTATTTTCTCTTTTTCGCCATTTGGCTTGTTTTTTTTTTTTTTTGAAATTTGAAAAAAGTAGCAGACTCTGCACGCAGACATTGAGCAAAAATATTATTCAGCTAAAATAACTACGGTACGGTATTTTCAAACAGAACCTTGCACAAATGTATTGAAGGAATAATTTCTCTTTCCCTGACAGCTTTGGATCCTCTCCATCAGCATATTTACCTTGTTTGTATCAGGTTAGTTAATGATTTGTTTTAGAGCTCAAAGAATCGTTAAGCGTTTAATTGTTTTCATTTCCTTAAGCTTTACTCATTTCTTCACACTTGCTTGTTATGTTTAGTACATTACCAATAAAGTGACCACTAGCTATCAAAACCCACTTCCTAATCTGCAGGTTGTGTTAGTATAATCGTAAATATGCCACTGTATAGGCTACCACACCTAAAACGGAGCTTTTCGTTCAGTTTTGAAATGTTTCAATGAATTGCTTAAACTCTCGTAACTTCTGATAGCTGAAAAGTTAATACTTAAATAAAAATGTTCAAATTTTCTTGTTTGCCCCACTTTTGTCTCCACTTACGTCACAGAAGTCTTTTCCATCGACTGTGGTAATATGATAGATGCAGGAACATCGTCATGTTATCTCTTATCCGACTCAAAACGTTCTAAAAATGAAAACCCTTGTGAGGAAGTTTCGGGTAGACTCGTGAGCAATTCACTTTCGAGTGACGTGTATTCTATCATCATCGCAAGAAGTAACATAAGCGCTAAGTGAGTAACGACACAATCTTCGTCTTACCGCTTAAAGGGCCGGGGTGGTAAACATGTATCAAGTAACCAACTAATGGGACTAAAGACGGGTTTTGTGGGCTAAGCCCTCAGTGGGGTCAAGGGGAGAAGTGGGGCCAAAGGGCACTTTAAATTGTGCTACGGTTTATGCCGTCGGTGCCGTGGTGCCCCCCCCCCACCGTTGAGGTCTATTTGCAAATGTCGTGTTTGTTTTCATGTCATTCCTGTACAATGTCTTTTCACGTCTTCATGTAAAGGGCTTTTATAAGTCATAAAATGTTTCCTGAAAAAAAGTCGGACTTCAAAGTATCTTCTGCTTTCCTTGCAATGTTCTCCTTTTGGTGTCCTTATGTGACTGCAATTATATTTTAAAGTAATTAATCTCCTTTAACATGGTCAGTTCTATTTATGCAATTCTTCGGCCACCTCGAACGCCACTTGTGTCTCTGCAAAGGTACGACACAGTTATACTTTTCAAAATTAATGGGCAAATGCAGTCCCCCCAATTTGAATTAGTGCACACCGTCATCTAAATTCAGGAATGGCTCCTATCAATCATGCGACAATATTTTTGTTACTTATTTGTTAAATTCATGCAGGAAAACTGCTTGGTTTACCTTCAGTATTCAATGTTTTCGTATAGAAACATATCGAAAGATACTTGTGAGCAAAATAAGAGGAGAGTTTTGAGAATAAACTTGGGGCGACTGCCATCTCCCTTTAAGTACCGCCAAAGGGGTCCACAGCCCGCTGCCCAGATACATGTATGTGTGTAAGGTTGTGTGTATGTGTGTTGTGTATGTGTGTGCAGTAGTAGGGGTATATCCTTAAAGGGAGACTTGTGTGGAACAATCAGGATGAGTTTCAATTTGAAACAGTAATGTGGTTGCGAAACAGTGTGGAGGTATCAACCCCGAAATTCGAGCCCCCTCCCCTACGTGATTCTAGTCTTGGTCTTCTATACCTACAAAAGAAAAACGTCATGGAGTTATGAAGACGTCGCAAAATATGTACACTTTACTTTAAAACTCTGTCTTTGAAAAACACAGAAATGTTACAAAAGTCAGTACCGTAGTATATTTTTTCTTTGTTAGTTTTTGTTTCTAGGTTTAAAAATTATTTTTTCCTAGTAACCAATAACAATGTTTTCAATCGTTTTCTTTGCAAGTGATGAAAAGTTCTTTGTGTCTCAGGATAATGCACCATTCGGACACTGTTCCATGTACGATCTAACAACAAACCGTGTCGAAGAAATATGGGAATATTCCTCATCGTCATCGTGCAGCAGAGAAGAATACCACATTTGTGAATTCCATGCAGGTGAGTTCTGCTTTAGAAATTAATAACTACTCTCATTAAATAGTATTAAAATTGTATTGTTGGAATTATGCAAGTCCATTTTAACAGTTCAGGACATACTTACCTGGCGTAAGAGTATCCGTGATCACGATGGCGGAGCTCACTGGCGGAGGCCGTTCTATTCAGCCAGTCTAGAACGAGACTTCGCACGTCAGGTTGTTCGGTAGTTGCTCTTGAGTTGAGCTGCCTCTTGGGGACGTAGCTCCTTAAGGGAGCAGAACTCCTTCGGGAGTATCTTTTGGTTTTCGTCCCTGGCTCTTCGCTAGAGAGTTGAGGGTACTTTTGAAAAAAAAAAGGAAATAAATTGCCCTTGCGATTTGTAACATGTCCATGCTATACCTACCTAGGAAGAGTACATCGTTGCTAAGATCTTAAATTAGTCCAAATTATGTTACTTAGTCATAAAAACACAGTTGAAGGAAAGAACGTTATGTGAATGTATTCAGCAGAGATAGGAAGATTTTGGATCTTCCCTGTTCATTTCCTTAAGTCCGTATTTTGTACACTTTCTTGATTGACACCCTGATTTTTTCTCAGAAATCGTTCCTGTCATACGAACTGTAATAAGGACCCCTGAATACTGGCTAATGTAAAAGGCCATTGCGTATTGGTCAAGAACCCTCTAACGTCCCCCACGAAAACGTCACAAGAAGAAGTAACAATCTGTAGCTAAAAGCGTTGTTAAAACTATAGACCCTTTTCCAAATAGCATTAACAAAGGATTGTGGGATCGAGTTTTGGTGTGTGTCGTTTTCGTCAATGGCATTTTACTGTGGACAAAAAAAATGCATACTTAAAGTCTATCCCAAAATCCTTTGTAGTTGCTATTTGGAAAAGGGTCTATATAACGAGTCTGTGAAAGGTTTCTGGACATGTAACTGTTGTACCTGGCGATTTTATGAAAACGTTAGAACAATGGCAAATTACATGAAATCATCCAATTGTTACAAGACGACCCGTCAGGAACACCGGATTGAATCCATCGACGAGCGAATGGAAAGTTCCAGAGAATTCAACTTCAACGCAGCCTTTCTAGAACTGTCTAGAAGTGAGAACTGTTTACGTTATGTCCGAATTATAGCAGCGACCTGGCAACACTTCGAAGAAGCTGCAATTATCGTTATTCAACTACTGTGTGTTCTAGAAGTTTCTATTAAGGAACGTTCTCGTAATTACTGGACTGTGTACACTAGAAGTTTCTGTTAAATTCTGGAGAGTTCTCGAATAAAAGCCTAGCATATAAAAGGCAGTTCAACAACTACTTCATGGAGAGAGAGACATTGAGAAATGCCCTAATACTTCATCGAGTCCAGACGCTGTTGAGAAGTTATTCCCAGCCACTGACACTGCACACTTGTGATAAATTGCCTTACGCCGTTTCTGCACTGTGTACAGAGATTGTTATCATCCATCATTCATCGCCTAGCCTTGTCATTATTCGCTCGTGGAACCAGTTCCTACGCTACAGCACGCTGCAGGTCTACTACCGTACCATCGTCAACGTGCATGCACTACCAGCCCTTGGACCAGACCAGGCAAATATTAATTAAAGGATTGTGAGTAAGTCTAATTAATTATTGTAAATTTAAGTGAGATAAGGAGATTGTAAATAATCATTAAGTTGTTGAATTTTAATCTCGTTCTTCTGTGATCTTTCGCTGTTATTGGTTTGACTCGCGACCACAAGCCGTAACAGAATTGGTGGCCTAACATCCGGGAACGAAAAATACTAGAAAATTCGAGAAATTCTGTTGTGACTCGTAAGCACCTGTGTTTGCTCAGACTACTTATTTGTTTGTTGAAGGCTTGATACAATTTCAAAATGCCATTCAACTTAGATAAATTTGTGGCTAGTCCCTCAGTCGAGGAACTAGATTCATTAAAGAAGTCTGAGATTGTAAAGGTCGCAAAACATTATGGCATTGAATTTCAGCCTTTAATGCGGAAAGACGAGATTAAAAGATATGTTCTAGAATATCTTGTGGATGAAAGTATCCTACCTAGTACAGTATTGGAAACAGCTATCACTGTGCCTACTGACAACACATTTGAATTGAAAAGGCTTGAAATGGAAATGAATAAAGAGATTAGATTAAAAGAAATGGAAAGAGAAAGGGAAAGAAAGGAAAGAGAAATGCAAATGCAGAGGGAAAAGGAGGCAAGAGAACATGAATTTAGGATGAAGCAACTAGAGTTAGAGGTCATAAGAGGCTCAGACCCTAAAGTAGGCTTAGATACTGGGGTATTTGACATTTCTAAGCACGTTAAATTTGTCCCCAAATTTCAGGAGGATAATGTGGATAAATTCTTTAACCACTTCGAAAAGCTGAGTGAGCAACTAAAGTGGCCAAGAGATAAATGGTCCATACTCATCCAGAGTAATTTCACAGGCAAGGCTCAAGAAGTGTATTCCGCTCTGTCAATAGAGGACAGCATGGATTATGATAAGGTTAAAAAGGCCATATTACAAGCCTATGAATTGGTGCCTGAAGCTTATCGCCAAAAATTTAGAAAGTATCGTAAGGCGGATACACAAACATACGTAGAGTTTGCTTATCAAAAAGAAAGGCATTTCGACAGATGGTGTGCTTCCCAAAAGGTCTCCACATTTGGACACTTTAAGGACAACTGATGCTGGTCGAGGAATTCAAACGGTGTGTGAATGATGACATTAAGACTCACCTTGAGGAAAATAAGGCTGACAACTTGAAGGAAGTTGCAAATTTGGCTTGATCAGTATGCACTTACCCATAAATTCGGTAAAGTGGGTCAGACTCAAACAAGGGTCAGTTTAGTAGGCAAATAAGAAATATGGCAATAATAGTGGCATAACAAGTAACAGTGGATCTCAGTCTGGTTCTATCTCTCCAAACAAATTCTGGTAAAAAACAACCAGAGTCAAGTCGTCAAAAGAACGACCAGGCCAGCTCAAACAAAAGCTGCCTTTAAAAGACATAAGTTGTGGTTTCTGTCACAAAAAAGGGCCAACACAATGGCAAATTGCTTCACATTGGCAAAATTAAAGGAGACTGAAACAGCCTCCAATGCCTTAGCCAATGTAGGAGAACTCTTCTGAGGTAGTCGTGACTTTACGGCCTAATTCTAACGACAAAATTAAGGAAGAATACCTTCCATTCGTGTCTGAGGGGTTTATTTCCCTAGATGGTAATTCAGCTCATCCACCCGTAAAAATTAAAATTTTGCGTGACACAGGCGCAACTCAGTCGTTGCTTCTTGATGGAGTTTTGCCATTATCGGACTCTACTTCCAAAGGGGCAAATGTTACTAATTCAGGGGTGGTTGAGTGTGGATTTATTTCTGTCCCTCTCCACAAAATTAATTTGAAGTCAGATTTAGTTTCTGGGTCGGTCCATATAGGAGTCAGACCTACTCTACCTGTAAAGGGGGTATCTCTGTTGCGAGTCATGCCTAGCAACCAGATACCCCCTTTACAGTAGAGTAGGTCTGACCCTACCTATGACCGACCCAGAAACTAATCCTGACTTCAAATTATTTTGTGAGAGGGACAGAAATAAATCCACACTCAACCCCCTGAATTATACTTGCCCTGTGGGACAAAAGTAGAGTCGATAAGGCAAAACTCATCAATAAGCACGCTGAGTTGCGCTGTGTCACGCAAATTAATTTTACGGGTGGATGAGCTTTGGAATTCCACTCTAGGGAAATAAACCCCTCAGACACGAATGGAAGGTATTCTTCCTTAATGTTTTTGTCGTTAAATTAGGCCGTAAGTCACGACTACCTCAGAAGGTTCTCTACATTGGCTAAGGCATTGGAGGCTGTTTTCAGTCTCCTTTTAATTTTGCCAATGGTGAAGCAATTGCCATTGTGTGGCCTTTTTTGTGACAGAAACCACAACTTATGGTCTTTAAAGGCAGCTTTGTTTGAGCTGGCCTGTCGTTCTTTTGACGACTTGACCTCTGTTTTGTTTTTTTACGCAGAATTTGTTGAGAGATAGAACCAGACTGAGATCCACTGTTACTTTTATGCCACTATTATTCCGAATTTCTTATTTGGCCTACTAAACTGACCCTTGGTTTTGAGTCTGACCCCTTTACCGAATTTATGGGTAAGTGCATACTGATCAGCCAAATTTTGGCAACTTCCTTCAAGTTTGTCAGCCCTATTTTTCCTCAAGGTGAGTCTTAATGTCATCATTCACACACCGTTTGAATTTCTCGACCAGCATCAGTTGTCTTCAAATGTCAATTGTGGAGACCTTTTTGGAAGCACACGCATCGTGTCAAATCCTTTCCTTTTTGATAACAAACTCTACGTATGTTGTGTATCCGCCTTACGATACTTTTCTAAATTTTTGCGATAACCTTCAGGCACCATTCATACGCTTGTAATATGGCTTTTTAACCTTATCATAATCCCTGCTGTCCTCTATTTGACAGAGCGTAATACACTTCTTGAGCCTTGCCTGTGAAATTACTCTGGATGAGTATGGACCATTTATCTCTTTGGCCACTTTTAGTTTGCTCACTCCAGCTTTCGAGTGGTTAAAGAGATTTATCCACATTATCCTCCTGACATTTGTCGGACAAATTACGTGCTTAGAATGTCAAAACCCCAGTATCAAGCTACTTTGTGGTCTGAGCCTCTTATGACCTCTAAACTCTAGTTTGCTTCGTCTAAATTCATGTTCTCTTGCCTCCTTTTCCCTCTGCATTTGCATTTCTCTTTCCTTTCTTTACCTTTCCTTTCATTTTCTTGGTGATCTAATCTCTTTATTCATTCCATTTCAAGCCTTTTCATTCAATTGTTGTCATAGCACAGTGATAGCTGTTTCCAATACTGTCTAGGTAGGATACTTTCATCCACAAGATATTTAGAACATCTCTTTAATCTCGTCTTTCGCATTAAGGCTGAAATTCATGCCATAATGTTTTGCGACATTTACAATCTCGCTTCTTTAATGAATCTAGTTTCCTCGACTGAGGGACTAGCCACAAATTTTTATCTAAGTTGAATGGCATTTTGATTGTATCAAGCCCTCAAACAACAAAATAAGTCGTCCTGATCAAACACAGGTGCTTACTAGTCACAAGAATTTCTCGAATTTTCTAGTATTTTTTCGTTCCGGTGTTAGGCCACCAATTCTTTTACGGCTTGTGGTCGCGAGTCAAACAATAACACGAAAGATCACGGAAGAACGAGATTAAATTCAAAAACTTAATGATTATTTTACAATCCTCCTTATATCACTTAAATTACAATACTTAATTAGACTTTACGCACAATCCTTTAATTAATAATTTGCCTGGTCTGGTCCAAAGGCTGTAATGCATGACGTTGACATGTACGTAGTAGACCTGCAGCGTGCTGTAGCGAGAACTGGGTTCCACGAGCGAATAATGACAAGCTATGCGATGATGCTGGATGATAACAATCTCTGTATCACATGCAGAAACGGCGTAAGGTCATTTATCCAAGTGTTCCAGTGTCAGTGGCTGGAATAACTTCCAACCAGCGATCTGGACTCGATGAGTATTAGGCATTTCTCAATGTCTCTCTCTCCATGAATATTGTTGAAACTGCCTTTTATATGCTAGGCTTTATCGAGAACTCTCCAGAATTTAACGAACTTCTAGTGTACACAGTCCCCAGTAATTACGAGACGTTCCTTAATAGAAACTTCTAGACCACAGTATTGATAACGATAATTGCAGCTTCTTCGAAGTGTTTTGCCCAGTCGCTGCTATAATTCGGAAATACCGTAAACAGTTCTTCACTTTCTAACAGTTCTAAAAAAAAAAAAAAAAAGGCTGCGTTGAAGTTGAATTCGCTGGAACTTTTCCATTCGCTCGGCGATGGATTCAATCCGGTGTTCCTGACGGGTCGCTTGTAACAGATTGGATGATTTCATGTATTTGTCATTGTTCTAACGTTTTCAAAAAATCGCCAGGTACAACCAGTTTACTGTCCCCAGAACCTTTCCACAGACTCGTTATATAGACCCTTTTCCAAATAGCAACTACAAAGGATTTTGGATAGACTTTAATGATGCATTTTTTTTGTCCACAGTCAAATGCCATTTGACGAAACGACACACAGAGACCCAAACTCGATCCCACAATCCTTTGTTAATCATTTGGAAAAGGGCTATATTTTTAACACGCTTTTAGGCTACAGATTGTTATTCTTCTTGTGACGTGTTCGTGGGGGACGTTAGAAGGGTTTCTTGACCAATACGCAATGGCCTTTTACATTAGGCCATATTCAGGGTCCTTATTACAGTTCGTATGACAGGAACGATTTCTGAGAAAAATCAGTGTCAATCAAGAAAGTGTAAAAAATACGGACTTAAGGAAATGAACAGGGAAATCCAAAATCTTCCTATCTCTGCTGAATACATTCCCAAACGTCTTTCCTTCACTGTGTTTTTATGACCAGTAACATAATTTGGACCGAATTTTAGATCCTTAGCACGATGTACTCTTCCTAGGGTAGGTATAGCATGGACATGTTACAATCGCAAGGGCAATTTTTTCCTTTTTTTTCAAAAGTACCCTCACTCTCTAGCGAAGAAGCCAGGACGAAAACCAAAAGATACTCCCGAAGAGTTCTGCTCCCTTAAGGAGCTACGTCCCAGAGGCAGCTCAACTCAGAGCAACTACCGACAACCCTGACGTGCAAGTCTCGTTCTAGACTGGCTGAATAGAAAGGCCTCCGCCAGTGAGCTCCGCCTCGTGATCACGGATACTCTTACGCCAGGTAAGCATGTCCTGACTGTTGAATGGACTTTGCATAATTCCAACAATACATTTTAATACTATTTAATGAGAAGTAGTTTATTAAATTTCTAAAAAGCAGAACTCACCTGCATGGAATTTCACAAATGTGGTATTCTTCTCTGTCGCACGATTACGATGAGGAATATTCCATATTTCTTCGACACGTTTGTTGTTAGATCGTACTGGACAGTGTCGCGAATGGTGCATTATCCTGAGACACCAAGAACTTTCATCACTTGCAAAGAAAACGATTGAAACATTGTTATTGGTTATAGAAAAAATGATTTAACCTAGAAACAAAAACTAACAAAGAAAAAAATATACTACGGTACTGACTTTGTACATTTCTGTGTTTTTCAAGACAGAGTTTTAAGTAAGTGTACATATTTTGCGACGTCTTCATAACTCATGACGTTTTTCTTTGTAGTTAATGAGAAGACGTCAACTAGAATCACGGTAGGGGAGGGGGCTCGAATTTAGGGTTGATACCTCCACATCTGTTTTTTCGCAACCACCATTACTGTTTCAAATTGAAACCATCCTGATTGTTCCACACAATCTCCCTTTAAGGCTATTACCCCTACTACTGCACACACATACACAACAACCTACACCACAACCTTACACACTACATGTATCTGGCAGCGGCTGTGACCTTTGGCGGTACTAAAGGGAGATGGCAGTCGCCCCAAGTTTATTCTTAAAATCTCCCTCTTATTTTTGCTTCCAGCAGTATCTTCGATATTTTTTCTATACAAAAACATTGTATACTGAGGTAAACCAACAGTTTTCCTGCATGAATTTTACAAATAAGTAACAAAAATATTTGTCGCTGATTGATAGGACCATTCTGAATTAGAGACGGTGGCACTAATTCAAATTGGGTGGGACTGCATTTTGCCCATTAATTTTGCAAAGTTAACTGTGTGTCTTTGCAGAGACACAAGTGGCGTCGAGGTGGCCGCAGAATTGCATAAATTAACTGACCATGTTAAGGAGATTAATCTACTAAAATGATAATTGCAGTCACATAAGGACACCAAAGGAGAACATTGCAAGGAAAGCAGAAGATAACTTCGAACGTCCGCCTTTTTTCAGGAAACATTTTATGACTTATAAAAGCCCTTTACATAAGACTGAAAAGACATTGTACAGGAATGATGACAACAACCGACATTTGCAAATAGAAACCTCAACGGTGGGGGTGTGCACACGGCACCGACGCATAAACCGTAGCACAATTAAAGTGCCTTTGCCCCCACTTCTCCCCTTACCCCACTGGGCTTAGCCACAAACCCGTCTTAGTCCCATTAGTTTGGTTACTTGATAATGTTTTTACCACCCCAGGCCCTTAGCGGTAATACGAAGATTGTGTCCGTTACTCACTAGCGCTATTTCACTTCTTGCGATGATGATAGAATCACGTCACTCGAAAGTGACTTGCTCACGAGTCACTACCCGAAACTTCCTCACAAGGGTTTCATTTTAGAACGTTTTGAGTCGGATAAGATCTAACATGACGATGTTCCTGCATCTATCATGTTACCACAGTCGATGAAAGACTTCTGTGACGTAAGTGGAGACAAAAGTGGGCCAACAAGAAAATTTGAACATTTTCATTTAAGTATTATCTTTTCGCTATCAGAAGTTCCGAGAGTTTATAATTCCATTGAAACATTTCAAAACTGAACGAAAAGCTCCGTTTTTAGTTGTGGTAGCCTATACAGTGGTCAGCTTTACGATATACTAACACAACTGCAGATTGGAAGTGGGTTTTGATAGCTAGTTTCACTTATTGGGTATGTACTTAACATACAAGCAGTGTGAAGAAATGAGAAGCTTAAGGAAATGAAACAATAAACGCTAACGATTCTTTGAGCTCTAAACAAATCATTAACTAACCTGATACAAACAGGTAAAATGCTGATGGAAGAGGATCCAAAGCTGTCAGGGAAAGAGAATTATTCCTTCAATATCATTTGTGGCAAGTTCTGTTTGAAATACCGTACCGTAGTTATTTAGCTGAATAATTATTTTTGCTCATGTCTGGGCGTGCAGCGTCGCTCTTTTTTCAATTTCAAAAAAAAAAAAACAGCACATGGCGAAAAAGAGAAAATACTCCCAAATAGAGTTATATCCCTTAACTGGTGAGAAGCTTGTAGCTGAAAAGCGACCAACCGCGCCCTGCACCTTCAAACCCTTTTGACATCATGGTCTGCAGAAAAGCTGAAGTAATCTGTCCCCTCCTCATCAAAGGCGAGAACGTAGAAAAAAAACAATTAAGTACAACTTGCTTTGAAGAGAATACTTTTTATACATGTAGCTGTATATGCCCTACATCACTCATCAAGAAGCGTTTCCCTAACTTTTCATACACTTTACCTCAATGGGCGTAACAACTTCCAAATCGCGCTAACCTCCTGTTTTACGTTAATGGTCCACCGCTCTGATTTTTTATGTCTATATGGGTATGTAGTTTAGGTTGACCTATCGCCATATGTTTATTATTTTGTTGTGTTGGATACTTGCCATCCATAATCTCATAGAATCTATAAAGTTATCACACCTCCATGATAGTGAGTTCAAATATTTCAATATGCAAGATAATACTCCCCCCCCCCCCCCACCCCCCCCCCCCCCCACCCCCCCCCCCCCCCCCCCCCCCCCCCCCCACCCCCCCCCCCCCCCCCCCCCCCCCCCACCACCGCAGCCACCCCCCCACCACCCCCCCCCCCCCCAACCCCCCACCCCCCCCACCCCCCCCCCCCCCCCCCCCCCCCCCCCACCACCCCCCACACCCCCCCCACCACACCACCCCCCCCCCCCCCCACCCCCCCCCCCCCCCACACCCCCCCCCCCCCACCCCCCCCCCCCCCCACTCGAACTCTATGACATCACCCAAAGACCCTCTTCTTACTGGCAGCAGCTTCAGCCAGGCGCCGTAGTGACTGAAACTCCACGCTCTAATACAACTAAAGAGAGGTTCAAGTATGCCGTTTCAGCCACAACGGAGTCTTACCTGATTCCAGATCCCCACCTTCCTGACTAAAGAACGAGACAGCCTCGATTTCTCGCCTGGTGAGATCTACCTCCCAAACAATCTCCTCTGACTTCCTCGCATTAAGGAGGACAAGAAAGATTTGTCCTGTCCGGGCTTTAAGATGGTACATTGGAGAAGAACTAATGAAACATTAGATCCTCAGAGAGATTATTCCTACATCTCCCAGATCTCCTTACAACCCGGCATCTAAAGACAAACACCTCTCCAGATGTGCTTGTCCAACCTTATAACTCCTCACATCGACAATGACGACCCAGTCCACGGCACACCAGTTACGGGCTCATGCCACTTCTAAAGCATGGTTCAACGGGGTTAGTCCTATCAGATATCCCTCAAGGCCGCAGCATGGAAAACCCCATCTACCTTTGTGTCGTGCTATCTAACAAGACGTCGTCTCTAACGAGGGTGCCTTCGCACAGTATCAGTCTTGGGAATCTCGGATCAACATCGTACGTCCGGTCCTCCCACCATCTTGCCGGTGCTAGTCTGAATACATATTGTAAATAAGGGAGGTAAGGAGGAGCGAAATAGACTCCACCAAAACTCCCTGGTTTGGGAGTCTATGAGCTCCGATACTTACCTCCCTATCTGTACATCCGCGTCTACTCGTCCACCCCTGGGACTCCGATGTTATCCTAAACCTTTCCTGACTGGCTCAACTTCCGGGACATCGCCCTCCTCGCTCCAGGCTCTCTCTCCTATTTGATGGTTCCTTTTTTCGGTCAACTCCTCGAGATATTTATGCCAGTCCTTCTCTCTCTCGAACCATGGACCTCTGCCTCGGGGCGGGACGATTTCGCTAACTCGGGCCTACCAAGACCTTCATGTTTCCCACCGAATCCTTAATAGAGTCCTATTTGATTCCTAATGAGACCTAGTGAAGCCTATTGAGACTATTGAGGCCTATCCAGTCCTTCTATCGATTATGGACGAATGCGAGGAGTCCGACGTCCTTCTTTCAGGTGTCGAACTTAAGCCCATGGTACGAGTCCTAACATAGAACTCCGAACCATAGACGTTGGACCTCTCACCGCCTACTTCTTATCAAGAGTGTCTTCTTCAGCCTCCAGGGTGCTTTTGGGAGTGGGGGATATGGTGGTTAACCTCTCCGGACACGTCAGCCAGGCCTCTGTCAGACACCAAGACTCTACTATAGGTGAGATAGGGCGTTCTCGCCCCTTCGTTTTGTTTCTTGTGTGTATGGGGATCCCTTTGGGGGGTTGGGTCCTTCGTTCCGAGTTTTCTGACTCGCAGCGGCAAAATGCAGAAGGAAGAACTAGGTTCTAGGGCGCCCTCAGTGGGTAGGGGATCCTGCGGTGTTATTAGGTTTGCCAGACGGTTATTGCAGGCAATAATGGTATACATATGTAAATAGGAGGTAAGTATCGGAGCTCATAGACTCCCAAACCAGGGAGTTTTGGTGATTCAAGTGTTGGCTGCTCTTTTTAAAGTTGTTATAAAATATACAGTAGTATTCCAGAGTAATTGATGGATGAATTTGTAATGTAAGAGCAAATATTTCATTTACTCCACCTCAAGTATATTGTATCTGTACACTTAAAGTATTTTGTAGCACTTAGTGTACCTCCAGATTGTTTAATTACTCTACCATGAGAAGACTAAAGCACTTGAGCCAATCATTTAGGGGCTTCAACAGTATGTCATGCATTCTTGCTGAATGTTTTGTAGTAAGAGGTGGAATTGATGACAGATTTGCTGTGATTGCTTTGAATCCATGATTATAATGGATATCAGTAAAGGGGTGTGGACAGAGCTGTCTGAATGTTGTGATCTGTACTTTTGTTTTCTTTCACATATCATGTACTGTACATGTGCCGACATGTACATATTTCACATGCTAGAATTACTGTAAGAGGGGAGTGGGGCAAGAGAAGCAAGCATCTACATCGCCCCTCATTACCTCCTATATGTAATCCCCACTTACCCATCGTAAGACCCTGGCAAACCAATAGCACAGTGGAGGAGGGCGCCCTCCTCTTGAGCATTTCTTTCGGTCCCTCTCAAAAGGAAATGGACAAATTAAAATTAATCTGTATTTACTGTAAACCTAATACTGGTCATACTGTACATGTGCTCTTTCTCACTCTGTTATCAGTTCCCATTGTTCATTGGACCTAGCTTCCAACAGTTAATCTGTCAAAGAGACATAAGAGGCTGAAGTAACCTCTGCTGTATACTGGGTGTGAAATTGGTTTTTGAATGTTAGAAATCCATATCAGTTTAAAGTCATGTTGGCAGTGGTATCTGAAGGGAATGAAGTATATTTTTAAACTGTAAGTACTGTATAATGCAACATGTCCATTATGTAGCTAATTTCTGTAGCACAGGTATAGTCTAACTGGAAACATGCAGCCATTTGTTTCAAAGTGTAATAAGATGTGATATCAGATGACATGTCTGCGGCTTCAATGTACAGCTACAGAGTACGCAAAGTCTTCTTTATTGATGAAACCATCAGAACGTGAAGGCAGATCATTTTATGTCAATAAGAATTTACAGTGAGGAGTTGTGTCACTTCATTTTGTCAAAATGAGCCTTGGCTGTTCTGTAAACATTTAAGTACAGTATACAGGTCTTTGTCCTTTCAAAGTACAGTCAATGTGTTGTAACCAGTTGGGTGTAAAAATGTGTCTTTGTTTAAAATACATTATGAAGGGTCAGTGAATCACAGTGATCATGAAAAGTCATGAAGGTTAAATTTCAAAGTGGCTTTCATGTGTGATGAGTAAATGTACAGTGGTCCAGTAATGAGTACTGTAAATGTGCAGTAGTCCAGGTTTCCATTTGATTTGAAAATGGTACTAAGTTTTTATATGGAAACTATTGAATTTCTAATATTTATGTTCTTCTGGAGAAGAATTTTTAAATGTTTAATTTTAAATATCTCCAGGAAAATTTACAAAACTATCATATTGGAATTTTAAAATCATGTATAGCTTCTTATCCTCATGAGATGAGCTCTTGTAGTGAGATGTCAAAGCAGTGAAAAGCATTGAAACATCTAAAAATAATTCTAGAAAAAAACGTTTATCTTCTAAAGCTTACAAACTTGGTGCATTGTCTAGTATATATTTAACTTTATAATAGCTGCCAAATGCCTTTATCAGTTTGGGGGAAGATGTTTAATATCAGCCTCAAAGTTGCAGAAAAATAAACAGTGGATGACTGCTCTGTTTGGGAAATAATGTGACCTGCAGTTTGTCATCTGACCATCTTGGCACACATGTACATGTACTAGAGAGCTGGCTCTGTAAGTAAAGTACCTGGTGCAGCTCCAGTACTATCAGACCTTGAAATTTGAGGCATGTGAGTGTGATCGCACACCATAACTCACCTCAAATTACTGTGAGAAGCGTGATTTTTTGCACACCTAGATAACGAATCGGAACTCAGGTGATTTTAATAAAACAGCACACCTACCACACTCCTCAGTTTACTGAGGAGTGTGATGTGTAGCACACATAGAAAATTTAAAATTCAAGGCCTGCTGTATGTCATTAGTGTGCTAAAAACTCCTTTTCTGGCACCTGTCCAATCAGTGAATTGCAGATTTGCTAGAAAGCAGAGATGCTATTCCACTGCTTTTGTCTGTTGCATGTCTTTAGACATACAGTACTGTACTTTATGACGGAAGCATCTAATAAGATTAAGACATGGAATTTTGCATATTTAAAGACTTCAATATTATTTAGACCTGCCATTTCTTCAGGTAGGTATGGAAATGAGAGCAGCCTCAAATGACCCGCAGCCATGATATCAAGAGGTGTGGAGAAAAATTGTTGGTAAAATCAGCTGTCTATTTAGCTGCAGGTAGATTTGATAACTCATGACTGGCACTACTTTAAGACACTTAAACATGATATAAGAGAAGTACATGTAGTTAGTACTGTAGATAATCAATATATGCAGTCAAGACTGTCAGTGTTCAACATTATTCACACTTTTTAATCAATCTCTCGTTTGATCATGGAATCAGTACTTCCCATTAAAGTTTGTTGATACAGTAAAACCCCATTTATTAGATAAGGTCAGGATCAAAGGTAGTTTATGGCGACTGAAAAATTTGGATAAGTGGGGTTTCAAATTTTGGCTGCAAGTGCTGTACACAGGGTCCCCACGAAAGTGTGCCAAAACATTTCCCAGTTAATTTTCATACTGCCCACAAAAAGAAGATTTAATGCAAAAAATACTTTCTGATTATTTTTTATGGCCAGTGACATGACAAACAATTTTATAGACTTCTAAAAACCAGAGATTTTATTCCTGAAATTTGAACTAAGGTCCCCAGAACGGCCACTGCTTGTACCCACCCACCTGCGTGCACAAGTAGAATGGAATGGAAACTTGATATGGAGAGGTATCCATAAATCCATAAATTTCCAAAAATATTGGAGACACATAGGTAGAAGACTCTCAGATAGCTTAGTTATGTGCATGATTTTTGCAAGTTTTACTTGTGTAATGTTTGGCTGTGAAGCTTTCTGTACTACTGTACTGTACTTGCTTTTCAGAGTTACTGAAAGCAGGTGATACACTATCCTAACATGTAGTATGTATGGGATACAGAATTACTGACTTGTATAACTCTCATCAAGAATGTCAGAACAGAGGTTTAGTAACTTATTTTTGCCACAATGGATGGTATTAAATGCATGACATCTTGCCATACCTGTATAAGAGTATAGAAATAAGTTTTCATCTGCTGAAACTATAATTTCCATAGAGTTTTGCATCTCTATAGAGTTGCAAACTGGAAGCTTAGAGAATAAGAATGTAATCATTTTGTTCGAGTACAAGTCTGGCAAAGTTGCAAAGCAAGTTTGGATCAACAGGATTTTGGATAAACAGAGTTGGGATAAATGAGGTTTTATATGCATTTAATCACCCTTTTACCTTTTTCTTTTTTTTGTTAATGCAAGTTTATATGTTAACTGTTAAGTTTTTCATTGTTCATGATATTTTTATATGCTAAGTTGTGTTATTTGTCTTTCCCATTTGCTTAATTTGCTCTATGAATATTCATAAAAGGATAACTGTTTGCTTAATTTGCTCTATGAATATTCATAAAAGGATGATTTTATACATTATTTTTTATTTCTTAAATTGTAATTTATTATGTGATTCATGTTTCTTACAAAATTAAGAACTGTTGTTAAGAGTCAAATTTCATCACAGCTTTCCTTTTCTTCTACTTCAGAGGGAAAATGGCGTGTTTGGATAGCAACCAATGAAAATCCTGCAGCTGGGACTGATGCAACCGTTTATATGGTGGTTTATGGAGACAAGGGGAAGACAGATGACATCATTCTGGGGGCTGGGGATGGTTACTTTGAAGCTGGAAATGAGGATGAATTCACAGTCAGTATCACATCTTTATTAAGTAATTTTGTTCAGAACTAATTTTGTTCATAACATATTTTGTTCAATATATTTTACCAAAGAAAGTAAAATAAGGCATTTTTGAGTAGACATTGAACAAGCAAATTCAGTGCACAGTTTAGAAATGAGGTGTTTTCTAAATGGTCACACAGGGCAGAGTTGTATGTGGTGATTTGTTTTATGCAGTAATGCCATTCTCTTAGGGAGGAGTAAAAGGTAATACAGTGGAGCCTGACCAAAACAAGCTTTTCTAAGTATAAATTCAAAGGCAATAGTGAGTTACAGAGCCCATGACCTGGAAGAGCTGACTGTGATCCATGTTGCATTCAGTGATTTTGCCATTTTGGTGTGCTCTTATATTATGTTTTCACCCTGGCCCATTGATTTTCCTGCCATTCTTCCTACTCAAGATCCTGCTAGATGCATAAAAACTTGCATGTGGGTTCACTACCAAAGGGAAAACATGCTTTTTCAGATGGTGGTTTGCGTAACTGCTAAGGATCATCCACAGCTGTAATTGGGTTGTTAATTGCAAAGTCAATGGAATTTTAAGTGTAATTATGTGTGCCATACGAGCATATTTTATCTATGGATACTTGGTTGAAATGCTTCAGAATGTCCCTGCAGGTAGGCCACATCTGCAAGACAGCTTCAGTACCTTAATTAAGCTAATTTCTTAATCTTGGTCTTTGAGCAGAATTATTTGTTGATCTAAACCAAAAGAACAATATTTACTGAGCAAATCTGCAAGATGTCATTTTATTTATGTAGAATAAAACTTGGCAAAGTTGACCAGATATGATCATTTAAGACCTTCTGTGGCTTCATGCTATTTTAAATAATCAGTTCCATACTTTAGTAATCGTGCCAGCTCTGTGGTTTTATCATAAATGGAATGTATATTGGCTGGTAAATTTCAGATAAGATAACCAACTATCAAAGGTTTTACTTGAAAAAGAGTAAGCTCTGCTAGGTGTATTCATAGTCAACAGCTGGTACAGGTACATTAAAGTCACACCTCATACTCATCCCTCAGGTATTACATGGGATCACCTTGTCTTGGAAGTGTATAGAATTTGTGTAGTAACATACTGTAAATGGTGTATATTTGCATTCTCACAGGTTGTTCATTAGACTTGAAACTTGAAAGATAGGCGTACTTGTGGGCTAAAAAAGAGATTTGTTAGATTTTAAGCAGATGTTTGAAAACAAACTTGAGGGGACTGCTTCCTCCTTTAATCTTGGAAAGTAAAGCCATCACAGTACTGCTCCAGGAAATGTTATCTCACAGTTTTGCAGGACTTGGGTTTGGTTATATTACTGTTTACATGTTATAACCAGAAACCCTTTTTTCTTTATCATGCAAATTGTGTTTTTTCCTTCTTTAATCAAAAAGCTATCCCCCTTTTTATGTAGTATGCTGGAGTTTGATATTCTGTTAACTCTTTTGGGTCACTTATGGTTCGCAGGTCTGATATTGATGTGCTATAATACTTGCATGTATGAATACATTTAAAAGGTGGTCCTCAGCAATGGAACAAACCACCTTTTAAAACAAGATCGTCAAAATATCCACGCGGTTGTTATTCCAAAATGCGAATAAGGGTTGTTATTCAGAATTGGGGTTATGGATCATTATTTCAAATTCATTGTACAAATGAAATGAATGGGTAACATAAGGTTGATAATCTCAGACATCACATTTAAATCCTGAAAATAGCAGTCTGGCTTTTATGTCAAAATTAAGTGGAACGAAATGTGCACAATAAGGCTAACATGGGCAGACTTTTCAGGTGATATTAATGCATGTGGAATCCTACTCTCTCAGCATTTTAGACATTCAAAATTCTGCAAACTTGAATACAGGTCCATCTTTTTGGGTAAAATATTAATCTGGTTATTGTTTTTCATGCTGTTTAAATATTAAGGACATTGTACAAATGAAATGAATGGGTAACAAAAGGTTGATAACCTCAGACATAACATTTATCCTGAAAATAGCAATCTTGCTTTTGTGACAAAATTAAGTGGACAGAAATGTGCACAATGAGGCTAACATGGGCAGACTTTTCAGCTGATATTAATGCATGTGGAATCCTACTCTCTCAGTATTTTAGACATGCAAAATTCTGCAAACTTGAATACAGGTCCGTATTTTGGGGTAAAATATTAATCTGGTTATTGTTTTTCATGCTGTTTAAATATTAAGGACACAACATGCTTCCTAAAGAGAAATCTACCATATGGAAGAGTGCAATTGACCAGTTTTCTCCTTTCAGAATAGTGACCCTTATGATCACTTGGAAATTAGCACCCTTCAGAAACATTACCCTTCAGTATAAGAGTCCAATAATGTTCAATTCGGAATAAGGATCTTTCAGAAGAATGACCCACTGGAATAAAGACCCTTCAGAGTAACCGCTCTTGTGATCAATTTCATGTACTGGCTCTTTGGAATAATGACCTTTCAGAATAACAGACTGAAGTCCATGATACAGAGTGGACTGACATGAACAGCTTAGGTTCCAGTAGCTGCAGGTTTCAGTCCTTTAATATATGTATTACTCTGTATTTTTTGACATTTACATGGAGATAGTTTTCCAAACCCATTTGCAGCTCCTTGTAATTTATATGCTTGTTGACATTTTCTCCTGATACATCAGCTTCATGTTGTTGTCCTTTTTTTCACAAAATGGTCTCATCTCCAGTGATTTCAGGTATAAATTACTCCACAGGGCTAAAGAACAATAATTATAGTTACTCCAGAACTAACGTGCATTTGCAAATGTAGTCCATGTGTGTATCATTTGAAAAGCAGAAATCATGCTCCTACGAAACAAATTTTACAACTTCAGCAAAAATTTTTAGTTGAGAGAAATTGTTTTCAAGAGCCTCAGTGTAGAAAAACAGAACTCTTTTGCATTTCTGTAAACACAAAATTTTATTATTTTAGAGTGAAAATAATTTTTTTCCAAGTTACCATCCTAGTACAGAACATCTATAAGAGGAACCCATAAATTATGAATTTATTGTTATAAATAGTTTACTACTTCCAGTATTGTTTGGAAAGCATCCATAACATGTTAATTAATGAAAACTTTGTAGCAAAGTTTAATACTTGCTCCTGGCATTTGTGGTAAAAGAGTGTCTGTAGATTTTTAAATTTTTCTAATACTAATTTTTATGCTTTATTGCATGTTAGTCTGCTAGAAGAGTCACTGTACTGTAGCACATTTGCTGCATACCAAGATATACTGTATGCACCTTGAGTTGGTATTGCAGCTATAGAAAATACTTTTGTTATTAAAGTTCAAAATTTTCTTTTTCCCCATAGATACAAATTGGTGATGTTGGAGAGATTTACAAGATCAGAATAGGGCATGATGACAGTACGGAGTATGCAGGATGGAAGTGTGATGAGGTAAGGAGACATTTGGAAATCAAAACATGAAAAAAAATTATACAGTGTACATGTAAAATGTGACCATAAAAAAACATCAATGGAATGTACATCCAGGAAAGGTAGAGATTTTATATTTAGATGGGAAAAATATAGGTTATTGCAGATTTACAATTAGATCTAGGACATTTAGTCGAGCATGATTATCTTTAATGTGGTACTCAACAAATTTTCTACACAGTTTGGTCTTGTTTCTATCAGATACTTAAGACAGTAATGATGTGAAAGTCAAAGAAAAGCTGCTAACATCTTTCTTTGTACTGCAATATGCTGCATGCATTGCATACCCAAGTAAAATTGACATCAGTTTTATCTGTAACCTGCATGTAGCATTAGTATGTAGAGTAGGGTATAAATCAATGTTTGGTTGGTGGCTGCATGCATAATGTCGACAATTTTGGTTTATTTTATGGAAATTTTTGCATGAAAAATGGAAAGAAGGAAGTTAGTTGTCTTTAATTATCATAAACTCTGCTTTTCTGATGAGGTTGTGACAGCTGACAACATTTAGTTGTAACTTCCATGCAGTGTGGCATAAAATAAAATAAGGTATTTATTTTGTCAGCATCTGTTCTGCTCTTCTTTTCACTAACTGAATTTAGGTGACTCTGAAATATGCCATAGAGGATGTCTTTGAAAGTTCATTTCAAATCACATGTTTCATAGAAAATGCCAGTTTTCTGATAGTGTTAGGTATAAGTTGTTAGCCATGCATGCAATTAAATGAAGTGTTTAACTTATATTTCAGTCTGAAATATCACTTGCCCAGAGTGTGGTATGAGTTTGTCACATTACAACCGGTATTATATGTGAGAGATTTGATTTGCAAATAACCTTTCAGATTAATGCTCATGGTGAAGGTGTATGAAATGATATGTAAATTGCTTCGGGATTAAATCCTATTTCAAGAAGAATGCTCATGTAAGGAGACTAAGTTGCACTGTAGAAGGATAATTTGTAAATTGGTATGGAAAAAAGATCTTAACTTGTATGGAACTTACTGGAATGTTTTCACTAACAACACGTACAGTAAGGGACAATGTGAATGAAGGCATTTTTGAACATTTCAGCATTTTCAAGAGACTGTCTTCTCTTGTGACACTTTCTCTATGAGACATTATATAGGGGAGGGGGCAAGGCATTGGAAGAGGGGGTGGTGGAGGATAGAGATAGCAAACAGACCATATACAATGATGTATATGCATACTTAAATGTATGGTACATCCATATGATGCAAACAGGTGTACATTTGTCTGGGTGGGTATGATTACTGTACATTTCATAAAATGTGCTCATACATGTGCCAGCAGGATCGAAGCCTGTCCGTGATCATTAAGTGAAAGTCAAGTCATCTCTTGCTCATAAATATTTGCAAAATGTTGTGACATTTATCCGATTGTCTCCATCCGCTCCATGATTGCTGTACTCATGTCTACCCTACATTCATAAAGGTTTGGCATTAGACATGTTTGATTCTGATGTCATAGTTTACAAGATTATTTGCTGTGCTAAGCAAACTATAAATCCTGTTTTATCCATACTCCAAATAAACTTAACTGTACAAAAAGAACAGTATAACTTTAACAAGTGGTTGAAGAGGGCCTTCATGTTAGAATTAAATTTGACTATTTCTGGAGACTACAATGTCCAATGACACTGGGAGCAAATGTTTTCAGCAGGTCTGGAAAAACTTTTTACTTCCCAGGAAGCAAGTCAAATTTCCCACTATTTCTTTCAAGTTTTCATATTTAAAAAGGAAAAATGTTCATCCAGTTGCCAAAATTTCCTTCCAAATGCAAAAATTTTCGGGCATGGAGCTTCCCATATTCTTGATTTTTTTTGACCCATGCTTTTCAGATTCTGACTTTTGTAGAAGCACTGTTTGTAAACGTTTGTCATCTGTAATGACAAATTACTATTATATGTGCATCCTCTGGAACCTGAGTCTTGCCTTTATCCTTACCATCATTATTAACCTTTCCTTTCATGGCAGTCTTTACAAATGAACCTTTCATTTGTTTCAACAACATCCTACAGTATAAAGCTTGTTTGGAATCCCTTAGCGAACATTCAACAGGGAATAATGACTCTGTAACAGATTAATAAGACCTAAAGGGTGTGTTACCAAACAATAAAGTCCTGACACATTAATTGGCTGCTGGGGGTGATTCTCCCCAACACATAAAATTCTTGTAGGCAATTAAATTTGTGTCGCTTGTTCACTGCAGTTAAGTGATATATCAGACTACAGTGTACTGTAACACTTGACTGGTGAGTCGTCATGAAGAGAAATGATGCGATCAAAGTACATTGATGATGGAAGAAGTCTTATAAATGAGTGTGAGGTGATCTTGTAAGAGTCTCGTCTGCATGCATACTCATCTTTTTGCATGTTTGTTGGAAATGCTCCGTGCCACAGAGTCCCTGCAGTATTGGTTCTTTTTTTGCCTAACAGTAAGCAAGTCTTTGATCATTTGTACAGTGAAAATACATGCTCAAGAGTTATATTTTGAAATAGTGTATAAATTGATACATTTACATTTAAAGCAAAGGGTCAATCCCATGTGACGGGTGTTACCATTTAGAGATAATTTCTGATCATTCTCCAATTATATTTGAGGACTAAGAAAGATGAGTCAAATGCTGTAGTGGTTAACAGTAGTCTAGGTTGAGATGTACTCGAATAAGAAAAAGAAAATTTAAGTTGACAGCATGCAGCAACTTTATATTGCTCATAAAGTGTGTGACGGGTGTTGCATCACAAAATCTGGAAAATTCTGATTAAAAAAAGTTCTTGTAAAAGTCTGTGAGTTTAGGGCATTTATGCCAAACTTTAAACTATTTATGAAAGGTACAAACATTGAAGTTAATGAACATAACCAGTTCTAAGGAAAATCGTGTATTAATTCTGAGTAACTTTGATTTAAGCAGTGTGAAGGGTGTTACAAAAGATGTGATGGGTGTTACAGTGTCTGAAAAATACATCTCCCCGCCTAAGTTAATTAGTCTTAATTCTTTGAATTAGTATAAAATCAATTTGGAAGACCTACCATAATATAAAGCACCCTCCTAGAAGTTTGTCCAATATAATTTTCTGTATAAATTGTTGCATTTTCCCAATATATTTTGTACTTGTAATGAAGTCTTTAAATATAGCTAGAAAGTTTGATCAGCCAATGGTTCAGCACCACCCAGGATGATCTGTTAAATTTAATATAATCCATTTTAACAAATATTTATGAATTGTAACAGAAATTTCAAATTCAAAACTATTTCAGTATTATAAACCAGTGTTCTTCACAAATTTTTGTGGCAGGGGGTAGCTGTGTGCCATCATTTGTATAGGGGTTTGATTGTAGAGCCTTCTCCTGTTCACTCTATTGTTGAGGATAATATGTAACATTGTTGAAGATGCCCTTTTTGTAATTAATCTTAGAAAGTAGGTTTACTGTAGCCTCTGCAACATTATTAAATATTCCTTCACATCTGACATGATTGTAGTACAGTAGCAAGGACAATAGACAACATTTTCTAGAATGTTGCATATTGTTTGGGGGGAGGCTTCCATACGGTGCAGTCACTTTAAGGGAGGGGGAAATTGTTAGGATAGGGACATGCCACCCCCTACCACTTGTTGTAATAACATTGATGAACATGGAGATGGGCCATAATTTGAAATTGAAGAAACAACCCATTGATAACTGTGACATTTTGTCAAATTTAGCTGTGGAATTGGGTGCTACCTCAGTTGCATCAAATTAGTATACAGTCAATTTACTGGCAAATCAATGGTATCATTGCAGTAACATGAAGAAACTGGGTAATAGAATTGATGTTACATCTTTAAATGTAGACTTTTCTATTCTGTATTAATGGCTAATTGCAAGCATTAATTGCAAATAGCATGCTTGTTGTGATGGAGATTGACACTAGTGATACAATATGGAATGACTGTCTGACAATCAGACTGCACATGATGTAACACCCGTCACATTTTTGCACTGGTTAAAACAAGAGGGCAATTAATTACTTTTCATAACTACTTTTCTCTGATTTATTTCAGCTGATTAATTAGTAGTCAGAGGATTGGTTATGTGCTATGTACTCAGAAAATGCCATTCATTTGTTACTGAATTAATGAAATATTTTCATTGGTACTGTAACACCCGTCATACTCATTGTGATGGGTGTTACAGATTTTAATGATCAAAAAAAAAATTTTCTTTGAATATTTTTGGATGAAACTGATATGATGACTCTAGGGTAGTATGAATTTAGAAGATCCAAAATAATTTTAAGTTAAACGATCATGTCCAATTTTTAGGCAACTTTTGTGTCAAAAACATGACGGGTGTTACTGTATTACATTTTGAAATCACACTCGGTTCACCCATGTGAATGCCAAAATGACAAGTCGCAGTGCAATTTGCTCCATCATTTTAAATAAAGTAATGTTATATTACCATTTATGGATAGTAAATTTGAAATGAATCTACTGATTGGTGGAGCAAATTAATGAGGGAAGTTGGTCTCAAAATTCATGCCATTTCCCTTGAAAAATTGATGGTAAAGTGACCTTCTGAGGGCAGCATAATTTTTCTCGTCACAGTAATTTACTGGGAAAAAAATATTTAGCTAAGAAACTAGACATAGTAATGCAACATTTAAGAACATTCACTTAGCATTTTTAACTATTTTGATTTTTTTATGGTTCTGGGCCTGTAAACATGGAATTGACCAAAGGAGCTTTTTGAACTTCAGCCAGTTGGGACAAACCTGTTATGCTTCAAAGCATGCTTTGAGAGTACAGTTTTCATGCTACATAGCATCAGGTCTGCATTGCTAATCTAACCTAGGATACTAACATAAATAAACATAATCCCGTACTGCATCATTTTGCAGTTTTTCATGCTTCGAAGCATGAATTGAGAAAACAGTAGAGAATAAATTGTCCCAGCTGGGTCCAAACTTCATTAGTTGCATGAATTTTGCATAAGGAGTCTATTGCCATGATTTTGCACAGATGCATACCATAAAATTTAGTGCTGTAGTAAATTACCTTTTCCTACCATGGTAAGTCACAGTGATGTTATTTCTAAGTACTTGATACACTTGATGGTTACAGTACACAAGAAGAAAACTTTAAGCATATTTTGAACTTGTCATCAAAGATTGGGTTCACTTTTGTTTCTTTATGGCCACAGTTGTAGTAGATTTTCTAAACTACATCATTTTCAAAGTCTTATGTGTATTAGCATCTTTGCTATTTTCCTGAGAGCTGTGGGCAAGGATGTAAATGTTTAGTGGGCAGGTGGGAAGCCCATTACTATAAAGCAGGTTGCAAAAACCCCAGAGAATCTCTTATACCTGGATTTAGAACCTTTGATTCAAAAACGATTTTTAGCTGGTTGACATTGAATGCACTTTGAGTCCTGGTTATACAGTAGTAAGAAAGAGTCACGAGGCAGCATCGGTTCTTATCCATGTATCCAGGTCTGTTTGCGTGTTTGCAAAATATTTTGAAATGTATGGATTTTGCAGATTTTGCATCCTAACATTTCAGTGAAAACGCCTTCCAGCTGCTACGGAGGCAAATGACGATTCATCAACTTCATTCATTGATCTTATCTTTGTAAACTAGTAAGGGAAGTTCAGAATATAAAAAATTTGACATTTTAACCAAATGTTTCTAATTTGTCACTAGCACTTAGTAGAAAGTGATCAGAGTTGTTTTAAAGATAAAAAGTCTCTTGAATAAGAGTGGTAGCTTACGTGTTAATCTGAAAGTAGGAAAGTGAGCATGTAACCTTGAACCTCGTCATGAGATGAGTATTATTGATATAATAATTTTGCTGATTTTATAAAGTATGTTCGAATGATTTCATGTAATTTGCATTAGCTATCACCATGAAAATCTGTTGCTGAAATCTGCCTTTTTCTTTGTTTTCCTTAGCATCCCCAGAGTGAATTCTACTGTGATTAGAGCATAGTTTGCCTTAAAAATCATTTTTCTTGCATCTTATTTGAAACATTGAATTTTTGTCAGTTATTCATAAGTACAGAGAGTTGGTAAGAAGGACTATTGTATATTGTCTGACTAAATTAAATAAATTTTCAGCTGAATTGATTTTGTATTCAATTTGTTTAAGAGTTAAGTAAAAGCACTGCTTTCTTGCTTGAAATACTGTAACTAGTGTGATAGTCTGTGTTAAAATTAAAACTTTCAAAACCAGAGTGAATATTTTGTTTGTGACATTTATGTACAATTCTCAAATTTTGCTGTTTCTCTAAGGTGGAAATAGTATTAATCCCTCCTGAAAGCTTCAAACAGGCCTGTTTTATCCTTGGTTTTAATAAATTTATGCAGTGATATTTTGGTTCACAGTTGCTTTAATGGTATACAAGGATACACAGTCAGTATACCTTCAGTTTGACTATTTGCAAGGATCAAAGGATGGTATGCAGTTTATGGTAAAATTGATGGAAACCCTGAAAGCTCAAGACCATGCTGTACATTTTAACAAGTTTCACAGTATAATTTGTTTAATATTTCTAGATTACTGTTTAATCTGTATAGATCTTGCAAGTGCCTTTTGTCCAATCTAATTGAAGAAATTTTGGTTTAAGTTCAATTAGTCTATTTTGGTCCTGAAACTGCCTGAAGGCCTAAAAGCATCTGCAAGTCTTCATTAAAGCTGTTTGATGCGTTCCTTCAGGGTAATATGAATACACTGAGTGTGTCAAATATATATGATGAATTTAAATTTTTCATATGTTGGGAAGTAAATAGTCATTTGTATGGTTTTTTAGAAGAAGATATTCTTGGAGTTATTGAATGTCAGAAATAATGAGGGAAGATTGAATGTATAATGCTAAGACAGCCGGTAATATGTGAAGAGGGTTTAGTAGATGTTCTTATGGGAACATTTGTTGCAAGGTGAGACTAATGGTTCTGCAGAGTTGATTTATGACAACACAAAGACTGTAGCCAACCCAACTTGTGTTGTATATTACAATTAGTATTTCCAATAAAGGAACAGAGTGTAATGAATGGTCCACTTGGGAGGGAGAAAAAAGACGCAAGGATTTATTTAAATACTGCAGATGGGGGAAATAACAGACGCTATATATGTTAGAAACTATGGTGTAATGTAACATAACAAAAATGTAGAAAACTTTTTAATGCAGTTGAAAAATCATTTCGATAAATTCAGTAGAAAATGTGTGACAGTCATCATCCACTAAGTGGAAACTGTACATTGGTTTATATTGTTGTAGAGGTAAACAGTCACTCTACTGGATACGGGTATTTCTGTCCTGGCAGTCAGATGCTTCCACCATCAATCATGCAGTTTAATAGTGCCATTAGTGGTCCACAAATGTTTCCACACATTAAACTGAATTTATTCATGTGGAAATTGTAAAAATTTATCTTACTGAACAAAGGAAATTATGAACTAAAATTTTAAAAAGTTGTAATTTGAAGATTGTAGGAGTTACCAAGCATATATACTGTATACTGTAGTATGTTGCACACTAGTACAGTAGATGTGCTTCTCTACTGGCAAGGGCAGTAAATATCATTTGCAAACACCCTTTCATGTAAATGGTTGAAAACAAGTAATTACATTCTAAATGAACTGAAAAACACTCTACATCCAAATAAGTGGTGTTAGAAGTCCAATTAAGGGTTTACCTGTTGGCAGTGTGCCCTCATTTGGCAACAATTACTTTCACACAATCATACACCTGTCAGTTGATCACAGCAGAATCAAGGTAGTTACTGGAATGAACTTGACAGCATATCCAGCTACAGTATATGGTCTAAATATAGCAACTGCACCATTATTCTCACAGGGGAATTCCTCAGTTGGTGGTATTACCAAGTTGGATAGTGTGAAACCTGATAAATTATTTGTTTATTTTATACACTTTCCTTTAACCAGGGTAACCCCTTCAGTCCCAAGGAACTGTTTTCCAGGGGGCCCTGGGTACAAAGTAAAAGAAATAAGTGTGAAAAGTAGTACACTTGTAAAATGGGTAAGAACAAAACTATACAAATAGGATGAAATGAACCGATAAAGCAAAAGGTTTGTGAACATAAAGAGTAAGATGAAGTAAACTGGTAAAACATAAGAAATACCATAAAAATATACAAAAGGTAATAACAGTAAAATAGAAAAAGAAAAAAAACAGTCATTGCAAGAAAAATGATAACAAAATAAAGCAGAAACAATTAAAATAACTCTGTACCAGAATGCTATAATTGAAGTAAAATGTTGCAGAAAGTTAAATAATGTATGTGCGAAAATCATAGCCTAAAACAGAAGCAAAAGGAACGACTAAAATAAAAGTAGAAATGTTGAGCTAGCATGGACAAGATTGCATTTGGTCTAAAGATGGATAAGGTTTTCAGCACTTAAGGTCTTGCTCTAGACTATTCCATAATTTGGTTCCTCAAAAATAAGGACTTCCTGTGCAAACTTGTCCTACACTGTAGTAACATTAAAATTTTACCTGTCCATTATCTTCTGTTGTAAATATGGTTGTCAAATAGATAAAACATTTGCCAAGGTAATTAGGTGCTTCTCTCTTTATAAATACTTCTTTCAGTCATTTTCTACAAGTAATTCGGGTAATGGGATGCAATCAAGTTGTGAGAAGAGATCTTTGGAGCGTGCATACCAGGGAGCTTTATAAATCATACTTAGGCCCCTCTTTTGTAACTTGAAAAGCTTATCATTGCTTGCTGCTGGTGTAACAGACAAGACAGAAGAACAATAGTCAAAATGTGGATTCACCAGAGCCTAAAATAGAAGAGACAATTCTTTTTGAGGAATACTAGCCTTAAAATGACATGGAAAACTGATTTTACTTGGCAACTTTTGAGTAATACTTTCTACATGGTTATGAAATTTAAGTTGTGAATATTTATGCATTCCTAATATCTTAGCAGAAATAACAATCTCTATACGTTCTTCCTTTAACAGTAACATTGTCTTCATCTGTTTGAATAAGCATAGGGGTAGGAAGCAAGGGACTGCCAGTTGAAAATGTGGTGTGGCAGAAATATAATTCCACCCACCCACCCACCCCCCCCCCCCCCCCCCCCCCCCCCCAAATACAAGGATGAAAACTGCTTATATTTGTTTCCTTTGTAAAAAAAATGTCAAAAGTTTGCAGAAAATTTCTTTAAAATTTGCCCAACATGTTGCACCAAACAGCACCTAAGGACCCTTAAATATTCAAAAATTTTCCAAAGGAGAGGGGAACACTCTCCCCTTAATCCCTCCCCAGGAAGGTAATCCAAAACAACATTCAGCCCCAGTCTCATACAGATTCCTATATATGCCTATGTGAATAAGATTTAGTTTTGGTGACTCCCGTAAACATGAGTTTAAGTTTAATATGTCTCTGTTCAGTACAAGTCTATTTATTTTAAGCCATTTCAATAGTCTATGCATTGCACACAGTATTAGCAATATTGTAATTACTGCTTGCAATGTGGAGAATCATGTCAGCATACATATCAAATTGTCAGGCAAAGCCTTTGGGAGATCATTTTGTGTAGATTGTAAGTGGTCTTAAAACATACTTCCGCAGGGGATGCTATACTATAGATGTTGATGTTGAGAAACGATGAAACACCATTCTTTAAAACAAACCTTCTCCTGATGGTTTGTAAGATAAGATTTGAACTATGAAAGAGCATGATCAGAACATCCTTTTAACCTTGAATTAAAGTAAAAATTAGAATGATTAGTTGTGTCAAAAGCTTTTTGCAAGTATGTCAAGACAACACCATTCAGTTTCCCATTACCTACATTATTGGACCACACATAACCTAACTTTAGAAGTACTGTACAACATAATTGCTTTGGACAGAAATCTGATTGGTTTTCACACAAGATATTAAACTTTGTTGAATATGAATAAAACAAATTAAGCAGTGCCCTTTGTAAAATTTTTGATGAAACTGGCAAGGGAAGAGACAGATCCAAATTTTGATGCACCATTCCAATGACCGAATTTAAAAGACTGGTATACCTTTTGCCTGTTTCCAGAGGTTTGGTACTGATTTAATCCTTACTGATAAACTAACAATTTCTGGAAGAGAGGGTACAATGATCTTTTCAACAATTTCTACAATTTTGCAGCTTATATCATCAACTTCCGTGCTTTTTTGCATGACATGTTTTTTAAACTGTGTACTCTGTCATGTATTGTATATGATAAATACAACCACTGGTTTTTCTGCTGGTAATATCATGACTAGGATTTATAGGTGCAATAGAATGGGGCAACAGAAGTATTTACTTCCTTCCCCACCATTCAACAATGCAAGCAGTCATTATCAAGATGAATTTAAGAAAAAATGAATGAGGTAAATTAATTGATGGAGCAAATGTTGCTTTATGAAGGATTGCATCTTGTTATTCCAAACTTTATTTTACCCAATATGAAAGTGAGCAAAAGTAAGGAAGGGGGAGGGGTCTTAGAGCTGCAGCCTCCACCCCACCCCCTACCGCCTTAACAAAGAAGTTGACTTCAGGGTTAAACATTTTATTTTCATGGCAAACTTTATATCATAAGTGTTTGCTTATCATGCAGTTAAATTAAAGGGCAAGCACCTTGTGCTCCCATGTGAAGTATATTTCCCCATATGAAAGTTGGTTACAATTTTCTTAGTACCCTTTTACTCCACCCAACTGCACCCCATGAGAAAATATCTCTCGCCTTATTAAATGCCAACCTCCAGCCAAATAACTTAAAGGTACATGTGCTAAACACTAACCTGTCATCTAGTTTATGTCAGGAGGACGCAATGAAACTTGTGTGTTAACTTTTTGCCATAGTGCTTTTGCTCCTCGTAGTCTTGGGAGTGCGTATTTTCAAGCCGAGAAGGATTTTTTACAGTACTTCCTTTCACCTCTCGTACATCTGTTTCTATTACAACTCTTGTCATGTTTGTACATTTCTATGATTATGTGAAATGATAAAACAAATGAAATGATTCATAGGTGACAGTATCATCAATTAGGTGATGAGAGACAGCTGAGATAGCTTTGTTCTCTCCTAAGGACAGAATTTGATGTACTGGCTGGTAATTGAACCAGCAATCTTTTATTCCAAAATCCAACACCATAGTCAATTGTCAACCATGTTTTCATTAATGTATTTTTGCAAAGAAAAAAAGCTGAATGCAAGTAGTTATACTAAACCACTACTTTATTTCTATTAGGCTACATTAGGGCATACATGTATTTGTAGGCATATGGAGGCTGTTTTCACTGATATAGGAAACAGTAAAGTGCGTTTTTTTTTTTTTTTTAAATTTGCTTCCACATTCTGTACCTTACATTTGAAATCTGCTGTGTGTACAACAGGAAATTGTTTTGAGATGGTGTCAGAGTTGTAAAAATGAGGCACTAGTAAACTCTTCTTCTTCCTGGAAGGAGCATCAATGTAATTAGCAAGATTGGAGATGTTACGGACAATGCCTGTGGTACTGTACTTACTGAATACTTACTAAACTAAAATCTCCAAGGAATGCTGCTTACCAATGGGGAAAGTCATTTGCATTAAGTTTAATTTGTAGAAGACCATTCATTGCATCCACTAATACACCAGAGATGTTTCTGTTCAGAATGCATGGTGTACATCAGCTTTAATTAAGAAAGTAAAAATGCTGACATTTCACCTCCAGAGAATTTTCAAGATGCTAAATTTCTCAGAGGTGTAAGTTTCCATTGTATTACTCTAAAGAGTGGATTCTTTCAAACCGTGTCAGTAGATAAATCCCTGGATAATATGTGGAGAAAGTACACAAAGATCAACATTTTTCCTTCAAAATCAGCTTTTTTCTTTGCCTTCTCTACAAGCTAAGGGATTACTGATTATATACTTCAGTCACTTGTATGCCAAGGTTGTGGACACAGTTTGTAAGGGACAAAAGTACCAAAGCACTTGGATTAGGGGCATCTAGTTGATGATGGCCACATCTTTATCAGACTTAATTAAGAATTTAGGCAAAAATTTAAATTTTGATTAAAGCAATCCCAATTTAAGCATTTTGGGGGAAATTTTCGTAGTACCTATGTATGGTTCTTGAGGTGCTACAGTAGCAGAAGTTACTACATTTGTCACCTGAAGTGAACTTGAAGCAAACAAGAGTGGTGTCATCTCATCTAGATAAGCAATGTTTGTTTGTCATCTGTTTCAATACTGAAACAGGTGTATGAGTACACCAGTAGGAAATGGAAAGTTAGAAAAACATGCATACCTCTGATGGAAGAACCATGCTCTCGATGCAGTCACATTACAAAAGTAGATTGTGGGTGCAGAAAATTGGCTGAAAATTTATAGAAAAACATGTAATTTTATAAGTGTGATGCTATTACTTCACCTAGACTTGCCTCAAGTTCACTGTGGTTCGAAAATGAGACTGAATTTGATGAGTCAACATCTCTAAAACCACACCTATGAATTGAATGTAAGTTGTACTAGTGTTCTGTCATTCAGTTCCCCAAAAACATATATCCAAAGTAAATTTAATTTAATATCTTTAGCAGGCATTGATGCCATACATGTGGGTTTGAGAGACCTGAAGTAAAGCTGTCCTTACTATATGTATGGTCTCTTTCCATTAGATTGAAATTTTAGCCTGCAATTATTCTGGTATGGACTTGACTAGCCAGCAGCTGCATACCAAAACATTTTTAAATGGTCATGCTTTTCCAGTTTAGCCTTTTAAGTAAAACCAGTTTTCTCTTCCATAGTCTTACATTTTTGTAATGTTCGTGCATGTGATGCAAGAAAAGTTTACAATCTTTACATTCCCCAAGGTAAACTTATATTTTTATCTGTTTCATGGTCAAGACAATAGATTGAAGAAAATAGAAAACAATTACTCCTAAGTATGAGGATATGACATCACTGCTTGCTTAAAGTACACTTTAAGTTAAAGGATTTTTTCTTTGTTGCTTTGTTTCTTTTTGTGCCATTTTACTGTGTTGTGTTTTTGTACAGGGACCACGTGGAAGTAGATCTGCTGGTCAGACCTTTCTGTGTTATCCCTACACCTTGTGTCTTTTGTATGTTTCATGACCAGTGTAAAAAGGTCAAATCAATGCATATAACTTCATTTACCATACTAATAGTGTGGAAAACTACACAGAGGAATTGAATAAAAATTTCACCAGTTTTACTTAAACCCTTCTTTTAAGTTAATCCAATTCAATAACAAAAGATTGGAATTCAATTTTTGGGCAACAGTAGTTTTCTTTGTGTAGGTATGGAAGCACTGAGCATCTGCTGAGAAATCGTAATTTGTTTTGAAACAACAAAGTGAGTTGGCAAATAGTTATAAGGTATTGAAGCAAATCAACAGGAAAAATGAAGCGCAGATCTACCAAAAAAAGAAAAACATGACATATGGCTTGCACTAGTTATTGCAAGATTTATGTAGGGGATCAGGAGTGATTGTATGTCGTGAAAGTTTGCAATCTAATTTAATGTTTAGATTTGCTGGAGTTCATCATTTGTGAGAAGTACATCAGTACTTAATACAGTAGTTGTGTATAGCTGTCATTTGGCATTATTTTACTGCCATGCAAGGATGAAAAAACAGAATGAAAAGAGTTTACAAGCATTACTTCAAACATAGAATGTACGGTACACAACATTTAGTTCAGTATTAATGATCATTCAAATTTAGTAATTAATAGGTTTTAATCTGTCAGTGGTTGACTGCTTTGTACTTGTCATTTAGAAGGCAGGTAATTGTACTGTGTAATATCCATTAGTCTAACAGCAGTTTAAGAAGACTGAAGACATGAGACTTTAGTAATACCTACTACCCTCTGTATTTTATATTCCCCCCCCCCTCCCCCTGGACAGAAAATTAGATTTTTACTACTTTTTTCTGTTTTGCTTTGGGATTCATGGGACTTTATATATGGTGTGTAAGCTCTATTATGATATTTATTGAAGGTTATATGTTAAGGAGATGTTTGAATAGAATATATCTAGAGTAAGAAAAATATATGTAACATCTGTAAGTTAAAAGTGATGGTATATGCTCCATTATGGTAGGATTTGTAGTACTGTACAGTACAGTACCTCATACGCAGATCTATTTTTGCCTTCAGCTTGTATGCAAGGACTTTCCATAAAGAGTATGGATAAATCTGTTTGTAATGTAATAAGGAATTATATACAGTACCTGCAGCTTTGAATGTTCATGCGAATTGATCTGATTCTCTCAACTGGATTTTATGTTGACACACATTTAATACAAATGAGAAAGGAAAGTTTCATAAAATTATAATGTGTACGGAATCTATACATCCTATTCACAGAAAGTTCAACTTCCGTGTGGGTGTAATTACATCACGCGATGCAGTCATAATTGTTGGACTACCAGTATGTTATATATTATTAATCGCTGAGACAGCGTCTCGTACAGATAATAGTGAAAAGAATCAATTATGACATGCTTTCACACATAGTAAATATATGGTGAAGAGGAGGATGGCAGCTAAACACTATAAAGCTTTGAAGTAATCATCATGGTTTGATAGAGTACTCCTTATGCATGCAACTCACCTAGTGCAGGCTTAATTTTGACCATGGAAAACAGACTTCTCTCAAATAGTTGTTGTACAGTTTAACAGGCCTTGACAAAACTATTTGCCAACTCATCATTGGCCAAAAACATTTTGTTCATTATCATCTTCACATCGTACTGTACACTAGCCCTCTCATTCTAGCGAGTGATTCTTTAGCCTCTCTGCAGTCACAAACCATTGATGCTTGCAGAAGCTTCATTGGTTTTCTGAATTTTGGAAGACTGTTTTAATAATAGGTTCATTTGCTGGTACTCAACAAAAATTGAACTTGTCATTGCTCAAAAATGTTTTACATTCATTCTTAGCCTGAAACGTAATGTATCATATGTGTATGTTGTACAATGGGATAAATAAATACAGTAGCAGGGCCACGGCAGCTGACTTTGCTTTATTTCTAGTTTAGAATGGTATTTGCTACGGTAGGTTAGGCTTTTCAATTGCCAGATCAACACGTGTTAATCGTGATATTGCGTAGTGGGATAACTAGACCACCAATAGTGGAAACTTTGGCTAGTTCAACGGTGGATTTAGGATTTCCTGAAAGGGAGGGGGGACTCCATGAAGTCAGTGTTGCACCTAGGAGCATCAATTGTACAAAGCCTTGATAAGGGGGAGGGGTCTAGAGAAGAAATTTATACACTTAAATGGTATTTCCTGGCTTCTCACAATCAAAATATGCATAGGTATTATTGTACAGGAGCTTTGAAACTGTCTAAAAAATGGTAGTGTTGAAACACATGGGAAAGCAACTCTCAGTGTAGTGCGTTAGCAGTAAAATGTACATCAATGTATAGGGAGGTGCATGATCGGACAAATCTGGACAATGCTTACTTGGTGACATTCGAAGGACGGATAATTCAGGACAATTCTCACCACTGACTCATAATCTTTCGCGTATACAATCCACCCCTCCTCCCCCCTCCCTCCTCCCCCTCCCCCCCCCCCCCGTGTTACATGTGAAAACACTACTTGTACTCAACAATTTACTTCCCCTCAATGGCATCTGCATCAAGCCAAGCTGATTTCTTAACAAGAGAAGCGGTTGACCTTTTGGTTATGTTTATTCAGGAGGTAGTCAAGAACAGTTTCTGCTTTATTAAAAATGTTAGAAATAAGTGTGTATATTTCGTAATCTCCAATTTGATTCATAAATTTATCCTGAAGGAATGATTACACATAAATGTCATAAAAATCCTATCAGTATTTTAAATTGATACAGCATTTTAAAGCAAATATAAAATTTGAAAGAAAACTGTATCCTATTCCTTTTAAGGAATCTGGACAGCGAAATACTCCCCCGATCCATTATCAGCTATTGTCGATGCTTATGTAGGAGTCTGTATGTACTGCTCATTCCTAGTTCACTCATATGATTGGGAAGCGTCAAAGTGGATTTGAGCAAACAGAGTCTGGCTGCGTGGAGTACTGTATTGTCCAGGTTCAGATTATTGTGTGCAAACACTAGTGAAACTGCAAACAATGCATATCTTTGTGTAGGTTTGGCAAACACTGGTATTTTGTGAACAAGTACAAATGATGGATAAACTACCACATACCCTTTGTTTTAACATGGGTGCTTTGGCTGTGAAGTTGTGCATTTGGCCAGTTAGTAGCACAGAATACACAACATAATTGAATACCAAATGTCAGTTGGTGTTGGTGTTGTCCTGAAATTGTCTGGCTTGCACTTGGTTTAACTGACAAACAAAAGTCTATGCTAAAGCAGTATATCGATTGCTTCGGACCAAAGAAGGTGACCTTATTTCGGGTTTTCTCCTGCATACTTTGATGAAATGAAACTAATATGATTACTGACAAGATTTAAAAGTAACTGAGATCAGTCATTTTGTATGGTTTGTTCCTATTAGGATAAAACCCTTCCAAAGCGACTCCATAGAATCACCAATAAGCACAAACTTTTAGTGGTTAAATTTCCATGACACATTCCATATCCTCAGTAAATTTCAGATCTGTAACTTTTAAAAGGGCTGAGAAAACACAATCAAAAGCCAGAAATCTCTGAACGCCTTGCAGAAAACTGCTGTTGTGATTGCATTACTTTGACTAGTCTGCTAGTTGAAGTAAAAATGTATCACTGTCTTAATATGTAGTGAGTAGATGTTTCTGATCGGCGAGTGGATTTTTTATGCGTCTCGCCAAATGGCGAGTTGGTTTCAGAATTTTTTCCAAGGCCTACAGTTTATAATAAGCCTTCAGTAATTGTTGATAAAAAGTTATTATTATATACTCAACTTCAATTTTCTTTCATACATTTTTATGCCATGTTTTCAAGTTTTTTATTGCTGCTTTTGGTTTTAAATTTGTGTGGAACTTTTATCTTTTCATTGCACTTTGTAATTATTTAGTAACCAGTGCCTTGGGTTGGATCAGCTTTCTAGCTAACACTACTTTCCCAACCCTGTAGGAAAATTTTGAACAAACAGTGATGTTGCTTTTATGACTGGCAATTAATACCAAAGACTTGTGAAAGATGTGGAAGTTGGTTGGATTTTTAGAGTGATAACCTCACTGATGTGGGTGTTATGTACGTACAAAGGTTTTATGTACATCTTTAAACCTTTATACTTATTGGTTACCAGTGAATTCATAAAACATCAAGTGCTGTGAACTTGATGGGAGGGTATGACATGCAGACTAGAGAGTTGGCTTGTTGCCAGAGTGTACTATACCTGTAGCTACATGCAGCTTTGTCAAAGACTGAAAATAGTCTGGGTAGCATCTCATTGAAAGACGACAAGGAAAGGTAAAGCTAGTTACAAAAAAATAAACAAACTTTGACACTATCAGTATCATAGGATGGATTTAATACCAAAGGAATGTTCAAAATGTGAATCTGGGAAATAAATGGTTGTTTGAAGACAAAAATGATTTGTTATTATATAGAAAAGTACTTTTGGTTACAATATAAAAAGAATCTGGACAAGATCTCGACTAATGTTTGTTTTTGGTGTAAAATATGGCTTCTAATATGGCATGCATGCATGTGTCTTTCTTCATATAGCATGTTAGTATTTAGTCTTTCCCTTATAATTTGAAAGTAAAACAGTGTTTAATATCACTTCGTGAAATGTATTCCTGAGAGGGGTTTTTCCATTATAGTAGTGCTGCAGATAAAAGTGAAGATGTGATCAACTGGAGTATAGTGTATCTGACATGTGTACCAGTTATGAATGTTTTAAGGGTCAATGCAGTCCCCAAATTAGTATACTCCATTATCTTAATGCCTTTTTGTAACCATCTGACAATATTTTGTTATTAATTTGTTTAATTCTTACAGAACAACATGCTGGCATTTAGTTTTCTAGTTGTAATTATAATGTAATGAAGCAGGGAAGATACATTTAAAGCAAAGGAAGTTCAATTCGTAAGACAGGTTTCAAACTTTGGTTGGGGTGACTGCACTATGCCATTTTAAATGTGTGGTATGTTTTCGATTATTTTGGACTAAGTATATAAATACTGGAGATAGGAAGTGTGTTTGTTTTGTCATCTTCACTTATGATAAATTTTATAATAAATTTTAGGATTCCATCAGAACCAGAAATATTCTTCTTGGGATGGCTAGCTGAGTTCTACTGTAGGCCTAACATTTGTTTTGGAATTTTTTTAGTTCAAAAAAATAGTATTCAGTTCCTTGCATCAATTTAAATCCAATATCTGCACGTACATGATTTTGTATAGACATCAAAAACCAGGAAAACAAAATAAAACATAAAAAGTCTAGAATAAGACTTTTAAAAATCTTTCATGTTTAATTTAAGTACATGAAGTGGAACGGAGAATATTTATTGGTGCATTTTTCTACTATTTGTAATTCCATAGAATGGATGACACATTTAGAACTTAGAGGTGAGTGTAGCAAGTTTTGTCATGATCACGTTATGAAGATGAGATGGGAATATACTACATATGTTGTAACTTGAACAGAAATCATTGTTTGTGTGAGGAAGGAGTGGTAGAAGTTTAGAGCAACAACTGTGTAGCTTTGGCTACACCAGCTGTTTTCTATTTTTATTTTTCAACCTCCAGTCAGTAACCCACCTACCCAGTTGTCATTGTGAGTCTTGAAAAGAGATGCATTTACACAAGTTAGCATACACTAGAGTATAAATAAAATAGCAAAACCTACACCCAGGTACAGCATATACCAAAAATATTTATCAGTAGGCCAGTTAGAAAGGCAACTGTAAATAAGCGGGCACTTCCAATAACACTTTTCACCACTCCATACTGGGGTAATGTTGGGGATGTTGCAACACTTTAGTGTGGATATGGTTAATTATATAATTGTCTCTACTACACCCAGAACTTAACAGTAACACTTTAGTGTGGATATGGTTAATTATATAATTGTCTCTACTACACCCAGAACTTAACAGTAACACTTTAGTGTGGATATGGTTAATTATATAATTGTCTCTACTACACCCAGAACTTAACAGTAACACTTTAGTGTGGATATGGTTAATTATATAATTGTCTCTACTACACCCAGAACTTAACAGTAACACTTTAGTGTGGATATGGTTAATTATATAATTGTCTCTACTACACCCAGAACTTAACAGTAACACTTTAGTGTGGATATGGTTAATTATATAATAGTCTCTACTACACCCAGAACTTAACAGTAACACTTTAGTGTGGATATGGTTAATTATATAATTGTCTCTACTACACCCAGAACTTAACAGTAACACTTTAGTGTGGATATGGTTAATTATATAATTGTCTCTACTACACCCAGAACTTAACAGTAACACTTTAGTGTGGATATGGTTAATTATATAATTGTCTCTACTACACCCAGAACTTAACAGTAACACTTTAGTGTGGATATGGTTAATTATATAATAGTCTCTACTACACCCAGAACTTAACAGTAACACTTTAGTGTGGATATGGTTAATTATATAATTGTCTCTACTACACCCAGAACTTAACAGTAACACTTTAGTGTGGATATGGTTAATTATATAATTGTCTCTACTACACCCAGAACTTAACAGTAACACTTTAGTGTGGATATGGTTAATTATATAATTGTCTCTACTACACCCAGAACTTAACAGTAACACTTTAGTGTGGATATGGTTAATTATATAATTGTCTCTACTACACCCAGAACTTAACAGTAACACTTTAGTGTGGATATGGTTAATTATATAATTGTCTCTACTACACCCAGAACTTAACAGTAACACTTTAGTGTGGATATGGTTAATTATATAATTGTCTCTACTACACCCAGAACTTAACAGTAACACTTTAGTGTGGATATGGTTAATTATATAATAGTCTCTACTACACCAGAACTTAACAGTAACACTTTAGTGTGGATATGGTTAATTATATAATTGTCTCTACTACACCCAGAACTTAACAGTAACACTTTAGTGTGGATATGGTTAATTATATAATTGTCTCTACTACACCCAGAACTTAACAGTAACACTTAGTGTGGATATGGTTAATTATATAATTGTCTCTACTACACCCAGAACTTAACAGTAACACTTTAGTGTGGATATGGTTAATTATATAATAGTCTCTACTACACCCAGAACTTAACAGTAACACTTTAGTGTGGATATGGTTAATTATATAATTGTCTCTACTACACCCAGAACTTAACAGTAACACTTTAGTGTGGATATGGTTAATTATATAATTGTCTCTACTACACCCAGAACTTAACAGTAACACTTTAGTGTGGATATGGTTAATTATATAATTGTCTCTACTACACCCAGAACTTAACAGTAACACTTTAGTGTGGATATGGTTAATTATATAATTGTCTCTACTACACCCAGAACTTAACAGTAACACTTTAGTGTGGATATGGTTAATTATATAATTGTCTCTACTACACCCAGAACTTAACAGTAACACTTTAGTGTGGATATGGTTAATTATATAATTGTCTCTAGTGTAGAACTTAACAGTACTCTTTGCTAGGATGTACATTGCAAAAAACAGGCCAGGAAAATTTTGGGATGTGGATTACCCATATTAAGTACATTTTCCTATTGTTTTTGGTGGAGGTCAAAGGTCATTTGGGGTCACCAGAGGTCAAACGGTCAAATCTTTGTAAACACAATATCTCAAGATGGTAACTGTGAGGGATCTCGTACATAGCATGTCGATTATCCATATAGAGTAGATGATCCCTATTATTTTTGGTGGAGATCAAAGGTCATTTGGGGTCAGCAAAGGTCAAAACGATAAAACTTTGTCAACAGTTTATCTCAAGGAGGATAACTGTGAGGGACCTCATATTTACCTTGTGTATCGTCCATATTGAGTAGATGGTCCCTATTATTTTTGGTGGAGGTCAAATGTCATTTGGGGTCACCAAAGGTCAAAAGGTCCAAACCTTGTAAACACAATATCTCCAGAAGGGTACCTGGGAGGGATCTCATACCGTACTTAGCATGTGGATTGCCATATTAAGTAAATGATCTCTAGTGTTTTTGGTGGAGGTCAAAGGTCATTTGGGGTCACCAGAGGCCAAAAGGTCAAAACCTTGTTAACACAATACCTCAAGAAGGGTATTATAACTAGTGAGGGATCTCACACTTGACATGTGGATTGTTTGTATTGAGGAGATGATCCCTATTATTTTCTGTGGAGGTCAAAGGTCATGTGAGGTCACAAAAGGTCAAAACGTAGTAAACATGATATTTTAAGGAGGATAACTATGAGGGATCTCATACTTGACCTGTGGATTGTTCATATTTAGAATGTAGGTCATTTTGGGTCACAAATTTTGGAAAGGTTTTTACCTTTTCAACATGATATCTCAAGTAGGATAACTGTGAGGGGCCTCATGCTTGTCGTGTGGATGATTCATGTTTGTTACAATATATCCATATGGCAAGGAATCACTAAGCCTTTTGGCTTTCTGGTTCAAAAGCCACTGCACCTTGTACTAAATGTGATCAAGTGCTGTCTTGTAACAGCAGGATTTAATACAGCTGGCAATTTCTGTGAGTAAATATAGCAGGGTAAAGTAGTTAGTAGTGCTGCCTAAAATACATGTCTTGATGTAGCTGCAAATTGTGGTGCTGCAAGGCTAGGTCTAGACAAAGGTAGCATATTAAATGAAGTGAATAAAATTAAGCTGGCCAAAGATATTAAGCCAAACCATATACAACTGAACAAGTTACTTTTTCCTTGTTGCCAAAGGGATACATCATCAAACTATGGCTGTATATGAGTTGGAATGGGTTGAAAGGAAAAAGTGCAGTCACCCAGAAACGAATAAGTTTGGTATCGTAATTCAGGAATGGCTCTTTTTATTCATGTGACAATACGTATCTTTGCAAACTTAATAAATTCATGCAGAATGAACTCATAGTGCAACTTGATTGTGTCATATTTATGCCCTGAAATATCATGAATAGTACTTAATGTAAGGGAAGTATGTAGAAATTTGTAATATTTACTAAATGTGTCAAAATAAGTTTGAGGTGACTTTGTATTCCCTTCATATACAAGAGTCATGAACACATTTCAACTTAAAATATGAATGAATCATGCAACTGTATAAGTATGGCACAAATACATATGATACGTTTTGTTCATGATATCTTGGAAGAAAGAGAGAATCAGCATCTGAGGAATGCATAGTACCTGAGTTACAGTAAAGGTGACCTATTACACTGGACAGACTCATTTTAACTGAACTGGTGCCTTGTCCTGCTCCCCCACTCTTGCAAACTAATCAAGATTGCTCCCACTTTTCTCTTTAAATGTCATAGTGCTACTGTACTTGACCAGCTGACAGCCTGCTGTTTTAGAACGTTTAATAAAAGTGATACAGACCAGCCAACTGGTTGACTATGTGCACTTTAACCATTCGTAGTGGTTTTCAGGGACTTTCTCATTTTGTTGGGACGTTTCTGTTTTTCAGCTATTTTTTTTTTTTTTTTCATTTTTCTCAAGTTTGAAATTTAGTGCTGTTTTCAAGAGGGCTTTAAAGTGTTTCTTGTAATGCCAGCGTCAATGTGTGATTGATGATTAGTTTGTTGGGAGATCCTGGCTGATGTTTCTCCTTTTCTCTCTGGAGACCTAGCACCCCTGTATGGCTCTGCCCCAGTGGCTTCCTGTAGCTTGAGTAGGTTGGGGAGAGTGGAATCAAAATTTTGGGTATGTTTTTGGCAAAACTAAAAATTCTTCAGGAGTTATATTTTTGTGGTACTTACAACCACTTTTTGTGGAATCCACCTGCTGTATGTATTTTAGACTGTGATCACAGTAACATCTTGTACATTCTCTTATGGCCTCCTGTATCCTTTATCTGATCATTTGGCAAAATTACTAATTCACTGTAAATATTGCCTTGAGGTTCTATGTGTTTATGCCTGGTTGACTGGCAGGTATCTATACAGTGTACCAATACAATGTCAAAAGAAAAAAATTAGAATTCCTTGAGATGTGGTTTGGGAATCTTTTCATCTATTGTAGATATGATGTATGGTATGAATTTTTGTCATATTTGACAAGCTCTTGAAAAGGTGTGTACTTGCAGTAGTCAGGGCTGGAAATATATTGATTTGCCAGGAAGGAAGTCAAATTTCCCAAAATTTTTAAACATTTTTTCATGTAGTCCATGTTTCCTACCAATTGCCAAAGTTCTCCTGCATATACCAAAACATCTGCTTAAAGGCATGTTCTGGTGACCAAATCTGACATTTTCAAAACCTGTAGTAAAACAAGGAACTTCCCAGTTTCCTGATTTTTTTTTTCACCTATGCTTAAATGTTCAATTAATTGGTGTGTGTTGTCTTTTGAGATATACTCCTGCTAGGTAAGTGGTGGGACTAAGATGTGTATCTTGATAGATATCTGACAGTCTTCTGTTTTGATATAATAAATTGTGCTTAGAACACAAAGCAAATTTTATCTTGCAGAAGATCTGCCAGGCATTGTGTTTAGAACACAAAACAAATTTATCTTGCAGAAGATCTGCCTGACAGATTTTGATTTAAATCAGTTTTTAGTCAGATCTTAGTGAAAGGTAATATAAAAGCTGCAAATGATCGGGGCAGTCTAAGAGTAATTGTTTCTTGTAATATTAAAAAAATTTGAAATTTAACTAAGTGTCTAGAGTGTGATCTTATCTTTTTGTCATTATTTTTGTGACTTTTCAGGTGAGAATGCAAGATGTTCACACTGGAGAAGAACTGATATTTATCTGTGACAGGTGGATGTCACGGGATGAAGATGACAGTGATATTTGTAGAGAGCTTGCTGTCTCTAGGGATGAAGATCCTTTGGCAGGTATGTCAGAATTGCAGACTCCTAATAATCAAGTTTGTGATTACTACTGTGTACTTATATTTGTACGTATTTTCTATTTCAAAATAACTTAATTTTCTGTGTTCGTGTAATGTTTGAAACATTACAGTTGTATGTCTACAATGTGAACAGTATCTTTTATAAAAATCCAATGTTCTGTGACCTTTGAATCAAATTCTTCCGACTTACATAAATTCAATTTTTTGTTTTGTGAAAGCTTTTTGAAGAGGAGATTTGTTGTAGGTGTGTATAAAAACATTATTGCACAAATTACATTTCATATTAATGTCAGAAGTCATCCCTTTGGGTAGTTTAACATTTACGGTATTATAATAATTGTGAAATGGAACCATCACTACATGTGCCTCCTTCATATTTTCAGAATGGTAAATATTGAATATAATGAATAAATATTGTAAGACTTCAGATAAAAGTAATGAATAAACATTGTGAGATTTTAGATAAAATTATTTCATACTATGTTCGTCATATGTTCTGGAGGGTGATCATTTGCCCACTCTCTGGAGGATATAAGCTCTTTCATCATACCTGTATACATAATTAATGTCCATGAATTTCGTTTCATGAAGAAATAATTTTTGTGTTGAGTTCTCAACTTTTTACAAAGAAGCTGTCTAAAATTGCAATCAACTTTTGTGTGAATTACGTGAGAGACCTTTAAATGAGTTTTAAGATAAAGCTTGATTCAGTGACATACTTAGGTAAGGTAAAGGTGCTTAATGTCATGATTAAATAAATTTTGTCCATATTTAAAAGTGTATCATTGTATTGAATGTGTTTTTTAATGTCACCCTTTTAGTGGTCAAGTATCAAGTGCTGGTCACTACTGGAAATTATTGGGGAGCTGGGCTCATTGGCAAGGTATACATTACTCTCATTGGAGAGAGAGGAGACAGTGGACCAAGGTTACTGTACAAGTCCAACCATGGTAAAGCATTTGAGAAAGGCAGGGTAAGATACCAAAGATCTAAGTCTGAGTTGGGTACTATATATGTAAAATTAAGGGCCTGAAATTTGTGAAACAGGTCTGAATTGTTTAAATTACTAATCTGAAGATTATCCAAATAATTTGGATATAATAGAACATATTGTGTGTTTATCAAAAGTTATAAACTTTTAAGAAAACTTATGGAAAAAAGGTCTTTAAAAAATTACTTCACTCTTGCAGTGATTCAGGCATCCTAAAGTTTCAAAATTTCCCAGTGGGTGGCACAAATAGTGGCATTGGGTATCATGAGTTGTATTTGTGAACTTCCATTTTAATCACCAACATGTGGAAGGGGGCATTGGGGGACATGGGAAAATGTGGAAGGCACCACCAGTGAATTAATCAAAAAATACTATTGTAATGCTTTGACACTCATATCTATTGATTCTAAGCCTCTCTCTACAGGGAGGCTGAAAAATAAAGTATAAAATTATGTTTAAGCTTAAATATCTTTTATGTATAACATTTTTATTGTAGGTGGTAAGGTGCATAGCTATTATTCTGGACGTGGAGATGTCAAATTCAGCATAACTGAGTGTACGTGACTGAGTTATACTCAGTTCTCTAAAGCCTCAAAATATTGCTATACATTCATTGTGGGAAGGACACTGAAGTCTTTAAAGGTGTATTCATTGAGTTTTATCTGAGATTCACCCTTGAAATGTGCCATTTGTATAATGTGCTGATGATTTGAATCCAGGAACTTCTCAGTAATCTGAAGCCCTTTTGGATCCCATATTGTACTTTAGCTGAAAGGGATCATATTTTATCAGCCTGCAGCATTTTATGTCCATTTGCAATTCTGATGACTCTACTAAAAACGAAGGTGATTTCCTTCATCAATTGTAAGGGGCCTTGGCCTATAGAAATGTATCATAGGTCACTGACATGAACTGTGTGTATCTTATAGAGGCTCTTCCCTTCACTGACATAACAAAGACGTGACATCAACACAGTTAGCCATTTTGGTTGTCAAATTTATCACTCACAAGATGTACCCTGCCTACAAAAGTTTTCATCAAAGATTAAAAAGTTTTGTACCTTCTTTTCAAAGATTGTAACTTACTTGACAGCAGGGAAAGTTGTTGCTTAAATGTCAGGAAAATTACAAGGCCTGCTGTTTTATCATCAGTTTACAACAAATTCATGAAAAGAATAGCTAGATGGCGAATTCTTAAGAAGAAATATCAACTCTGGTGTCCACATTGCACAGTTCTGACTTATTATCCTGTGATCGACTTATATATTACAATAGATTGTTTTTTCTATTTGATCATTACAAAGCATTTAAGCCAACTCATGTAGCTGATATGCAAGCTTACATGTACACTTACATACAATCGATCCCAGACATTTTAGTAAAGAAAACCTTCTTAGAGAAAAAGGAACAAAATGCCTTACACTTTGACTGATAATGTCTGTACACAGTGTAGTAGTTGTATGTGCAGTAAGTTTGATGTCCAAAATGGCAGTACAGGCAAAATTGGGACTATTGTGATGTCATGTGAAGAACCTTTGTAGATGTTATTATATACTAGACTTTTTGTAGACCTGTATCTGTGTACACATCAATGTGCTTTAGGGATGGGAGTGACACCTCAAAAATGAATGGGTATGACATTTTGGTCAGACTAAACAATTCCATATTAAAACATGGATGTGATGAGTTAAATTCTGTGACATGAGATACCCTTATCTTTTCCCTGTTAGTATCTGGTGGGGTACCAAGGTATACAAAGTAAGTCTTAGACTATCAACATACTTTTAATGTTTAAATATCTTTTCCTTTAACACTAGACTGACATCTTTTCCCTTGAAGCTGTGAGCTTGGAGAAGTTAAAAGGAATTTTGATCGGACATGACTGCGATGAACCTGGTAAGATGTTAAAGCTGCTATGAGGTAGTCTTTGGATGTATAATCAATATTTGGTCTGGCCGGTGTTGTAACATGAGAGCTAAAATCTTTAAGTGTCCTGTTGATGATGTCTGCAAATTGTTGACCCCTGAGATTGAATTTCTCCAAAATATTTCATGCCAGGAGGCAAAGTAAGGTTGTACATTATGTAAACTTTGTAACTCTTTCCCTTATATTTCAATCTTTTGTTCATCTGAATAGAAATATCTGGAGGTAAGTATGATATTTTTGGACATGTTTAAGTCTTTTAAATTTATTTAATGGCAGTAAACAGTAATACAATGTGATAGTCAAGTTACCATAGTAGAGGCAAGCACCCTGTCAGTGACTGTATTCTTACACTCTAGAATGCCAGTCCCTTAATTAATAGTGTTTGTGGGTGAAATAATTAGTGGGCTGTGTTGCCTATGATGAGAAATTGAGTGTACAGTACAGTAAATTTAAGCATACTTTCTCAGTGTGAATTGCAGATTATTAAATTAGAATTAGATAAAACTCATCCTTCTGAAAGTATTACCAGTATATATGAAATCCTAAGAAATATTCATGTTTGGTTTGGTCAGAATTATATACATTATCAGTGTACTAATTCATACAGTTTGGCAAATAAGTATGTACAAGTATTTGTGATAATGGATTTTGCTCATAATTGCAAACTACTGAAGTCAATCGTTGATGTAAATGCTTTGGCACATAGAAGTGGGATGTTCTCACAATGGCACTCACACTTGACCTCTTGGTGGACATGTGTTACTCCTTTACCTATATTGGCTGCACTTGTAATACCAACATCTGTGAACTTTTGCAAGAATTCCTCATCAAACTGCGTAAAAACTGTACGCTATTAACTATTCATATATATGATCACAACAAACACAAATTGTAAATATTCAACAAAAAAAGCAACTAGAGCAAGTCTGACTACTATGCTGTTCAGACTACCAAAGTCAATGGTGTTTTAGTGTGTGATTTCTCCCCCTTAAAGCTCACACAGTGAAGAAGTCCTATTGACTTATTTTTTAAAAGTGAGTGGGTCACAGAATGTTACAGTTTAAGCTTCATCGTGCAATATGAATATTCATATATCGAAACCAATCAACAGTCGAGTGGTAACATCAAATTGGGCTAATGAATATGGGGAAACTGGATAAACTCTGTCGTTGTTTGAAGGTGTTAGAGTATGTACGTCAAAAGAGGAGTACATATTCGACACCTGCTATGAGGGTAACACTCGCACACACTCTCGTAACTAGAAGCACTTGTGCTCATTCCTATGATATGGTACTGACACTGCGAGTTTGCAATAGATCCCACTCCAAGGTTCTGAGCTTTGTCATTTGAAAGCAAACATGCAAATATGTTATGACTGTATGAGAGTTTGTATGAAAGCATGTAGAAGATATCCAGATATGGACCATTTTCCAAATAGGTAATTACAAAGGATTATTGGATAGAGTGGCCTGCATTGTTTTTCACTACCGTAAAATGCAGTTGACGGAAACGGCGCACACCTAAACTCTATTCCACAGTCCCTTGTACTTGCTATTTGGAAAAGGTCCATTGTTACTTGTTTCTTGGTAATTTGTAGTTTTTTAGAAATCTACAACTTTCATCTCCATTTCTTTAACAGAGAAAGGCTGGTTTCTTGATAAAGTTGTTGTCAAGGAAACAGAAGGAGCTAAGAGAGAGTCTTTGTTTCCATGCTACCAGTAAGTACAAAAGATGAAAACATTTGCAAAATTGTTATTTTTTACTTCTGTCCTCGTTCTGTTTTGGCAGTTGATTATTTGTAGAAACCTGTATATTTATGACATCTAAGATGAGCTGTAAAATTAATTAAAAAACTCTGTCCACATTGATTATTCTAAATATTTGAAAAGTTTGAATTTTTCATATTTGAAGGACGGGCTTGTGTGACTTTCATTTATCCTGATGATCAATGAGATGTAGTGAAAGGCAAAAGAAATCTTCAGTTAAATTCATAAATGCATGCCAAGATTTAAGTTACAGAACATGTAGTTATAAGCAAGTTTTGCTGTACATTACTGTTACAGACATAGGTGAATGCGTGGGGGGTGGGGGTGGGCTGTACCCTTCCCAATTTCTGCTTTAGGGCAAATTATGGGCTATTTGTTAGGCATACACGATTAAACTTTGGGCAAAAGTTCTCAGCCACCACATGAAAATTGGCCCCATAATCATACAAGTACAGCCATAAATCGGAGTGTGTATGACAAAAAATTTATCACATCAAATTTTGGTTTACGGAGTCTTCAAGATGAAAAGAAAAATATGCATAAATTTTCTTTGTAAACAATGCAAAGATATTTTTGATGGCAAAATATTGCTTTTAAGTAATTCATCCTCCCCAAAATCATCTCACCAATGTATATGTTTAGTGAGCAAACATGCTTCCCTTTTGTAAAAGTTCGTACTGTTCTTTGAAGATTACGAGAAACTTATCAAAATTGTATAAAAACTACCCCTTTCTCCTCTTTGTTCCCATGGAACTTTTGGGCTGTAAAGTCTATTGACTCAAACATGTATACCAATGAATACTTACAGTCTTGTGTTTCTTTTTTCACTTGATAGAGGTCTTGCAATCTTCAGTCTGAGTTTAGTTTTTATATTAGAATCTTTATCTGAATTTTAAATAGATCTCATCTCATGAGTTGAAGAGTCAAAGTGCTGGTAAAGTTACATGTTCTCATGATGTTGGTGAGCCTTAGCTCTGTTGGCTGTGTTAAATCATTCATATGCAGAAAATAAGGATGCAAATTGGTAGACATTTGAGTAGATTTGTTCACCTGGTTTATGCAAATAGATATCCACTCTCTTCAGAATGTATCCTTGATTTAAACAGATGAATAAACCATTGCTTTCAAAGTGCTTGGGATAAGGTACATAATGTCTTGTGTTTATGTCTCCCAGATGTCATTAGATTGCATAATGGCTGCTTATCACACATGATGATGAACAGAGGTAGTAGGATATCTGTACAGGATTTGTCAAAGTGCAATTAAGGAAGAGAGTATTATAGCTTACTTATCATGCTTAATGCTGTGATGAATATGAGAAAAGTTTTTACTGCAGACGTTTCTCATTCTGCATGAGGATGTGAGTTTGTGTCAGTGTATGGAGATGGGATATCTTAGTTGTAGTTCTTTTGTATGTGATGCTGTGAGACAGCTATTAAAGGAAATGGGTACACAATGTCATCTCAGGTTTATGTAAAGTAGCAATTGAGCCAATTCAAAGGAATATTTTACCCCTCCCCCTCACCAAAAGTAAAAAATGACTTTATAAGGAGTGGTTTAGAGACAAGATTATGCAGTTATGAGTTACCCATTTGTTCAATGTAACAAGTGAATAAACTTGGTGCTCCTGAATGGGTAACAAACATTCCCATGTAGAGTTGTATATTGTGTACATGGTGTCAGTATGAAACACAGAAAAAATTGCTCTCATCATTACTAAGCCTTAATGATATCTCATCAGGAAACTCTGGTACGACTACAATCCCTTGACACATGTTGCCATTGATTTTCAGAAGTAATAGTTAATTTGAGGATTTCCTTGATTATACATGGAACTATTTGATTGTTGGGATATTAAGTCAAGTTAACTTGTAACAATAGAAGACCAAATTTACTCAAACAAAATTAGATTCTTGAAGGTGTTAAGGAATGTCCCTAGTTTGAAACAATCTTTTTGCCAAAATTTTAGCTAACCATTAACGTGCTATGAAGTACTTTTATTTATCTTCAAAAGTACTGCCTGGTTTAAACTCTCTGTTTACTTATGGGGAGACAGTTTGCTTGCATTTTACACTTACTTAAAAGTAGAGAGTGGAAAGTCAAAGCTTATCCATAATCAACTTTGACTCTGATATTAATGGTAAAAGTGTTGTAAGTAAAGGTCAAGTCAGGCATGGCTTTTCCTGAACTTTTGACTTTTTGTCTGTTATGCTCTTGAGAATTTATATTGCTGGTTCAGTGAGCTATTCAGTTATTGCCTAGCTACTTGGGTGCTGTTAATGATGAGTCAAGAGAGACAGCACCTGATGAAAGTAAGACTTAATGGCTTTAGTTGATGATGACAGGGCTGGAATTAAACAAAGGTCATGTAGGCAATGACTTTCTTATTTTTGGTGATTGACTTGGTGCCCTAACAATTGGAATATATATGATACAAGGCTAAGTTTGCCGTCATGCCCTTCCTAGCAATACACAACCAAATATAAACCAGATATAGGATTATGCTTTTGTTTAGTATAGGTTCCCTTTGAGATGCCTAAGTACGCTGTAAAAGGCAAAGCTTACATTAAAATGGCCTTGCCCTCATGATGTCTTGTTTCCAGCTCAGTAATGGTAATTGAGAAGATACTATCATGGAAGTCACTTATGCCATTTTGCAGTCGTCTTGGTTTAATATCTGTTTCGTCTTACAAATGCTGGATTATTGTTTTTTAGAACTTTTATAGATGGATCAAGTAGTACTAGCTTTATGATCACACAGGTGTTTTTGTTGAGAAATAAAGTCAGAGGAAAATGATAACAGTGCAATTCAAACCTATTTTGATCTTAAAAATTGATCAGAATTGAAAGGCTTATTTGATGTGAAATGACATAATCCACAGAAGATTGTGGTTGATAAATTTGGCTTGAAAAAGTGACAGATTGCAATCTAGTCATAGTGTTTAATTCTAGTAATGTGCATAGAAGGTACTTTTGAACCATCTCCAGCACCAGATCATTATTTAGTGAAATACCAAGTCCATTACGTGTTTTTATCATTTTGATAATTTTACATCAGACATTTCCAGTGGATCATGACAACATGTATTAGCTGTCTTTATCGTACCCAGGAAAACTGTGGAGATCTAAATTAGATGGAGGACAAGATGGGGGAGGGTAGAGGTGGGGAAGAGAGATGGAGAGGAGAGGAGGGGAAAGGAAATTGAGGTAGAGGGGTGGATATGGTAATTGCCTTTTCCAAACCTTCACAAAAACATATTTTCTTTCTTAGCAAGCTTCCTAAGTTTGGATTAATGTTTAAAGTTAATACCAACATTATCATCATTTATCAGAGTTTGTTAATTATTTACAATAGTTGTTAGGTATCTTTTGGTCATTGTAACAATGTTTCCAAAAATTACACATAGTGGTTCCTATATAGGTGTGACTATTAGACAGTGAGAAAAGCTGTTATCTTCCTATCAGTGTGTATTAAGTTTTACTCTAGAAAACTTCCTGTGTGGTTTAAATTTACACAATAACCATAAATTGAACACTGCTGTTACCTCCGTAGTCAACATATGTTTAAAACAACAAACAAAAGTGGAAAATTGCAGTCTGTTACATTGTATAAAGTTCATTTGGCAATAATTGCAAATATTCAAGTCAGTGGAAAATTATGAAGAATGTTAGCTACATTTTAACAGTACTTGAAAGGGAAGTAGTAAATAATAGGCCCCTGGATTATTACCAGTAATAGTAATCATTTTTGAAAGTATTTCCAGTAGCAATGGTAATGCACAAAATAAATTCTATAACAATGATGCCACCTAACATATTATGTATCAACATTTATTGTAAGCTGAATATTTACTTTTCTCCACAGATGGCTGGATGTTGCCAAGGGAGACGGTGCCATTACAAGAGAAATCAGTGTCAGCACAAAGCCTTACAATTGTAAGTCCATTGCGTCCCAGTATGGTACTTTGAAGCCACAATTTTATCATCATCAGTTTTTTCCTTTTGTTTTAAGTTAAAGCAAAGTACCACTGAAATTTTTTTGAGCCTAAAATTGTCCATAGTTGCAGACGTTCTTTCTGGTGTACCTTTTGAAGCATATGGTAATTTTATGTGGTTTCGTGTATCATATCATAGAGAAGAATTCAGTTGTTTAGCAGATTGAGTCTATTTTGTAAGTTAAGATGATGATGAAGTGTTGTTATTTATCGAGGGGGGAAGGTGGAGGAAGCCCGGGGTTTTTCCTCTGTGCTGGAAGCAGGCATAATATGTAACTTTCTTCTGTTTCTTGGGCATTTTAGGGGTTAAATGTCATTTTTGGTTTCGATGAAAAGAGAAACCTATGCAGTCATGATGGCGTGTGTGTGTATGTATGTGTGTATGAACTTGTCTTCCTATCAGTCTGAGGACCTGAACAATGGATTTCAGGTCCTCTGAAGGAAATTCAATAGATTTGTCAAGTCCTCGAAAGTTTGAACAATAGAGAGTCTATTGTCAAGGTTAGGGTTAAGGAAGTAAACACAAAGGAAATAACAATGAGGTCCTCGGATTGTATGTAAAATCGACTTGTATGTTCGTGTGTGTGTATGTGAACTTGTCTTCCTATCAGACCGAGGACCTGAACAATGGATTTGAGGTCCTCTGAAGGAAATTCAATAGATTTGTCAAGTCCTCGAAAGTTTGAACAATAGAGAGTCTATTGTCAAGGTTAGGGTTTAGGAAGTAAACACAAAGGAAATAACAAAGAGGTCCTCGGATTGTATGTAAAATCGACTTGTGTGTGTGTGTGTGTTTGTGACACTTTTCTTGTTTACACGATATCTCAAGAAGGGAAACTTTGACAGTTCTCAAAGTTGGTAGGTAGATGCCCCATATTCAGAGGAAGAACCGTATTGTTTTTGGTGGAGGTCAAAGGTCATTTGGGGTCACCAGGGGTCAAAATCTGAAAACCTTGTTTACACGATATCTCAAGGTAGGAAGCTTGGATAGATTTCATACTTTGTGTGGATGCATTATGGTAAGAGGAAGAACCCTATTGTTTTTGGTGGAGGTCAAAGGTCATTTGGGGTCACCAGGGGTCAAACCCTGAAAACCTTGTTTACACGATATCTCAAGGTAGGAAGCTTGGATAGATTTCATACTTGGTGTGTGGATGCATTATGGTAAGAGGAAGAACCCTATTGTTTTTGGTGGAGGTCAAAGGTCATTTGGGGTCACCAGGGGTCAAACCCTGAAAACCTTGTTTACACGATATCTCAAGGTAGGAAGCTTGGATAGATTTCATACTTGGTATGTGGATGCATTATGGTGAGAGGAAGAACCCTATTGTTTTTGGTGGAGGTCAAAGGTCATTTGGGGTCACCAGCGGTCAAACTCTGAAAACCTTGTTAACACGATATCTCAAGGTAGGAAGCTTGGATGGATTTCATACTTGGTGTGTGGATGCATTATGGTAAGAGGAAGAAGCCTATTGTTTTTGGTGGAGGTCAAAGGTCATTTGGGGTCACCAGGGGTCAAACCCTGAAAACCTTGTTTACACGATATCTCAAGGTAGGAAGCTTGGGTAGAATTCATACTTGGTATGTGGATGCATTATGGTGAGAGGAAGAACCCTATTGTTTGTAGGGGAGGTCAAAGGTCATTTGGGGTCACCAGGGGTCAAACTCTGAAAACCTTGTTTACACGATATCTCAAGGTAGGAAGCTTGGATAGATTTCATACTTGGTTTGTGGATGCATTATGGTGAGAGAAAGAACCCTATTGTTTTTGGTGGAGGTCAAAGGTCATTTGGGGTCACCAGGGGTCAAAGTCTGAAAACCTTGTTTACACGATATCTCAAGGTAGGAAGCTTGGATAGATTTCATACTTGGTATGTAGATGCATTATGGTTAGAGAAAGAACCCTATTGTTTTTGGTGGAGGTCAAAGGTCATTTGAGGTCACCAGGGGTCAAACTCTGAAAACCTTGTTAACACGATATCTCAAGGTAGGAAGCTTGGATAGATTTCATACTTGGTATGTAGATGCATTATGGTTAGAGGAAGAACCATATTGTTTTTGGTGGAGGTCAAAGGTCATTTGGGGTCACCAGTGGTCAAAACCTGAAAACCTTGTTTACACAATATCTCAAGGTAGGAAGCTTGGATAGATTTCATACTTGGTGTGTGGATGCATTATGGTGAGAGAAAGAACCCTGTTGTTTTTGGTGGAGGTCAAAGGTCATTTGGGGTCACCGAGGGTCAAAGTCTGAAAACCTTGTTTACACGATATCTCAAGATAGGAAGCTTGGATAGATTTCGTAATTGGTGTGTGGATGCATTATGGTAAGAGGAAGAACCCTGTTGTTTTTGGTGGAGGTCAAAGGTCATTTGGGGTCACCAGGGGTCAAACCCTGAAAATCTTGTTTACACGATATCTCAAGGTAGGAAGCTTGGATGGATTTCATACTTGGTATGTATATGCATAATGGTAAGAGGAAGAATGCTATCGTTTTTGGTGGAGGTCAAAGGTCATCTGGGGTCACCAGGGGTCAAAGTCTGAAAACCATGTTTACATAATACATCACAGTAGGAAGCTTGGATAGATTTCATACATGGCATGTGGATGCATAATCTTCAGAGGTACAAAGCATACAATTTTTGGTGGAGATCAAATGTCATTTGGGGTCACCGAGGGTCAAAGTCCGAAAACCTTGTTAAACACGACATCTCGAGGTAGGAATTTTGGATAGATTTCATACATAGTATGTGGATGACTTATGGTGAGAGGCAGTACCTGATATTTATTGTGGAGGTCAAAGGTCATCTGAGGTCAAACTCTGAAAACCTTGTTTACAAGATAGCTCAAGTTAGGAAGGTTGGATACTCCACATGATGTTGTATTTAATCAATCAGAAAATCCCTACGAGTTTTGTCAGAATCAGAGGCTAGTTGAAATCACCAGAGGCCAAAAAGCAAAAATTCCGAAGAATTCCCAAGGTCAAATATGAACATGAAACTGTAATTTTCCAGCTCTTTAAGACCACATTCAACCAATGACTGAAAGAAACAGGACATTTTGGCATTATTTGGGATTACACATTAAGTGCTATATTCATCGAAACCGCAATGCATTTGTGCATTCTGGTTCATGTAATTGGACTCTTTTTTAAGTATTTTACTATTGAAGTTTTAATATGTTTTCAGTACCTCCTGTATTGGTTCATGCATCAGGAAGTACAAACTGAAATAGTGTCTAAGCCTGCATGCATCTTAAACCCTTGTCAGTGTGGAATGTGGTACTACAATCAGTGTAGCATATTCCATTTCACAGAGTACCCAGAATAGGGAGTGTAATTAACCTGACAAATGTATTGGAAGTCATTACTGTAGCGATGTTTATGAACATTAAAGATAGATCGATATAGATAAACAATGAAAAAAATATCATGGACAGGCAGATATACTATTTCACCCGCTGCTACAAGCAAATTTTCGTCATTGAGATGTAGCTCTAGATGTATTTATGGGCAAAAATTGCCAATGGCAAAATAACTTTTAACATTAGCTCAACCTCTCTAATCCTTACATAGTAAATTAACCACACAAAAAAACTGTGTTTCACTACTCAAACATTGTATTTTACAGGTGAAAACATCAATTATACAGCTTAAATTTTGCAATTCTAAGCAAAAATTGTCACATAGGTTAAAAGCAAAGCATAGTGCTTGACTTACCACACTCAAGTTGTATCCTGATTGTGGTTGCTGTTTTAGCCACTAAAAGCCTTTTAACTATATTGTCAAAATTGTCACATGGTTTCATGTAGGCATATACTTCTCTAACACAGTCTTTTCTTAGACGTGGGTAGCATGCCTCATAAATATTTGTGTTGTAATTCATTTGGGATTTTTATTATTCATGTTGCATGTCTGTTTAATTCATCATGATCTGACAGGTCCATCCTGTGAGTCATTAACTTGAAACATACTAACATAAATTAAAGACTTGTTTTCCGGTCTATGCATAGTAGATGTTAGACATAATAAGTGTGTGATTCAGGGGAATGGGCACACAAAATTCAAATTCCTATGCTTTAATTCTGCACTAATTGATACTACTTTAAGCCACCCTTATTTATCCTTTGATCTCTCCTTCCATTATCAATCATTTCCTTTGATGATGTCCTCATAATACAATTATACGGGCTTGCCAGATATTCTGTGAGGTAGCCTGCCAGATTTGGCATTGAATTTGGTCAAAAAACACCAAATGCAGATCCAAGGGCATTAGTACTCAAATTATTTAAAAATCATCAGTATGTTGTAAAATAAATATGCCATTATTTTATGAATCCTAACTGATTTTTTCAGCTATGCTGTTGGTGTGAGTTTTAGGACATAAAGTTGGTGTTTACCAGTTTTCAGGGTGAAACATACTGTTTTAAGAAAAGTGATACTGTAGGCAAATGTAAAAAAAAGGCCAAAATAATGCCAAAATTCTATTTGGTATTATTTAAAATGTTGCACCATCTGAAAAATGTCAAATTTACTGTTTTTTTTTGCATTGGAAATGCCAATGTGTCAACCCTGATATCATATGCCTAGACCATTTTTTGTATCTAGTATGCAGAGAATAGTTTGTAGCTTGGTAACCTCTTTGGTAGGAAAGAGAGGGTGGGATGAGGTGGGGGGGGGGGGGGTGGTTAGTTAAGAGAATATCTGATCTTAGTATTGAGGTAGACCCGAAAACCTCCACGGAGAACAAAGTTCTGCATTTTCCTGTTAGACATCTCCTAGCATATCAAATCCTTTCAGAGATTTGGCAAAGGACAAATTACTTGTAATTTTGAATTTCTCTAGTTAATTAGTTCCCATAATCTCCTAAAACTCTTCAACACTAACCTGCATGTCATTATTTCTATTTTCTTTCATTGCTGCTTAAAGTTGAAAGTGAGATGGTGAGTAAGCTGCATATTTTAGAAAATGCACTGCACCAAACTCTTTTTTTCTGTATCTTTCAAATGTGTCCATGTTTTGTGTTTAAAATTTTCTTTCATTTTGTATTGTTCTGGTTCCATCAAAATCAATCTTCTTCCTCTTCATAGTTTTATTTTATATTTTTAAACCAAGTAATAGTTGGTTGTGTTTTCTACATGTTTTTGTTATCATTCAAAACCTTGAAAATCCTTGAATTAGAAATGGTTAGTTTCTTCTAGGCTTTGACCAATGCTTCACTTTTGCTATTCCATACTAAAGCTGATTATCAAAAAGTGTATATCATTTGTAGCATACACAACTAGAAAAAGTACCCTGCTGTTCTCATCATAACGTCTAATTATTAAGTCAACCAGGATGATTACTTGAAATGGTCTGGTAACATGGCTCTAAAATAATTGATCCTTGCAAAATGGGTGATCTGTTCTTTAGAAAAGTGCACAAAGGTATTTTGTGATTTTGAAGATAGTTATAGTAAAGTGGGGGTTCAGAGAAACTACAAAGAGTATCGCATCTGTTATTTCATTAGAATTGACTGAATAGTAACTATTGAGATTTTTTGTGTAATGTCAGCTCATTTCAACTGACGTGATGGCCATCACAGCTCATGCACAAAAGGTGTGTTAGCAATATCCACACAAATCAGGACCCTAGATACAGGTGTGATACAATGATTGCCAGGCTGTCCAAATTTCCTAACAAACAGACACACGCGCAACACAGTGTCGTTATTGAAAAACTTCCATTGAATGTGTTTTACAAGTTTATAATTGCCAGCCTGACTTGTTTGCTTGCAGTCAGTGAGGCCATCTTCTGCTTTGTCCTTGTACCGTATATAAGAATGCTCTTAGCACTCTTCTAAAAGGTAAAAGAACTTGCAGAAGAAAAAAATTGAAATTGTGGCATGCTCTGCCAAAGAGTGATGCGCTTGTTACAAATAACTAACTGTGGAATATACTGTGTGAAGGTTGATGTACTTGTTACCAAAAAAAAAAAAAGTGTTTGTGGTTTGTAATGTCTGAAGTATGGTGTTCTTGTTACATGAGTGTGTGATATGTGCTGTTGAAGAATAATGCACTTGCTACCAAAAAAAAAAAAAAAAACAATTATTTTGACTTGTTAATTGCACTGTCAGAAGAGTGATGTACTTGTCACTAAAATTAATAATAATAATTGTGGCTTCTACACTCTGAAGAGTGATGCACTTTTTGAATAAATAATAATTTCGACTGGAACTGTCAAAAGAGTGATGCATCTGCTACAAAAAAAAAATTATCTTGGAGGAAATTTTGAGTGAGGATACTGTTCCTTAATACTTTTTGAGATTGAAATTGATGTGAAACATTGACCTATATATCTAAATTTATAACCATGCAGTCAGACAAGACACTGCATCATTCTACTTGTCCCAGTTCAAAACATCATAAAACTAGTTTTTAGGTTGAATGTTTATAAAGGTAGAAACCTTTACGTAGGTGAAAAAGGATGGCAATGTATTCAAGGTAAGCCATATGACAGTGCAGTCATTTGCATAATTTATGGGAGACAATTTTTTACGTCAGTAATAAAAATATGACTGATGCTGCTTTTTTTCTTATTGGTGTATGGTACCTGACCCTGAATCAGTCTTGTAGTTCTTGAAGAGAGCATTTTTAACTAATGAATGTTATTCAATACAGATTTACTGAGAAGTTTTACAGTATCTTTATTTCTTTACATTATTTGGACAGAGTTATAAGGAACTGTTCTTACTACTTAAAAATGATTACTGACTAGATTTGACATTTCCTTCGTGTTAGAATGAGACCCAGTTCTCTATATGTTGCAAGTGTTGGATATCAACATTGGATGACCTTGAATGTAAATTTCTATACTGACAAGATAGCTAAACTGTTAATCATTTGACAGAAAATTTTTTCCAAACATATGCCTTAGAATCATCAAACAAAACCCACATTTAATTCCGCATGCTAGATGATTTGAAATAGACAGAAAGTAAAAAAAAAGTGATAGAGGTTGCGTGACATAAAAACAGGTTCAAGTGATATAGTAGTGGTTACAATGCAAGGTAAGGTTGGTAACGACTGAAATGTCAGGTAAGGTTGGGAAGGTCTGAAGTGTTACTCTTTCAAAATTGTCAGCACACTGCATTTGATAAGATTTGTGTAGGTGGTAACTTAAGTACACTCTTACGAAAAGGCCATTTGTCATCACATTGTTTTTGTCTTCTGTTACTTTTATTTTGTTTAAAATTTGATAAATTATGTCATCTGTTTGCTCGTTATTTCTGTCATCCTTTGGATATATTTGGAAGTAGTACAAGGAAGGCGATAAATTAGTTCCACAAATCATTTAGTAGCAATTTAGATTGTCATCATAACAATATGATTTTAAATATATGTCATCAACTGATGAAACAATGTGACAAGGAATCACTTGGAGAAGTTGGTGCACTTCCATGAAAGTAGAAGTGCTCAGAATTCTTTATTGTTAGAGCTCATTTTATTTTTCCTTCAGTGGGAGCAAGAAAAGTGGAAGTTTGAGTCAGGCAACCATGTGATGCTTATTCATAAAGCATCTGGTAAAGCTCTCCATGTGACATCATCAGGAGTAATTGAAGCTGGTGCAGACCCATCATCAAAAATGAGTACAGGTGCAGTATGCCAAATATGTGTCTCATTCTTTACAGTTGGATACAGTCACATGGTGAAGGAGCATGAAGGATGGGGACAGGTGCAATGTTTTCCATGAGTGCAAAGATATGAGGAGTGCCAAATTTGGCCCCATCCATTTCTTTGTATTGTTTGTGTTTTGTTTTAAGTTGACAATGAGGTAAGGAGGCAAATAAGTTTGCTCTTAAGCACCAGTACTGGTAACTTTACCTCTGCTTTGATGGAAATCTGGATTGAAAGTGATTTCATTATTATTTTCCTTTATTTGTATGCTTTATCCTCTCTGGGTAAAAGCAAAATGTGGCGAGATTAGGATGGTTGAAATAGGAGTACAATATGATGTATTTTGCTGGGCATATGCCCGTGGACAGGGGTGCCCAACCTTTTCTTGACCCAAGATCTACTTTTCAAGTAGCCAACCTCCCAAGATCACAAAACATACACGCATAAAAAACTTCATTTTTTTTCATTTTTTCCTACACCTCTCACGGTCGACTTGGGATCAGTCCTTAGTCTACCAGTAGACTGCATTCGACTGGTTGGGCACTCCTACCCTAAGAAGTATTGGCTACTTATGATGAGTTCACATACATATAAAACAAGGCTACTGTTACAGCAGCTGCACAGACTCCCTAGATATTTGTCAATGAATTCCTGATCTAGAGCATTTTTTGATTCCTTGCCGAAGGCCGAAGGAATCTATGCGATGGTGATGTCGTGTGTGTGTGTGTGTGTGTGTGTGTGTGTGTATGTGTGTATGTGTGCACTTGTATTGATATCCAGCCGAGGACCTTGACCAGAATACACACCTACCACCTGAGGACATTTTTTCCACCTGAGGACCTAAACCCAGGTCCTCGGGTAAATTTAGTTCCATTGCATTCTACACACGTTTTCCATTATCTAGGTATAGGTAAGGGCAGAGTCCTCTACTGGCTATGAATTTGAAACAGGTGTGTGAAAATTTCAGAGGTCCTCAGGTGTGTAGGATACAACTGGTGGACTTATATTATATTGCCAATATAGTGGACTTAGGAGATATATGTGGCTTCCCAGTTGGTGTGTATAGCGCCCTCTAGAGGGTAGTAATACAATGCATGCGTTCATTTGTCAATCTCATAGTTGTATGTGCTGGTCCGCAGGTGAATATGCATACATGACAACGTGCGCAGGTCCTCGGTTTGTGATGAATACCAGTATGTGTGTGTGTGTGTATGTGACGCTTTGCTTGTAAACACGATATCTCAAGAAGGGTAACTCCGAGGGATTTCATACTCAGCATGTAGATTGCCCATATTGAGTAGATGATCCCTATTGTTTTTGGTGGAGGTCAAAGGTCATTTGGGGTCACAAGAGGTCAAAAGGTCAAAACCTTGTAAACACGATATCTCAAGAAGGGTAACTCTGAGGGATCTTATACTTGGCAGGTAGGTTGCCCATAATGAGTAGATGATCCCTATTGTTTTTGGTGGAGGTGAAAGGTCATTTGGGGTCACAAGGGGTCAAATAGCAAATATGCTGGAAATTGCTCGTAAACACGGTATCTCCAGAAGGATAAATGTGAGGGATCTCATACTTACCATGTGGACTGCCCATATTGAGTAGATGATCCCTATTGTTTTTGGTGGAGGTCAAAGGTCATTTGGGGTCACCAGTGGTCAAAAGGTCAAAACCTTGAAAACATGATATCTCAAGAAGGGTAACTGTGAGGGATCTCATACTAAGCATGAGGATTGCCCATAATGAGTAGATGATCCTTACAGTTTTTGGTGGAGGTCAGAGGTCATTTGGGGTCACCAGAGGTCAAAAGGTCAAAACCTTGTAAACACGGTATCTCCAGAAGGATAAATGTGAGGGATCTCATACTTACCATGTGGACTGCCCATATTGAGTAGATGATCCCTATTGTTTTTGGTGGAGGTCAAAGGTCATTCGGGGTCACCAGTGGTCAAAAGGTCAAAACCTTGTAAACACTATATCTCAAGAAGGGTAACTGTGAGGGATCTCATACTAAGCATGAGGATTGCCCATAATGAGTAGATGATCCTTACAGTTTTTGGTGGAGGTCAGAGGTCATTTGGGGTCACCAGAGGTCAAAAGGTCAAAACCTTGTAAACACAATATTTCAAGAAGGGTAACTGTGAGGGATCTCATACTTAGCATGTGAATTGCCTATAATGAGTAGATGATCCCTATTGTTTTTGGTGGAGGTCAAAGGTCATTTGGGGTCACTAGAGGCCAAAACCTTGTAAATCCTTATAAACACAATATCTCCAGGAGGATAACTCTGAGGGATCTTATACTTGGCATATAGGTTGCCCATAATGAGTAGATGATCTCTATTGTTTTTGGTGGAGGTGAAAGGTCATTTGGGGTCACAAGGGGTCAAATAGTAAATATGCTGGAAATTGCTTGTAAACACAGTATCTCCAGAAGGATAAATGTGAGGGATCTCATACTTACCATGTGGACTGCCCATATTGAGTAGATGATCCCTATTGTTTTTGGTGGAGGTCAAAGGTTATTTGGGGTCACCAGAGGTTAAAAGGTCAAAAACCTTGTAAACATGATCTCTCAAGAAGGGTAACTGTGAGGGATCACATACTTACCTTGTGTATTGACCATATTGAGAAGATGATCAGTATTATTTTTTGTGCAGGTCAAAGGTCATCTGAGGTCACAAAAGGTCACAACCTAGTAAACATCATAATTAAAAAGGGTAACTATGAGGGATCTCATTCTTAGCCAGTGGATTGTTTATATTTAGCAAGTAGGTCATTTTGGGTCACAAGATTTCAAAAGCTTTTGACCTTATTAACATGATATCTCAAGAAGGATAACTATGAGGGATCACATGCTTGTCATGTGGGTGATTCATGTTTGTTACAATATATGTATATGGCAAGGAATCACTAAGCCTTTTGGCTTTCTGGTTCATCCTTTTGCTGACGTGATGTTGTTATATTATAAAAACAAGGTCAAATTTTTAAAGATATTTTTGGGGTTTCGATGATAAGAGAAACCTATGCATTCATGATGGCGTATGTGTGTATGTATATGTGTTTGTGAGTGTGTGTGCATGTATGTGTGGGTTTCTGACACTTTGCTCGTTAACACGATATCTCAAGAAGGGAAACTCTGACAGTTCTCAAACTTAGTACATAGATGCCCCATATGGAGAGGAAGAACCCTATTGTTTTTGGTGGGGGTCAAAGGACACCTGGGGTCATTGGGGTCGAACTCTGAAAACCTTGTTAACACAAAATCTCAAGTTAGGAAGCTAGAATGAATTTCATACTTTGTATGTAGATGCGTTATGGTAAGAGGAAGAACCTTATCATTTTTGGTGGAGGTCAAAGGTCATCTTGGGTCACTGGGGGTCAAACTGAAAACCTCATTAACACAATATCTCCATAAGGGAAGCTCTGACAGTTCTCAAACTTCATACATAGATGCCCCATATAGAGGGATTTCACCGACGTCACTTGATTGTGTGTCTCTTTGGTTTTGAAGGGCACGCGTCCGTTGTGTCACAGAAGTATCTATGGTTATGTTGTGCTGGTGTGCTGTAAATACACTTACTGCGTGTGTGTTTTGCCCTTCAGTGCCTGGGATTTCGCCTCGCGTGATATCACATGAAATCCCTCTATTGAGAGGAAGAACCATATCATTTTTGGTGGGGGTCAAAGGTCACCTGGGGTCACTGGGGGTCAAACCATGAAAAACTTGTTAACACAATATCTTGAGGTAGGTATAGCTTGGATGAATTTCATACTTTGTATGTAGCTGCATTATGGTGAGAGAAAGAACTGTGTAATTTTTGGTGGAGGTCAAAGGTCATCTTGGGTCATGGGGGGGGGGGTAAAACCATGAAAACATTGTTAACATGATATCTCAAGGTAGGAAGCTTGGATAAATTTCATACTTTGTATGTAGATGCCTTATAGTAAAAGGAAGAACTCTGTTATTATTAGTGTGGTTCAAAGGTCACCTGGGGTCACAGGAGGTCAACCTTGTTAACATGATATCTGAAGTTAAGAAGTTTGGATAAATTCCATACTTTTTTGTAGATGCCATATAGTAGGAGGAAGAATCCTATCTTTTTTGGTGGAGGTCAAAGGTCATTTGGGGTCACTGAGGGTCAAAATCTGAAAACCTTGATAACACAATATCTTGATGCAGGAAGCTTGGATGAATTTCATACTTATTATGTAGATGCATTGTGGTTAGACAAAGAATCCTATTGTTTTGATGGAGGTCAAAGGTCACCTAGGGTTGCCAGGGGTCAAACCCTGAAAACATTGTTAACACGATAATTCGATGTAGCAAGCTTGGATAAATTTCATACCTAGTATGCAGATGTGTTATGTTGAGACTAAAAACCCTATTATTTTTGGTGGGGTCAAAGGTTATCTAGGGTCACCAAGGGTCAAATGCTGAAAAACCAAGATTGTCATCTGGTTCACCAAAGGTCAAGTTGCAAAATTTCCCAAGAATTCTTGAAATCAAATTTGGACACAAAACTGCATTTTGCCAATACCTTAAGATACTATAGCATTTGACCAGTGACTGAAAGAAATTGGACAACATGGTATTATTTGGAATAAAACATACATCATCGAAACCTCAATGCATTTTTGCATTCTGGTTAAAACAAAAAAGTGATCTGACAAAATGAGTCCATTTAAATTACACTGCAGTGAAAGGCATTTTGACTGCATTGCTTTCTTGAGCTTGCTGAAGGAAATGTTTTTTTTTTCACCACAAAATGTGTGTGTTTTTTTTTTCACCACAAATCTTCACCCCTTTTTTATTCTCAAAAAGGGTGTTAATGTACTTAGTGATCTCAGGTGTTGTAAAGGCAACTGGATATATTGTAACTGCCCTATATATGTCGATACAATTTTCCTGCCCATCATTAACCCTTGTGGGAATAGTCAAAGCAAGGTTACAGAGGCTAATGCAGACAGCATTAAGTAGTGAAACATTAAAATTGCAAATTTTGATTTTTATATCTGTTGCAGCGTATTTTGTGGTGGAAACCGTGAAAAACAACATCTGCATCTTTTCATCTGCAAGTAACAGTAATCAAATTCTAGCTTTAGATGGGAGTAAGGTGTCTACGCAGGTAAGATACAGACATACATAGGTTTTCATCAAGAGGTTCTTGATGTAATGTTGCTGAGTTTTGAGGCTCATAGTACCTACCTATCATAATTCAAAGAAAGCATCATTTGTTACAAAAATCACATCTGGCATGTGTTTTGGTCAAGGAGATGTGATGAGTGTGAGCTATGATGGCAGTCACACTAAACTGAAATGACATTGTATAGTGTATTCATACATGCCCCAGCTGGACCAAGATATGGCGTGGTACTAAACAGCCAGTAGGAAACAGCATGGCATGGTGGCATTGATGAAGAACCTCTGTAATGTACATCATTAACTTCAAATTTGAAGTTAATGATGTACATATCTACGTACAGTAGAGTATTAACAATATACTTTGTGTAACCTGAAAAAGAAGCTGTAAGAACCTTTAGGATAAAACAGATGACAGTGCCACCATTTGCATTATCACATAGTCATTTACTCCCTAGCTTTCTGAAATTCCTAACTTTGCTGCAAATGAGGTAAAAGTGAAGTTTCATTAATCCTTTGTATAGTAAGAAATGTTCAAACCTTACGTTAAAGCTCCTCAAAGAAATCTTGTTTTTTCAACAGCTTTTGCTGGAAACCTGCCAATTGTCAAAGAAATGTATGCTTAAAATAATTTTGTTGATTAAGTCATGGAGATCTGTTGCTGTCACCATGGTAACTGTCTTTGCGACGTTCCTTTAGACAAATTCAGATTGCTACAGTTTGTAGTGCAGCTGCTTCAGTTTGAATGGAACTTTTTTCTTCCGTTATGAGAAAATTGAAATTTTTGTATTGGTTTCATTCCAGGTACATTCAACAAAGCAATTTAAAAAGTAGTTGGTTAGAACCAGATGGACAACATTCTGTATTTAAGAGACAGAAATGAAAATATACATGGACAATGAGCTAATTGCTTTGTCAAGCAAAAAATTATTCTAAATGGGGCTTATGTTCTGGACAGTTTACTTGTTTTGCTATAGGTTTTTGTGTATAGGGAATTCAAGCTGTGGCGTATTGCATGTTCCACAGTGTGCAAACGTTAAGGAAAGACTACTGAGCCTGTAGTAGTACTGTGACAATAACATATGGCAGTGTGAGCGATGGTCAGAACACAGTTTTACCTTTATTTTCTCAGTTTTATTTTTTCTTCATCATCTCTTTGTTCTACCCTGTGTAAATTGGGCAGTGGTCAGAGCAGTGTTGCTCCATGACTCTGAGCAGTGATTTAGCCAGCGTGTGTTTGTGTGACAAAAAATGTCACACAATGCAAAAGAATGTCGCATAAAAAAATTTGTAGAGCAATTTCTGTTCAGGTGTTTTTCAGAGGAATCCTTGATTCAGTTTTGAAAAGAATCAGTCATTAAAAATTGTACTTCTCACCTCATTTGCAAGGTAAATATGGGTCAAATGTTTTACTCTTGCCATCTGGGCACCTCTCAGATTGGAGTTTTTTCAAAGGGGAGGGGGACACACCCTCCTACAGGTCATCCATTCTGAAATATTGCATTGGAGAATTGACCTGGCTAAGACACTGGCTTCCAGTCTTTGGGAATTTTGTACTTGAATTTTGACTGGAACTCCACTTTTCTGGTATGGATGGAGATGTTAAAATTCTCGTCCAGGGAGCAAGACATGCATGCTTCCTTTTTCCTACAAACACTGATTGCAAAGGTGAGGGGATTGCGTGAGTTTATCCAAGTACTTGACTTTTCCTTTGATGGTCCTGAGATGAACATCCTGACTCAAATTTTAACCAAACTTACATTAGTTACATGATTATCCCACTCCCACTATATGTTTTAAAATTTTGCAAAGGGAATGTTCCTGTATGTAAACTTTGTGGACCTGTTTTCTGCTGGTAACACTAGACTTTTTGGATTCATCAACTTCTTTTTGTATTGCTTAATAGCATTTTAAAATTTATATGTTTGATGTTATTTTCTGTGATTCAATTGAAACTTTGTGGTCCACCTTTACTTTGAAATATTAAAATTCACTTTTTATCCTAACTGTTTGGACATAGACCTTAACAATGGCAACCAGCAAACTTCATTTTGTTTTATGCATATTCAAATAGAAAGGCAGTATGTTTCCAATTTATCCCTTGTTATGTCTGGTTATGCATTGTTCAAACGTTTAGGATTTTATGTGCCTATAGCAGTTATTTTATATGAAAATGTCTTTTTTAATTACTTCACTAGGCTAAAAATGGTCCCATGTGTGAGTTCAAAGTTCGTGTACAGACTGATTCCACCTTGGCCTTGGAGTCTAATAAGTCAACTGGTCAGTTCCTTGCCTTCAACGCAGGAGGCAAACCAGCAGATGGCCGTGGAACCATAGGCCCCAGCAAGCTTTTCTTTTGCTATACTAAAGTGAGTAAAATATACTTTAGCTGGTTCAAGTGGAAAGTGATACAAAACTCTGAGAAGGTAGAATTAAGGTCAGGCTCTATGATCTTGTTTCAGCCATATCTTGAACAAGTTCCTTGTTGAAAAGTTTTCGATCTCATCCCCAGGTTGTGTATAAGAGATGTCTTGACAAAGTGATACTGCAATTACATAGAAATATGCTGTACTAGCCTGTGTAGCATTACAAAATATGACAAACAATTTTTCACATGTGATGCTGTGCTTAAAATGTGCAGTGTAAAAATATGGAGCACTGTGATTGTCAGTGTATGTAAAAACTGCAAGAGACTGTATCAACAATACAAATCATGGTAAAAATGCTACATGCAAATGAAAATTTATGATACAAAATTATTTTTGTTAGGCACTTTTTGTTTTGAAAATAATTGCAGTAATTCAAATGCTGGAAATATGCTGAGCTAGTATGTACTCCTTCCCAACAGTTTTAGCTGTATTTATCATGTTTTAACAGCAATGAACTTTAGAGTTTGTGGGATGAAAACATCAAATCAGAAAAAAGTGTTCCATAAATGTGAATAAATTCATGCTATGAAGTGAGAAGAACCTCTTTCTTCATTAAGGGTTGACTCCTGCTTGGGGTCAGATCCTGTGCTCAAGATTAAAGCTGTAGTGTAAACATGGATCAGATCCGCATTTGCTCCTCCAATGTTGATCTTGGCCAGTAGGGAGGATCTGACTTCATGAGGAGATCAAAGTTTGTTGTGTAAATGCTCTAGGATCAACAGTGACACAAGATCAAATGGCAGTTTTGACTTTTTTTATTGCCTTAGCACTAGAAAAGTTTGTTTAGGTCAACCACATGTCATTGGCATATTTGAGCATGATCAGAGTGTTGAACAAGTGTAGACACTCCAGAATCAATGCATGTTACAGATTGCTCCATGAATGATGTCCTGATAACATCAGCAGATCAAATCCAGGTGTAGTGTAAAAGCAGCCTGAGTGTCCTCTTATTTTGATTGGTGAATTTACTGAATAATAATTACCCTTTTATTAACCTTAACTTTCAGGGTATGTTTAGGAATGAAGGTGTCATTCTCCTGCACACCTCCAGGACACAGACATTAATGCTGGACAACAAAGGAGACTGTCTTGCCACTGGAGAAAGGAATGAAAATGCCTACTGGAAGGTTCACAAAATCAAAGAGGGCGGCATACGCATGTTTGAGAATTTGAGCATGCCAGACAGTTTCCTTCAAATAAAAAATGGGGCTTGTAATGCCAAGGTAAAGAAAAAAATTTGCGTTACATGGTAATGGGCTTTTAGTCAAGGAAATATCTAAAAACAGGGGTCCAGTTTTGCTAGGGTCTTTAATTTTTCCCATATTCAGCCAAAATTTTGCTGTTGAAAATGATTTGTGTAGTTATAAAGGTATGGTGTTGCATCATTTTCTGTAAGCCATTTTTAGCTTATTATGCAAAATGAATGTTGGCATCTTGGATTTGTTTTTTTTGTCAGGTTGTTCTTGTTGTCATAGGTTTTGTGTAAAAATAATGCATATCAATGTATTTTAGAAAAGTTCTTCTTTTCAAGGTATCTAACAGTTCACTTATTTCTATTGTTGGAGGGAGACATGTTCTATGTGCTGTCAATCTTCATATTTTTCAGTTGAGATCCTTTTCACATCATTTTACCTGCATCTCTCTGTCTTTGTAGACTTTTTTTATTTTTCTTAGTTTCATTAATCAATTTTGTACATTTTACAGTATTTACAGTGATGAAAACCAAGGCAAGAAAAAAAAAAAAGAAAAGAAAAAAAAAAAACATTTCCAATAATACAGTAGACTGATTAGTGGTCATTGAGACTTAAATACCATTTGTGACTCATTTACAGCTAACAAGTCAACACTTTCTCATAAAAAATATATTGTTTAAAAATCCATAATGGTTAAAAGGTAAGATGTTGATCTAAATGTTAACTATAATTTTTGAAATTTTTCTTCAGGGTGATGGGGATGAATCTTGCCACTTTATTGTACACAAAGTAAAGGATAAAGGTTATGTGAAGTTACAGTCCCTTGCTACACCTGAATCGTTTGTGGGATTTGCTGCTGATGGCAGCGTGATTCCAGTAGAGGATGATGGGAAAAATTTTGTGGCTATGTCTCCTGCTGTAGTACAAGGTAAATTCTTCTAATCTCACCCTTTTTTTTAACATTTATATATTTATTCCATCAACTCAAAACAATACAGCAACAAACAAACAACAAAATGAACCAAATACGTAAACGACAGTGACAAACAAAAATTATCCAACAGGCAGTTAATCAAAAAGACTTTTTGTTTCTCGACACAATCTTAAAATATTCACAAAAGCTTTGTAACTAGGTTTAACTTCTTTCCATTTACAGGTATAAACATAATATTTTGCATGGAGGATCACAAGATTATACTTAAATTTTCCAGCGTCAAAAAGCCCTAAAATAATGTCCCTTCTAGTTAAATTAAAAACATTCCCAAGAAGGTTTTCCTGAATTTCCCCCCAAAAAGGAGCTACGAAAATGCAATCCCAAAAATGGTGCTGAATATCTTCAGTCTCCTCCATACAAAAGGTACAAAGATCCGAATTTACAATGCCCATTTGAGCTTGTAATTTATTGACTGCTAGATATCTATGAAGAATCTTAAACTGGAAATACCGTAGTCCAGGAGACGATGATGATTTAAAAGGGCTAAGATAAATCCCATTCCAATTCAGATCCCACGCATTTAAATCAAAAGTTCGAAAGTTGAAGGTTTAAAAATTTTTTGGACACAAATGTCATGAACCAATTTACACACCCTCTTGGATTTATGGAGCCTAACAAGAGTAACATCTTGAAGACTTTTACCACTAACATCACTCACTACCATTCTAATGCTTCTTTTCCATGATTGTGGGATTGCACATACCAGTGAACAGTAGTCCATAAAATTGACATGCAAATTATACTTATTTTTGAAAAGAAAATTACCATTCTTGGACGAGATCTTTAAAATTCGGAAGACCTTTTTCATACCAACTTTTCCAGAAGACACTGCGGTTACTAATTTTAACAGCAGAATTATTCCATAAAATTTGTTCATGAGGATTAACACTAGATGAATCATAAGCAACTATAAACCAAGCCGTAACTACTTCTTTAACAAGAGGGCAATCCACGGAGTTGCTTATCTCATCACTAGCACACGCACTGTACTGAGCCATATAACTGGAGGACGCACATCAATGTGGAATGACAGAGCAATGGAGGTTCTTCATCGATGTCACTGCATTTCACCCAAGTCACCCTAAGACCATTTAGAACTGAAGGAGTGTGCATTTTCTTTAGCCTCCCCATGCAAAATCGCCAACAATAGTATTTCAACTTATTTTATCAGGTTTACTTGACCAAATAAGCTTATGTAATACATTGTCTAATTCTCTTAAAAATTCGTCTGGGGGTTTAGGCAACACTGAAAAAGGAAAATAAGTTGGGAAAGACCTAGAGTTTTAACAATTGTAATTTTTCCAAAGGTGTCATATCTCTCATTGACCAGACTCTAAGAAAGCTTTTCAGCTTCTCTTACTTAGGAACAAACTTAAGCTCAAACAGATCTTTCAGGTCAGGGGTCAAAGTCACACCCAGTAACGTAACGGGGCTGGATGTAAAAACCACTCCAATATTCTTAACATCGGGAATGTTTTGGTGGAACAGCCCAAGTGCAATCAGCTCGTATTTCTCTAAATTAATTGTAAGCCCAGATTTCGATTGAAAATTTTTGAGGATCTTGATAGCTTGTTTGAGTGAACTTACATCTTTCAAGTAAAGAGTTGTATCATCTGCATATGCACTTACAATAATTTCAGTGTCCTTAACAATGATGCCCTTAATATCGTTATCATTTCTGTCAATGTCACCTTGGTCACATGGGCATATTTTCATCATGGATAATCCTCTGAATCTATATTGCTCCTTCATAAGTTACCTGTTACTGCAATGAAGTAATGTTGATGTGTTACAAGCATTGAGTAAAGTAGGAGGGACACTAGCTAGATTAGATGCAAAAATGACCAGGTTTCTGTGGAAGATGGGTTTCTTTAATAGAAGTCATAGGTCAAGTTGGTGAACTGAGATTCACAAACCAAGGTGACTTGTTCATTCATTATAAAAGAATAATTACAAATGAGGTAATGATGATAGCAGTCACTTATACAGGATATTATGGTGTTGCTGTATTTTCTGGACTCATTATAAGCACTCAGGATTATTTGATGTAAATATTGTCAAGAACTTCATGTGAACATGATACAGGGAAGTAATGTGCTCACACTGAGCTTTGAAGCATGGCATTGCTTGCTATGAACTAATGCTCATTTCAAACTCAGCTAAGATGTTTTTTTTTTTTATTTTGCTTTATTGTTTTAATTCAGTGGGAATAACCAAAAAACGTCCAACTCCAACACCACCTGCAACTCCAAAGCCAGCAAACAGGAAAAAGAGAGGTAAGGACTCACCTGAATTCAATCAAGATACAATATTTAAAACAGTTTGTTTCAACATGAATGTGCAACATGTCTGTTATTCATATATAATGTGAAACATTTACAAATATCTCACTGACAATGTAAGAGGATCTCTTACAATATCATGTATCTCTTTCAGAGCTCTGAAGTATGTGTATCGTCCCCCAGTGTTTTAATACAGTCTCATCATTGATATTTATGTATTATGTATCAATTTAAGAAGAGTGTTTGTTACATCTCCTTGTCTGCCTTACTGGTGGTTGATACTCTAATATTTACCTCTTTTTTATGCATTTTTCTGTTTTTGTTTTGTTTTGTTTCTTTTGTACCCATTTGAAGGGCAAGTATAGTCACCCTAATTTTAATTAGTATTCCCCGGTATTCCATATTCTTGTGTGGTTCTGTTTAATACTTTTTCTAAAGTACCCTTGGCTGTCTGATGAAGAACTGAAGGGGGGAAAACCACACATTACTCCTAAAGGAGTTCTGCTCCCCAAAGGAGCTCCTTCCTCAAGTAACTCTAGGACTTAACACAGTCAACTTTCGGACCTTCAGACCTCCAATCATGGGTCTGTCATGTGAGGCCCTATTCTAGACTGTCAAAAGAAAACAGATACTATAAAAGACCTTCGCCAACAGGCCAAGACGTGATCCAAATCATTAATATTCCTGCATGTGCCTGTGTGACTCTTTTACTTGGATGACAATATTAATGTTTTAACACTATGAAGAACAATGTTAACGAAAATAAGAGGAGACTTATGTAATTCTGCTGATATTCAAACAGGGCCAACATGACTGTTTGCTCCAAAATAATTCTCCCACATTGCAGAACATCTGTTCAAAATGTAAAAATAGCCAAAAAAAAAGAAGGCTTCTTTGGATTATAAAGCAAATTTTGCTCATGCTGTTGAATTTAAATTAGATTTTATCTTAAGTATCTCTTATCAAATAATTCCAACATTGTCATATTATCCTCCCAGTTCTCTCATTGCATATTCATTTTCAAATGTCACCATAGATTCTTCCATGGCATTTTACATCAAAAGATCTTTCTCCATGGTGGCCATATATGAAAGGTTTTACCAAGTCTGCTTTTTTTTGTTATGTCACCATAGTGTATGAATTTTCTGGTTTATTGTGTAATAGGTCATTATAAAATTTTAGTTTTATCTGAAAATAATTTTGAGACACCCTTTGGATACTGCTGACTTATCATACGTTGTCAAAAATATCACGATAACGATGACTTATAGAGGAAAATTTTGTAGACGCAGCTGGAGATTTCATAAAGCTGCATCAGATATCAGAATAAGATTAATTATTTATTGATTTTAACATAGGGAGTTTGTTTGCCCACAAATGTCAGTAGAAATACTATATTATTTCAGAGGAAGTGATCATTCCGCTAAGCAGAGTTATATTTTATTTGACTTAATATGTCTTAGAGGTATGTTAAGTTTGATTTATGAGACCTTATAGTGGAGATCTGAGATATAAACCACCATGATTCGATCTTCCTCAGGTAAGAGAAGATTATTGTGTAGAGATTTACAGAAAGAGCAATGTGAAACTGTAAGAATCATGGCTCATGATTTTGGCATTATATATGTAGTGCGAGTTCAGCTTAGTGTAGTGCTTTGTTTAATATATCTCTGATATGACAAAGTTCCTATATTTTACAGCTACAAGTCCTAGTAAGTTGCTATCCATGTCTGTATTTTTCTCAAATTTTTCCATCCCAAAGCACCCCTCAAAAAGCGTAAATCTGCAGATTTACTTGAGAAAGAAGTTCTCCCATCAAAAGTTCCTAAAAAGGATGGCAAAACAAGTGAAAATGACAAAACTAGTAAGAAGAGCAAAGAAACGAAAGGCAAATCTGACCCTAAAGGTATATTCCTGTTTGAGTGGGTTGAAGTGATCTTTGATTTTCTCCTTCAAGCTTTCTGAGGAATATCTGTCTCTTTTTAAAAGCTTGGCATTTACACAATCCTATTTTCTGGCTTGTTTTGGACCTTTTGAAACCTTTTTCTGTATAATAGTCTTATTTCTCAACCTGACTGTAGTGTTTTGTTTGTCTAATAATTGACAGATCTTTTATTCAGATTTACCATTTTCAGTTTAAACAATAATCCATGACTTGAGGGTAATACATTTTAACATCTTCAAAAATAAATTTTTGAAAGGTAATAGTTACAGAGAGAGAAGGTTTGAAGGGAAAGTTTGGCTTCATCTTGGACTTATTTAAGAATTCATATCATATATTGGAATGTACTCTAAACTACATAATGCAAGATAGTGTGGAAGCTCTAAATCCATATTGTTAAATTTCCATCAAGTGCTGCTGGAATATCTGAGTGGTTGCAAGGTATACAGTCAGTGAGAAACTGTTTGAAGTACACTCAATAATGCTGAATATTCAGTAACAGTGACATGTTTTGTTCAGTTCACAGTATTTTCAGTCTTACACATTTATTTCTAAAAATTGTTCCCATTCCTAATTTCTTTGAAATAAAATATAGAAAAATTTGTTTCCAAAATGGGGTAAATGGGTAATTCAAATTTTCAAAACCTGCTACCAATGTAAGTTAACATTGTACAGCTTCAACATGTTCCAAAATCTTTTCATTTTAAATGGGAGTGTACGTGGGAATATTGGGATACGTGCATTCTTTGCACAATTTGATAGATGTTAACATACTTTTGAAATATTTTTATTTTGCATTTTACAACCAAATTCTTCCATTGTATTGACCATCTGCCCTATTTATTATCGGCGTAATGTACATAAAATATCAACCCCATTCCTGTCAAAATGTGGGTGCCAATCCTTGGGTTTTGGTTTTAATAATAATTTTAAATGTCCTACGTGAAGGACAGAATTTTTGTTTTTATACACTCACTGTTGGGTCAGAGAATGCTATAAATAATTTTACGTATCACCTGACACATGAAGAACGATGTGTGTCATCGGATGAGATTACGTCTTCATCTCTATTGGGATTTGTGTGGAAAGCCAAACTAGTGAGCAAATGATTCGCTGGCTGTAAAATGATTCTAATCATCAAATGTGAACAAAAGGATCTGCTAGAAAACTGTCTTTTAGAGGCAATGCCAACAGAAAGATTTCATGTGACGTCACACGAGTGGGATTCCCAGGCACTGAAGGGCAAAACACACATGTAATAAGCATATTTACAGCACACGTGCATGATATAACCATAGATACTACTGTGACTCAATGGATGCTTGCCTTTCAACACCAAAGAGATGAGCAATCACCTGACATTGGTGAAACCCCTCTGTAGGCAAGCTCTGCCCCTTTGTGCACCAATTTTGCCCTTCATTAACCTCATTTTATCATGTGACACCTGAGCAAATTTGCCCTTACTCGGGAAGGATGTTTTATGAAGATGATCGTGGTACATTGAATGTCACATCATTTTAATACCTGCATATTCTAAATATGCTTCTATTAATATGACATTTACAGTAGAACCTAGTATCTGAAAATCTACATCGCCCCTCTCTTACCTCCTACTTACCTATGTAATCCCCACCTACCCGCAACTAGACCCTGGTAAAACTATTAGCACAGTGGATAGAGGGCGTCCTCCGGCAGAGGACGGCCCTCCCAGTCCTCTTCTCACTTACCACCAGACGGTGTAATACGCAACTTTTGGCCTTGGTAACTTTGGTCCTTTTCAAAGTATTTACTTTGTAAGGGTGGTTGACAGTGTTACAGTCTTAAGATCATTTGGTGTCATTGGCACAGATGTTGAGAGTGTTATTTCAGTACCTGTGATGCATGTGTACAAATTCCTTTAAGTACCTGCAAATGATGGTAACCTGAATATGTGGTACACCCAAAGTACTCTTGATATTAGCCATTTAAAATCCCTTGATTTGAGCATAAAACATGATCAGGATTTTACTGCTTGGCATTTAGTTTGTTTGAAATCAGTAACATAGATAAGAGTAGTTGGGTTTTATGAAAACAAATTCATTGAAAAGCTGCATCTGTGGTATGACTAAGTGTTCCTGGTCCATGGGGGGGGGGGGGAAGTGCTGTGTTTGCAAGTGTAATATGCAGATGGAAGAGCAGTACTTGTTGGACCTGTGTCAATATGTAAGATACAGTTTCTGACCAATTGTCATACGAGGACATTTTTTCTTCTTTTCTTTTTCTTCTTTCAATAGAATAACGTTTGTCTTCCTTCCTGTTTTTCACCTTCGTTTACCATTTCTAATAAACCCATCTTATGGAAGTACAGTAGTAAAGTTTTCTTTTCGTGATACTTTTTGTGAGGTTGACATATTTTCATGGTTCACGTTAGAATATATACATAAGTAGCATTCTGTGGTACAAAAGTTTATATGTAGAGAGATAAAATTATCATCACAGCTGTTTTAGGTCAAAGCTAATGTAATGTACTGAAATATATTTAAAAGTATTTATTGCTATTTTGGGTTCATTTTAACTAGCGAGGGTCAAGAAAGTTTCAGTTGTTCCTGAAAAAGTTGACAAAGAATCATCCAATGAAGAGGATAGTGCAGCAAAGCACCCAGAACCTCTAGGGGAAGAGAAATCATTTTATGAAGGTATGTTTATTTAAAAAGCGAATGATTTAGTGTCTTGAAGTTTATTTTGTCTCAATAAATAAGTAACACTGAGTAGGGATTGGGGAAAATGGATTCAGAATTGATGTTATGTTTACTGCTCTGCTGTAAGATTCCTTAAAGCAGTCAGGAAATATGTGGCAACATGAAAAGACTGTGGGCTCAGATGATGTAAATTAAAAGTAAATTACAATTAGCACTTTCTAATACTGAGTGGTTTTGTTGTATCAGTAATGAATGAATGTAGCAAAATACATTTTTCTTGTTTGCATTTGTATATTAGATTGTGTTTAAAAATAGAGAAGAAAGATAAGGATTCTGGTGTGACTAGCTAAAGCTCCACATGGGTGGTCTCTGTTTAGAAATTTCATCTTCTCTGTTTTCAAATAGCATTGTCTGCTTTTGCAAATTGCACTGCCTTTTTGTCAGATTGCATTATAACTTCTTTTTTTCAAATTTATTCATCTGGTTAAAAATTAGATTCCCTCCTTAGTTAACAAAAGAACTAGCACTGCCAGTTGTCTCAAAATATTATTACAGGTGAATGTTCTTGTCATTGGATTATGATTGTATTATCATTGAACTATTGGAGTTAATAGATTTTACTTGTGTGACAGCAAAACCTTGTTGGCATATCATAATTGTGCCACCTGTGGATGATGAGAATTTCCATCATTTGGTCACTTTGTTGTGTCATAATTTCATGCAAAAAATGCTGGTGTAACTGTATCTCTTGGTTTAACTTTGTTGTTGATCAGTGCAGCAGCTAGTTCCTTTGTACTCCTTTGTGCTGCTAGTCTAGCACTTTCCCTAGCATTAATTAACCAGTTAATTGCGAAGCTTCAGTGATTGACTTGAGTGAATGATCATTAGGAACAAGCCTGCTTAAAAAAACAGAACTCTCTGACCAGACCTCATAAAGGGGAGGTCAGGTGTAAATCCTCTTTTCTGGCTATTTCTTTGTTGTAAGAAACAACTATCACTTCTAGAATAACACTTAATCCCTGGCCTGTAAGCAACTTTGAACAGTTGAATAAGTGCAACAGATAAACTGTTGAGATGTCCACTCATTGCACAGTTAAATCTTTTGTGTAGGGTATGGACAGGAAGTCTTTATTTACTTTAAGAAGTGCTAAGATGTCACTAGGAGTGAATTAACCCTGTACACAAAGACCAAGTTTAATTGGATTAGGTAATAGATGTACAGTTTATATTTCTAAACAGACTGTCTGAAATTTTAAGCAGAGGAGTTCCTAATGGATATGATTGTAATGGTTATTGAGCATATGTGACCAGAAATGAAAATAACATAATCATGGGGTACACTGTATTGTTAGCCCTGTGCCACCATTCAGTAAAATCATACCACAGTCTAGGGATCTTGATAGAATGGCAAGAATATACACACGTTACTAGGGTCTGAGTTTAACAAATATTTCATTATGTTCACAGTTTGGGCTCCATCCATTTTTGAGTGGCTATGCCTCTGTTTGCAAACTACCTTCTCTCTGCTCATTTGTTTTTCAGATGGAGACTGGAAGGTATGGGTGAAGACGGGTACAACAGGAACCAAGTCACCTGTGGTGTTGGTGGTTTATGGGGAAAACAAGACATCTGAACCAATCAGACTTGGCAAAGGTGGTGACCTCTTTACTACCGGAGCAGAAAATGATTTCAAGGTGAGGCTGTTACAACAAAGTCATTAGTTGTCAAAGACATACAATATCTTGGCTGAATACTAGCTGGCCAGTGAGTGGTTTGGTTAAGTATGCAGCTGCCTCAAAATTGTTTCAGTTTCAAATATGTGGAGCTCCCATTATGTGAAAACAGGGCCTTACATCATATCAAATATAGCTAAGGCTTCAGAATTTGTAAATGATCTTAAACATGTGTGACTGTCTGTGTTTACTTTGCAATGGATTGTCAAGCACAGCTAAGAGATGACACAGTCATTGGTTGTGGTGGAATTTTGTCATTTCCATTGTCTTCTAGTTCAGTGTTTTTGTTGTTGGGGTAATTGGGTAAAATTAATGTCAAAACCTCTGCCCATGGTATCCCACAATTACATTTTAATTAATCTCCTAGTGTACTAATAAAGTTACATAAATCCAGATTCCCCTCAACTTACAAACTATTATTTCACACCTTCTTAGATTTCTTTTCGTGCTGAACCTCCCTCACCCCCACTGTACCTCTAGATCGTACCTTCTGGCCATACCCCATCATGCCTATCAAGAGTTGATTATGTGTAGATGATGTTCAAGTGCTCACAGGCCTTCCAGGGGGAAATGCCTCATTTGAAGTTTATTTCTACACCCCATTTCAAAGCTGACATAACATGCTAAAAGCATTTCAGTGCATAGAAATAACAAAGAATTCATCACAGATTAGCAGGAAATTGACCAAGTAATAATACAAGTAATCATGGATGTAGAGGAAAACATTTTGAATCTGGTCCCTTGAGGTATAATGGTGATAAAAAAGTGACAAATAGAGAAAGAATAGCACTGGTAAAAACAGCAAGTTTAAGAGAATTTTGCAAATTCACAAATTACATTGGAATTTTGTTGTTTAAAAGAATATCATGAGAGCTGGAGCCAGTCACACAGAGAAGGTACATGTGACTTTACTTAGCATGTCACAGCACTAACTAGGCCAATAAATTTCTCCACTTTTATGTCATGCCATCTTCCACAGCCTTATGTTGGACTGACATGCCCTTTGCAGTATACATGGATTCACAAATATCAAAGAAAACTAAAATGCTTTTACATAATGGTTGCTTGACAGGTTAATTTGGCTGACTTTGGAGACATTTACAAGATTCGTGTGGGACTTGATACGACTAACAAGAAAGCTGCTTGGAGACTTGATCAAGTCAAAATGAAAGACATGAACTCGGGTCAGCAGTTGACCTTTAAATTTAAGAATCGATGGTTAGCAATGAGAGAGGATGATGGATCTTTGTGGAGGGAAGCAGCAGCAGTTCGACCAGGAACAAAGCCCCTGCCAAGTAAGTGTGGAATATTCTTAACAATAAAAATATCATGTTAACTTGGCCAGAAAATACAAACTGTTCCTTTTGTGAGATGTACCTGCATATACTGATTTGTAAAGGATTGCTCAATATGGATGCTATCCTTCTCAGTTTTGTGGTCTTTTATCAACAATTTTTTTTTTCAGCACTGAAACAGGTACATGCTGCCCCCCCCCCCTTCCCTCTATAAGGTCCTCCTTTTAGAAACATCTTCTGTCAGAATGGCAAATGTCTCCCGTCTCCTGCTTCCTGCGTGTCATATCTGCAGTGGTCGTTTGGTATCAGTGTTTACACACTGATCTTTGTTTGTACTCTGCAAAGTTCTCCCCTCCAGCTTATTTCTCCCCTTTTTGTGTTTATACTTTGGTTCTTGCTTTGCAATGGTCACTAGCTTTGTTGACAGTTTTCTGTTTTCCTAGTGTCCTTCATGTATCCTTAATACTTATGTATGTAACTTTTTACTGTTTTGTTCTTCACATGAGAAATAAATTTGAATTGAACTGAGTAAATGATTTGAAATATTACTTTTGACATCAAGTCCCTAGGTTGTCAGGGTAAATTTGTAGGTCTGTAGTTCTACCAGCTTGTCTTTATACTTATTTTACCTCAGTTCAAATTCTTTGTTGCAAAAATTGTAAAGGTAGTTTATGAGGAGTATAGTAACTGTGTAGTGGTGCTCATTGCATCTGTCCTGCGAAGACAACAGCTACTCTGTTAGTTTATGATACATCCTTGAGTAAACAGAATCAGAGTATCTGATGAAACAGCCATCTGGAAGGTGGTGGTTTTTTTTTTCTGTTTTGGTAGCATGCTTATGACGAAATCCATGTTTTCAAGAAGTTTGATGTCTTAATTGATGTTTCAGTTTACAAGTATTGTGTTCAAGTGACCACTGGTTGGGAGCCTGGATCTGGTACAGATGCTAGTGTATACATCACATTAAATGGTGAGAAAGGAGATACAGGGAAACGACTCTTACATAAATCAGAGAAAGAACTCTTTCAAGAGGGACAGGTAGGTGTATCATCCCATTCTTATGATCACCCTTTAGGGTTTTAGAGCAGATAAAAGAAGGAACAATATGATAAAAAACCACTTACCATTGCTTAAAGTTATTTTATTCCTGCAAAGAAGGATACCTTGACTCCATAGGTAGTTTATAAGTCAATAATTGTGTTTGTAACTGGAGTTAGCAAAGGAGATACTTAGAAGTAGTAGCTAAGGTGTGCGTCATATAGATTGATTTTTTTTTTTAAAGTAATACTTAATTCACACAAAAATACAATGAAAATGTCAGTTTTAATTAATGATTATTTGTTTTTAATTTAATTGTTGTTTAAAATAGGAAATTTTTAACAATTAGTGAAACCTCTCAAAACCTTTCAGTATGGCAGGTTGCATCAAGTGTGGAAAGCACACAGAGAGTGTTTATGTGTCATATTGTTTGTCATGATGTATTGATTTCTGTCTTTACCAGCCCATCAATTGCTTTAAAATACTTAGTAGAGCACTATTTTACTGGGCCCTGTTTTATAAAGAGTTACTGTCAATATTAAGTTTGATCTGTAATGCAATAGTCCTTCTGAAATCAAACTTGAGATTGATCTTAACTCTTTTTGAAACAGGGCCCTGGTTGTTTATGTAATTTTGGGGAAACTGGGCTTGTTTTTATGCAAGTGTATATGTCCCTGAAAGTGTGATTATTAAGAAAAGAAAATTGTTAGGACACTCTGAAGTGAGGTATAAAACTCATCTTGAAGTGGACTGGCCATCATTTTGACAGACAGCAGTTTTAACAATTAGGATTCAGGCGACCAGATTTAAAACATCAAACTGTTTCAGATAGTAGCAGTTCAGGAGACAATATCCTTTTATAAAGCTGTTGAGTTTTCAGCACACATCCCATACAAAATGGTAACGACTAGTCACATTTAATGAGCATGTTCATCATCAAATTAAATGGTTAACTGAAGTATAGAAATCAGCTATGATTTCTTGGAAGTTGTTCTCTAACTTTCAATTTTTTTGTCATCTGTAGGTTAATAACTTTGAGTTGGAGGCAGTCAGTGTTCAGAAGTTGAAGTCAATTGTGTTGGAACATAATGGCAAAGGTGCAGGTGCAGGTTGGTTCTGTAAGGAAGTCGTTGTCAAGGAAACCAAGGATTCCAAGTCAGAGTACATCTTTCAGTGTAATAGGTAAGCTACTTGGTTTGTAGTGTGAGGGCACCCTCTCTTTGGTCCAAGTACGGTGTTGTCACAGACGATTGGGATAGCAAAGTCTTCTACAATGATTGTTAATTACTGCATCGTCAAAGGATAAATAATGAGTTAAGTCCTGCTCTGGGCTACAAACATTTGCCAGGTATAAGAATGTGGATCATTGCTCCTTCTTGGATTACCAACAAAAGTGCAGATGCATATTCAGCAGTGTTAGTAGCAACAGAGACTGAAGCAGCCATCTTAGTATCGGAATCCTTACATACTTTCAAGAGGAAGTTAAAGACCTACCCGTACTCCACGTTGTAGATTCTTAATTCTGCTTAGCTTCTGTTTGAGTTTGTGTTTGTGCTTGTGTTTTTGGTTGCATTTTTTAGCACTACGATCTCGATGAAGCAACGCTTTATAAGTATATATTATGTATTATGTATGTAGTAAATACTGCTACTAACAGGCTGGCATGTGTTTACTTTGGAAAATTAACCTTTGTTGATGTGAAGGCTCCTATTTGGAGCATTAGATTTGTATACTATTGGGTTATATCAGTTTGGATTTTCATGACCCTAAAATGATGCTAAATTTGCCATTAGTAATGTGTTGCATCACCTGATAACTCAAATTCCTGCCATATGCCTATCTGACCAGTTGTCATCTCCTCTCCACGTTGCTTCTCTGCACTAACCCAGTGAACACCTCTAGAGTAGGCTGGAATAGTGTGGTATAGTGCTATTTGGTGATCATAATTTGTTTATGAGGAAGTTTTGGTCAACTCTGTCATGTGGCTTTGTTGCTGAAGAGATTTAAGTAGCAGTAACAAATATGGGAAAAGGTGGAGAGAGCTGGAAAGGTGCAACATAAAGGCTAATGGCATTTTCATGTAAATTGTCTGTTTAGGGTGTAGGACATATAACGAGTTTTACCTCTCTTTGTTTGATTGGCAGATGGCTTGATGAAGGGCAGGATGACAAACTTATCAAAAGAGAATTCTCTCTTACTGAAAAGAGGAAGATTAAAGGTATGGCATATATTCTGCTAGTAGGATGTTTGAGTGTGTTCTTACCAAATTATCTTCCAGTCAGTAAAAAACATTTTAAAGATTCAAACTTATTCACCCCTTTACCAGTGTACAATGTAATACCTTGCATACTCCTAATCATTTCTTTTCTTCATGCATTTTTTAAATGGAAAGGATAAATAATCACCTATAAAAACATTTGTGTTGTGGTTTTATCTATGTTAATGAGGTTTGGAGTAGAGAGAGATTGAGTAGGGAAAGTTTCAATGCTGAAAAGTTCTCTCCTTTAGACATAGTGATGCTGATCAAAAGTTGCAAGTTTGTGAAGGCCAGTTTTACAATTAAGGCTGGGGCATTTGTACAAAAGTTTGGAATTGAGTATTCATTGATGCGCTGAAGAATTGGACTCCAAAAACTGATTTGTAACAACATTTTTTGTCAAGACTCTTAAGGTCATGAACCTGTTCATCATTTACATTATGCATCACTAAGCCCTCACTCTCTGTCTTATTTCTCAATCATTTTAAAATCAGGAAAAATCATAAAATCTAACTATAATAGTCTAGTGTTTTTCTCAATATTTGTTCATTTTTTTCATGCAATTTTGTATTTGATTCTTGATGCTACATCTAGAATCACCATTAGAATCACCATTCCAAGTTAGAAGGCAGTACTTGCCTCTTATGAAAAAGTAACCTGTGTGCCCAGAAGTAAAGTTGATAAATCTCACATTTTCAAGTTTTGACACCATGGTATGGGTACTGGTAATGTAAGAGGAATTATGGGCAGCATTAGTCCATACTTTTGAGCTATCCATATCCTCACTGATAAATGTTTTCCCATTTTTTGTTTCTTTATACAGAAAATGACTGGCATGTGTACATAACTACTGGAGAGGAGGAAGAGTCTAGTCTCACAGGACCAGTCACTTTATATGTCTATGGTGACAAGGAGCACACAGAACTCACTCTGAGCCCATCACATGAGAAAGGTTTCATTGCTGGCAGCCTTGAGGACTTCAGGGTTAGTTTACCTCAGACCCAGTATCACTACATACAATGTGGGATAGGAACTTGTACACTGATGTAATAGATTCTATTCCACAAAGATTTTGTTATTCCACTGCACTATTTAAAATACATTTGCAGGCTAAACATACTACTGTTTCACACTTTTAGTCTCTGTGGGAGAAGACTATTTAGTGTAGCCATAGTAGAAACAAGTTTTGAAAGTCTGAGAATTAAGAAACAATGTATTGATTGGAAATTGCCTTTGTTTTCTTGTCGTGCTGCCTTCGCTGTTCAGATGTCCAGAAATAAAGTAAAAGAGAAGAAAAAAGTGTTTGCATATCTGTGTGTGATGGCTCTCTCATAAATTTTTATACACAGAACTTGTTTCCTGTGAACCTGTCATTAGTCCTTCAAAGAAAGCTAAAGGCCATAGTGTTTTAAACATTCTTTCCCAGGTAAATGTTGGTGATCTTGGAAAACTTTCCAAAATCAGAATTGGTCACAATGGTCTCTCTCAGGAAGAGGCCTGGTTCTTAAAACTACTGAAACTGGTTGATATGAACTCTGGTGCCATCCATGAGATTGAGGCAAATCGATGGCTTTCTCAGAAGCATGACGACTTGGATGTTTGGAGAGAGTTTTCTGTAGCACGGGAAGGAAAGAAACCTGTTTCTGGTAGGTAGCCCAGTTGGCACAGTGCGTTTAGATGATTGGTGTGGTAAGGGTAGGAGTAAGGGGGTGTTGTGTGCTTGGTGCAATGCAAATGTTTGGGTAAGGAAAACTGAAAAGGAGGCACTATAAAGAATGACACTGTCAAAGAAATTCCCAATGTTAAATGGTTATGCTGCCATCATTGATGTGAAGTGTTTCATCAAAATGTCAATATGCATAACCCTGAACAATGGTTTTAAAAATGAAAATGAGATGTAGCTTTAAGGAAAGCTTGGGTCCATGGGTGTTGGTCAGGTATCAGAAAAGTTTTGTTTTGATTCAAGGTTACAAAGAAATAAGAACCATAAAACTGAATATTCAGTGTTGACCTCTTCTCATTTTAAATCAGCAAGGGTGAGGGCCTAAGTATGATGGGGCTCAACTTGATTTATTACCACTTGCCTAGAGAAACCCAAACACTTGTTGTGGTCATTCCACATTTTGAGACTTTTTTAGCATGCTACAAGATTCAGCAAAGAATGTAGAAATCTTAAAATCATCTGCACTGGAATTATTTCCTAAGTTTTGTGGATGTCATTTCAAAAAGGCTGATCTTTTACTTTCTGTCTACTTTCGAAGGGCAAAAAGGCTGATATTTTACTCTCTGTTTACTTTCGAATAGCCATAAAGTACCAAGTCCAAGTATTTACTGGAAGTGAACAAAACTCTAACACAGAGGCAAATATTTACGTCCACATGTTTGGTAAAAACAGTGATTCTGGACCCAGGAAACTGTTGAAATGTAAAAACAACAAGAAAATGTTTCAAGTTGGTCAAATGGATCTCTTCGAAATTGAGGCAGTCAACTTGGGAAAGCTTCAGAAAGTGGTTGTGGGGCATGATGGGAAGAAAAAGGGTCAAGGATGGTACCTGGAGAAGGTTGTCATCAAAGAATCCAAGAATTCAAAGAGCGAATTCCTTTTCCCTTGCCAGAGGTAAGAAAAAGTGTCAAATCTAGTGGTTATGATTTCAAGCTTTAAAGAAAAATTTGCTTGTAAGTTTTCATACTTCGCTATACGTGTCTGTGTAGTATATCCCAGTCATTGGACAGAAGATACTGTAGTCCTTCCTTTTGACAGATTTTAGGAGAAAAAAGGAATTCTCTGAAGGTGTGTTTGAGAGGAGTGGGGAGGGGGGGGGAGTTAATTGATAGAATCAGGTTCTTTTGTAAAAGTGGGACATGGACTCCTTATTACTAGGGTGAGAAATTTATTTTGCATATCCTTTTATTTTTACAAAGAGAAAATAGTGTTTTATTGAGACAGTCCTATCTTTTTACTTAGCAATTTTCAACTCAGGATAAATGCTCCTTGGTGTCAACTTTGTGGTTGCTGTTTTACATATAATGTGTTGGAGAAAATATTGAACACATTTGAATCATAAAGGGAAACAAAAATAGGTACTGTCATAATTTGTTTTGTTTTAATAAGTTGAGATGGTCCATGAAAAATCTCTGCCTTTTCCTTAGCATAGTTTTCTTTTCTGTGATATTATTTACAGATGGTTAGATTCAGGGCAAGATGATGGCAAGATTGAAAGAGAATTGACAGTTGGTAAAGTTCCATCTGGTGAGGAAATCATTATTCAACATTAGGTTTTTTTATTTATCTTATAATTCATCAGCTTTTGGTCACCCACACATTAGAAGTAACCCCTACTGGGACTACAGCTGTGAAGATTTGAAGGAATAAACAATGATTCTTTTATGGAAGGGGGAGGGTATGATATGGAAAAAACATGAGGGGGTGAACTTTACTGAAGTGTTCCTGATCCTATGTAAAGTGAGGACCTCAGATGAAAATAGCAAATGCTAACATGCTAATTTGAGTTAACAATCCCTGATATGGTGTATCGTTTATGGTTCTTCTTGGTCACAGGAAAATTATTCTGGTAATTTTTTAAATCCCAAGTGTTCCTTGCTGTACCTGTAGTATGCCATGTATAAATTGTGAAACTTGTGAGAGAAATATAACAGGACTTGATTGGTATAACTGATATTTTAAAATTCACTTATGGCATCTGCTTCAAAGGTCAAAAGCAGTCACCCCAAACTTATTTTGAAACAATAGCTAAATGTCACAAATTTCTTCTTATTTCTCTTCCAAGTATCTTTCATAGTATGTTAGGACATCAATATTGCATATTCAAGGTAAACCAAGCAGTTGCTCCTTGTAAATTTTACATTTGAGCAAGAAAAATGCTGTCACATGATTCTCAAGAGCCATTCAGGAAATATGATAGTCTACTATACAATTCTCATTAGGGTGACTGCATTCTGCCATTAACTGGCAGTAGAAATACAGCGTGACAGACATTGTAAATGCACTTGTCTCTCAGGCATGAAATATCTTTGTGATAACCTTGGAATATCCCAAGTGTAATCAGAACTAGCTATCATAGATAGACAGTGAGAACAAAGTATGTCAGATACCCTGTTGGTGATGGGTATGCTCTTTGATGAAGTTGAAAAAAATTGTGTTTGGTGTGGTATTTGAAAGTTACCATTTAAAAAGGGAGGCAAAATGTATGGGCAGTTTCAGTGTGCTTATTGTTTTTGTTAAGGGAGGTGAGTCATAGTTCTTGAAATCTTTTTGGTTTCGATGATAAGAGAAACCTATGCATTCATGATGGCGTGTGTGTGTATGTATGTGTGCGTGTGCGTGTGTGTGTGTATGTGTGTGTGTTTGTGACACTTTGATCGTTAACACGATATCTCAAGAAGGGAAACTCTGACAGTTCTCAAACTTGGTACATAGATGCCCCATATTGAGAGGAAGAACCCTATTGTTTTTAGTGGGGGTCAAAAGTCACCTGGGGTCACCGGGGGTCAAACTCTGAAAATCTTGTTAACACAATATCTTGAGGTAGGAAGCTTGGATAAATTTCATACTTTGTATGTAGATGCGTTATGGTATGAGGAAGAACCCTATCATTTTTGGTGGAGGTGAAAGGTCATCTGGGGTCACCGGGGGTCAAACCCTAAAAACTTCGTTAACACGATATCTCAAGAAGGGAAACTCTGACAGTTCTCAAACTTGGTACATAGATTCCCCATATTGAGAGGAAGAACCCTATTGTTTTTGGTGGGGGTCAAAGGTCATCTGGGGTCACCGGGGGTCAAACCCTGAAAACTTCGTTAACACGATATCTCAAGAAGGGAAACCCTGACAGTTCTCAAACTTGGTACATAGATGCCCCATATTGAGAGGAAGAACTCTATTTATTTTTGGTGGGGGTCAAAAGTCACCTGGGGTCACCGGGGGTCAAACTCTGAAAACCTTGTTAACACAATATCTTGAGGTAGGAAGCTTGGATGAATTTCATACTTTGTATGTAAATGCGTTTTGGTATGAGAGATAATCCTATAATTTTTGGTGGAGGTGAAAGGTCATCTGGGGTCACTGGGGGTCAAACCCTAAAAACTTCGTTAACACGATATCTCAAGAAGGGAAACTCTGACAGTTCACAAACTTGGTATATAGATGCCCCATATTGAGAGGAAGAACCCTATTGTTTTTGGTGGGGGTCAAAGGTTACCTGGGGTCATCGGGGGTCAAACTCTGAAAACCTTGTCAACACAATATCTCGAGTTAGGAAGCTTGGATGAATTTCATACTTTGTATGTAGATGCGTTATGGAATGAGGGAGGACCCTATCATTTTTGGTGGAGGTCAAAGGTCATCTGGGGTCACCAGGGGTCAAACCCTGAAAACTTCGTTAACACGATATCTCAAGAAGGGAAACTCTGACAGTTCTCAAACTTGGTACATAGATGCCCCATATTGAGAGGAAGAACCCTATTGTTTTTTGTGGGGGTCAAAAGTCACCTGGGGTCACCGGGGGGCAAACTTTGAAAACCTTATTAACACAATATCTCGAGGTAGGAAACTTGGATAGATTTCATACTTAGTATGTAGATGCGTTATAGTGAGAAGATGAATCCTATTGTTTTTGGTGGAGGTCAAAGGTCATCTGGGGTCACCAGGGGTCAATGTCTGAAAACCTTGTCAAGACGATATCTCCAGGTAGGAAGCTTGAATAGATTTCATACATGGTAAATTCGATGTGTTATAGTGAGAAGATGTACCCCATTGTTTTTGGTGGAGTTCAAAGGTCATCTAGGGTCACCGAGGGTCAAACACTGAAAACCTTGTTAACACAATATCTCAAGGGAGAAAGCTTGGACAGATTTTATACTTAGTATGTGGATGTGTTATGGTGAAAAGATGGCCCCGATTGTTTTTGGTGGAAGTCAAAGGTCATCAAAAAGCAAAATTTCCCAAGAATTCCCAAGAATATTACATGGGTTCACCACAGGTCAAAGAGCAAAATTTCCCAAGAATTCCCAAGACTAAATAGGAATACAAAACTGTAGTTTTCCAACATGTTAAGATAGCATTTGACCATGGACTGAAAGGTATGGGACATCATGGCTTTATTTGGAATAGAACATATATCATCGAAACCTCAATGCATTTTTGCATTCTGGTTGAATATTAAAATATGTATGTGTTTTTTGTTTGCTTTGAGTGGTTGTCACCATCTTCTGCATTAAATTGAATTAAATCTTTAGTTTTTTTGCTGTGAATAATTCATGTATAGTCTAATGAATATTCATGTAAATACTTGATGACTACTTTTCTACAGCACCCAACTCTGTGTCATCAGAAACAGCATATACAACCACAGATACTATCACTGTCACATGGGAACCACCCTCCACTGTGACTGGGTACAAGGTGAATCTTGAGCCACCCGATGCACCCACATCAGAAATTATCAGCAGTGACTCCAAGCTGAAGAAAGCTGTTTTCGAGAAATTGTCACCTGGCACAGAGTATCAAGTACACATTATAGCTGTTAATGGGGAGATGGAGAGTAACAAAGTATCGGTTAAAGCTACAACAAGTAAGAAACATTTAAGACACTCATACCCCCCCCCCCTGCCTCTAGAGGGCACCATCTTCTTGTCTATTCAGGTTATGAATAAGTTGTATATATGTTTAAGTTCTTTTTAGTTCTAAAAAGATTTCAAATGGGAGTGTCTCCTTCTATCGCTAAGTTATCCATTAATTCTTTCTGATGGAAGAGTAAAATTTTAAATATTCTTTTTCATCAACACTCGCTTTATAGAGCCAAACAAAGTTCTTAACCTTCAAGGGGATGCTACAGAAGATACCTTGACAGTTTCATGGGATAAACCTGAGGGTAAAATCCACCACTTCAAAGCCAGAATAGACCCAGGAGATGCCAAAAAGTCAACCGTTAAGACGAAAGATGGAGAAACGACCAAGGCTAAGTTCACAGGACTGACCCCTGGCAAGAAGTACAAGGTGGAAGTAAGAACAGTTGTAGGGGATGTTGAGAGTGAAATAGTTGCAGTGACTGTAACAACAAGTAAGTAATGTTACCTTTAATGTTGCTTTAGTTTTAAGAAAACCTGCATTGATGAAATGGAAATACTTTGGTACTTGAGTGTGAGCTGCTGTCTCTAACAGTGGGGCTTAATGGCCATCTTTGAGGTTACCAATATTGTCCTCCTATTAAAGCTCTGTGGCATAGATAGTCTATCTTGCTCTTCCATACCTTCTATTTACACATGTATTTTCTGATTGCCAGCAATTAATGTTTGACAAAAACTAATAGTAGACCTACTGTGTCACTGTCACGGTGCACTGTGGTCTTCCCTATAGAAGGTGATTGTAATCAAATAGGTAAATAGGAGCTAAGCACAGTACCTGAGATCATGCTCTCCCAAACCATGGAGTCTGGGAAAAACTGCTTTAAGGAGCAGATGGTGTTTGTTTGTTTGTTTTTTTTTACTTATTTCAAAAACTGGGATTGCTTAGTTTGCAGGTATTCATAGCATTGAATAAATTTTACTTTGTATCAATTCCTTCCCCATCATCATCACACAGACGAATGTCTGTCCCAGCCAGTCCATTGGTGTGGTTCAATAGTACTTTCTTGACTTGAATCTTGTTTTTATGGTAACGTGAGATCAGTTCCTACCTCCCAACAATCTGATCCAAATTCTGTTCATATGTTTGTCATTGCCTTTTGTTGGATTGTCTGGAATCAACTGTAATTGCCCAGTTTAGATCAAAATATGTCTCACATCTTGCCACCTGATACAATGGTACCAAATGTATCCATTCATTTTGGCATGCTTTATGTGAGAAAAAAATGATCAGTTGATTTCTCTTGATTGCAAGAAGATCACATTTTGTCAGCAAAGTGTGATGAGGGGATTGTTAGTGTGACAGTAGAACCTGTATGGCAGTCCAAGACTGGGACTAACCCTTGACACACAACAACACAATTTAGAGAGTCCCTCCAAAGAAAATACTGTTAATAAACCTCCCACAGTAAATGTTACCTGCTGAGTAGTTAATTGATTGTTGAGGGAAACTGTTACAGTTAGCAGTCAAAAACATTATCAGCAGATTGCTTAGTCTAGCTTGGGTTGCAACACAGTGCAAAACTGAACTCCTTACAATCACCCCTCTTACATTTTAAGCAAGTTATCATTGACTTGGGACTACCTCCAGAGGTTGCAAGATTTGTAAATATGTTTGAGACAATGTGAACCATTGTGGTCATGGTTGTGATCAGTTTATACCTGCTGCATACTAACATAATTCCATCTTGCTGGTAGTCACCCTCAGTGAGTGAATTGCAGGTACTTGCCAGCCCTTTGTCATCACTCTATCAAGCTTTATCAGTAGTGTATAGTAGTGACATGAATTGCAGAACAAAGTGACGGTGCAGTTGTGAAGTTTATTTTTTATCTCAAAATTTTACAGAAGCAGCAGAGGTGAGTGTACCACCTGTTTCAAACCAAGCACTGGTAGCGACTAGTAATACCATCAAAGTGTCATGGACTAAACCCAGTGATGACATCACTGGTTACCTGGTGGTCTTTCGTCCTGTGGAGGGAGAACCCAACGAGATGAATATTGTTGACCCCGAGCAGTTGGAAGCAGAGTTTAATGGTTTGAAACCAGGATCAGAGTGCTCTGTGGACATCACCCCCCTCATTGGAGACAAACAGGGCGAGAAGGTCACCCTCAAAGGGAGGACTGGTGAGTTTCTGATTTATATTAGAAGATGTGAACATCTGTAGATGATTTATTGATGAAAAGATTAAAACTTAGAACATTGAAATGTGGCTGAATGGACTATTTGTCATTTGCATGTGAATCGCATGTTGAAAGCATTCCATCAATTTTGTCATTATCTGCTTCGTAAAATTTGCAATTGTTTGCATTACGTCTTCACATGCTGTTTGGGTGAAGATGACAGTATTTGTGTTTAAATATTAGAAATGCAAAAGCAATCTTCATAGTGAATTTATTTATTTACACAAAGACGTAGGGAAAGTTGTAAGAAGGAAGTTAGCCCATTCTAAAAGTGGAGGGGGAGGGGGGAGATATTTTGGCTTTTAGTTCAGTTGTCCTGCTTATAACCTGATGGCCATAACTCCTTCCCTTGCCTCATAGCTTTAAATTATGGGAGAATGCTGTTGGTCAGCAACTTCAGCGTTGAGATTTTTTGTCTTTCTTGCCCCTCAAGTAAATGGCTTGCCTCTCAAATCAATAGCAGACCTCAAATGTGTTATCATTGCTTTAAAACCATGCAGTGACTGTATTTGGTGTTCATTCAGTTCCTCATCTGTGCTTGATCTATTTTGATTTTCAGGCCAGATAAACTTTGTTTTTTTTTGTCAGTAGACTGCTTTTCAGTAGCCTAGAAAGCCTCAAAAGTGCTCGAATTTGAATAGACTTGAAAATGCTTTATGAAAAGATTTATGTAAAATTTTGTTATTACATCTGTGTAGTGTTTTCATTATCAGCGTGTGCCATCTCTAAAAAGTGAGATAATATTGTGCTGTGGGGGATTCAATGTACTTGATGAAATTATTTTGATTTTAGTTTGTAGAAGGTACTTTAAAGTGCTTTATTAGTCTTTGAAAAGTATTCAAACACTGAACACAACAGTGATTCAAGGAGGAATTTATTGAAGTGGGGGCAAAGACTGGGGAGGGGGAAGTATCCTAAGATGATAACAAGCTACCCCCATTCCTGCCTTACATATGCCATTACTCTGTAACCTTGGATAGGTTGCATCCTTGTTTTAATCCTTCATCCTAAATTACACATGCTCCATCATTCTCTCATCTGCATGTAAGCATCTAGTCACACTAGGAATAATCATATCAATATCACTTCAACAGCCATACTCTGAATTTTTCAATACTTTTACTCAAGTTTCATACTAGGCTTAATTTCATGCTTGCCCTTGGAAAAAAATCTTTTCCACTGAGTTATCAAACACCAAGAGTCTGTAGATCAACTCTGGGTGTACTTAAGTACTTCAAGGCAGTTGAATTTTTCATAAAAAAGACAGAAAAAATGGATCATTGCACAAATGCATGATTCAGGAACAAATTTCATAAATGAACTTGGTTCTTAGAACAATTTTTGCAGGCTTCATTTTAACCCATAATGCAATATGACCCATAATGCAGTGTTGTATCATATGATCTGTGTAAATGCCTGAATTACACTGCATGCTCACTCATTGCTCACTGCTCACATAGTTTCCACGTAATCGTTTTGTCTTGCTTTTTCCCTTTTTGTCATACCTTGTCATTTAATCATGCTTACACCTGGATCCTATCGTATAGAGCTCCCCAAAGTCCCGAAAGTACAGTCAGCCGAAGCTGATTGTTATTCAAATGCGATCAAAGTAACTTGGCAAAAACCAGATGGGGAAATTTCTGGATATCGCTTGACTTGTGATCCCAAGAAAGGATCTAAGTCTGACAAGAAGGAGTTGAAATTGGAAAGTCCAGAGGAACTTTTTGCCACCTTTGATGACCTCATATCTGAAACTGACTATGTCATCAAAATTTTCTCGGTACATGAAGGAAGGGAGAGCGATCGTGTTAAAGTTGCAGCTAAGACAAGTAAGTGTACTTAACGTATTGTTACTGGCTTCTGCATGCACATTTTGACTGCAAATTGCAGAAATTTAACTCTTCTGTAGTTTTGAAAATTCTTTGCTTCATTGCAAAGAAAGTCAATACTATTGCTGTGGGATTTTTCTTGTATTTCTCACCTCTTAGAGCTAACAAGAATTCTTTTGCTCTCTTAGTCCCCTTTCAAAGTTTTATTTATGGAAGATCACTTTTTTGCTGAGTAATGTCTTAGTCAAGGATATCTGACTTGACAAATTAAACTAGACTGTGAAACGTCATTAGTAAATGCTACTGAAGGCTAAAGATGCCTTAACATTGGTTAGTTCCTAGATTTTGTCCTAGCTGTGAGGAATTGGGCTAAAATCCTTCAATAACATTGAGCGGTTAATGTCATGGGGATTAGTTTATGGAAGAAAAAAAATTGTCATTTGAAAACTGATGTGTTCGGTTAATTTGTGTCTTTTGAAATATCAAAGCATAAAAGTGGTCATTCCAAAATAAACACATGAAGAAAAGATTAGCTTAAGACATAGTTTAGAAAAGTTTCATTATCTAATACATATTTTGAGGCAGGCTCACTGTAGCTTGGGTTTATGAAGTGGAGGATAATTGTCATGCAAGCAGATGTTACAAACTTAACACAGCTCTGTCTCCCCAGGCTATATGTGATATTTTGTTGTAAGGGAGTGCTGTTAAATGGTGGTGGTTGCTTTTGTGTTGGGCACTTGAAGGGAGAAGTTGGTGTTATGAGCAAAATGCTTTAGTTTAACTTCTTCATGCATGTAGTTGGAGGGGCAGTGAAAAGTCACCAAATGTACAAAAGTTATGTCCATATTTGGTAAACTGTTCCCTTGTCAAGAGCAAATGCCAAGTATTCACCAGTCACAATGCTATGTGAACCACCTAGCACATCTTGTTGCATATCCTTACTTCCAAAAGACACAGTACACATACCCCTTGCTTTATTAGGTTTGAACTTTCCCTTTCTTTGTATTTGTGTAGAAACTCACTTGCAGCACTAAGTACTTAGCATATGGTGTTTCCCAGTGAAGAATGACAATTTTCTCTTGTTTGTGATCTTGGTCAGAAGTGAGAAACACAAGTTACACCTTGTATTTCACATGGACATCACATGTAGCTTCTCTTTAATCTTCATGATGTTAAACAAATTTATTTTTACAAAAAATGACCCTTGTTGTTTCTGTCAACCTTGTGTTAAATCTGACTTTTTATAAAAGCAAATTAACCAGAGGGCTTATCCTTCTAAATCCCTGCCTCACTTGTAATAAGTATAATAATCTCACTCATGTGATCGAATTTGAAAGATAACTATCTGTCAAAACATCGTACTCTTGTCACATAGGAATACTTGACATTTTCAATTAAACTCACCCTTTCAGCTTGCAGTGGTTTTATCTGAGTAATCCCATCTTCATCTTGGTGGATACTTCCATTAACTTTATTTTTGATTTGTGTAGCTGTGAAGTGATTATTTTCCTTCAGAGGTACTTCATTTTGAGTAGGTACAAGTTGTATGAAAGATTTTGTCATTGATATTCAGGCCTTGAATTTTGAGGCATGCAAGTGCGATCGCACACCCCCACTCACCTCAAATTACTGTGAGGAGTGCTATTTTTTGAAAACCTTAATAAAGAATGGGAACTCAGATAAATATATTAAAGTGTAATAAAACAGCACACCTACCACATGCCTTAATTTCCTAAAGAGTGTGATTTTTAGCACACCTGGAAAATCTTAAAACTCAAGGCCTGGAAATTCTCTTCACCTTGTTATTATAAAGCTGAATTAAACAGCCCTGTCTTCACATTTGTGAAGCAATCATAACATTAAGAGAAAAAATACTCCTGCAAGAGGTTTTCTGGATCAATTCCCCAAGTCACAAGTTTTTGTATAAACACAAGGCTCGAAATAACCAGCAGCACCGACAGCCATGGCTGTTGGGCCCTTACTGATGGCAGTGGTTCCCCTCAATGTCTTATGAAATAACATAGACGGACAGCCAATTTGCTTATTTTGGATGTGCCCTTTTTCAAGCTTATTTCAAGCCCTGTAAACCCTTTCATACTTGTTTACTACATGTGCCATATCACAGCTGCACTTGTACTGGTTTATGGAGCTATTAGAACCTCTTTGTATAGCACTTGACCCCTCTGCATCAAATTATAATCTGGGAAATCAGTTTTATGCAGAATAAATAATCCAGAGCAAAACATGTTTAGTAAAAGTAGCCTTTATGTGAACATTGTATTTTATTTTTATATATATATATATATATATATATATATATATATATATATATATATTATATATATATATATATATATATATATATATATATATATATATACACACATATACATATATATATATATATATAGGTATATATATATATAGGTATAGGTATATATATAGGTATATATATATATATATATATATATATAACACTAAATTAAACATTTGGGAGACATTGGGATAAAATCCTTCCTTAGGGAGACAATCGGTTATATTCATAAAATTTAATATATTTCCATATCTAAGCATACAAATATTCACACAAAAATACCAATAATTCTTAATGAATGCCTTTAACTTATGGTACGTTTGTTTTAACTGTATCTTTTACACACATAGGTTTAATTAAATAAACAAAATATTATAAAGTATTTCGCAATACTTATTTGTCTCCCTATAATACATATAAATTACATGCAGCACATACCACACCTGTATTTCTATGGTAAATAATAGCACCTATGATGTATTTATGCAGCTTACACAGTGGCATAATAAAGAGGGCGCTAATACGCTACCATAGATATAAAAATCTTTTAGAAAGAATGTAGAGAAGGGGTTAAAATAATGGTGCAAAGAATTAGGGAGACGTGAATTTGTCTCCCTAGTGAAAATGTCTCCTTAATATACCAATTATAACTGCAATTCGTCTCCCTAATAGGGTATTAACAGAAATATATATATATATATATATATATATATATATATATATATATATATATATATATATATATATATATATATATTCCACTGGATTGAACATTAGGGGAAATTTGTATATCACAACATTAAGGGGAAAGAAAAACAATAAAATACATAAGCATATATTTCACCTTTAAGTAAAATGGTATACATGTACGTAAATTCAATGGCCCCTCAGCCATACATGTTAACACATAGGTGTCCGTAATTTGGTCAACATTGAAGTAATTGCGTATATTACGTGTTGCTATATGGAATTTACCATACAGTTACGTATTCCCATAGAAATAGTGTGTAAAAGCGTTAGGGGGAAAGCAAATTTTCACCCTAACGGCAATTTCCTCCTAACGTTGATTTTTTCAGCAAAAATTTCCCCTTATTCCACAATTAGGTGCTCTTTAAAAGATTCCCCACTAGATGCAAAATGCATTATTTATCCCATTCGACAACATTCCCTCCCATCTTGTGTGGCATACTGCTGACCTTGATTATTATAAATTTTGCAAAATAGTTAGAGTGATCAGTTTCTAATAACTAAGTAAATCTATTGTCTAATGTTTGTTTAGTGATTGCCAGAGCAATTAGTCATTGCTATTTTTGTTCTAGTATTATATTTCTGTGTACCACTTTCGCCCTAGAATCAAGTGTATTGCCCTCTGTTACTGATCTGTCTGCCAAAGAAATCACCACAAGTACTGCAGAAATCAAGTGGTCAAAAGTAGAGGGCACCATCACTGGATATCTTGTGACAGCTGCTCTTAAGAGCAAGCCTGAAGAGACGGTGAAGGAGGTGAAGATAGAGAATGCAGATGAGACGGAGACCAAGTTGGATGACTTGAAGGATGATACGGAATACTTGATCAGTGTAGTTGTTTTAGAAGGGGATGGGAAAGGAGAAGCAGCCTCTATAGATATAAAAACAAGTAAGTCTGGTGCGATTGTAGGTACATTCAAATGGTGTGTGCTTAGTCTTAAAAGGCAGGAGGATTTCTGAAGGGAGTGGTGGGAGCAATGGGGAGTAGGGGGTTTAGGTTTAGCTCTCCTGGGTCAGGAAGCCACTGGGGCTCATCAAGGACCCTGTACAAGATTGATTGTAGATGAACACTGGCAAGATTTGCCTTCTCTTTTTGACTAATGCTCAGAGGGCAAGGAGGCAACAGTATACTAACCATTCCCAATGGGAGGGGTTGAGGATCCCTGCTCAGAACCACTGCTTGACAGCTGAACTGAGCAAAGGTGATAATGTGCTGAATCACACAACTTCCTGAGTTGGAAAACCAATACTCAGTTATAATTAACCAGTTTTAAACCCATCAGCATCACTCTGAACAGCTGTGCTGAACTAGCAAATATGCATCCCCAGAAGGGGGAGGGGTGTGATTGCAAACTTTGTAAAGCTCTCAGAATGTATCTTGTAATGGTGCTCCCTATAATTCTGTAGTAATATAGACGGTTGTAGTTACGTAATCTCCCATTGCTAGCATCTCAACCATACTTTGACAACACCAGTCTGCTTTCAACCCAGAGTGCATCACATTTGTCCAAATTAGTAAAACCCATTATTTCTCAGGGAAGTTAGAACTGCAGGTATGAATACATCATGCATGAAGCTAAAATTGATACATACATACCCCCTTAAGCTCTCCGTGCAACAGTGTATCCCTTCTTGAAATACAGGGTATGGTCTGCTGAATGCCACACCATGCTAGGGTGATGCTTCTTTGAAACTTTGTTTTTATGCTGTGCTTAATAACTGTCGTGTTTTGCCACTCCAAGCTCACTGAGCAAGTGGGTGGTACGTAAATATGATTTTGCCCCTAAAATATTTTCAGCCAACCATGCATTGATATAACATTACATCAGTCCATAATTTTCAGAAATTAAAGATCTGAAGTTTGTTGCAGACACAATCAGAGATGTTGTTTCCTGAAAATTTTGACCCTTTTCCAATTTCTGATTTCTTTCAGAACCTGAAAAGGTTGATAAAGTTCATAAAGCATCAGCACAGTGTTCTGAAACATCCATGACAGTGTCCTGGAAAAAACCAAATGGAGTCATCACTGGTTACCACTTGACCTGTTCTGTCACAGAGGAAAAAGATGCAGAGGTCAAAGAATTGACCCTGGATGACCCAGAGGCCACTGAAGCAGTATTTGAAGAATTATCCCCAGAGACAGACTATGTTGTCAAGATTTATGCCAGAAATGGAAAAAAGAAGAGTGAAAAAGTTAAAGTGAAGGGAAAGACAAGTGAGTTTTTGTTTGCCATGTTTGGATTCTCTTCTTTTTTCTCTCTTTTTACAGAAGATCACAAGCACAAAGTTAGTGTAAAGGCAGGAATTAATGAATAATGTTATCTGAATTAGAAGTCTATATACTTTTAAAATGTAAATTAAAGAGAAAAGTTTTAGTTTCATATATAATGTACCATGGTAGATCTGTAATTATGTCGGCTTGTGAGGAAATGAGCCACAGTGAACATTTCTCTGTATGTTGACAGTTTAAAATCAAATCATTTGAACCAATCTGTCAAATATCGCGTAACTATGATATTGGTATCCAAAGAAAGCTTTAATTCTGCTCATTTCATTAGTACTGGATACTCAGTATAGCCAATGGCTGATATAACACCTGATCATCCACTATGCCTTGCATATGTTCAGTTGGTATTTTGAGAGATTTTTGCCACTACAAAAGTGGTTAGTCTGTTCCTTTACTTCAATCAGGAGGAATAGTTTTCATCAGAATGCGTCATGAGCTCTCTTTACTTAGTTGGCTTTAAATTTTGAAAGAAAGTAAACTCAGAATAACATTTGAATCAATGAAATTACCTTTGGGTGATATAGTCATCTTGGAAGCTAAAATAGAAATGAGAATAGTGAATTTAAGATGCTGATAACACGTCCCACAGTATGTAACAGCTGATGCTATATAGGGCAAAAAGAACAAATGATGTAGCATCAGGGATGTCACTATGCCGGGCGGCGCTGGGCGGCCCCGCCCGGGGCTGGTGAATTGCGCCCGCCACTCATGTTAAAATAAAAACATTCCACCCAGCACTTTTTCCGAATAATGGTACTATAATTTTATGATTTTTGAAAGAAATTTGGATGTAACATTTATCTCAGAATGAGACGGCCAGTTGGAGCATTAATTTAGAGTGTAGAAAAATATCCACACCTTCTCTAAATTTCAGGATGGTGATCACTAAAAGGGTCACAGTCAAGAATTATCCAGCACTAAGTTTGGCCTGTTGACAACCCTGTGTAGCATGGTTATGTGAAATATTGCACACTTTAAGCAGTCTTTTGTTAAAATCTTGGCCAACTCACCATTTATGTCAAAAAAATTATAACCAGAAAAGTGTTATGTATGGCCTTTGCAATTTGACATAAAACACCCTTCAGTAGTATAGAAAGTGAGGAAGTTATAATCGATTGAAGGTAGGCTCTGTGGGAAAGATTTTACGTTATTTTTTTCCCCTAATATTGCGCACCACAGATTTTAGTGACAGGGTACTTAGGAAATGAAATTTTGGAGGCTAATTCATTCAGCAATACAAGCACAAACATGTTAGTAAACAGACTGCAAAACTGCTAGGTCTTGACAACTTTGCCCAAGAAAATGGTGGATTTCTGACACATCTTACAGTTTTCCACATATAATATTGCAGAGAAAGTAAAGTAAAAAATTTCCTCCTTGTGAACAATATTTAGCAGAAAACCAACCTTGAATGGATTTATGTGGTGAAAATGTCTCTAACTTAAGCTGCAGCAGTCAAGTGGCTAGGATTTTGCATTGTAACTGTGAAATGGAGTAATTTGAGTAGGTTCAAGTTTTCCAGGGTGTGCATAATTAGGGACATTGACTATAATAATAGTTTAAATACAAAAATGAACAATATTAACATGGATGGTTCAACTATGTTGCATTCAGGTTGTTATACCCTTCAGCATTGCATACTTCATGTATTTTGTGTATTTCATAATTATTTCAAACCATTCACTTCTGTTCAGTGTGTATAATAAGCAGATGTATCTGGCCACAAATAGCTATGTAGTTGTGCACAGCAGCCAGCCAGCAGGGCCTTTTGATGTCCTTGATACATCATTTGCAGTTTGTGGAAGTTTCTGGTTAGTTTCTGCTGGTTGAAATATAATGGACATTTGTTGGAGGATTGAAGATCTAATTGTTAACAGCATAGAATTCAACAAATGAAGGAAGATGTTCAAAGTTTGTATTTGTACACTTAATTGTTTAAATGAGAATCTTTTATCAGGAAAATTATTTGCTGTGGCAAATTTTGTCAAAGGACACAACAACATCTTTCACTGTTGGTAATGACTTTTAATGAACAAAATGTTGCATGCAAGCCTGATGCTATCTTCGAAATTGTATTGTTGATACTTGGTGTTTCATGTTTTGTATGTACTTCTTATAGAACCCGTAGTATTGCCTGAAGTTGTGAACCCTTCCTCAGAAGTAACTGAGAACTCATTCACAGTGACCTGGGGTAAACCTGAAGGGGATGTCAAAGGTTACATAGTATCATACAAACCAGTTAGTGATGATAGTGTGGAAGAAACAGAAGTAACTGTGGATGACCCAGAGAAGACAGAGGTCACAGTTGATGGACTGGAGCCAGGAGTGCAATATAAGGTATTGATATATGTGACCTGTGGGGAAAGGAAAAGCGATGGAGTCAGCCTGACTGTTGAGACAGGTTAGTACATGTTTATGCTTGTTTGGAGGTACACGTAGTGGTTTAGTGATCAGTGGGGTGCTCAAAAACATTGTGAATCTTGAGAAGAGAATAAAATTAAGTATTAACAGCTAGTTCAGTTTGTTGAACATAGGCACAGACTGATGTAAAGTTACTGTAAACATATGAACAAAACTTCTCTTGCAAAAGAGAAACTTACTCGTAGAATTTGGCTTATATTAGGTATGTTTGATTAAAGTAACTGGTCTTCAAAGTCAGTTTCTGACATCAATAGTCCTTATGATGCGAGGTAAGGCAAAGCTATTGTCATTCACTCTGTTTTATAAGACTTATTGGTCCTTTACAAAAATAATTTGTCTCACTTTTCATTCACAGTATCTGATGTGCCAGTAAAACCTGTAACAGATTTAAAATCTGATGTTTCTGGTAATACCATAAATTTGACCTGGGTCAAACCTGAAGATTGCCCAGTTACTGGTTACAAGATAGAGTACATGTTGAAAGATGATGAAGAAGAAACCAAACAGGAACTGAAAGTTGAAGATGTGGAAGCTACTTCTGCAGCTGTTACAGAACTACAACCTGGAAGGGAATATGTTTTAGATGTGTACACCCTGAATGGAGAGATACAGAGTGAAAAGGCTAGTCTGGAAGTAAAAATAGGTGAGATGATAATTAACTGATAGACGTATTATTGTATCAGCTGGTTTATTGGTGGGTTTGTTCTGATTACAGCTATCTGTGGCAGTTTTTACCGAGAGATTTCACAAGTCACTCCAGTGTGTGGTTAATTCAAGTCAGTATCAGCTTTTTTAGTAACTTGATTCCAGTCTGGTATATCAATGTGGAAAAGTTCTGTAGAATTTTGTAAGTTGAACATTCTGAAAGGCACTGAATAGAGTCAGGGATGTTACAACAATGCTTCTCTTAGGAATTAAACTTTTTAAAAATACTGTATGTGATTCATTATGGCTTGCAGAAAGGATAGCAGCTCGTTTTCTTGTGTAACTTGTTAAGCTTATGTTGAGAACAGTCCAGTGGAATTATGTACAGATTTAAAACAAAGAACTGAAAGTTTAAGCAAGTGTATCCATAGTCGTCTGAGTCTGAGAAAGTAAAATTTTCACTGTAAAACTGTAGATCTGTAACAGTATTTATATAAGAGTGAATGTGATCTTGGGGATTTTTGTACACAGGGATTTTTTTAAGATGTCATAGAAGTGTACTTTCGATACTTTTATTCAGTTTTAGACTCCTCGCCAGATTCCTCCCCAGGTGTGAAACCAGTTTCTGAACTAAAAGCAGAACCTTCCCAGAATGCAGTAGCTCTGACATGGGTAAACCCTGAAGACAGTCCTGTTACTGGCTTCAAAATTGTATACATGGTGAAAGATGAAGATGACAGTAAGAAAGAAGTGATCCTAGAGGAGGCAGACACTACATCAACATCAGTTTCAGAGCTAGAATCAGGGAAGAATTATCTGATTGATGTGTACACCCTTGATGGTGATAGAACTAGCGAGAAAGTGAGCATAGAAGTTAAGACAGGTAAGGGTCATGTTAACTGAACAAAATGCCATTTTTTTAATTATAGAAATGTGTAGGTCTAACATATCGTTTGAGAACTTTCCACTGTAAATTTGGTATTCTACAAATGCGTATCCAAGAAATGCATGCCTTTTTTACCTTGGTAATAACAGCTGAGTTTTTATGGTAGTTACAGCTATGAGTTTGATACATGTACATTTCTTCTTTATTGACAGTTATATCCATAAAGATATTTTCCTGGTACCCAATTGTACCATTTGTATCTCTAACAACATTAGGCTACCTTTAGACCTTTATCAACTCTGTTAATTCTTATAAGCAAATCATATTTGGAGTAAAAAAGAAAACACAAAAAAGAAAAAACTGCCCTCTGAGGTGCACTTAAGCTTAGTGTTTGATTTCTCTCATACAGAAGGTTTTTCACAACAATGATCTCATTTTCTGAATAAAATGGCTGCCACTATCAAAAACTCCTGTTTGCATTTAGCAACTTAGTGATTATTATTCTGGAAAAATATAAAAGTATTTGTGATGTCATCTGTAGTCATAGAAACAGATTGCACTTTTCCCTTTTCCTAGCTAATATAACATAAAGGAACAGCCGTCATTTTATGAAACGAAGGTTATTGTATTACTATATTTTTGAGTTATATTATTCTACTGACTTGGTGATAGTTAGGACATGTAAGAATAAGATTATTTGTGATGTCATAATTATGTAGTCATAGAAACAGGTTGCACTTTTCCCTTTTCCTAGCTAATATAACATAAAGGCACAGCCATCTTTTTATGAAATGAAGGTTTATTGTATTACTATATTTTTGAGTCATATTATTCTACTGACTTGGTGATAGTTAGGACATGTAAGAATAAGATTATTTGTGATGTCATAATTATGTAGCCATAGAAACAGGTTGCCCATTCTAAATTCTATTTCAATTGTAACCACATAGCCCATAGTTGGTGATATGAAATGGCATGGGTATGTAACTGGATGGTCAAATTACATATCACATATGCTTGGAGGACATTGAGTGATTGTGTAGACTTGAGGTTAACTGTAGTACTAATGCTTGGGTGGCAATTTTTTCTGAAACAATGTATCTTGTATTGAAAGAGTCACAAAGTACCCAAGTTTATTTTCAAATATCTTTTAAATTTGATGTCTCTTTCATTTGCACATTGTGGGATAAGGTGTAATGTTTAAGAGGAGTGATGTGTGTTTGCTATTTTTTTGTGGTAATTTTCTTTCCTCTATTATTTAATTTATCTAGAAGTAGAGAAAGTTGACAGGGTTCATAAAGCATCAGCAGAGTGTTCTGAAACATCCATGACAGTATCCTGGAAAAAACCAAATGGAGTCATCACTGGCTACCACCTGACCTGTTCTATTGCAGAGAAAAAGGATGCGGAGGTCAAAGAATTGACCCTGGATGACCCAGAAACCACTCAAGCAGTATTTGAGGAATTATCCACAGAGACAGACTATATTGTCAAAATTTATGCTAAAAATGGAAAAAAGAAGAGTGAAAAAGTTAAAGTGAAGGGAAAGACAAGTGAGTGGTTGATTCAATTAAAATGTCTTATCTGATGAAATGTTTTTCTTGTGAACATAAAAAGCTGTCTGTCTGAGTGGCTTAGGGCAGGGGCTTCTTTTTTCTTCATTTTTTATATTACAGCAATTGTATAGTAGCCAGAACTTAACAGATTATTTTGTTTTCTTATCAAATTCTGGACGACTCCTGTGCACATAGCAGGCCATAAAGGCCAACTTGGGAACCTAGGCCTTAGATGGTGTGCTACTGGAAGTCACTTCAATTTGTGTTGGTATGAACTATATTGTTATTGTAGGAGGAGTGATGAGGTCCCAGTAATTCAGTAGACACATTTCAAATTTTTTGCCTTGTAATAAAATTTGTAATCATTTGTAAAATTTTGGTCATTTTTCAGCAACTTTATAATTTTCAGTAATTTCCATTATGCGAATTCCTTCCTTCAAGATTTTTACACTTTCTTTAATATCCAACAGAGAAAAAGGTATCACTCCAGCCAGTTACAGATTTGAAGAGCAAACCTTCCCAGAATGCAATAGCTCTGACCTGGGTCAAACCTGCAGATGGTCCAGTCACAGGCTACAAGATTATATACATGGTGAAAGATGAATCTGACAGCAAAAAGGAGATGTTGATAGAAGATGCAGAGACAATGTCAACATCTATTACAGACATAGAAGGTGGAAAGGAATATGTAATAGAAGTATACACCCTTGATGGTGATACTGTCAGCGAAAAGGCAACATTGACCATAAAAACAGGTAAGGGAACATCCAATGGCAGTTCCTGGAATTCGTAAAGCAGTTTACTATTGATCTGTGTTTGTGTCCTGTGGGAAGGGCTGTTACCTTGTCTTTAACAAGTTTTGTTCAATAATGGATGTGCAGGTACACAGTAATGCAGTGATTTGTAAGACTTGTCACCCATGTATACACCACTGGGATCATTTTGACTTTAAATTGCAAAATTTCTATTAGAACAAATAACATAGGTACATGTATTCTTCTAAGACAGGTTCATGGTAGGAAATATAAAGCTGTTTTCAAGTATAAATGGATCACATTTGGTTGAAACATTTTTGCTGCTCACTGCATTTATGGCATGTATGGTTTGCTTATATTGACAGCAGCAATACTATGGGAGTATAAATCTGCTTCAACCTTCTATGTCGCAATTTCAATAAATCAGTAAATGAGTGTTTATTTATTTTGTACAGAGTTGTTAACATTGCTGTCATCATTTCATTATTATGCAATTTTTGTTCATTGATTGTTTACCGTAATACTAGTAGAAAAGTGGATCCTTTTTCTCCTTCCTTTTGCATTACAAAGACAGTTTGTTACTGATTTCTGTACTGCTACTGTTTATTAGAAAAGGTGATACTGAAATTATTTTGCCTCTAATTTTTTTGTTATTCAGAAGATGGTGAAGACCTTTCACCTGTCAAAAACTTGGAAGCTAAAGGATTGTCTGATAAATTGATGGTGACATGGACAAAACCATCAGAGAATGTTACCAGTTACAAGGTTGTGTATTATCCAACATCACTAAATGCATCAGCTGATGGTGGTAGGGATGACATGAAAACAGAAGACGTAACAGAAGCAAAAGAAAAGAAGCAGGAGAAGGAGGACAACAATGAGAATGAAGACAAGAAGAGTGAAAAAGAAGGGATGGAAAAAGATGACAAAGATCCTAAAGGAGAAGAAGCAAAAGCAGAAACTGATAAAAAATTGGAAGAGGGTGGTGGAGATAAACAGAAGGATGAAGAAAACAGTGATGGACCATTAGAAACAAAGGTTGGGGAGGAGGAAGGGGAGAAAAGCGATGAAGCAGGAAAAGAGACAGAGAAGGGGGATGGAGATGAAGGGGAGAAGAAAGATGAGACAGGAAAAGAGGAAGAGACCGGCAAAGAGACAGAGAAAGTTGAAGATGAAGGAGAGAAGAAAGATGCAGTAGAAGGAGAGGTAGAAGCTGAGGAGGAGAAAGAAGATGGTGAGAAAGTTGGTGATGCTAAGGAAGGGGAGGATGGAGGGAAAGTGGATGAGGAACCTTTAGAGAATAAAGAAGATGGAAAGGAAGAGGTGAAGGAAGATGAAGAAAAGAAAGGCAGTGAGAAGGAGACAAATGATGGGGAAAAACAAGATGGAGTGAGAACAAATGAGGAGAAGGGTGTGACAGAGGAGAAACCAGAAGTTGATGGAAAGGGTAAGGAAGGGCCTGAAACAGAGGAGGGAAATGAAGTAAAAGGTAAAGAGGAACTAAATAAAGATGAGACGAAAACAGAAGAAACAATAACCAGTGAGAAGTTAGAGGAGAAAGGTGCTAAAGTTGAGGAAGAGGATGTTAAAGAGGATGAAGACTTGGAGAAAAAGGACCAAAGCATGGAAGACAAAAAGATGGAGCTTCTTATCTCTGATGGTGACACCTGCTCTGCTGTTCTGGACAACTTAAAGAAAAGATCAGAATATATTGTAGAGGTTTATGCCTTGTATGGTGATTCTATTAGCCAGGCTGTTGTCATTACAGTATCAACAACTGAAGAAGGTAGGTGGCACCTATCATGAATTCAACAGAAGTGCAGTTCTATAGGAATGATTGACTTACTGGTTACAGATTGTGTTATGTCCCATTTAGGATTATCTTTTGCCACTCTGCAACTAATTCATATATGATTGATATATATGTCAGTTAGTTTTGGACCTAACCATTCTTTCAGTTATAACAGTTACGATTTAGTAATCTCATGTCATTGATTTACACTTGCTGATGCTAGTTACAGTATGCATGGCTGTCTATTAAAGTTTTATACAAAAACAACATACAAAAGTATGTCGTATTTCCACTCTACCACTCCCAAACTCACAGCGTCCTGTAAAAGTTATATACACCCAAAGCTGGTAAAGAACGAAGAATGTGTTGATTTGTTTGCAATGGACCATAGGAGTTACTGAAGTCATTTTTGGACTGAAGTAACCAGAAAGGGTTAAAAATACGTAAGGAACTGCTGGTAAAATGTCAGTTACAGATAATGTTACTTATGCTTTTATTGAAGAAAAGAATATACAGGGTTTTTTACACTGCTTTGAAACCATTTAAAGTGATTAAATTCAAAGGAGTTGTTAACTGTCATATCTAAGGCCTTGGAACTTTTTTATTTTTTATGTGTGTGTTTCACAAGACAATCAAGGAAATTGGCTCACTTTCATTTGTAGATATATATTCAAATACATTGCAAAGTACTGCCTGCTGTCAACTTCTAGCCATAAAATAAATATCCAAGACATTTTCAATATATGACATGCTTGTAAGAAGTTTTGACCTTTGCCATTGATGAAACTGCTTGATTTACTCCTTCAGAATAGTGTTTGTACCATAGCTATGTTAATCTCCTTTTTGTCTCATAGAGTGTTAAGAGAAGGGGCTATGCTCAAATCAACCTTTGATATATTAGAGGGGTACTTATTCTAAGCAATCTGGTGAAATTTTCATTGAAATCCGACGTGTGGTTCTCAAGATGTCAGCAGATAAAGTTGTCACATTTTCAACACAAAGTGAACTTGAAGCAAGCACATATGATGTCATACCCTCACATTAATGAACAGTCTTTTGTTTTTCTTAAACTTAATCACCAATTTTCTCCTCAACAATCAATGTTATTGCAATGTGATTGCATGAGAGGCATGGGAAAATTTGAAACTTCACATTCCCCATGGGGAGGTCCTATCCGTATTAATTTCAAGGTCAACAAAACAGACTGAAAAAACATAGGAAACAAAGCATTCCTTATTAATGTGAGGAAGTGATATCAGGGAGCCGCCTACTGATATAACTCCCACATGCCTAAAGCTCACTTTGGGTCACAAATGTTGTAACTTCTTTTGCTGAAATCTCAAGTAATACAAGTCTGATTTGAAAGAAAGTTTTACCAAAATGCATAGATTTAGTTCCTCTTTTACTATATGAAAAGTAAATTTTTGCTTTAACCCTTCTTTTAAAGTTTAGTTTAAAGTTGTGTTCTTTAATACAAATCTCCTTTTGGCATTCTTCATTTAGTGACTCTAATCTTAATAAAACTTCTTTGATTCCATAAAGACCGGTCATTTAGAATTTCCTTTACATCTTACAGAAACTGAAACAAAACAGAGGTCTGTTACTGAAACAGCCGCTCAGTTTACAGATGATGTACTATACATAACCTGGAAGAAGCTGGATGACCTCTCAGAGGTGAAAGGTTATAAGGTCACTTGCCGACTCACCGGTAAAGAGGATGGTGACACTGTAGACCAAACTACAGATGATGGAACTGTTGAAGCTGTAGAGTTTAAAGATTTAAACTCTAGCAAGATCTATGAGGTCATAGTGTACACATTATACAATGATGGGGAACAGGTCAAAGGAGATATGGTCTTGACCGGTAAAGCAATACAACTGCACTCGAATCTTTTCAGTTTAAAATGGAAACTCTCACTAATAGTATTCTGTTGATGTGATGTGTGAATTCTGTACAATAAAAAGAATGATAAAAGTAACACTTACCTTACTTTCTGTACATTTTTATTAAGACTTTTATCACTCTGTTTGAGTCCTTTGGCACCCCACTGTAGAAAATTGACCCCTCTTGTAGTAGTATTGATACACACAGATGTAACTTCAAGATAGTGCAGTGAAACCTGCATGTTTGGTTGTTTGCCTCTGCCATGTACCCTCTTTCATTTCTAGCTTGCAATTTCTTGTTTAACTGTCATCACATTTGAGTTCTCTTTATTTACATCTCACAGTATCATTTAATAATCTGAAGTGACACTTTTAACTAAAAAGATATAAAAATATTCTCATATTATATTTCTTGTATTCAAGTTTCCTGGTAAAATTCATCATGTTTATACTTTACAGTGTTTGCACATGTACAGTATATATGCACTGCCATGAAATTTCCCTCTGCTGTGTATTTAGGTACAGAAAAAGGAGAGTTAAGCATTTTATTACATATTTTGGGGGGTTTGGGTTTTTTTTTGTGAGCCTTGATTATGAAGAGCTCATGTTGTGAAAAAAATATTTAAAAGTAAACTTGTGTGTGTTTGTGTTGGGCGGGGGGTGTTTGCTGGGAAGGGGACGAGTGGTTAATCAGTTTTTGTCCAGATGTGGGCTAATTATTTCAATCAGAACAAATGTTCCCAGATTTTTTTCCAAAATAACACTGTTGTCCTTTTTTACATCTTAATCCAACTGTGTTCTGTTTCTTCTCTATGAAAAATTGCTTTTAATAATGACCTATCAGTATCATGCTACACTACACATCAAACCAGCAAGTTGAATTTAAATTCTATGTAGTAACCCAAGTATATTTGCATCAAAAAGCTTGTCCTACCTTTTTATTGAAAATATTAAAATTCAGTGTGTTCTAAGACAAAGATAGGTTTACATGAGTGGATATATAGTTAGGTTTGCTGATTGTTTCAACGATTGGACTTGAATCTTTCATTCTTTTTTCACAAATTTGAAGGTAAAATGCACTCCCTAGAGCATTCATATCTTGTACTAGCTAGAATGCTGCCCATCAGTTGGGATACATCACTATTTGTTGATAGTTTAAGTTACTGTTTTATTTTGAAGATTTCTTATTTGCAAGGGGGGAGGGGAGATGGGTTGGGGGGATTGGTTAGGGGAGGAGGGGCAGAATTGCTTTGCATTATATACTTGTATCTGGAATGGTAAGTCTTTATATTAGTTCAGAACTGATTTTATCATAGATCAGATCATTTTGTAGTAAAACTATAGATGGCTTGTCACTCTGGATAGAAAACACTGCTTTCTTTTACCTGAGCTGCTAGGCATTGGTTCAGGTGCAGCTACCATTATTCATATTCATTCCACAACATCCATGAACCAAATAAGTCTACCATCCATCACAACATCATTGTTTTTAATTTCTCCTTCATGATAGCATCTGTGAAGGACCAAGTTAGTGATCCCAAGGCCATATCTACTACCAGTACCATCCACCTCACGTGGACTAAACCCAGGCAACAGAATGTGGAGGGTTACTTGGTCAGCTACTCTGCGCCAGGTGGTGCAGCTACTGACATCAAGATTGATGACCCAGATACAACAGAAGCAACCATAGAGTACCTGGTAGCAGGTCGGGAGTACCACTGTGACATTAGAGCGGTTTACCCAGGAGATGAGAAAAGTCAGAAGGTCATACTGTCACAAAGGACAAGTAAGAAATTTCATTTGCCTTTAAATTTGTTATAAAGTATTGATTTTCAAGGGGTGGTCCATGCCCAACTTGAGCACTTAAATGGCTCACAGCGGTAGAATCAAGGAGTTCAAACTTTATGTAAGAGAATAAACCAGCTAATTACTGTCTAGCTACTGCAATTAAAAAGGTAAAGTGTAAACTCAGGTGTAAGTGGTGCTTGATGCAAAACACTTGAAAACCCCTGTGACACATTGGCGGAAAACACCTGAGAACCCTGTGACATATCAGCTGAGAACACTTGAGAACCCTTGATATGTAATGTCAATGACACATGTTTCTCCCTACATTTGCACTTCAACATTCTTAAAAGCTGCCAACGATGTAATTAATATCCCTGGAATTTTATAAATCAGGTATATGTCAGTGTTTAGATGAAGGTTTTACATGACATATAAAGAATGTAAATGGACAATAACATGAATGGTTCAGTGGTGATAAGAGTGTATACTATTAGCCATCATAGTCATTAGGTCAAGCAGAGGTCACTCACTTTCTGCTAAGTTGAATGTCCCAGGCCTAGCTGGGATTTGCCATGATTCTAATGGGTGACCTAAATCAACCATTCACCTCTTTTATTGAACACTGTCAACTTCAAATCAGTAGCAACACCTCAGCCTAAGCTAATTGTATGTTCTCATACAAACCAAGATTCTCAATGGCATCATTTTCTTTTCATAAGTTATGATTGCATCCCTGCCTCATTACCCTCTGAGCACCAGACGAAAGTAGCAGTTCTTTGACCTAACTTGAAAATTTTTCTGTTTGACAAGAAAACCTCAATTTGTATAAAGTGTTAATATTAAGTGCATGGTGTGTTTCTTTTCAGAGCCTCATCTTCCTTCCAACATCCACTTCACAAAGATAGCCTCTGACTGCCTGACTCTGAAATGGGAGCAGCCCACTGGTGACCTCTCAGGGTATCTGGTAGAGTATGAACCAGTCTCAACACCAAAGGTATTTGAGGAGGAGACTGCAGGGACTGGAGGAGAAACAGAGACAAGCCAAGATGAAGAAGATGAAACCAAGAAACCGGAGAGTGATAATTCTAAGAAGGAGGAAGTTATCCTGGAAGCAAAGAAAGAGGAAGTGGATTTGGTCGGTTTGACCCCGGGTCAGCTCTACTGCATTACATTGTGTTCAAAGAGCCAGTCAGAAATGGGTGAAATTCATACATTGGAGCAGTACACAAGTAAATTAAAATCAATTTTTCTTCCTTCTCTTCAAAGGGATTGGTCTGTAACATTTTACTTCTCTGTTAGTCACACTTTTGTCCCAGAAATATCAATAAAGTTTGCATCTCTCAGGCTTTTTTTGTGTGTATGTGTGTGTGTGTTTATGTGAATTCTGCTGATTGCACAGCTCAGTAGGCAGTGAGGGTATCAAGTTGGTATAGGAAGGGTCACCCCTTCCCTGTTAGAATTCTCCTAAACCCTACATTCTGATGTCTCGCACAAATGAAAGTGGAAATACAGAGTGTCGTGTGATGGGAATGTTAAGATGGGCATATAGCTATTGATGTTACAGTACCATATTTCTCAGGTTGTCTTTGTCAAGCTGTTTGCTGTGGTTTTGTAATAGATGTGGGCAGGTTTAATACCTTACTCTTCTTCAGAGTCACAATTTCTGGCTGGGAGTCAAAAAGTAAGGCAACTTGGGGTTCCAACTTGTGGGGTACAATCAGTATTCTCAAAAGACTTGCACAGAAATGATGGTGTTGTGTTCTTATGAATGTTAAACTGAGTAGTAAAAAAACATAGTTAGTGTTGCATGCATAAAGGTGTGTATTACATGTAAAGATATGTAAACATGGTGTGGAGCACAGTGATTCCATTTGTAAATTTAAAGGAAGGGGAGTTGTTACCCTTCAACATACTGAGAGTATTTTTTATGATATGGCTTTGATACAACTGTCTGTGATTAACTGTCTCATATTTCAGCTAAACAGATTTGGGAAAATTATCTCATAATTGTGTGTCCTGATGCTAATACTGATTAGGCTATGCTGAATCCAAATGCTAGGAATACAGTATACCCCATAGATATTGTAAAATTAAGAAAGATTACTGTATATGTCTTTTGAAGTTGACCTGTATAAAAACAATTTATCACTTACTTCCCCAAAAGAATGTTCAAAGGGCCTATGTCATCTCCAAGCATATTTAGGAATAGCCCTATAGTTATACATACAATTGGTGACTGCACCCTGATTGACATCAATTTAAACAAAAGCATCACTCTGATTGGTCTGTCACTGATGACTTATACAGATCAATCTGCAGTGTACCTGGACAGCTCAAACAAAGCCTGTTTGGATATGGTCTTGAGCAGTTTTAACTCAGTAAAGGCTGTTGATGCTTTGTCTGGGAGGTGCACTAAATAGGTGCCCTTTGGAGATTGGAGGAGGGGCTGGAAGTATACCTAGCTGGGAGAGTCTTTACCGTTTGGTGTGAGATTTGTTGCCCTTTATAAATACACTTTGGATGTGTATTGTACATCTAAAATGTCTGATTTAGATGTAATGATGTATGATACATGTTATGTCTGATTCTTTTCAAATTTAATAGGACCAGAGATGGTACAAGATTTGACAGCTACTGTTGCTGCTACTAGTGTGTATGTTTCCTGGAAACCCCCAGCATCAGGTGGATTGACAGGGTACCTTGCCACATGTTCCCTGGTTGAGTCGGATGATGGGGAAACACCAGCATTGTCTAAAGAGATTACTTCAGATGAGACCAGTGTTGTCTTTGATGATCTTACAGAAAACCTGGACTATAGAGTGGAAGTATTCACAGTCAGTGGAGAAGAAAAGAGTGATGGATGTAACCATATCTTAACAACCCTTGCATCACATGGTATGTGGAATGAACAGTAGAAATAATAATTTATTTATGCCCTACATGCCCTGTGCATCTCAGATTGACTCGTGATAAAACTTATGCAAATCACAGGGACATACACTGTGTTCACATGGGAGCAGGTCATCTTGATAATGAGAAAGTACAATGGCATTCTGCAGTACTTATTATCAAGATCAAAGTTGCTTTCCTGGGGAGTGGCAAGTAGCAATCAAGACCATGGGTGCATCATCAGACTGCCTGCCAACTTCTGCTAGTGTTAGCAGAAGTGAGCCAGGAACTCAGCATGTTTCCTTCACAGTAAATGGTACAGCATGCAAATGTAAACATCTTGTCATGATGATGTGACCATTCACTTTTAGTGTTTAGGGTTATCTGGTAATGAGCTTGTGGTCTGGATCCAGAAAGCACACCTTCATTGAGTTTTTTGCATCAATATTTTGATCCCTCTCTGATAATGAGCTCGTTATCTGATCACAGGCATGCTATCCCATGTAAATGAAGTGATATAAACTTACAGCTGTTTTTGGAAAATGCTGTAAAATCAACTGAAACAAAAACCAGAACAGTAAATATAATACAGTCTGTTGAAACAAGAACAGGAAACACATTCACTAATGAAGAACAAACAAAGTAGTAGGAGTAGAAACTACTTCTGAATTGTTGTCAGGGAGCTGTGAAACAAATCTCTAACCTTCAGAATTTTAGGTCTAACTCCCACTAGATTATGTATGGCGTATTGGCCGAAAAGAACAGATATTATACATGATCTGACCCAAAGGTCTGAGAAGAGGTACCCAATGTTGAGGCTTCTGTGCATCCTAGCTACTCTACCTACTTTGTGAGTTAGCAGCTAGTTGACAGCTAGCTTGAAGACTTAAAAACAACAAACCAAATTACAGGGAGGTGGTGAGAGAAGACCCGTACTTTCACATCTCAGCAAAGAAAGTGGTAGCCTCTTTTGTGTGTGTGTCTGTGTGTGTTTTTTTTACAAAAGACTCTGCCCTATAAAATAAAAGAAGGGAAATGGTTACTTAGTTACTCTTAGCCCCCTTTGGCAGTATTCCTGATTGGTGCAAAGTTACCATGGTAACTTGTTTGCACTTGAAACTAGATTTCAGCCTTGCTTCTTGTTCATTGATATGAATAGATAGCATCTTGAGTTGCTGTCAAACTCTACCTGGAAGTCTGGACTTGGTATATATAGCTCCAGAGAGAAGGGATGGTGATGGGGGAGGTCGGTCATGTGATGGACGATCACCTGCAACTTATTATAATCTCGTTTTAATGTTACAATTTCCAGATGTACCTCAGGCTCAAGACTCCAGCATCTCACCTTCAAGGAACTCCTTAACTGTCAAATGGAAAGCGCCTGACTTTGATGCTCTCACTGGCTTTGAAATAAACTGCTTTGAGAGAGGTAAGTTGGAACACAAGGATGATTCTGTTGAGCAGACTGATGATTCGGGAACTACAGCACAAAAAGAGGGAAAGAGTGTGGAGGAAAATAATGTGAGTGCTGCCGCTGCTTCAGCGGATGAAGAGATGGCCGGGAATGATAATTCCACCAGTGGTGTAAGTGAAGAGATAACTGATAGTTCAGCTGAGAAGGAGGAGGACCTCTTGGAAACATCTACAGAGCTAGTTCTTAAGACGGAAGATAATGGAGACAGTGGTGTTAGTTCGGAAGCAGATGAAGGCAAATTATCAAGTCCACGGAAGAGCAGGCTGGGCAGTGTAAATGATGGAGGGAAAGAGGTCTTCACAACAGTCTTAGATTCAGATCAAACTGAGATTGTAATTGATGGTCTCAAAGCAGGAACTAATTACCGGGTTGAGATAACATGTCTCTGTGAAGAACGGAAAAGTGATGCGGTCATCCTGGAAGCTAAGACGAAAACAAGTGAGAATTCATTTGGATTTTAAGGCTCACCTCCTGTGTATCTTTTCTTAATGTGTCGTAAGATGTCACCAGTATTTTCCGGCTGTGGTGGTATTCAGCCTTTCTTCTTTCGTCTAACTTGAAGTAATTTGGCGGTATTCTGTGCTGTTTTGTTCTTTTCTTGGTGAAAGCAGCGCCTGTGTATTATAACCTGCATCTTTGTAGTTGTACTAACATTATATTAGATTTCTGTAATGTAGCATTCTGTCTGGTAGCTTATAGACCTTTAACCTTCTCTTTTGCATATATTTATGTCCCTTTTTCTCTTTTTTGTTCTCATACTTCCCTATTGTGTTGCAAATCCATTTTGTTACAAACTGGACATCACAACCCTTCTCAGGGTGACAACTAATTTTGGAGGGTCTCCGAAAAAAAAAAAAAAATGTGAGAAAAAACGAAGAGGAATATGTAAATGCGACTACAAAATACTTTCCAAGTGCCACAATTTCCTCCAGTCTGGGAGATGGTTTTGCCAAAATGTTTGTGGAGCTCTGTGTGGCAGTCCATTGTGGTTCTTTGTTTAGATAGCATCACCTTGTAGCCCAATCCTCTGGGTCATCAAAGTGGTCGAATTGAAAGTCTGACGTCACCGAGCCAAACGGTTTTTACCTCGGTTGTATGTTGTGATGATAATGGGGATAGGAATGACACTTTACTTGTGTGCAGATGTTGAACAGGATCCTTTATGATAACTCTCTGATATCATAAGTGTGAGGTGAGCGGATTTCTTTGACTTACACAATTCAGAGTGAGCGGCTAACTAAATGTATCATTTAAGCCTGAAGGATGGATTCTGTGATTAATAGACATTCTGTCAAAATTATCAAAACATTATAGTTAGATATGAAATGATGTGCCATTTACTGATGGTAGCTGGAACTTCAGGGTTTGTGGACAGTCTGGAAGTCAGGAAAAATGTGGAAAACCACCTAAATGTATCATTTAAGCCTGAAGGATGGATTCTGTGAATAGACATTCTGTCAAAATTATCAAAACATTTGAGTTAGATATGAAATGTTGTGCCATTTACTGATGGTAGCTGGAACTTCAGGGTTTGTGGACAGTCTGGAAGTCAGGAAAAATGTGGATTATAGTTAGATATGAAATGATGTGCCATTTACTGATGGTAGCTGGAACTTCAGGGTTTGTGGACAGTCTGGAAGTCAGGAAAAATGTGGAAAATTAGTTACCCCTTTTCCTGTTAAGGAAAAGTCAGGAAATTTGAAACAAAAATGCCTCAAATCAGGGAAAAGTAAGGGGATTTGATTGGCTTAAAGAAGGAAGTGATTGTTTGTTACATATTGTTTCATGTCCAAATATTGTGAAGAGACAGTACCCTACATTATGAATGTGTAAGATTTATCTCCTGATCCTCAAGTTGTTACTGCCAGTTACATTGTACTCAGACACAACACTGTTGCTAGTGATACTAACTTTGGTGGTATTGACAGGATTTTTAAAGAAAAAATATATTTATCACAAAATGAGAAGAGGAGAAAAGGCCAAATGTTGTGTTAGGTGGAACAAAACCTGAAGTGCAAATTTTGGAAAAAGATGCATTGTTTGTAAAAGTTGTGTTCTTGTAGGAAGTTTTCCAAATTTTTAGAACTGATAGAAGTCCTGGTTGAAAGTTGAAAGTTTTTATCCAAGTACACATTTGAGAAAGGCACTGTAGGAAATAAGTACCAACATTTTGTAATGTAAAACTGAAGTATTAAAATTATCCAGAGACTTTAGACAGTCTTGTTGAGAGTTAATCTTGTGTGTATAAAACTTTTTCTTAATGAACAAGTCAGCAACATAACATCTGTTACATAGGCAAACATAGGGGTTGGGGATAGGGTGGAGGGTGGAGGGGGGGTACTAGTCGCCCTCTCTCTCTAATTTTGCAGCATGTTGTAGGGACAGTTTTGCAAGCGAATCGGATGCTAAATCAAAAAACCAGAAAATCTGGGCAAAAATTTAAAAAAAATGCTAAAATAAATTTACATTGGAATTTTTCTGACTGTCTAAGGCCATGTAGCCTAAAATGTTCCATGGAATGACAAAAATTGCACAAATTTGCATTGTAGTACCCCTAAATAACCAAGAGATTTAATTGGTCATCATAAAAAAAATTTTTAAAGTTAGGCCCATGGCTCAATGCCTTTTCCCCAAGTAGCAGGAACTCTTCTTTTATACCCATTCCCCAGGATGACAATCAATGCTCGCCCCTTTCGTGAATTTTTGGTTCCACCACTCTTTGGAGTGATGTAGACTAAAAGCATAAGAAACAGTGACATTTGTAATCATAATGTATTGTTTCTGTGAGATGAATGCAACATGAGCCTTAGGAAATGAACTGTTTTATTTTTAAAGAATTGAACTGTGAAATTTATATTTTGTAACAAATTCATCTTGCTTTTTTCTGTAGCTGCAACCCATCTTTATCAGTTTCACCTGTATTTCCCTTTCAACAGTTTGAAAGAAATACTATGCATGCTTTGTGTAGTTTCCTTCGTTCCCCATTTCTATACTCACATGACTAAAAGTCACATGTCAGCTATAGTGACCTTTTGTGTTGATGCCATCATCTACTTGACAGGTGTTAGCTCTGCCCCCTCCCCCCCCCCCACCCCAAAGACGTGCTGCACAAGTTTGCGTAGTTGGCACACTCATCAGTCACAGGTTGAATGAACATCAGGTTGGCCTTCAAGCATAACAGAGCTGATTTATTTAAAGAGATTTTGTCTTGAAAATATGAGAGTAGGATACAGCATTAAAATAAATCACACTGACACTATGATGGTAAAATTCAGTTCATCATTTTATAATTTTAACCAGCAAAAGACAGTCTTAGGTTGAATCATGTGCAAATGTATGGGGATATTGCCCTCTGTTCAAGGGTGCACTTTATATCCATGGCTGTGAGATGGTCATGTGCATAAGGTCCTATATATGCAACAAAAGAAAAGAGAGAGAGACTGTTGACCCTTAAAAATCATGCATTTCATCAGCCGGTTCTTAAAATATTCAAAGTTGGTGCTGTAGTGACATTTTCTGAGAGTCTGTTCCATAATTTCCACACTCTATTAAAATATGAATTCCTCCTTATTTCTATTTAAACTGTTTATGGCCTAATCCTTTTTGATTCCTTGCCAAAGGCAGAAGGAATCTATGCGATGGTGATGTCGTGTGTGTGTGTGTATGTGTGTGTGTATGTATGTATATATGGGTGTGTGTGTGTGTGTGACGCTTTGCTTGTAAACACGATATCTCAAGAAGGGTAACTATGACTGAGCTCATACTTGGTGTGTGGGTTGGTCATATTGAGTGGATGATCCCTATTGTTTTTGATGGAGGTCAAAGGTCATTTGGGGTCACAGGAGGTCAAAAGGTCAAAACCTTGTAAACGCGATATCTCAAGATGGGTAACTCCGAGGGATCTCATACTTGGCAGGTAGGTTGCCCATATTAAATAGATGATCCCTATTCTTTTTAGTGGAGGTCAAAGGTCATTTGGGGTCACCAGAGGTCAAATAGTAAATACCCTGGAAATTGCTTGTAAACACGGTATCTCCGGAAGGATAAATGTGAGGGATCTCATACTTACCATGTTTATTGCCCATATTGATTAGATGATCCCTATTGTTTGTGGTGGAGGTCAAAGGTCATTTGGGGTCACCAGTGGTCAAAAGGTCAAAACCTTGTAAACACTATATCTCAAGAAGGGTAACTTTGAGGGATCTCATACTTAGCATGTGGATTACCCATATTAAGAAAATGATTGATATTATTTTTGGTGGAGGTCAAAGGTCATCTGGGGGTCATCAGAGGTCAAAAGGTCAAAACTTTGTAAACATGATATCTCAAGAAGGGTAACTGTGAGGGATCTCATACTTAGCATGTGGATTGTCCATATTGAGTAGATGATCCATATTGTTTTTGGTGGAGGTCAAAGGTCATTTGGGGTCATCAGAGGTCAAAAGGTCAAAACCTTGTAAACATGATATCTCAAGGAGGGTAAGTGTGAGGGATCTCATACTTAGCATTTGGATTGCCCATATTGAGAAGATAATTTTCCTATCATTTTTGGTGGAGGTCAAAGGTCATTTGGGGTCATCAGAGGTCAAAACATCAAAACCATGTAAACACGATATCTCCAGAAGGATATGTGTGAGGGATCTCATACTTACCATGTGGACTGTCTGTATTGAGTAGATAATCTCTCTTGTTTTTGGTGGAGGTCAAAGGTCATGTGGGATCCCTAGTGGTCAAAAGATCAAAACCTTGTAAACATGATATCTCAAGAAGGGTAACTGTGATGGATCACATATTTAGCATGTGGATTGCCCATATTGAGTAGATAATCTCTATTGTTTTTGGATGGAGGTCAAAGGTCATTTGGGGTCATCAGAGGTTAAACATCAAAACCTTGTAAACATGATATCTCCAGAAGGATAAGTGTGAGGGATCTCATACTCGCCATGTGGATTGTCCATATTGAGTAGATGATCCCCATTGTCTTTGGTGGCGGTCAAAGGTCATTTGGGGTCACCAGAGGTCAAAATGTTGTAAACACTATCTCATGAAGAGTAACTGTGAGGGATCTCATACTTACCATGTGGATTGCCCATATTTAGTAGATGATCCTTATTATTTTTGGTGGAGGTCAAAGGTCATGAGGGATCTCACACTTGACATGTGGATTTTTTGAATTGAATAGATGATCCCTACTGTTTTCATGCAGGTCAAAGGTCATTTGAGGTCACAAAAGGTCAAAACCTAGTAAACATATTTTAAGGAGGATAACTATGAGGGATCTCATACTTGGTCTGTGGATTGTTCATATTTAGCATGTAGGTCATTTTGGGTCACAAGATTTCAAAAGCTTTTTACCTTAGTAACATGATATCTCAAGTAGGATACCTGTGAGGGATCTCATGCTTGTCATGTGGGTGATTCATGTTTGTTAGAGTATATCCATATGGCAAGGAATCACTAAGCCTTTTGGCTTTCTGGTTGAATTCCATCTGGTTGTGCTACTGCCTATAATCTCCACAAACTCATCTAAGTTGATTTTTATCTTCCCTTGTGTTAAATTATAAAAGTAATCAAGTCTTGACGCATAAGGCATTGCTCAATTTTCATCAATCCCAATTCATTAATCCTTTCCTCCTTCCTTCCTGGCAAAAGTCTAGTCATTCAACATTGCACTCCTAAAAAATGTATATCCTCCTTTAAATACAGCTTCTAACAGTAGTCCAAACATGGCCCTTACAAGGAATTTTAATAAATGGTGAGATTAATCAGAAAAGTCATTTAATATTCCAATCTTGCATAGTATTTTCAAGGTACAGTGCTTGCTGTTTTTATCACAATTGTCAGAGAAAACCCTTTGATTATGAATACAAAGCATCTGTTTACAATTTTTGTATTTTGTATGTATGTAGCAATTAGTCCAGTGTATATAGCCATACTGGGTTAAATTATTCCTTGACAGTGTTTTTGAGAACAATTTACTACTTTTATATTGTCTGTGTGCATACTGTATAAAGTGTAACTTACACCTGTCTTGAGAGCTTTCCTTTGTTTTTGTCTCTATATTCATTCTTTGTATGCAGACTTCTCTTAACACAAACAAAGAGCAATTGTACTTTATCATATACTTATTTTATTGTATTCACTATTCTAAGTATTATGTTAGTGCTTGTAGTGAAATCTATAGGAATTTTGAAGGATATGAACACTATAAAGGAGTGATTATCTTGGTCAGCCTTTTGAGAACCTTCTCTGGTTTTTTCATATACTGTACAGATTTTTCACATAGACAGTTTTTGTTAAGTCTCATTTCTCAGTATTCTTCTTCCAAAGCCTTCCAAATCCTTCAAAATTTTAAGCATTATTTTTGGAAGTTCATTCAACATCTTTTGATTTCAAAAATATGCTCCTTCCTTTTGTTCAATAGCCTCAGTGGATTGAGATGGTTTTGTTTTCCAGGTACAGCTGTGTGAGACATAAAAAGTGCCTGTTTTAATTTGAAAATACTTAAAAACAACATTAAATCTCTCAAACATTGTTTATGTCAAGTCTTATCTCCTCAGTTCTCTTCCTGGTTTGATTCTATTATTTCCCATTCTGCTGCATTCATATCTAACCTCACCCCCTTAATACAATTAAATGATTCTTTTTGCATACTAATTTGCTGTTGTCCAGTTTTTTGCGATTTGTTAGTAAATCAAATATTTAGACAACATGAGTTTGAGTTTATAGGAATAAAACCAATGGGATGTCACATGAATACTAATAACCAGATTAAAATGTCACCATGCTTGTATAGATAGCTTGTTGTTTGCATGACAACAAGTAAGTTAGATGTCATGCAGTTCCTAAAGTTTTGAAGTTCATTTTAGGTTACTGGTGCCTTAAGTAAACCAAAATTTCTATACTTCACTTCAGAGCCTCCACCCATCCTTAGTATCCAACATAAAGCAACTGAACGGGACATCTCCCTTTCTTGGAGTACCCCACCATTGGACTTCATAGGTTATGAAGCAGTTTGTTACAAGGTGCTCCCATCATCAAAGAGAGAAGAGGAGGTCTCTGCTGATGATGGGCAGGAGAAGACTGAATCTGAGAGACAAGATGATACCACAGAGAGCAAAAAGGAACCTGCTTCACAAGAAGAGGCAGAAGGGGAAACCCAGATGGATGATGAAGAGATTGATTTAGAATTAGTAGAGATTTCTAGAAAGACTGAAGTAGCTACAAAGACTCTTCCACCAGAGAGTACTATGGTGGAATTTCCTGACTTGGAATCAGACACATTGTACTGGATTGAAATTTTCACTCTTCATGGTGACATCAAGAACGAAGCAGGAGAAGTGGCTGTCAGAACCAAGAAAGTGATGAGTAAGTAGTTGTGGGTTGGATTTTAAAGTTTGTCTGGGTATTGCACTCTTGACTTGCAACATGTTTAGAGGTATGGGTACAAGTTAGAAATGTTGAATGAATTAGAATAAAGGAAAGTGTCAACAGTCATATGGAGAATATACAAGATGTGTGAGCATTAACATTTTACACCCAACATAAGTGTATATAATCTGGGAAATCGTATGAACTGAGCTGTCTTAGAAATAAGTCTTCCTTTTACATGGTCATAATATGAAAATTGGCATGCAGTATAGCAATGAGTGCAGAGGGTTTGGTGAGGGGTTTATTGCATACTTGGTTATGGTGAAGTGTCATTGGTTGATCCAAGAAGTGAATGCTAATATTCATTGTTTGTTGTAAAAAATTGTTATTGACCCCATTGAAATTAGACTGAAGGTTATATGAGATGACATGTGTGGATAAGAATCCTTTATAAATCTTTATGGTATTTTGTTGAAAAAGGGTAGTAAAAACTTTTAAATTTAGTAATATTTACTGATCATTTGTTTTTTGACTTAATAAACAGTTAATAAATGAAGCATTTTGTTGACATTATTTCAGAACCCCTTCAAGTGGTTAACCTTGCTGTGGAAGCAGATGCTAATGCATTGACCCTCACTTGGAATAAACCAGATTGTGAGGTGACTGGGTACATGGTGAGTATTGTAAGACCCACCAACCCAGATGACCTTGTGGTGGAGGACATGTCCAGCAGTGAAGAGGATAAACCAGCTGATGATGGAGGAGATGAAGAGACTAAGGAGGAATCTGAGGAGGGAAAGGATGACAAGGAAGGGGCAAAAAGCCAAGAAGAGAAAGAACCTCCAAAACTTGAGAGAATGTGTCGAGAAGCAGAGACTGGTGAGCTAGTGGAGTGCCTTGTGAAGGGTGATGTGCTGGAGTTGAGGCGGTTAGAAGCAGACCAGACATCAGCTGTTTTTGGGAACCTTGATCCTGGGACCATCTATGCCCTGCATGTGGCGTCACTATATGGTGAAGTCACCAGTGACTGGGTCCATCTGGTTGGCAAAACTACGGCAGAAGACAGTGAGTTACAACCCATTTCTTGTTGGTATTAAACATGTCTGTCAAGCTCATTGAAAGGGAATTACTTGCTCTGTTAGTGAAATTATTGTAACCATTTATTTGCTGTTTCCGTGGGCGGTCAGGAGAGTAATTTAAAGAAGCTTGGGATCAATTAAAGGGTTAATTAACCACACTTGCTAGAGCTTTGGTATATTTCTAAGAGTGCACAACATACTGCACTTTCATCATCAGTCTGAATGGATTATTTAGTAACAAACATTCACACTTGAAAAAAAAAGCTTTAACTTACATTCATACTTGAAAAAAAAAGCTTATTGGGTTGAATGGTCTTCAAGTGGAAGATTGTAAGATAAGTGCAATTATATTTCCTTCCCTCATAAAGTATGTTTAACAAGATAACTATTCACACTCACATGTTTGTGCAAGATATTCCGTTTTCATTCTTAGCAAGAACAACAATGTTAGCTTTGATGATTTCCAGGGAGGAATTTTTTGAATGTCCCTGCAATCCACCAAATAAACATTTTCCACAACCTCATGTTTGCAGAGACTTTTACGGATAAACCTTTGTGTCATTGTGATAGCAGTATACAATAACATTTTTGAAATCTTTTCTTTAGCAACTCACCTTTTCATCCTCTTAATTACAGTATTTGTAAATTATAATACTCCTGGCAGGTCTTGAAACAAAAACAGTTCTGGAAAATGTCTATTTGGTCAAGTTGAGTTGGGCATTTTAATGCAAAGTTTCTTTTTGGGTAGCAGGCAAACATTAGAGAAAACTTTGCAAATAGAGAAACTATCCAGTCCCTTATCTGAAGTTGCTAGTTTGATTAAACATGGCCCAGGCTAAATCTGTTATCAGACATGATATGTACCCCCTAGTAGTCCCTGCAGTTCTAGGCAAACCTGCAGGTGAGAAGACCAAGATTCTTTTTGGAGACTTTCACATAATGAAAAAGATAGCAAAATATTGATCTGACAATCATTATCCCCTGTTCCCTGTTTGTGTTCAGGTCTTTTACCTGTAGTTGACCTGAAGTCAGAGTCTACCAGAGATATGATCAAGCTGTCATGGAGTACCCCAGATGGGATTGTCACAGGGTATCGGATAAAGTGTTTACCAAAAGATGGGGGAGAATCTGGCCCAGGAGTTGACAAGGAGTCTACCCAAGAGGAAAATGTTGATAACAAGGAAGATGAGGGGAGTAAGTCCCAAGAGGGTACAGATGATGCAAAGGACACAAACCAGACAGAATCTAAGGGTGATGGATCAGAAAATGCTGACAAAGATGAAGAGAAGGGAACAGACCAATCAGAGGGCTCAAAAACAGTTGAAGACAAAACTTTGGACCAATCAGAAGGGACAAAGGATAAACTAGATGATTCTCAGACTATTGTCAATGACATTGGTGCAGAAATGTCATCACATGATGTGGTAGGATTGACTCCTTGCACAGACTATGTGATCCAAGTATGCACACTGAATGGAGAAATAGAGAGTGAAGCGGCAGAAATACAAGTCAAAACAAGTGAGTAGTGGTCATCAATTGTAGCCATTAGAAAAATAAAGTTGATCATTCAAAGTCAAACAGTAATTGTGTGCATGCAAATAAAAATAATATTCCTTTTACAGGTAACACAGTGGTGGTGCCAGAGGGTGGTGGTGGTGCCAAAGGGGGGTGGTGGGTTGGGATCTCAACCCCCCATCATTCTCCAATCATATACAGTATTATTCCGAAATGGTGTTGACCTCAATAATTTCTTCTGCTCCCATATGCCTCCTCTCATTCAAAAGCTGTGGGGCTACCATTAGGTATCACCCAATAGAACTGGACAAGTTGTTGTCACAATGGTGAAGGTGAGGATGTGCAACACCCAATTTTGTTATGATTACACCTGCCATGTCCCATTGCTACCATAGGAGGGAGGCAGAACCAGCAATGAAGGAAACTGGAGAAACTTGCCAGAAGAAAGCTAGGAGTATAATTATTGTATATTCCATGACTGTTTGTGGTAATGCAGTATTGTCAAGGTTGTGTATGAAAAGCAGTGATGGTAAAAGCTGCAGTTTATACTGTAGAACTTAAGTGTCTCCATAGTCAAAAACATAGTTGTTGAGATTATTGTAGCAATGCCTCAAACAGTTTAAAATCTTCATTGTGTAATGAAGTTGTGCCTTTAAGTTGTTTAGAGAAATATCTGAAGGACTCACAATTATTTTCTTATGAGCACTGTGCTTCCCCCACCCCCAAATATCTCACATTTCATAACTGTCTGTACTGTTTTTCTAACATTCTTTGTCATTTACAGAGGGAGACTGGACTGTGACTTTAACAACTCATGATGACACTCCACCTTCCCAGAATGCAACTCTCCATTTGAGTATATTTGGAACTTCATCAGTGTCTGAAGAAGATATTGTTCTCACAAAGAAGAGTGAGACTTTACAAGCTGGAGAGAATGAGAGACAGGTTTGTCTTTCTGATTATCCCTGTTTTACACTGAAATATGCTTTGATTTCTTTTTGTATTTCCTTTTATGGTAGAGTGGCGGGCAGCGCTTGACTTGTATCAGTGGTTTGAAATCTTTTGTCAGGGATGTGATAAGGAGAGTTGCATAGGTTCTGACAATTCACATTTTGCAGTCCCTCCTCATACTAAAAAGTTTTTTTGCCTTGCAAATGTGTTGAGATGCTTAGTTTGTAATTTTGTGTCATTTAATGCACCACATTGCAGTTAGGCTTCAAAATCCCCCTTTCTTCAAATCCTACATAAGTCTCGTAAGGAAATTGGAGGTTGTGTAGCAGATTTGGCCTCCCCGATTCTTTTTTAGACAGGAAAGATATGTGATGATAAATCGTTAATGAATTGAATTCATGGTTATGCCATAGGTACTTTCAAAGGAAGTTGATGACGTCTTCAAGATTCGACTAGAAGCTAAAGATGTAGACCTACAGTCATTCCAAGGAATTCATTTGAAAGAGGCAAGTATACTTCATAGTCCAGTCCAAGCAATAAATCATTGTTAAAATTTGGAAGAGTACTTTTGAGATGTATTGATTTTTGTATTTTCTCAGTAGTGATAACAGTAGGGCTCAATTATGCAAAAACTTCCACACAGTGTTACATTTATCCAGCTTGTATGACTAAGAGGCTGTAAGAAATGGAGAAACATCAATGAAATTTTTCAGACGATATGGACTTGAGAATAATTAAATCCTTTTCAAGTACCAAAATTTGATTGACAGATCTCTTTGTCCCTATTGTTTGGCTGTTGTTTCCTTTCCTTTGTAATGATGGTCTCCTCCTTCCAAAGCCATGTAATTCTGAAGCTAAGATCATTGACAAAATTATGCTTGGAAGTGAGCTGCACAGACAATAAATGTGAAACTTAAACACCTGATTAGTTTAAACGACTGTACATACTCTTCTAAGTTCTCAATTCCAATGTTATTCTAATGTCTTCCGTAAGTTAGGAATATCTCTTTTTGATAAAGCATTGGGAGTCTGAATTTGTTGATAACATTTGAAATGGTTCAGGATAGTTCCTGAAATTGGGAAATATGTATCCATATTGAAAAAGTAACATAAAGCTACAATGTGCCCTTTAAAAGTGGCACCTGGCGGTACTAGTTGAAATAAATTCTACTCTCCTTGATGACTGACTATGTTACACCTATGGTTGAAATCATCCCTTGATGACTGACTATGTTACACCTATGGGTGAAATCATCCCTTGAACTCTCTCAGATGTATCAGATGACAAGAACTATTGTCTTTAAAAGTGGCACCTGGCGGTACTAGTTGAAATAAATTCTACTCTCCTTGATGACTGACTATGTTACACCTATGGGTGAAATCATCCCTTGAACTCTCTCAGATGTATCAGATGACAAGAACTATTGTCTTCACTGCCTTATCCCTCTATATTTGAGAGGAATTTTAGGAACCAGACTATGCAGAGATGAAGAGTGGCAAATCACCTATTTTCAAAGGAGAAGGACAAGTGTTGAATCTCTGTTTTGTACATCTCCCTGGTGTAACATGGATTTTCCATAGAGTGGAAAGATGGTTCATTCGAGTCATAAATAGTCAAACAGAATGAAATATTTTTTGAAAACCCTTTCAGATTGCATGTGGTAGTCACAAACACCTCTCATGTTGTACTTGAAATAGCATTCTCATTTTTCATGACAAGTGATGTTTTAAGGTTTGTGATATGTTTGGAATGTTGTCGGCATTACAGAGAAATATATTCCTTTGTGTGGATTTAATGTTTTAATAAGTAATGCAATCTTCCAAGTTGGGTTTTGATAGTTTGAAATTTCAAAAAGGTTGCAGTAAATTTTAATAAAATGTCTCAAATAGTGACCTGAATTGTCCTTTTATTTAAGTTGAATCAAACTGAAGTGATGTATTGAGAGAGAAACAAGAAACAGTGATGTGAAGGATGAATGAGCTCTGTAGTAGTGAAAGCAAGCAAAGCAAAGTCAGCAAGTTAACTGGTCCGCCCGAGGGCGCTTCAGTCCGGCGCCCATCCGACTTCAGCAGCTCTGCAACCGATTTCAGAGGCAAGCCTATGCCAAGTGGGAGGAAAACCGGAGTACCCAGAGAAAAACCTACGTACATCGAGCGGGATAGTGAAAGCACCTAAAATGTTGTATAAGTAGCCTGGCTAGAATGACCCTCTGAAGAAGGTCAACATATTTATTCATTGTCTTAATGAATATGCATTTCTGACTGTACATTTTATTGTCTCTACTGTAGGTGTCAATGAAGCACAATGTATCAGAGCAGGAACTGTTGTTCAAGGGAGATGCTTGGCTGAGGAGGAGAGTTCCTCAAGTAGCCTCAGGTAAAGATGAAGCTATAGAGGAGCAGAATGGAAAAGAGAATACAGAGCAGGAGAAACCAGCAGATGAGGAGAAAGTTGAAAAGAATGATGAAGAAAAGAAAGAGGCAGAGAAAGATGAAGGAGAAAAGGAAGCTCAAGGTGGCACAAAGGAGGCAGAAGAGAAAGAGGCAGAGGGAGCATCAAAGGAGGATGGAGATAAGACAAGTGAAGAAGTTAAAGGAGAGGAGGAAAAAGGAGATGTGGCAGAAAATGGAGGAAAAGGTGAAAGAGATGATGATGTGAAGGAAGCAACTGACTCAGGAGAAGACTTGGTGGTTGAGCTGCCTCTTTACAAGTCTGATGGAAACACTTTACCAGGTAAGAAGTGATAAGTTTTGTAGGAGTGTTGGATTATGTAGCAATTACATTTTTTGACCAACATATAGCTTGAAAGCCTTCTTAAAGGGAAATATTGCATTTGATTTACAGGGAATATTCATATTTTAGAAACCAATATTATATAGATACGGAATGATAGACAGTTCAAAATTAGGCAGTACAGTAGCCTTCTTTTTCAAGAAATAAGGTTTTCACAGAAAGAATTCAGGTATATGTTGCTCAAGACTAATTTGTTGGCCCAAACTTTCAAAAATTCAAATGATGCAATTTCTGTAACTCTTGTAATGAAAAATATTATGAGGAGATAAAGCTATTGCTGGAGTTAATTGGTAAGACTGAATTGTTTACAAATAGTGATTAAGGCTCTTTTCTTTGTATGCCATTTTGATGCATTTTGAATGCAATATTTGCCTTTAAACAGGTCCACATAAGTGGAGACCACCCATTGTGAAAACCAGTGATGGTTAAATCCAATGACTGGCCTGGAAAAAAAATAATGCCCAGATGAATCTTACTGTTTTGTCACGAATCATGCACAGTAGATGTCTTTAAAGTAAAAATGCATGCGCATTAGGACCCTAGATACGATGAACACTTAACACCCAGCTGTTCTAACAGCAGGGTTTGTATGAAGGTAATTAAGTCAGTGACATCTTTAAGTAACATCTGCATTTGAGAAATATCATGGAAGTTTACAACATTGTATGGCTGACCTAAAATGGTGATGAGTTGTAGCAAAGGAATGTCATGTTATGAGGAGGTCTTGCTGTACTCATCCCAATTCTGATTTCTGTTTTCTAGTTTTAAAATACAAACTGGAAATTTATACCAAAGATGAGGACACATCCTCAACCAGCGCAAAGGTTTTTGCCACTTTACATGGCAGTGCTGGGGACACAGGGAGACGGGAACTATGGCGCTCTGACAAAGATGTCAAATTTGTGGCTGGACAGGTATAGTGAAAAAACTGATTGTATCCCATCATGCATGAAAAAGTGTTGTCAAATATATTTTAATAAATTTCACAGTTGATTTCTTTTCGTGTCTGGATTCAGAAACAAACTCTATTAAGTGTAATAGAGTCTGGATTTGCAGGTCCTAATAAGGAGCCAACTAAAAGTTGTAATGCACATAATTGTCAAACTCTGTTTTCCTTCATTCTGATATCCTTAATCTTTGTGGTTGTTAAAGAGATCCCTTGTTGCCTTTGAAGTGTTAGTCAATCAGCTATGATTAGACAACTAGATAGGGTTCTAGGTAGGCATATAAAACTTGAAATAATGAAATGTATGAGCTGTTTGTCAGTTTGAAGAAAAGTTTGCGTACATGTTTCCTTTATCAAATCAATTTGTTGTGCAACTGGTTGAAGTGTACACAAAAATGTGATGTTATAGAGACATCCATAGCAGTATACTGGTTTGGCTGCTTTATGAAAGTTATTTCGTACTGAGCTTAGGTTTGGCTGAATTATGTGTCTTTAGGTATGATGATGAACTTTTCAGGTCCAACTTTCAAGGTCCATGCAGGACTTAATCAGTATGTTGTGCAATACAGTCATTTTTGTCTCTTTTTACCTGTCTGTATTTCCTCAATTTTTAGGTGGATACTTTTTACATTGGAGCAGTTGATATTGGTACCATAAATAAATTGACACTTGGTCATGATGGTCAAACTCAGAATGATGACTGGAAAGTTGAGAAAGTTTTGGCCTCCAACTCATCAGATCCTTCAAGTCAGATGTATTTTGCCTGTGACCAGTGGTTCTCTGTAGAAAAAGATGACAAACTAACCGAAAGAACCTTGCAGCCATCAGAGATCCCGGTAGAAACTGAAGCAAAGGCTCCTGCAGAGGAAGCAGAGGTAACCAGAGAAACAGAAGATGGTAAAGAGGGGGAAAAGAATGATGAAGAGAAAGAAAAAGAGGTAGGAAATGACAATGGACATGCTCAGGGAGAGGCAGATATAGAAGATAAGAAAGAGGAACTTGCTGAGAAAGAAAATGACAAGACTGGAGAAGAAAAGGGAGATGAAAGCAAGGATGAAGAGAAAGAAACAGAGAAGCAGGAGGAGAAGAAAGATGAAGAAGAAACAAAAGGAGAGGATGGCAAAGATGAGGAGAAGGAAAAAGAGACTGATGGACCTAAAGGTGATACACCCAAATTAGATGAAAAAGAGGAAGAAGATTTCATGCAGGATGGAGATACTGATGCATAGATTCTGTTGTACAACAGGCTGGTGCTATTTGCTTTATTATTTTATGAACATGGAACTGTATATATGGAAAAAAAAAGAGATTGGTTTCATTCATTTAATTGCAAATCACCCATTGTAAAGATTTATGTAGTATTAGACTGATTATATAAGTTTTAGTAGCCCTGTGCTAAGACACTTCTCTGTCAACCTAGAGAAAAGCATATTATATTGAGAATCGTCAATTCCCTGTAAATGTGCAGTATAAAAGCAACTTGTTGTGTGCATTATAATTTGTGTTAGGAGATTGTAAATATTGGATACCTTTGATGTATACAATTCACCTTGATACGCGCACCTTGATGTCTAAACGCACCTTGTTTGTTACTTTCAGCATAGAGCATATTTCCTTAATATGTCTACCTTCACAATAATTTCACTCAAATGCCTCTTTCAGTTTTGCCTATTTAGAACTGGAAATTGATACCAGTGTTCTTATTCCTCTTAGTTTGCACATAGTGACCACTGAAGTATTTTTTAAGTCTTTGGAGAATTAAAGTTATTCAAATTATGCTTATAAGATATATATAAAAAACAGTTATAGAAATAAAATTTATTGTGATGAAGCTTATTTGTATATTTTTGAGAAATATTGAACCATAATATTACCCATCCAATGAACCCATCTATGTGATTGAGTGCTATCTTGATCTTCCTTATTTTTGATTGGTTCACAAACTTGGTGTACTAAATTATTTTGTTTTTGATTGGTTAAAGATGTAATATACCACAGTTTCTTGTTTCTGATTGGTTAACAAAAACAGTTTTTTAGTTGCGTTGTTTCTGATTGGATTTGGTATATCAAATGCTCTTTCTTTAAATTGATTGGTGCAAAAATATTTTTATTTCTGCCATATATTACCTTTAAAACCATTATGCACAACAGTCTGTAATTTTAAGTTTAACTTTAAAAGTTTCTGAATTCTAGGACGAATGGAATGCCACTTAATTCCAAATTAATTTATATCTTATTGAATCACAACTATTTGGAAAAAATTTTATTGTGACTGCTTGATTGGTGTGGTGTCAGTTTTACAGAAGAATTTGATTAAATGAAATGTTTTAAAAAGTTTACTATGACTGAGATGTGGGTCAAATTGAATGAATTCAAAGAGGACTTAATGAATAGAATTTTGATAATTGGTTTACTATGAAGAAAGCAGATGCACTGTTAATGAGTATGACAAGTGACCATGATAATAGTTTACTGTATGTAAGAATAATCATCCAGAGAGAGGTCACATTTAGTAATAATAGTCATAAGGTTAACAATAGCCTATTTAAGAGTGATTTTATTTCTAATATGAGTATTATAATAGTTATGTAACAGAGAAATGTTTATATGTCCCGTGGCCCTGCACTTGCCAATTTTTTGTATATTTCAGTGTCATTTTGAATAATCCTTACAGTGTTCAAATTCTTATTTAAATCACTGTTTTTGACAATTGCTCAGCGTGCAAATAGTTTGAAGTAAGAATATGTAGTGATGTGAATTTAAGTGTGTCTTTTCGACTTTGTGTTAATTGATGTATTTTAGACAGTAACAGAAATGTGAAAAAATTGCCTCTTATGAAATGAGTATTTATGTAAACTAATTATTTTAAACTTCACAAAAATGTCTTAATGGTTATTTCCAATGTGAGTGTGATACTGGAAAAGAAAGAGTTTGGGAATCATTGAGAATATTTGCATAAACAATGGAAGAATATTTCAAAGAACTGACGTAACAAAGTATCAGAGATATTAAACAACCTTGCAACCAGAAGCTTCAAAAAGATGAAGTTTTAAACAATCAGAGATTAGTTGAGCAAACTTTTTTGTTTGATCATTTGTGATGACATAGTTGAAACTTGCAAGTTTTGTGGGTGCAGTTGCAAAAGCAGTAAAGTATCAACTTGAAACTGCAGATTAATGTTTGCAAGTTGTGGCAGTGGCGTAGCTGGGGGGACGGGGCTTGGAAGGGTGTTAGCCCCCCACAAGTCTCTTCCCCCCAGAAGCCCCCCTCTGGTAAGTTCAAGAGTGTGGGGAAAATGTATATATGTGTGGCGATTCTTTATTTGTACCCCCAATTCCCCCCACCCCTTCCCTACCACAAAGCCCTCCAAGCCACATTTTTCTGGCTACGCAATTGAGTTGTAGTAATAATACAGTTTGAAAGGTAGTTCAGGGATGCATTTGAAACAAAAGTGACATCAGAACATGAAACTGGAAGAAAGTGGAGTTTGGGCACATTGTAAAACTTGCTTCATAGAATCTTGTGATAAAATCAGGTTCTGGCACAGAAGAGACAATGGGTATGAAGGACTATGCCATTTGTTGCATGTAATGTGAAAAACTGACCCTATGACCACTTTTTTGCTCAAGTGTTATTGTCTAAGCATAAAGTCCTTTAAAGTCTGTTTCATCATAGCCGTAGGCATGTCAGTTGACTCTCTCACTTTTTAAATGTTTTCCCCTTGTACTTGTCATGGAATGTTAGATTTTATCAGAAAGAAATGGAAGAATATATTACTCAGTCCAAGTTGTTGGCTGATGGCATATTGACAAAACAGGTGATTGTTGGGAAGTGCTATCATGGAAGAAACCACGTTTGATTTGATGGAGGCTAAGCGTCAGTCATTGTCACTTTGGCCCCATGATAATTGCACGTAGCAGTGGTTCAGCTGATAGGCAATATTCATTGATGAGCCAGGTTAGTAAGTTAATGGTGGGGGCCCATAGATTTTACCTTGTCCTGGTGGCTTGAAGAAAAAAGTAAAAACCTGGGATGCATTCAGCCCTGAAAAGGCTGTTGTCATGAAAGACAATATAGGACAGACGCACATATACTTGTAAGGTACAATGTGATGAATGTAAAAAGAGTCTTGTGGTTGTAAATCATCACTGTAAATATATGCATATATAGTGCTTATTGTTAATCCAGTCCTTAGAATATGGTCAATAGATGTTATAGCACCCTTGTACTTAAACTGATCCACTGCATGATAAACCTGGACTTTGAAGCAGCCTAAATGATCACAGATGATTTATGTGTTGTTAGAAATGTTTGATTTATTGGTAGGGATATTTAATGAAACAGTGTTTATGTTAATTCAGTGTATTTTAAGCAGTAAAGAGTAATGGTGCCTCCACTGTGCCTTGGTTATCAGGGAAACTTGTGTCATGAAACTTTAAATGTTGTCTAAATATATCAAACTAGAGCAGATACCACCATCAATTGTTGTATTTTAAAAGTATTTAACCTTTTAAGGAAGAAAATGTAGGCAAAAATATGTGTAATGAGAATATGATAATGCAGGGTGCTACACTTTAGAAGTATTAATACTGTTTAAATAGATTTGGAATCATGCAAAAGGTAATTTTTAAAATGATTTAAATAGATTTGGAATAATGTGGAAGTTAATTTCAAAGGGGATGAGTGTAACAGCACGTGGGACTTTTGGGAGGGTTGTTTAAAATAAATCTGTAATGAAACATTCTGCATTTGCCTACTTTTCAGTGTTTAAGAACTTTACATTTGCATGGCAAATTTTGTTTTCTTTCCTTTGACAATAGAAAAAAAAAACCTGATAAAATACCTTGAAGTTGACAACTTGTTCCTCTTATTCATGTCAAAAGGGAGTAACCTGTCAGAATTGACAATGGCAATGGCGTTGCTGCTAATAAGGGCTATTGGTGGAATGCTTTTACTAATCATTACTACCCTCTACATTTATTCAGTGTTTCCCAGCCTCATTAATGCTTCCTACATATTGGGGATGGTATTTGTAAACAGCCTTTCAGGTAAACTGTACAATTAGAGATCACGGTGTATGCAGTATTGGTTACTACCACAGGTTGTGTCTTACTTGCTTTATCCTAGGCAGCCAGGCTTAACCATTAATTATCATGTGTAATGAGAAAAACTGTCACATGACAGCAGAGGTGTTTAAGTTGTGGTTTGCTTGCATATGTATTGACCTGCCATGTCTTGCATTGATATGACACAGGATATCATCTTACACAGAAAATCCATGGAAATGATAAGAATATTTATGTGCAATCATGTCAGGCAAATTAATTGACCTGTCACATGTCAAGATGTAATTATTGCTAAAGCAACACATTTTTAGACGAGAAACTTGTGACATAGTATTCAATTATAAATCCGGCCAAGTAGTGTATCAGTGTGTCACTGGAAAAACTGTATGGTATTCTTAAGAGAGGATGTTACCCTGGTAACACTGAATGTCCATTTATTTTATTCAGCTTTAGTGGCATTAATAGATTTAAAATTCCGGAGGTATTTCAGGGTAGCGTGTCATTTAATTGTTAAGATTCTTCACAAAATCATTCTCGATTGAACAACCGTCATTGTCTTTGAATTTGCACAAACAAATAAACAGTGAAGACACCATTGTGAAAATATCTCATTTGTTTTATTACACACCTTAGGTGAAACCTCAGTGATAACAGAAACAGTTGTGGCAGGCTTCCCGTAGAATGCGTAGGATTGTCTCACATTTTTTTCTGGAACTTCAGCTGATTGTTGTTTACATCTTTTGACATTTAGACTTGGTAAAAGGTTGAGTCCCCACCTTCCAAATGGTTCCTCTCCTCTGTTTATATTGAACCAACAAGCTTCAAAGTAACTATTACGTATGCTACTTTAAACCTTCCTCTAACCTTGCTTTTTCCTCTTTTTATTCTTGCCAATACTCATGAAATATGATAATGCATATTTATCCCCCCCCCCAAAAAAAAAAAAAAATGTCTGAAAGAGTTGCACGATGCCTTCAACATTGTTGAGTGTCCGTTTATTCCCCAAAGCCTACAAAAATCATACCTCTGCGCTACTTTCGGCCTGAAACACTACATTTGTTCTGATTTATCAAGAATTTTTCTTCCCCATCTTGCACACGGTTCTACACTAAAGCTAGTGTGCAGCAGTTGATACCAGTTAACCTGTTAGGAGAACCTATTCTATAGTACCTTATCAGAAGCACACACATATTAGTTGTATAAAGGCCCACATTTTGCAAAACTATTCCTATGGAAGACGAGCAAATTAGGGTGTAAAACACACCTACCCGCCCTCCCAATACTGACAAAAATGCATATTTTATACTTTTGTCCAGATTTACAGGCAGGGCTGACCAGTATTTAAACATTCTTTCCCAAAATTTTTCGAGATACATTGATTTTCTTCCATACTTAAAGGGAAATATTGCGTTTAAGTGCAGCAAAGTGGCATACAGGAAAAATAGCTATAATCATTATTAAATCATTCAGTGTCTCACCAATAAACTCCAGCAATAGCTTTATATATCTCCTCAAAGTATTATGCATTACAAGTGTTACGGAGGTTGCATCATTTGAAAGGTTGGCCAACAAATTATTCTTGAGCAACAAATAACTGAATTTCCTTCAGTGAAAACCTTATTTCTTGAGAAAAAAGCTATTGCACTGCCTTACTTTGAATCAGGGCCGTAGCGAGCGGGGGGTGTGGGGGGTGTCACACCCCCCCCCCAATATTTGGTAGTCCGTCGGCAAATTTTCGGTCTGTCGGCAAAAAGAGGAGAGGGAAAGGAAAAGAGGAGAGGAGGAAAAGAAGAGAGAAGAAGAGAAAAGAAAGGGAAAGGGAAGACGGAGAATGAAAAGAAAAATGCGAAAGAGAGAACGGGCCAGTCTGTTATCGGCTATTTCGATTTTTGGCTCTTCATCTAATTGGCCCATTGAAGGCCCGTCGGCAAATTAATTATGCATGTAACGGCCTTATACGGCCGTATCAACGGCCGTCGGTGTAATTGGACGAGTGACTAAGTCTGTCGGGAACTCGGGAAAGAAAGGAATTAACGGCTTCCGTATAGGTTCACTTTTTCTGGTCATGTGACATTCTTGAAAAACCACTTTCTGCACATTATTCCTCACTTTTATCATCACCATGGGGAGCAGCACCCGATTACCCATAGAGAGGGTGTCCTTAGCCCGTTTTCTTAACTCTAACCTTGACTTCAAACACATTTTGCAAACCTCTGAGGATCCGGTTCACCCACAAACATCCTGGGGAAAAAATAATGCGTGCCGCGCGTGTCTTCCCTTCACTGCAATCTCAGGCTTTTAACTTTTGAACACCGAAATGAAACAGATACAGAACCCATCTTTAGATCCTGGCGTTCAAAGCATATTTTGAACGCTTGTGTGTTAAGATTCTGAACACTTTTTCTCCCTTTTTGAACGCCGGACGCCAATCCACTTATCGTATTTGAACGCCTGACGCGTCTAGTATTCAAATGCTAAACACATAGTGTTCCAATTCTGAACGACAGGTTCAGCTCCTAAACTATAGTGGCATGACGGAAGGAATAGCCTAACACATTAGAATTAAGCGGAATCTTTGTATTGGATAATGCATTATGAACCAAAATGTACCAATCCTGCATGAGACTTAATTTTTAACCGAGAGATGCTGAAACCTTAGAGCTTCCGGGGGCGATGCCCCCACGGACCCCGACCAGGGGCCCTAAGGCCGGCCCAGTGTTTTAGCCAGCCCCTATTTGTGGGACAATGTCGCATTAACACATTCTGACAAGCAAATTCTACCCCGGTGTAATTTTTGAGGTTCCTCATTAGGGCAAAAATCCACACAAATATTGCACCATTTGCGATCTAGGCACCTTTCAAATTCCAAAAATTTCCAAAGGGGAGGGGGACACCCCCTCCCCTTAGACCCTCCCCAGGCCACAGATCAGTTAATGTCGCATTGAGAAAACGTCCTAGCTAAAGCACTGGTGGACCTCTGGATCCCAACCGCTTAAAACTATAGCGGCCTGACGAGAGGGATAGCCTAATACATTAAAATTAGTGGGGAACTAGTTTGCATTTGATTATGCATTATGAAACAAAATATATCCATCCTGAGACTTAATTTTTCACCCAGAGGTAAGAGCTCGTATTCGCACTACGCATTACCAGATCCGTCGGCAAAACATAATCTCCACACCCCCCCTAAAGATAACACCTTCGCTACGCCCCTGCTTTGAATTATCTATCATTCTGTATCTATAAATATTTGTTTTAAAGCTATGAACATTTTTTTGTAAAACAAACGCAATATTACCCTCTAAAAATCGCATAACTAAAGACTTAAGCTCTATACACACTGCCAACATTTTTGGTAACATGTTGGGCAACATGTTGTCCAGGTGCGGTGTTGGTGAAAATGTTGTTAGTGTGTACAGAGCATTACAAAGTCGGAAACATTCGGTAACATGTTGTCCAAATGTTACCGAAATAAATACAAGATCGTTTTGTTATCCAGATGCTTATGATGTTGCCGAGTTTTATCCAATCAGAAATGGGCTTATAAATCACATGATCTACCTGAAGTCATGTGATGTTGGCAAATGGCAGCCACCAGCAAGGAATGTTTGCTGAGTGAAGTTGAGGATCTTTATTGGAGTCTGGGAAATGTTATCGAGCTGTTGCCACGTGTGTGCAGGGCCAAATTGTTGTTGCCCAGGTGTGTTACCGAGATGTTTCCGAAAATGCTACCGAAATTGTTGGCAGTGTGTACAGAGCTTTACCCTACACAACTTTCTGTCAAGGTCGGAAATTTCACCCTCATTGGCTTAGTAGTTACCTGTACTGTAAACATGGATACTCGATTGGTTTGCCCATTTCGTCGAGCAGTCTTTTGATCCTCGTTAGGGACAGTAGCCAAGAAGGCTGAACTATTCTTCCTTATAACAGAGTCCAGGACTCCAGATTTCGCTTACGGACTCAAAGGGATCTCGCCCGACTCAAAGGGATCTCGCCCGACCCCAATTTCCAATAACTTTTAAAAGACATTTCGAAAGCTGCACTACAAAGTTCGTTTCAGAGGTCACGAAAATGCACGTGACAATATGTCTATTTTCAAAAAGTTTTCTGGGGGAGTGCCAATGGATCTCTGCATCTGGACATTTTGACGGGTAGGCTACATGATGATTACACTGGCTAACGTATTCCAGAAGTACAGTGGCCACACTACATAATAATGTAAGACTTAATGAAAATTGTTCCTTTTAAGACTTACCGTATCTTGATTGCCATATGCAGGAAATAGCATCTTTTTCAATTTCGTAACTTTTGTGGAGGACCCCAGTCCTCTTCTATTAAGGATTCGCACCTTCGGCACTTTCTGCTAATGTTTTCACAAAGTGAATCCCCTTTTGTAAAACTTTTGGTCTGTATGTTTATTCTTCCCTACCTTTTAATAATGTTGTGCACTTTTCTAGCTTTAGATACCGTGAGTCAGATTTTCAATGGAAACTTTAAACCAAGCACTAAACTCGGTTACGTCCATACTGTGCTAAATACTCTAGAAGAAAGTATGGTAACCTATTGAGTAAAAGATTGGCACTTCCCCTCCCCGCAGACGTACGCTATGGGAAGATATTTTACGGGGGTCGGAAAGTGTTTGCCTTGAACTTTTTTTGTCCTGATTGGCAAATAATCATTACCTGCATTTTTATTGTGAAAATATATAGAACACTATTTTCCTAAAATCGACCTTTTTTCTTGCCCCGGTAGGGGGGTGGGGGTGGGATGTCTCTCCAGACTCCTGTTTCATATGCCTATGTCCGTCACCTTTACTGCAATAGCCGTCATCCTTTCCCCACCCACACCCTCCCCCTCCCGCAATTTTTGAGGAATGGCATTAAAACAAATGTTCGCTTTTTGCGTCTGACTTTTTGGCTTTAGTGATAATAAGGGAAACCTGTGCAGTCGTAACGTCGTGTGTGTTCGTATGTGTGTACGTGTTTGTATACGCGTGTATGCTTGTGACACTTAGCTTGTGTATTCATGGTATACGGTATCTCAAGAATGGTAAGTCGGAAAGTTCACCAGCTTGGTATGTGGTTGTGTCATATCAGAAGAACCTTACTCTTTTGGTGGAGGTCAGAGATAATCTGAGGTCATCCGGGGTCAAGACTGAAAATCTTGTACTCAGGCTCACACAAGAGAGGAATAAGGTCCTCTGGAGTCTTCAAAGGTCCAAACCTGAAAATGTGGTTTTCATGATATCTCAAGATAATAAACATTGATTATTTTCATAGTTAACATATAGATGTGTAGTTTGGGATAAATGATTTCTGTTGCTTTTTTGGAGGTCAAATGTTATCTGGGTCAGCAGAGGTCCAACGCTGAAAAATTTGCTTACACGATACCCTCAGATAGGGAGAAGAGCTTGTTTTTAACACTTAGAATATAGGATGTGCTATATTGAGTATACCCACCTTATTATATCTGGTGGAGTTCGAAGGTCATCTGAGATCAGTAGAGATAACTAACACTGGAAATATTCTTTGCACCATATTTCAAGATAAACAGCATAAACTCTTTCATACTTAGAACATAGGATTTATTTTATTATACAGATTGACTGCATTGTCTCTGGTGGAGGTTGAAGGTCACCTGACGCCAGCGGAGGTCTAAGTCCTAGAAACATTCCTTAGACCACACTTCGACATAGGAATTATGGATTCTTTCATACCAAGCACGCAGATGCTTTACATTAGGTTGATGAATCTATTCGTTCATTGGTGGAGTCAAAGGTCATCTGAGGTCACCAGTGGTCAAACACTGAAAACTTTGTTTACACGATATTTCAAAGTATGGATCTTAGATAAATTTCTACTTGGTGTATTGATACATCAGATTGATCGATCTAATGATCTAGGATATGCACTGAACCAAGCTTCAGAGCTATATCTACTGGACTGGTGGAAAGGGCGAAATCTTGTGCAATAAATTTATTGGAACCTCGATGCATTTTTTGCATTCTAAACTTTTTAGGATAGTAAAGTATAGGAACTGTTCAATGGGTTCGATGATGCTACAGTGTTTCTGTTGTTATAACGGAAGTGATACCTTATCAGCTGTGTACTGTGATAAAATACAGACAGTCGTCGCAAAGCCGTCAGCGGGTGAACATATCTTTAAAGCTTTATTATAGGTATCTAATAGAGAAAAGAATACAAAGTTATCTGTTTCGCCACAAATTTTACTTGATTCAGTTTAAAATTTACTACGTACCACACAAGTAAACTTTGTTCGGAGAAAATACATAACACCTCATTAAAAAAACGCACAGCATAGTCCGACGCATTAGTTTGGAATTATAAAACAACCTAAAGGAAAGTGTAAAAACTCTAAAGTTTAACTGTTTAACGTTGTTGCACTTTGTCACTATTCTCACTTCCGGGATCTTTGTCCCGCAGAAACAATTAAGTTCACCGCTTCTGGTAGTGAATGTACGAGCATTGTATTGCTTCCACATTTGCCTCTGCATAACAAAAGAAAATACATTGTTGTCATTGAAGGAAGTTACAGCGGAATTATTACCTTAAGACTTAGGAAGCTTTGTGGTCATATTCTGCCGATAGTTTCGATGACCATTTTTCGAGGTTTTTCAGTCCTTATTCAAAATATTGTAAACATTCAGCACATCAAATTGTGTCTCAGACGGTATAAGTTCAATCCGTATGTTTTACTCCTTATGATATACCACTAAATTGTGATGACAGGCCCTCTTTAAAACTTAGAATGAAGATACAATTGAAAGGCTATTAAATTCAGGGTCTGGAAGACAGGTTCGATTGTAGTTGATCGCAGGCGAGGCGCACCTTCTCTTTCTACTACTGATAGAGGGTGCACTATGCGTTCACAATCGTGCTTCCGAGAGCGCAGTTTTTAAGTCCCTATTCGACATAACGAGTGTCTTTACCCATAGCCACTTTTCCAGGCCTTAGCCAGACAAGGTAATAAATGAGGGCGAAATAGCTTCCAGAGGGTATTTTCTGGTGGGAATATGCTAAAATGCATTAAGGCAATGGTAATTTTGAATTTTCTTGGGGGCTGCCCCCCCCCCCCTTGGCTACGGGCTTGACTGGAAGGGCTGGAGAATCCTTGCCCTTCACGGCTCCTTTAAAGCTGACCGAGCAAAAATTTTAGCATGAGAACTCAATGTTTTTCAACCTGTATACTCAAGAAATTGGTGACGTAAATGTATTTCTCTGTTTCATTTCACCCAAGCGGACAGCAATTTCAATCCTTGGATGCTTCCGGCCACGTTACTTAGCGGTGTTATTATTACTGATTCAGTGTTTAGAATTTAAAGAATCCATGGCAACAAAAACCAATTGATAAACCATTGCATCTCATTGCCGACTACGCTCCATAGTTTCAATATGAAACACATCTCTCCAAGCCAAATGCCAATTTGTGAGGGTAATCACTCAAACCGACAAAATATGAATAACTTTATTGAAAATGTATTTTGTTTTTCTAAATCCAACGTCAATGCCAAGACTAACATTATGATGAGAAAATGACAAAGCAAGATGGTATCCAACTATTTACTAATAAAGTCCGAAAGTGGACTGGCGTCCATGTTTACTTTCCATTGTACAGTGTAGTTGATATAATCATTCGCATGTCTATAAGATAGCTGGTCATTACTTTTGTGAATGATCCAGTAGGCTGCTTATTTATGTGCACTGAAAATGAAAGACATCAGGCGCGTATCCCGGGGAGGGGCGTTGGGGGACGTGCCCGGGTTGAAAAAAACGTAGCTACACTTTCCTATAGGTCGCTACACCCGTCGTTTTTCAAAACTAAAGTCACGTCCTCTGGTTAAAAAATTTTGCATACGCGGATGTACAAGGCTGTATGTAACGAACCCGGAACCATTCTTTTATTAACTTACACTCAAAATTCCGTCTGTTTTGTGGCCTCTGGATCCTTGTTAAAGTTGTAAACAGGCACAAGCTCCCCCGGGTCCTCATATCAAAGCTTGCGAGTCGACTGCCCATCGTGTTTTCACATGAGTGCACCATCATGACCACTGGAAATTTGAGCTTCGTCAGCGTCTTTAATAAGAAAGGGGTTTCTCCTTTGACACTTGGCTCAAAATACCTTTTCCTATGGCTTAAGGATTAAAGGATATAAGGCAAAACGTTGCCTAAAAGACCTTTAATTTCCACCATTTTTTAAACGAGTTCATGAATTTATTTGTTACAACATCCAAATCACAGGATGAGCACATCCCTTCAACACCATGATATGTAATGGGCCCTCCAAATATTTTAGGGACCAAATTGGTCAGTCAATATTTGGCGTGAAGCTATATAGAAATCTCCTGACTAAACGTTATGCTATCATTACTAAACGATTCTCAAGACGGTAGAGAATACACAAAGAAAGACTTGTTCAAGTCGAAATGAACCTCTACCTTCCTTTGACAAATGCAGCACCCTAGTGAAACGAAGACAATAGTTACCTACTCTTAGCAGGGAGGTGTTATTAGCTAATAACACCTCCCTGCTGTTAGCATTTCGGGTACCTAAACGGCTTACTCCATAGTGGGGTTGGGAGGAAAGTATGTGAGATCGATAATCTTTTAAATATTCATTCCAGACTGACTTTCCATGAGCTGCTTTGGAAAGGTAGACAAATTTCGTGACAAATGCTGAACACATGAAATATGGAATTTGTTTTTCTCAAAAAGGAAATATATCCATAAAAATTAAGACCAACTGCAACGGAAAGAAAGTGGGGGAGTGTACGACCTGACTTGTGGACTGTATGCAATAGCGTCTATTGAACTGCTGGCAAATTACAGTTGGACCTGATTAAGAGAACGTGTGAAGACAAGAGTTGGTAAAGCTAGAAAACGAAACACAAAACAAGAGAATCAACGACAAAAAACAGCCCAAGCTTAAACAGCACAATGAGAAAAAACATACATGCTCAGATAGAGAAGGGGGCTGCTGAGTTCGAGGACCGCAAAAGTCAAAAGAAGCTTTGATTGAATGATTATACTTCATCTTACAGAGCTATGCAAACAGCGAGACCATACCTTATAGAACGTCTCATAGACATTGTTAGTACCGAAATGTAAATTGCAGAAATTTTAATTGCAGTCACCAGTCAACAAACTCTCAATTCGACGTTTCTCAATTGTACAGTCACTCTCACGTCGCATTAAATTTTCGGGGTATACATTTGCTATAAGCTTTGTCACTATAAACAGGCCTATAGCACTCCGCAATGCACCACCACATGAATACATGCCACCGTGTACGTAAAATGATTGTCAACAACGAGGGATACCTAATTAGTCTTGGCTGGATAGCCAGCTATGACTGAACTATGAATAGACCACATAGTCTGTTACTTAGGCAACCTAGCACTCCATCAGAAGAGCAAACTTGGTAGGAGCCAAGTCGTGAGTGACTTTATATTACATAATTTTACCCCCTGCTTTACTACGTTTTGTTGGTGTCGAATATGAATTTTTTCAAAACCAAAATTCAATTCCGGGGACGCAATGACAGGGTCCGAGGGCCGCGTTTGAGAATTACTGGGTTAGAGCACCCGAATTGCAGCCGGAGGGTCTGGGGTTCGACTCCTGGCCGGGTTATACCGAAGACTTTAAAAATGGAACCTACTGCCATTGTGCTTGGTGCTCAGCATAAGTAATGGAGCAGAGAAAACAAGCCAGTGAGCTACAAGTGGAAAAAAGGCCGTGGCCGGCTCGACTTAAACCAATTGGTTAGAAACTGAGCCGTAAAACCTCATCTAACTGTAACCCTATAATCCGGAGGCAAGTGCTTTACCGAGAGAGCAGGGAGTTCCAAATAACAACTCCCTGGAGAGAGGTAAAAGAAAGCTGCTCACGTTTGAGATATTTCAGTACTAGTCCTCTAATGTTAAGCTGTATGACGAACGAGTAGATAGATGCCTGTTCTCAAGATTTGTGACACTGTTGTCAGTTGGGTAAAGATTATAAAGAACTGTGTTCTCTTTTAACAGTTTTATTATCAGAGGTGCGGGTATACTCGAAGAAAACATGAAAACTGGTTTTCATGCGTAGCATACGACCAATCTCTTTTTTTGGGGGGAGGGGGGGGGTTGTCTTAGTATAGGCCACGCTGCTGAAAGCCTGTGCTTCATTGTGATTCAGAAGTGGTACTAATGAAGACAACGAAACCTTTTTTAAGTTTTTGCCCTAATTTTTTAGTTCTTTAAATAACATCCGTCCGCTTTGCAAAATTGCATCCTGAGTGAAACGATGTTTTGTCGTGGCTCCCCATTTCAATGGTCATGGTTACATTATTTGAAAACACAGCAGAGAGGCTGTAAAAGCCTTAAAAATGCATGAAAATTGCTGAAAAAATCCAGTCACTATGTGAGGAATAACTTTTGTAGGTACCAAGGTTCCAAAGACCTTAAGACAGACCAATTTTAAGTTTGTCAGTCCATGGAGGAATGATTGGTGGTTCCCGGAGGTTTCAAAATGTTAGCACTGTTAGTGTTAACAAGGGAGTGTTGGCGGCGTGCCGCCCCCCCCCCCCCCCCGGCTTTGGAAAACGTTGCTACACTCTCCCCTAGGTTGCTACACTCAGCGTTTGTCAAAACTGAAGTCATGCCCTGGTTAAAAAAAATTGGAAGTCATCCCCTGGTTAAAAAAATCATGCATATGTGGGTGCTCATGGCTCGTACCTCAAATGTGGCGTCCTCGTAGCGTGCCCAAGTAACAGTTGTTTAAAAGGTATCAAGTTATGAGATGAGAGCAATACCTCAGAGTATAGGCATATCGGCATGGTAACGATTGCAAGGAGTCTGAACAACTTTATAAAGTATTTTCATGATCCACTAACAAGTTTATTAACATGATTTACTTGTACCAAAACAACCAACACATTACAGCTCGTGAAAACACTTTTTCTCTTAAAATTAAGCGAGTTTTCATTCAGAAGTATATATTTACACTCAAATTTGTATTCTTGGCTTCCTAATGTATTACTGTAGTCACTTCAATTTAAATTACAGTATCCTAATTCATGGTTGGCTGATTGTGAATCACGTGATAATGTTGTTACCGAATCGGTAAAACCATGCAGACCCTTCTTGGTTTACCTTTAATACTCAGTACTTATGTCAGGAAACATCATGAAAGATACTTGTAAAGAAACCAAAAGGAGATTTGTAAGATTTAGCTAATGTTTCAGAATAAAGTTTGGCCGACTGCTTACAGTCTTTCAAGCGAAGAAGCTACAGATATCAGTAAGACAAACCCCACACTCACCCTGGTATCTTTTTAATTGTCTTATTATTCACTATTAAGGAACTGTTATTTTATTTACACTAGTTGACTTTTGACAAGCCCAACAGTTCATGTTGTCTTTATGTCTGTAATTGTTTCCCTCATTTGTTTTTTCTGAAAAATGTTTCCATTTTTCTTTCATAACGAAATTACATGTCAATTTAAAAAAAAAAACTAATCAACGTACAAATTTCTGGAACAATTAAATGGTAGTTGCACCACCGAATTAAAAAGAAAAAAATGGAAAGGCAGTAAAAGCTGCTGAAAGTAAGTGAATCCGTGACACCATAGAAGACTTTCCACAAGTTGACTTGTCTGAAAATGACAATAAAAACAGTGAAATCTTGACAACCACAAAAAGGATTCGAAGATGCTGTTGGCTTTGCCGATAATGATTTACCCTCATTTCTTTTTATAGTATAGGATTCTATACCTTTTATCTTCGTTAAATTAAGACAAATCTTCTAACAAGTTCCATTTTCAAAATGGATTTTCTACTTCTATCTGGACAGCTCTTTTTGCATAACTTCTTGCCAAACCTTTGGCAAAATTACAGATGCCTCAGATACCAACTTCTCATCTTCTTCGTACTCTAACGCCTTCTAACGTCCTCGTCGTCTCTCTCCAAAAATGTCCGTGATGATTTTCCATCGGTCGTGAAAGGAAAACGACTTGGGAACTTACCCTCTCCTTGAAGTGAGCATACAGTTGTCTTTCACAGCTCCCTGAAATGAGGAAGGGGACTGAACGCTTTTGCTGGGTGTCAGCCAGTCTATAATGGGGTGAAAGGTCATTTACTTCCGAAAAAGGAAACACCTTAAGTTGTCTGTGGTGCTGGAGAAGATACGACCAGACTAAGAATGGGGGACAAGATGGTGTTCAGAAGAAACTTTCGATGACTTCAGTAATTTATCAGCAGTAGTTCTTTCTAGATATCTTGATGTAACCGTTTCTCTTCTTCATATTCTTGAGAAGTGACAGTTACATGATTGTGTAGTTCCGAAGTTGAAGAAGTATCATTTCTGTCGTGTGGATTGTTATCTCTTCCAATACCAGATGTCCCGTCTTCCACAGTCCCGTCTCTCTTACCCTCTACCGAAGACTTGCGTTCACCAATATTTTGTCTAACGGTAAACCCCGTGGCAGTCTTTCGCCTTTTCACTCCTTTCAACCTCATCAACATCTTTCGCGAAATCTGTTGTTTACGATGAGATTCCTTTTCGGACGCAATTGACCCCGAGGTTTTCCTAATTACGCTGTCAAGAATAACAAAAGGATTATTTTTGCGAACAGAACGAGGGAAGCCTAGTTTAGAATCTTGCGTTTCCTTCCTATCTTCATCCACTTCATTTGAATCCTCGAAAGACAACGCATTTACACAAGTTTGTCCATCAATTTCTTCATCTTTCTGATTACCTTCACTTTCCTTTATCTCATCTCCTGATGTTTCCTGGTCACTCTCATAGTTGACCTGATCATCTCTGACCTCCTCATCCCCGTCGACAGATTCATTCCAGTATCTCGTTCGATCCCTTCCCGCCACCTTCTCACCCCTATCACTTTCATAGGATGAATTCCGGGATTCCTGCTGACGGCTGTTCGCTTCCCCCTCTCTTTCATCAAGGGTCGATAGCTTCTCCCAACTGCTTAATCTACTCAGTTGTGGATTCGCTTGCTCGAATTCTTTACTGACATTCTCGGAGACAATGTGGATTGCATTGTGCGAAAAATCGAGATTTGGAATTAAATCTTGTTCACTGCCCGTGATAACTGTAGTTTCATAGTTCGCATGTCTGTTGTTGATAGCTTTTCTTGACCGCATGTTGTTACCTTTTGAATTTTTTATGCCTTCCATTCCGATATCCACAGAGATTTCTCCCATACCTCGACGTTTCCTAGCAAGAAAGTAATATGAGGGGTGTGTTAAAACTTTAAAAAAGTGAAAAGCTTCTGTTTTCATCAAATTCACGCCGTGTACATAAACTTAGCCATTTGACTATGGAACTACAAATGAAATAATTTGATTGATCATATTTATAAATTGATTTATCAAATTAATAATTTGTTATATCAAATAAATATGACGAAACAAACAAAGAGTTTGTTTAATCAAATTAATAAATTTATAATCAAATAAAAATTTACATGGCCGGAATGGGCTTTCGTAAAAAATAATGAAACGCCATGTAAGATACATACTTGTAAAAAAAAAAGTAAAGCGAGATCTGTAAGATAATAATGTTAGGCAACAGCTTATTCTCCTTGAAGGCTCGTTCATACTTCCAATTTTCACGCGCTACATAGCTATAGACGAATCCGATCAGCGCTTGTGTTTAGTGACTGTAGGCAGCCATTAATGGGGTCCACCAGCCTTAAATCGTCTTCATTTATTTTCTACATGAATTTCAAACCCACATATTCAGTGAAATTGAACGAATCAAGATACAATTTAATGTCCAACCATCCATCATACAGGTAAGCAAGGAAATTGAAAGATTAAAGGTGATAGACCCCAGGTATGGCCGACTGAAATCAGACCATCACTTGCTCTCCGGATTCGTCTATAGGAACCATATATAGTCATGTCTTGCTCTTCCCAGCCAATCACGGACATAGCTCAGAGTTGAACAGTGTTCAACGTTCATAGCTTTACAGTGCTATACTGAAGTATGCACCGGCCTTAAAATCACTTTTTAAAGAAAACTCTGCTGGCTCTCTTCAACTGCCGCAGACTAAACCTGAGAATACTCCCCAAAAAGAAAATACTTCACAGAAGGGACATGAGACTTTAAGGAGAAGCCAAAGTCTGTCTTGTGATAGTGCAAGTGAGAAACCTCTTGAATAGCTCCCTCTAAATTGTTCAGTTAATTTTGTTATAAAGCATACTTAACGTTACCGAGGATTAGTTTGCCAGGGTATTCATACCGTCTATTCGTAAATAGTATTCGGTTCTCGGACAGCTCCACTCAAGATGATTCCCATCCGGACGACTTTCCCATCGGCAATTCTCCCCCACCCCTTCCCGGACAACTCCCCAGGACAATTTCCCTGTAAATAATTTCCAGCAATGAAAATTACCTTTCGGACAGCCCCCTCCAGAACGAACAGCCCCCCTCCAGAAAAGTTGAAATTGTTCAAGGTGGGAATTGTCTCAGGGGAGATTTCCAGTGAAGAACTATCCAAAAAGAATTGTCCGTGGGGGGTTGGGGTCGTCCGGTCACGGTAAGAGTCACATAATGTCACTTTAGTCACTTTAGCTTGCTAGGAAAAACATGCATATAAATGCTCTCACATGTTTTTTTTTTCCTCATCTCATTACGAACACAAATAACATCCGGAAATCCAAATTAACTATGTCTAACAAGAAAAAAATAGGATATCATTTCAAGAAAGTTTGAGTAAATTAAATTAAATAGGAATGGATAAAATGTAGAAATAGTTTCCAATTACTGCATGCTTTGTTATGTCATAAGTGAAATTTCAGTGAAGGTAATTATGATGCCTGCAAAATTCACTAAATGAAAAATGTTCTGACGTCATATTGATGAAAGGAAGTATGTCTTACCTTCGCATTATGCTCATCAAACACATGATTGACGAGATGAAGATAAGTATAACACCGAGACAAGCGACAAGGGCAAGGACAAACGACTCCATGGCTGTAAGAAACAGGAGTTTTTAAACGGTGACCAACTCTTTAAGCTGATAATTCAGTAAAAAGATAAACCGTTTGGGACTGTTGGGTTTGGATATTAGACATGGTTTGGCTAGTTTAGTTAGTAGTAGTTCATGTTAAAAGGGCAGTAATATAGAATGTTGTTACTTACATAGGCGCACAAGGCAGAGGGGGCGGGGGCGGGTAAAGTCTCAACCCCATTCCGGTAGAATATTTACTATCGTTGTTCAAAAATTCTTCTTTTGGGCCATCAGACGTGTGACACTTTACCTCTCAAAGTATTAAGCACCCCACTCCTCATAAGACGTAGTCCCGTACGCTTATGGTCATGCAAGCCCGTAACCAAGGGGGTCAGGGCATCCCCCGAGAAAAACGTTCGCCCCCTAGAAAATTTTGCAGTACCTTTGCCCTAATGCATTTTAACACACCTCTTCCCCTGGAAAATATTTCGCCCCATGGAGCTATTTACCTCCGCCCCCTGCAGTACCTTGTATGGCTACGGGCCTGCATTCATGTAGAGTCAATGGGGGCATTTCAAACGTCGTATGTGTTGATATATCGCTTATATGTGGAACGGACAAACTCAAGGATACACGAAACTTCCCCTGTCGACTTCTCCCCCCCCCCCCCGCAACCGCCCAAGGCAACGAAACGTTAAAGGGAAAGACCGCGCCCAGTAGTTATTTATGGAATGTTAAATGAAGAGGTCCTTACCAAATCTGCAAGATGGTGTTTCTCCTTCCCATCGTCCACTCTTACATTCCCGAGTGCTGTTTCCGACGAGTCTCATGGTAGATTTACACCTGTACTCAACCACCATGAATTCACTACAGTTCCCCATTCGCCCCAACACACGCACTTCTACACCGGGTGGTTCTTCAAGTGGAAAACAACATAGAGGTATGTCTGTGAATGAAATAAAAGAAAGGCGATGTGTTACTTTGCTACCCTTGTCTTGCTTAAAGCGGTATATCACAGGGACGGAAGGTACTTAACTTGAAAATTTCCTTCCTTGACAACAAAATTTTCCCTATGATTGACAACTAATTATGGTACGAATTATGCCCTGAAAATAAAGTGCAAGTGCCCTGAAGTCTACTTTTATGGTCGGGGGATGGGGGTGGGGGGTGGAAAGGAGGAGGAAAGGTTATGCCTCAAAACCACGACTCGTTAGGAATTCCCCCACCCCAAATACGAGGTCAAAGACATCTTATGCTCCTCAATCTCTTTCTCTTTTCAACTAATAATCGGAAAGCACGTCTCAAACTTTGCCAACATAGATGTGGCGAGAAATGGGTAACAAAAAGCGTTTAAGATACAGGGCAGGGACGAGCAATTCACCCTACCAGTAGCGATAGCCGTCCCCACAAAGACGTTGAGGAGAACGAAAAACGCCAGATTGTATTAAATTGGCACCTTACCCTCTTTAACATTTGTTAGCTCAAACTCCCCCAAAATAGTCCCCGTGGACCCACAATAGCCTCAATAAACTTTTTCGTTCAGTTTTAGGTGGAAAAGCCCCATCCCCACTCTTTAAAGGTAGTTAAACTTCGAACCATGGTAACGAGCACCATGAACAAATGAAACAACGCACCTTTTCTAAAGTTATTTTTCGTAAAAGTATTTTCTCCCAATGAAGGGGTAAGACGAAGTCACGTTTCGGACCATGTTATTTTATCGATTTGTGATGTTTTTATTTTTTAAATTATGTGAAAGTGAAGTGGTTACTTTCAACCCTAGAAAAGGGAGTAGGAATCGGGAGCTGAGGAGGCTTAGCCCCCCCCCCCCCGTCAAAAATGTGGTGGGCGGAAATATGCTTCACCTTTCATTCAAGGACGAAAACCCCTTATTTGTTCCCTCAATGGAAATTGTCAAAACAGTAATTTTCGTCAAAATTTTCTCAATATATTGCACCACATTGCATCTAAGGACCCTCAGATATTAATTAATATCCCAAAGGGGCAGGGATACCCCTCCCCTCAGACCCCTCCCCACGGCGATCCGAAACAACGCTCAGCTCCCAGCGAGAACAGCTGCCTACGCCTATGACCCTAGATAGAAGGATACTGAACATGTGTGTGGCATTAATTCATTGTAACTTTTACTATAAAGGGAAATGCAGTCATCCCATTTTTTTCTATTATTGTACCCCGTCATCCTAATTCAGGAATGGCTCCTATCAATCATGTGACAATATTTTTGTTACTTATTTGTACTTGTTTGTTGAAGGAAAACTCCTTGGTTAACCTCTCATATTCAATATTTTTATTCACAAGCAGAATAAGAGATTTAGCAGATGTTTTAAAATCAACTTGAGGCGAATGCTTTCTCTCTTTAAATATACCAGTGGCAAAAGTGGAATGACAAAACCCAAACAGGAGTTTTCTAGTGGCATTTCACTGAAGATTGTCTTCAAGTAGGTTTTCATCAGAAATTCACTGCCTACACGACTTAACATCTCACAACGGCATAATGGTTCTCTCTTGGCTTCCACCATACCGGGCTATTGGTTTTCTCATAGTGATGAGCAGAACTAAAACCTTACGTCCGCTCCGCTGGCTCACAATGGCATGTACAAACTTATTAATCGTGCACTTTTATATTTGATTTATATTGCTATTTTTGTAAAATGGTATCATCTTTCAGCTTAAAGGGAGTAAACAGTCGCCCCAAATTTATTTTCAAACATCAGCTAGCCTTACATCTTACAGATCTCTTATTATCCAGTGGCGTAGCTAGATATCTTGTTGTGTGTGTGTGGGGGGGGGGGGCGTGGGGGGGCAAAAGCAAAAAACTTCTGACAGATTATTATCTTGAAGTAATGATGTAGTATCTAAGCGTAGGGCCACCATCATCTGGCGTGTATCGCGCCGAAAAAATTAGTTAAAATATCTGCCTTAAATGACACTTCCAGGCCTTGTCAGTAACCATTCCGATATGTAATTCTGCTTAAAAACATACGAAGTGTTGTAAGTGTTTCAAATGGTTTTTTTCATATTTATTTCCGACAGAGACTAGAAATTTCCGACAGAGGCCTTCGGAGGCTTTGTGGGGGGGCGACCTGCCCCCCTCTAGCTACGCCACTCTTATTATCCATAGAAGTATCTTCCATTAAGTTTTAAAATAAAAATATGAATATCTAAACGTAAACCATTATTATGCATGACTTTAACTAATACGAAGCAAAAATATTGTCACATGATTAAAAGGAGCCATTCCTGAATTAGGAAACCAGGGTATGTTAATTCAAACTGGGTTGACTGCATTTTCCCTTTAACCTGCAAATTAATGTAAAGATCCACCCTCGCTTTCATTCGAACATGATCAATGCAATACGTGACTGTCTCTATTGAGACCAAAGGAGATTACGTGATGGCAAGTAAGTTTACTTCATTTACAATATCCGTAGCATAAACAGAAAGAATTGAAAGAAATTTCTACTGAGAATTAATGACAAATATAAAAAGAAAAATACAAACTTACCTGACTTCATTATGATGCAGGTGATAGTTGTATGGTTTTGTCAAGATCTAATCAAAGCTGAATCCAAAACCGATTCATTCACTTGGAGTTATTACATAAATAGAGATGAGTTAAGGACTGAGAGCACAATCATAAGGTTATTGAAATAGAATGACGATTACAAATTGCCCGATCCTCCCTTGATAATAAAGTCCCTGTCATACATGCCTCTCTATTCAAAATTCTTACAGAAGTCTCTGATACACGCACAAGTGTAATTCAATGAGATGAACACTACTACCAGTACTGTATGTCCTTCTCCCGATAAGACGATATTGAGGACGCCCTCTATTTTGTTTCCACTTAGAGTCATATCAGTGTACATAGTAACGAAGTTTATATGTTGTCTTCATCTATCGGAGGTTAAACAAATACTCAATTCAATTTTGGGAGAGGTAATTCTAAGATAAACACATTGTAGAT